>CM052245.1:6258440-6940457 GCA_028455795.1 Lasioglossum marginatum
TACACCAATATTACACAGCACCTATCGTTGAATTAATGGAATATTCATATTATCTAAAATGGATGTCAACTGTGCTTTGTTCACAATTGTACCTTGTTTTCCCGTCACGTTATGGGAACTTGTGTTTCCACTTGTGAGACCAAAATGCTCCCCGTCGGTTCGCATAAATCGCATTATACTGAGATCTGTATAAATATCTTTCTATATTCTCTCTCTTTCTCACTCAAATTAATTATTTTAATGTATAAGCGTCTTGGGACACGTTTTCCCGTTATCTGTGGGCACTCAAACTTTGCACAGATTTTTTTTAATTATTTGGGACAACTCTGGGGGGTGCCGTAAAAGAAATCATGACAAAATTTTTTGACAAGAGTAATAAGAGTCACCCTAGTTTAATGCTAATGAAGAAATCGCCACTGAATTTGAGCAGATCTTTATACATTGTGTGGATTAACGTTCCGATGGCATCTTTAACTTTTCTATCTTTTCTCTTGGATTTCTCTCAGATTTTATTTGAAAAATAGCCTCCGGTTGCCAAACGACTCCGAATCGGTGTCAACGACACAGTTCCCCAGATAACAGACGGCACACCTGGCGGATGAGACATGTATAACGGAAACCGTTCCGCGAGCGGAACTTCCTTTCCGCGTTTATCGCGATCGCGACGCCTTTTCTGGATCGCGGCTGGGCTGCGAGTATTTCATTCCACGGCGCCAGCGGTCGATCGGCCAGCATAAAAACGCCCACCATTAGCCTCGCCGGATGCACGATAACGATTATTGTTTCTTTCAAATTACGAGCTGGTTCGCGTTCCAAAAGTCGTCCTGGCTTGCTGTGCCGACCCGTTTTCCAGAAAGCGGATCACATCGCCCCTGTAATTCCACCGGGAGCGAGAAATTTCTCGCGTAATCTTTTAAACTGGCCGATCTCCCCTTTAATCGGAGGAGAGGTAGAGCTGTCAATTAAACCTCGTTGCACCTTTTTTTTACCCGCCGATCATTCCGCGCGGGAACGAACGCGGCCGAATTTTTACGTGTTTGATTCGCTTTCCGTGATCCTCGAGTGTGTATTTTCACTGCGAGGATAGTTCCTTCCACGCCATGGAAGAAGTTCGTTTAAAGTAATGGCAGATAGGATTTTTAAGTGGTTACAGACTTGCACGTATGTTGTGAACAGGAAAATTATAAGACAATTTATTTCTTGAACCCTTTGATGTTCGAACTTCTCCCGGATGTGCTTTATGTGTTTCTTATACCGTTTTACACATTGAAGTAAAATATTGTTATTAACAGCAAATATTGCTAGGAACATGTCTATCGTCGTTCCAGGAACATATTTGTTTCTGAATTTATAGGAAATGGTACGCTGAATAATAAATAATATTTGCGTTCGTATCGAGTTCCATATTGTATATTCAATTTCATTTACGTAATTTCATTGAATTATGCAGTTCCAAAAAATAATTGAAACACATCTTCCAGACAGAGGGAAGAAGCTGTATAACAATGCAGTAAAATCCTCGAAACGAACAGACCCCAATTTGACCCACGATTCCCGGAAACGATGAAAGAGTTAAGCGCGCAGTTGGCTCCTTTTAGCTGTCGAATCTCCGGCGCTTCCTCACCGAGAGGACTACGGAACGATGCTTTTGAGCGAGATCTCGAGTGGTGGCAATCTGCGGGCCCGGCCAGCGAGAAGTATCTTCCTAAATAACGGTAACAATAAGTCGCCGTTTAAGAGTCTCTCTGGTGCGCGGCGTTCCATTTAATTTCCGTTTCTGAGGTAATCTCGCCGGCTCCGCGCGCGATATCCTGTTGGCCCCTAAACAACCGGGTAATCCCGCGGCGCTTCCTCCTCGCGGAAAAAGCGCGAAGACACCAGACCGGCGGCTCGCGCGTTCAATTTCACGGCAAATATCGCCGGCCACATCAAACGAGTGTTCCGGCCCTAACAAACCCCGTAGCAGGGAATAGCATCAAAGTGGCCCGGGCCAGGTAAGCTCCGTTTCTCGTGGGATGCGCCACGGCAAACGAGACTTCGAGTGACGTATGTGGAGTCCCATTGAGGCGACCACATCAAAAGCCCACCCACCCATGTGCCTTCAGCTTTCTACGGCGATGTCGGCCATTACCGTGCGAGCTCGTTTTACGCAACTTTCCTTCGAGGTATTCTTGCTGCCTCGAGCCAGCCAACCAGTCAGCCAAGCTAGGCAGCCAGTCGAGCCTTCATCTGCCATTAAGAGAACGCGAAAATTGTCCTACGTAAATCGTTGCGTCTTCCCGCGGCAGCAAAAGTCACGTATTCCTCGGCTGTTTCTTCTTCTTCCTCCACTTTCACCCCCCAACGCGCTACTAGCCAACAACCCCCTTTTTTCTCTCTTCTGTTCTCTCGAGTTCTACGCGCCATCTTCCCGGGGAACAACTATACGTATAGACGGCTCCTTTTATTTTCAGCCTCTCGCGGAGAAAATCACGGCTCTACAACTTACGGCTCCTACGGAGAGCTAAAAGATTTACTTAACCGAGCGTTCCTCCGTTTTCCGGCCAGTTCTTTTGATCGCTCGACCCCTTCCTTCCTTCCTTCCTACTTTACCCTCCTTCTCCCTGCCCCTTCCCCTAGGCAGAACCGTCGTAGAGATTACGCGGAGTCAATAATTACCGGGCTTTGTTGGAATTTGTTCATGGTATTTTAATCTCCCTCCCGGAGCCGCAGACGGCGCGACGTTTAGAAAAGAAACCGTCGGTGAATCAGAGCGCGGTTTCCGGCACGAATTGTTCAGCGGTCGTTTCACGTATATAATGTATAGCCGGCGAATGTTAATTTTGTATTAGCTCGCCCGGCTAAATAGTTATGCGTACCGTTCCACGGTAATGTGCCGATGCGACACAACTGATCTCGCTGAATTGTTTATTGCCGATGATTCGATTTATTCGATTTGTTTAGGTATGACTGTCTGTTTGCCGACAAAGATCGATATAACCGAACCGACCGGACCCGGCAGATATGTACTAATAAATAGAGCTTGCGGCTTCAAACGGGCATAAGGATAATGGCCAATATAAATGTGCCCTTGAAAGGGATCAAAAAAGATTTACGTGTCCCTCATTAAAGTCCCTCCCTTCAAAGAATGCGCAGAAGTTCACACGAGTCGGCACATAGACGAGAAACTACATAATACCGATTAACGCTCAGCACTCTGAGTCACCACTAAAAATGGATGTATCATTATCCACAATATTGTTTACATTATTAAATATGTTGGTATCTAATTAATTACTACACATTTGAGTATTATATGAGGTATTATAATAATTTCATATCCATAAAATGAAAAAAATTATACATAATGGAATGTCAATCTTTGTCAAATCCAATGTCAATCTTTGATCATAATTACTCCACAATATTAAACACAGTCAACCTGGAAACATTGTCTGTTCGAAGAAGAGTATCCGACCATAGCTTTATTTTTAATTTAATTAATAATCATATTGGTTGTCCCTCTCTCCTCATGCAAATCAATTTCCACGTACCTGAACGTGTATTGAGATCTAAAGCAGGATTTCAAACACTTAAATCCAGATCTATATATGGATTAATTAATCCAATAAATCGCATTATTGCAGGCTCTAGCACTCTCTATAATCGTATTGATCTTTTTTGTGGGTCTTTACACACTTTTAAAATGAGTTTTTGTGCATGTCCCTTCTTTGTTATTATATATAGTCTTTATTCTATTGTAAACATTTATGCAAGAGGGCTTCGGTCCGTTTATAATAAAATAATAATAATAATGGAAATATTCTAGGTCAGAAGAAATGTTTAATTTTCAAGTTAAAATAGCTCCGACTGCAAAGGGTTAATCGTAGATAGACAGTGTTCGGACCGTTTGGAAATGGATTTCTAAGCGATCTGGATGCACGAAGGAATCGATTTCTTGTCAGGGGTGGGAATCGATGGCTGGAGAACGCAAACAGGAGTAATGATCGATCAGATGTCGATCGGAGGCTAATTTCCAGTGTGTCGTAGGGGGAATCAGCGGGGTCGACAATTCGCGGCGCGCGCCGGCTCTGCAAACATCGGAATAGAATTAATTGGATGGTCCAAGGCCAATTAAAATTCTACACTTACGGATGAGGGCGCACGTGCGCGACTTCCTCCTGGATAAATAAAGCAATTACCGGTGCCGGTGGGCCGGATGAGCGGGGCCGGTTGTCGGCGCAATCGAAATAATTGTTAAGTAAAACGCCCCGGAATTTTTTTACAGCGAGACAAATTCGACCGGTCGTTTCGCATACATTTCGTCGTAAACACTTCCCCTCCCCGCCCTGTTAGTCCCTTTGTGATGGTAATTGAAAAACGCGCGATTTTTTTCTGCCTCGCTCTCTCGACGACCATTACGGCCGGTGCGCGCTGCTCTCGGATATATTTGTTGCTCGAAAAAGCGTATCAATCGGTCACCGATTTCTCGGTCTTTCTCGCTCTCTGTGTCTCTCTTTTCGAATAACAGTCGGATTTTGGTGTTTGTTATGTGTATACTCGGTCGGGTTCCTTGTTTCTTCGATGTTTGTTTTGAATGTTACGGGCAGAGGCCAGTAGCAGAGGCGGAGGACCCCGAGCATAGCCGATTGCGTGCAAATCGCGGGTATTTTTCTACCCGGCCCCCCGGGCTGCAACCCGGTGCTTTGCGATCGTTATCGTTGCCCTTTTTATTTATCGAGTTGCTGTTTCCGTTTTATGGGCCCGGTCGCGGACGCTAAACGTGTAATTCGCGATAAGAAAAGTCTTTCGCTCTTCTTGCCGATCCAGCGTGAATTATATACCGGCTTCTGTTACGCCTTTGTGTTCCGCTCGTGACCGCGTATCGTACGTTTTTGCGCGCGGCCTCGACTCCGCAGTTTAGTATAATGCCACGTTAACGACATTCGATTGTTTGCTTCTTTGCGGAGCAAAAAGAGGCGGCGGTTTGTGATTGGTATATTTACGGTTTCCAGGAATGTCACCTGCCGAGTAGGAAAGTAATTTACAGAAATGTTCACGAAGTCTTTAATTTTATATAATTCTGATCAAATAAATTCGTAAATGTTTGTGAGCTTGTCGGAACGTAGCCTTTTTCTTTTAAATTTGTTGTAAAAAACTGATGGTTGAAAGATGCACGGGATTGTCATGACGGTGTTTTGCAAATATTCGCTGCTTGTTAAGTCGGTAAGAAGTTGAATGTTGTTGAGAGGAGGTTGAGAGATTGGATGGAAGCCATCACGGCCAAGTGTAAAGATCGATCAGGAATCGCCATATACCTCCTTCTGTATACACGAAGTTAATAATTGTAAATAATTAATTGAACGTTCTCCGGTATATAAGGATTTATTTCTGATTGCTTTCCGGCAGAGCGAATCACGGATAATGTACAGAGAACGATAATTTCGCGTACGTTCCGTGCCGTCCGTACAAAATTAATTGATATTCCCGTTGTTCGGCAAACAATGCATTAATATAACACGCAGCCTTTTCGACTCTTCCGCGTAGAGGATGAATTATCGCAAATTAAAGAGGATGGGGGCAGATGGGGCGGTAGGAGAGGCGGACGCGCGTCTGGTTGTACGAAATTATCCGGTAACGATATTTTTGGTGTTGTTTCTGCAAACAGGAATCAAATCTCCTGTGTATTTTTCTCGTCGAGCGTCGGCTAATATAATTTAGCGTGAAATTATCATTTAATGCGGAATGATGTCGCCAGTAAATGCTTCCATCGGCTAGGGACTCCGCTGTTATCTCTTTCTGGTCGAAAACGAAGATAAAAACGTGTTTATTGTCGTTCTGCATTAGTGGAGTAGTTGATAAACAGGTTGACACATTTATTAATTAGAATAAGCTAAACCAATACAGATAAATCACCGTGTGTATACTTGGGACTCGACTCTGCCATTTGGACCCCAGAAACCAGAAGTCTTCATCGAATTTAGAAGTTTTAGTTGATGTACAGTTTATACAACACTTAAATTTTTAGCAATCTATTAGATCTTATGGTGGTCACAAACGTTCTCTAGGTGGACGTGCTTTCATCTAGCTAAGTTAAATTTTGAACGGCACTAAATGACTTTGTATGACGTTGGAAGATCAAAAAATGTAAAGGATTAAAAATGGTATGGAATTATTGTATGGTAATTTTTAGTGATGTTTCAGGGTCGTCCCTCTCGAGTCCAAAGGGTTGAAGGGGATGAAGACCTATGGTATTTTTAATACCATCGAGGCCTATTAACATTTAAATATTTTTCAAATAGTATCGGGCGGAATATCAGGGGTTCTGATAGGATTAATTGGTCCTTTGATTTTTTTCCAGCAGCAAAATAATCCAATCCGGTCGCGTTCGACGTCAGCTGCTAGGGTTCCAGATCCGACTCGGAAATCTCGGCTAGGCGGGCAGCAAATGTATAAATCGATTCACGGTAATCTGAAGTTATCGACGTGGACAACGACTCGTCTGTATCGATTTCAGCAATAATGCCCCGCACATTAACAATCGGTAATAACATACGTGCCTCTGAAAGCCACATATTGTGGGTGGAGGTTTGGGGGCGATGCGGAAGAGGGAGACAAGGGGGGAGACAGAGAGAAGAGCCAGGGGACGCAAATATTAATGATCGGCCCCCAATGAACTAGGAATACATAATGCTTATTTGCATGACACCCCCGCCGTGCCAGGCTTAGTTAATCATTCGCACGCTCTAATGTTTGCTGAATCGGCGTTGCTTACATACGCGTCCCCACAAATCAGCCGGACCGCCGCTAATAAATCGGTGATCGTTTATTAATTTATGGAATAGCTAAGAACGGATTTGGACGCGCCACGCCGGTCTCCCGATTCGCCGCCTCGAGTCAACCAATAGTTTCAAACGTTGTTCACTTCCCGCCTGTGATTTATCATCCTTCGACCTCAAATTTGAACAGACAATACGAGTGATACATTGTTTCCTTTCGCGTAAACTTTCGGCCCTCTTGCACTTTGCGGAATGATCCATTGGCGGCGCAAATTTCTATTTAACTACTTGCGCTCTAGGGGGTGAAATTCTGCACGGGTCAGCACAGTCAACTCTCATGTGCGCTTTTGCAATCTTCCCATGATGACACACGAGAAGTTCTAAACTCAAAAGTGTTATGATTTTCCTTCCTTAAAATTTTCGACCCTATTTTACTCTACAGAACAGTCCATTTCTACAAACTTAATTCTCATCTTGCTACCCACAATTTGCACAAACTACTTATCGATTCGTAACTAAATTTCTAGAAGTTTGCTTGCTTCAGCTCTCTGTAATCTATTTCTCTGTGGATTTCACGGTCGAGTTTTACATTCCCGAACGGGACAGTAGTATTACTTAGAAGTCCATATCTCCATCGATCTCAATTAACCTGTCTTCGTACGTTACTGTCACTACGCGCAGAGTCCTCCAATTGTTCTCAGCAACCCGCATCCAGTCCAGACCACGGTGGAACAAATGTCAAGCAAGAATCCCAGGACACGTACGCGCCATTATGGTGCCGCAAGCTGAACTAATTCCTCCACAAGTTTGCCGGAACGTCGCTGTATGACGCTATTCATAGTTTCTGCGAGTGAAGTGAACTCCAATCACCATATGGGGTTCAATAATCGTGCAACGAAAAATGCGTAACCGGTCATTTGACCAGCGGTGGTACGTTTTACGTTAAGAACCCGGATTTTCACTGTTACTGTCAGTGTCGCCAGATCGAGGAAATCGAGGGGAATACAGTTTACCCTCTCTCTGATGACCAGATTAATACGTGACCAGTCTACGGTTGGATTATGGTATGCTTATGGTGTTGGAATGGGATAGTGGAAGAGGAAAAGGAGGAGAGGAAAAATCGACCAGTTTTGTTCGATTCTGGCGACACTGGTTACAGTATACATTACGCATGTTTTATGCACACGCGCAAGGTCAACTTAAGGTACGTGTCCATCTGAGAGTTTCTGTCGATAGCTGCTCTGAAGTATCCATTTGAGAGTATTTCAGAAACTTCTTGCTCTCGGAGATTGACGAGTGTCAACTATCGGAAAGTCCACTCAGGCATGCGGCCATTTGAATAGCGTGCGTGTAGCTCTGAGATGAACTTCGATAGCTAGAAGAATACTCGTGAACAGAATGGATGCGCCAAAGTTCGCTGTAATTGCTGTAATGTATTTAATAAGAAAAAAGAAATATTCCAAAAAGAGAATAGTACTTGCGATCGGATCTAACTAATGAGTCTCTTGTACAAAAATACTATTGCTGGAGTAATTGCTATATATTTAACAATAATAATAATTTGGTTATTAAATTTAAATTGAGGATTCCCTCTGTACGAATAGCGTTCGTATAGCTGATATGTAGTTGCTCGCCGAGGGAAAAATTGAACGTGTCTATTTGCGAGTTTGAACTTACTGTTCGCTGTTTGAGAATTTTTCGAGCAGCTCATCGCTAGGACTCTCACTACCGTATACACTGACGATTTTGACTCTCGAGAGTAACTCTCGATAGTTTTACTCTCAGATGGACCTTTACCACTAATCCTACACAGAACGATTAGTTTTCCGAGGTTACTTTTCGCTCGAGTACCATGTCGCCGACGCCTTTTTCCACCGTCTACGCGTTCAGAACGAATTTCCGCTAATTACCAGTTGATCGGCCGCCCCGGTGGAAAGGAGGAACGACGGGGGATGAATTATTTCAACCGGCCTAGGTCGCGGGCCGATCGTTACCCGTTATACGGGTATTGATTTCATTAATAACGCGAACCCGGTACCTGCGTGACTGCGCCGCGAAACAACAGTCCGTCTCTCGTTAAGCTCGGCCCACTCCCGCGTGTTAGCTGGCTCCGCCGCCATCGTTTTAATCTTTTCCACTTTTATCCGCTGGTGGCCCCCGGCCCTCGGAGCCCTAGAAGCTGCTCTCCGCTCCGGAAAACGTGGCCGCTATTGGCAACGACGACGCGTCTACCCGCATTACATACAGTCCGGCCCGGTTTAATCTCATTTGGCGAGGAACCCGCTGCAAGGAACACGCCAGCGCGTCGCTCCGCCGCCTTTTGGATCCGAATATTCCCCGGGATGGGGTCACGCCGCCAGACAAGTATGGTCTGGAACAGGTGCAGTCCCCTGGAAAGGATGGGAAGGTGTGTTAACGTAATTGAGTTGATCGCGACGAGTCCGACGCGACACCGCACCGGCGCGGCGGCGGAGCGGAGCGGCGGCGAGCTCGCCACGGTCTGGCTACGTTTTAGGTAATTCCCCCTGTTTCTTTTCTTTCCTTGCCGAGTCGACACCCGGCTTTTGGACCTGCTCCCTATTTGTCATGGGTTTCTTACAGAAACTGTCTCTGTTTTAGTCGGATTGATGCACCATGGTGGAGTAGTTTTTGTTCGAATCGCTGTTACCGTGAAAGGAAATTAAGGTCTACTCGATTTGATGGGCAAGAGTGTCTCGCAGTAACTGGAATTCTTTGTTCGCGCCCCTTTAACAATACACTAAGGATTACTATATTTATGAATAAAGGCTTTCATTTAGGAAATTTCTATGCGTCAATTTCCTCGAAATTACGGCCGCACGTGGTCGTGTGCAGCGCACGAAACTAATTACAGGATAAAACGAGCCGGGTCGCGGGAAGACGAAATTATACGAGGCAGAAAAACCAAAGTAATGGCTATGAGCGGACCGCGTCGGCTGTCCAGCTGTCCATAAGTGTTTCATATTCCGGCACGATGAAAAGATGTCCATTATGAAGCTGGGCCGGGTAGGAACGGGGTGGTTTGAACGGGCGCGCGCGTCGCGTCCGCCTGATTAAGGATAAACTCGGGTCTTGCAATTAGTGTCGTTTGGAAAGGGAGCAATGATTTTATTCGCGGCGCGCGGCTGCTTGTTTTATTACGCGGCCCCAGCTGAATCGTCGCCGGCGCGGGGGTGTATGGCCCGCCGCGAAATACACACGCGTGCACCACAATTTTAGACATCTGGCGTGGCTGTAACTTAAGCGGCATAGCTTATGATAACTGAATTATGTAGCCGACGAAACTTGTGTACGCTGCATGCAAAGCCCTCTGTATAATTCAAGGATTGCGTGCAATTTGTCGGCATTTTCTGCAAGGCTGTTCCGTGCCTCTCTCTCTCTCTCTCTCTCTCTCTCTCTCTCTTGCTCTCTCTCTCTATCCACCTGCACGCCTGCTGCCACACAACCCTGCATTTTGCCACCGCGTGAATGACGATGCGCCACGTTCTGCGGACAATCGCCCGCGGCTTCGAACGCTGTCACCCGCAACGTGCAAATTCAATTTTTGCCCCTCGTATCGGTGTTTATCGAAGGCACGGATTTTTTTTTTAAATCCCTTAAAGCGCATCTGTTTCGCAACACGATTTTCACGCGTTCGCCGGCAAGAGCACGGTCGTTCGCGTTATAGACTCGATTCTTTGTTCCCCGTGTTTTGACGCTCTCCGCACTGTGCATTCCGTATTCCGCCCGTTTTCGAGCAGAACAACGGAGAGGATTTATTTTTTAATACTGCGTAGATGACAGCGTCACCGCGATCTTTTGTTACTCCGTTAGAACGAATTTATTTCCTTTTTTTCAAGCTTCGTAAGTCGATAAAAATTGAAGAGGTTGTTTCTAGAATGTTTCTAGAATCTAGTTATTCTTTAGAACTGGTTTTGGATAATTTATTCGGAGGCGTTGGTAAAAGTAGTAATGAGATGTACATACACATAACTTGATTTTTCATTGGGAAAATTCCGCACGTTTTTGCGATCCAACAGGCTCGAGTATGAAAAAGCATACATCTGTTACGGGTTTAACCGATAAAGGATTAATCGCTTTCATGTTCGTTGTGGACTTATCCGCGTCATTCTCCTCGGATCTGTACGACTAAAAATAGAATTTCAAAAATGAATACCATTTTTATCGATCCCAGAAAAATGTGTAAAATATCGTACTTTCGAAAAGTTACATTTCCCACAAAATACATGAAATAATAAATCGAGGACAAGGTTAGTAATACTTTTTTCAAAATCGTTTCTACACGATTCCTCTGAAGAGCGTCCGCACAAAGGGAACCGATCGCAAATCCTTTTCAATTTACAGATTCCAGGGATCACCAAAGAAACGGGGGATAGCGCTACGGAATCACGCTCAAACGTGTCGCATCTTGTCTCGAACGCTTAGGGGATGCGCATCCCAAATCGCCGATGCCTTTTTCACCGGTCGAAGTGCCGATTTCTGGCGCCCTTCACGTCAGACGAAGAACAATCTCCCTGGCATTTGCAATATCACGGTTCCGGCCAAGGAAACAAGAGATTCGCATCGCTAGAGAAAAAAGAAGGAGAGAGCAGGGGTTGGCCTCGAGTTTCTTTGTCCAGTGTCCGGAGTTCAATCGAGCCGACGATGAAATCCGTGGAGCGTCCACGAATTTTTAATTTCGATTTGGTTGGCACGCAAGGGCGGCTCGGGGGTGAAACAGGGCGGTAAAGAAGGTCGTGATTACTCGTTGTTCGTCGATTTGTGCCATATACGTTTTCGATAGCGTGCATAAAGCGGCTTCTAAGCGGCGCCAAGAGGTCCTTTGACGTTTCTTGTTAGCCGGGGCCGTCACAAGGCGTTCAACGGACCGCCTACCGGCTGCAGACTGCCGTCTAGACGTTAAGTAAAACCGAATAGATCCTGCGCGTTCAGCCCCGGTTCCAACCCCCGTTCATCCCCTTCCCGGCCTCTGAGCGCTCCCGTATAGACGTTGGCTCCGCTACGTGTATATACAAGTTGTTCCCGCGTTACTAATGTATCCGTTGAGTACACTGTTAATATTTAAGCGCGCCTGCCCGGATTCCCGTAGCTGCAGCCACGTCGAGCCGCTCCGCGTTGCTGCGACGCACCGCGCCGCGCCGACTGCCTCCTTCGACTTGCCGAAACCCTTCAACTTCCCTTCCGTGTTGATCGACGCGGACTCACAACGCCAGGTGCTCCCCGCCGGAACGCAAACTGCATCCGGCAATTTCGGAAATTTCGATACGACATTCGCGATTAATTAATCATGTCGCCCGCATAACGCCCCGGGCCGGGCGAGGCTGATTTCATCGCCTTCCAGATCCGATGGATTACTCGCAATCCCCTGGGACCTCGGCGCAATGCGACGCTGGGAAAAATCTGACACGATATCCTTGTTTACGTGGAAATACAGTCTCGATTTGGGGGAAACTTCCGGACCGAAATGTCACCGTGTACAGGCGCTGTTACTTGATCTCTTACTTCCGAATAGAAAAGGATGATATCGATGAAACAGTACCAATTTCATGTTAAGACTTATTTTTTTGTGAAACTTGTACCAACATTAAAATTACGCAGGATTAACTGATAATATCATTATCTTTATTCCAACAGTTTTTGTGCATGTCCCTTCTTAGTTAATTTAGGTTGTCTTTGTTCTATTGTAAACATTTGTGTAAAAGGACCTCGGTCCGTTTATAATAAATATAATAATAACATATTCGCGACAGTTTTCTGATCACAACGAGTCTAAACACGACGCGATTTGAATCATATTTTCTTGTTTAATCCTTGATGCAGTAGAACCTCGATTATCCGAACTGAACAGTGAATAAACCCCAGTGAATTCGAACAAAATTTCTTTAAAATTGCAACAGGGGATTTTCTTTTTCTTATCATATTGCGAAGAGTGAAAGAACGAGATCGAGATGAAATTCAGAGGGGAAGATATTGTAGAAGAATTAAATTAAATTGTAGAACGTCGGAACGTGTTTCGCGTTTAAACGGGCCGGGAGTCGGAGAGGCAGGCCAGCAGATCAAAGCGGTAGGCGCCGCCATCAATCATTCATCGTCTGTTTTCTTAGTTCTCCGCAAACCTACTAAATTTCATTGAAATTTACGCGCACCGCCGGCGTAATACCCGTGTAAATCGAAACGGAGTTTAACAAGCCTGTGTACACGGCGAGAGCAACTCCTCGACATTTCCAACATAAACACGGTCTGTTTGTTTATGGGAGCACGCGGTAAAACACGAAGTCGCCTATGGGCGACGAACCCCGTAATAATCACCCTCGAAAAGTTAACGGCGTGGCCGCAAGAAACGGAAGAACGGATATCCGGGGGTGATGCTTCGAAGGCGTCAACTGTGATGTACGGGTACGTCATCGGGTTCGAGGGGTGGATAGGGGAAAGAAAGGGGACGACGTTTAAAGGGGCTGCGCGCGGTCGCGGTGTGTAATCTCCCGAGGATTTTGGATTCGAGAACGATGAACTTTAGACGTTGCCTGGGAATCCTTGATTCGATTATTCTTCGTTAAGAACTTGCGGGCTCATAACTGACGTGCTTAACGCGCTCGCTGCTTGTGTTTCCAAGCCTGAACTTCCAGCAAACTATCTCTTTTAAAACAATAATAAAAAAGTCTTTTACGGGCGTCTTCCCAGCAAATCGTAGCAAGGATAAGTTCTCTTCAGGCATTTATTCCAGGAAAACTAGACGGTATGAAACCGAAAAACATTGCTTGTATATTCTGGCTTGATTTAGTATTATAGACAAATTTTTGTTTCATACTGTATTATATGTATTATAAAAATGTCTCTTTGAGAATGATCCACATAAGGATCGAAACATCGAGAAGCATGTTTAACTAATTGCACATTTGCTGTTTTTCTATAAATGATCGAACCTTGCGCCGAAATCATAAAATTTATTATATGTATTATATGCGTATTATTGTCTACATATAACATTGAATCATATTGGAGTATATCGAAAAATGTTTTGCACTTTGTATAATTTAATAGGCGAGTGCCCTCGAGCTATGCGTTTCGTTCTACCGTTTTTCAAACAGCTTCTACAAAAATTCGAAATGATAGACAATCGTTTATATTTTTATATATCCAATAAACTTGCTTGTGAAACCATAAAGGTCTGCATACAGCATTGAAATACAGAGCGAAGATCGTTTTTATTGTATCTGTGGTTTAATGAATCGATATTTGAAAATATGTTCTCGTCGTGTAAATTGTATTCACAGCCTGTGTTTGACAAGAATTTTCACGAGCTAAAGCTCCCAAGCATGAATCGTATTCCGGATAATAAAAATAGATGGCCCGAAGGCAAGGGTCAGTTTTCCAATTTAACAAACGGAGCTTCCACTTTCAAACAATGGATAAAGAACCAAGTGTATTAGTCATGTCCTACAGGTATTTTTCATTTTTTGTATAAAAATAATGGCACTGTTTAAAGAGTGCACGAAGCGATGGTGGGAAAAAATTTCGCCGAGCCAGGCACGGTCCAGAATGCATACCTATTTACGTACGCGTCAAACGCGTCGAAACATTCGCGCGACGCACAAAGCCTTGCGAAATGACCCGAGTTTTTTTCGTTACTACATCTGCCCGGCACTTCCGTTCAGTTTTGTGACACGATAAAGAAGCGCGCGCGCACTCTTGGCCAGAGCCGTTCGAAATAAAAATACACATTTTTGTAGATTCGGGAATACCTCTGACCGATTCCGTTCGGCGTGCGGTGTCGCGTTCTTCGTACTCGTAATTTGATCACACGCAGACGCGGGTCGTTCTCGTTCCCGCGAAGAGGATCATTGCTTTCCGGGCGGAACGCAATTTGTCCCCGTCCCGGCGATAAAAGCAGGTGTTGCAATCTGCGATCGCGATTGAATTTCGCGCATTCCGTCTCGCTTCTTACGCGTGCTGCGTGCGCAAGTAATTTTATCCGGGTCGTTTCTTCGGCACCCGGCCTTTCGCGGACCGTATTTATCGCCAATTTCCGGCATTGCTCGCTTGTGCATCGTGATTATGAAAGTTCCGGTTCCCGCGGCGAACAATGGCGCGCTGCTTCTACCGGGCGACCATGAATCCCGTCGTAAAAAACACGGGTTCACGCTGATAGCTTCTCCTTTAATTATATTAAAGAACCGAAAGCCAGAAAATGCTTTCGAGTCACAGAGAACTTCGATTCACACCTTTCTTTTCAATGAAAAGATTTCCTTGGCCATTTCCCATTGCACCCTCCTCTGTAATAATAATTGCGAAACTCCTCGGCGTATTATAGATTCCGCGAAGATAGGAATTGTCCCCGATGAATCGTATAATTCCGGGCGATACGAATTCCGATTTTCATTAAGAGAAAACGATCTTTAACCGATTCGTCGTATTCGATGCAGCGAAACGTTTAAATGAAGCTCAAGAAATTGTTCAATAATTACTTACCGGAAGCGAAGAGCTCGGCCTTCGGAAAATTAATTTTTCCGGTCGCCGCGCCGCGTCGCGAGTCGGTGTGAATAGTAATAACAAGTCAGGCGAGCTTAAACGATTCTAAAATAAATTATGTCTCTCGTCCTGGTTGTTTCGGCGACGTCAAACTCGTTCCTACAACGAGAATTCACGGCCTCCTTTTTCTCGAGAAAATCTCGCGATTCCTTCAGCCGAACGCGAGAATCGTGATTTCGGAATTACGACTATGCGCGCGACGATGCGGGGATTGTCTCGTTTCCGATTCGAAATTGAAAGTGACGCACGAAATTGTAGGAGAGGCACTCGTGATCCATGATTGTCTCGGAAGCTTTTGCGACGTTATCCACCTCGACATCCTCCCCATCGAAATACGTGGCGTTCTTCAAGTTCCAAGGATACGTCCACTCGCGTTTCAAGGTTTTGTAATTGAATTCTGTTGCTCCTTCGACTCTCTACTCTTGCGGAATGCTCTGATCCCGAGTCTAAGGATTTCTCGACGACCTAGGCCTTTGTGACTTTCAATTTCGTCGATCTCTTCCCCAGATTAAATTCTGCTTTATCGACGGATTAACACTAAACCTACCACTTTTTATTTCGCTATTATCCAACTGTAAAGGCACTTGGAAAATGGTCAAATAAATGTCCTTAACATTTTAATTAGTGATGACGAAGTAACTTGTTCGCTGTCACCTTGGACAAATTTTTCATCTTCCTATAACGTAATTATAATTCTTATTTGTACTTGTCTTCTGTGAAAGTTTCCAAGGTAGCCACAAAACAAGTGAATGTTATACAAAGTATATAAAGTGACATGAAACACTATTTTCCGCTCAAGAACTTTCAGATTTACTGAAAGGATTACTGGTCCTAAAGGGAATTCTACAGAAACATTGCTACGCAGTCACCTCGGCTTTTAATCGTTTGGCAACAGTTTAATTTTGCCGTCGCGCGAGATTCAAAGAAATTGGACCGGCATGCGTCGGCCCCGAAGAGGCGGTGACCGTCGGCAAATTAATTAGGAAATTTAGCGTTTCATAACTCACGATTGGACAGGACTCGAACCGGTGAAAGGGTCTTTAGCTTACCTCGAGTGGCTATTGAACCACCGCGGGCAGCGCTGCTCAAACACTTCAACTCGAAGAGGCAATATCTCGTAATTGGACTATCATAATGGCGTACTCAATGGCCTTCGCAAGGAAACGCTTCGAAATTAAAACACTTTCGGCTGGATCGCGCCATCTATAACTGGCCTCCGGTGAATTTCGGCGCGGACCGTACGATTTTTCCACGGTGTACGTTCTTCAACTCGATCCCCAAGTATTTTCTCTCCAGGAATGCGTTCATTCGAACCCTGCGAACAGGCATCACCCATTAATATCATTAGCTCCTTTCTCCTATATAATTTTGACATATATTTAAAATAGATAGCAATATGGTATACCACTGCAAACAAATTCTTGTAAACATACACGTTACTTCGTATTTGAAACATTTGTGTGCCCGACGAGTGCACAAAAATTCGCAGTCTACCTCTGGGATTATATAATTCATCAGACAGGTGCGCCATTAATTTTCTATAGATAGTAATATATTGACATTTCGACAAGCCAACGTGGAAGTCATAATGAGACAAGTAATATTACTGATTTCTGTCTGCACTGGTGGACAAATTTTTAGGGATTTCAGAGAGCCACCACGATAATTGAAGTTATCAATGTCTGTCGCAAGTGACAATACGCCATTACGATTAATTACGTGAATTCGGTTCATTAGGGCGTCAGTGTGTTCCAAGCGAGCCTTAATTAGAGCTGTTTAATGGACCAGAACGCGGAGAACGGTTGAAGCTGCAAGAAGCGAGGACAAAAGAAGTTGCGGCTAATTATCCATCGATCCTATACTGGTATTTATACAACGTCAGGCTGTACATATATATGTACGAGAATCCATTTTACCGAGTCATGTACAACAATCGAAGAATAAATCGCTAAACAGCGTGCTGGTTTTTCGCGGGACGTAACAGCTGCGATGAGACGCATAAAAAATCACGGAGGCCGTGTTTATAGAAGACAATACTGCAAGTTTTTTGTCGGTTGCGTTCCGCTGATATTGTAAAGTTTACATTCCCCGGGCAGAAAATAGAGGAAACTCTTTCGGCAAGAAACACTTTGTAAAAAGGAGAGCAGAAGCAGCACGGGCCAGCAGCGAAATGTGTACTGTCGCGACTCCAACTTGCAACAATGGGCATCCCCAAAGGGCTCGCAGCCGTCAAATTAACTCCGACCTCCCGAAAATATTCCCGCGCGCACATTCGTGACTTCCTCGATTTTAAACTTTCTCTCCTCCGCTCTCCACCAAACCGAGAACCTACCCTCGCAAAGAGGGAAAGGGACGAAGAAAATAAACGCGGCGAGGAGAAGGAGAAAGAGAAGGTGGAGGATCGCGACCCTAATTATCACGATTTTCACACTCTGCTGCTACGGTGGTCCTCGCTCATTGAAATCCGCAGGTTAACGCTGATAGAAAGCGCACCGCCAACTTTACAATTTTCACGAGCATGCTTAAGAGGCCTCGTAATCATCGGCTCAGAAGTTGCTCCAACCCTTCGTCATAATTTTAATTGAAATCTATCTCGATACTCCTTCGGGGTGGAGATCGACTGGAGGTTCAATTTCAAGTCGCCCGCAGAACGACCCCTTCATCTTTGAAGTCCAAATTGTCTCATCTACACCTCTTCCTCGATCCATCCTCGTTTTCATTTCATTCTCGAGGAAACGCTCAATACAGTAACGAATTCTAGATTCTGATAAATTTATGAGATCAGTGAGGGTCTTTCAAGTTTCATTTTACATTATATCGTAGAGGATCGTTCAAAGATACGAAAGGTTTATTAAGAATTTTTGTATTTGAAGTAATGTGTCTACAGATGTACTGTGCAAAGAATCAGGGAGGTACTTTGTGATATTTTTTGGAAAACTCGTAAGGGCAAGGACAAGAGTGGTAGTGGCGATGGCGTGTGCGGCAGCAGCTGCCTGAAAACGTCGTCTATCCGCTCGGCCCTGATCGGTGCATGTTACACCTGTGCCATCGTGTGCATGTGCACACGTAATATTTAACACGTGCGTGGTCCCGTGTCTCGAACAATGGGGCTCGGCAAACAGCTTTTCACGCTGGTTTCCTCTAGCCCGGGCACATTAAGCGCACGCGTGTAAATTTCATGTACACCTGATTGTTCGCGTGTTAACGGGGGGTGCCGGGACCGGGCCGGGCCGGTATATGTAACACGGGAATCGAGCGGAACGTATGTACCTACCGTACATCCATGACAATCGCAGCCCGCTTAAGGCCCGGCCTCGACGAGCACGCATAGTTTCGGCTTGTTCCGGATTATATTCGAAGACGTAACCGGTGACGTGACAGGTTTGTCTGAGCGGACAGGAGAGGAAATATTGCTCCGTTGCCGAGGCGTGCCGCCGACAGAGAAAGACAGGCCTGCTCCGTACCTTAGCCATCAGACTGTCGGAAAAACCCCTCATAAAATTGATACACTGTCGAAACTCCTTATCACAGCATTAAATCTGTCTTACATAAATGTCTTATATAAATAAATTCTCTATTACATATCCATGTTATTCTTCAAACACATTCAGCCAAGAAAATTGCTATCTCTGAATTAAAAAAAAAAATGTACTCTTGCCCCATTTTCTTTAAAGAAATGAACGTAATTCCAGTGTTTTGCCGCAGAGAAAATTAAGAATGCATCATGAACGATCTAAATGGGATTTTCGAGCGCGCTTTAAGCCCCAATTGGAAATACATTAAGTCGACGCTAGATCGGAGGAAGTTAGGCGAGGAGCCAGGACCGCGTCAGCTCCAGGTTACGTATAATATTAATTGGTATTAATGATCCAAAGGATCCAAGTTCTCAAACGAAAGGACGACCAAGAACTTTCGTCCCAACTCGATTGTTTCTGTTCTAGCAACTTCCCAGTCGGTCCCGCGTGGTGTTCCTCGAAGATCGTCGATACCTCCGAGAATCTTTCCGAACTCGGTAATGGACGTCCGTGATGGAATTCCCGAGCTCTTCGGTTTCACATTCTCTGAAAAATTTAGCTTTCCCTCCGACCAGAGAAAAACTTGTCCTCGGTTCTTTTCGTTTTATTCAATCCGTATGGTCTCGTCGAAGCGGTTCGTTCCTTTGTCTACACAGTGTCCCTTAACCGGCCGATCATTGCAAAATGGCGGATCTGACTTAATGAACTCGACAAACCGGGGATCTTTCTCGATCGCGATGCGTGTTCGAAAACTTTCAACATATTCAAGAAGAATATTTTATCGAGACGCTCCTGGAGCTTTCTTTGTGGAAGTTTGAAATCATACGTCTCGAGAGATGAGGATAAGTTTGATGATGAATGGTACTAATTAATGCTGAATTATGATAAATCATTTTATAAGAATCAGAATAAGAAAGCACTTCGAATCATTCAATTTAAAATTTCGTATGGTAAAGATATTAAACAAAGACAATATTACAAACTGAATATTACAAGAATTGGGGAACATTTGCAGTCTCTAAAAAATGTGTATTCGTCACAGAAAGGCAGTCGCTCGGAACCGGCATTACAAAAGCCCCCGGACGAGATGAATTACGTTCGATCGTGGCCAACTTTCGTTTCGCGGTGCGATTTAATAAACTGTGGTTTCGTAGTGTGCAATATTTCGCGGTGGCTCGTAACTTGTCGAGTATACGGGACAATTCTTAAGTATTCTTAAGCAAGTATCGAAGTCCCCGGAGCGAGGCGGCTCCGCGATCATGTAAATAAGGGACGAAAATGTAGTTTATGCTACGTAGCCAAGACCCAGTTTCGGGTTTCCGTAGAGAACGGTAATGGAGGAGGCACCGTCGTCGTCGTCGGAGGGAAGAATACGTACAGCTTCCGGAGTATTTCCTATTGGAACAAAAGACCGGAATACAATTTCCCAAGCGGCGTCCCCGGCGATGTCTAATGACTTTCGAATCGATGAGGACACGACACCGCTAAACTTCCCCGATCGTTCGAGCATTTCTCCTGCTACCCGTTCCAGTTTTATAATCGCGAGACAACTCTCGACCAGGCTGTTCTTTCTCTCTCTCTCTCTCTCTCTCTCTCTTTTGGCTATCGTCATCGGAGAGTTCTATTCCCCACCGCTCGATAATTGTCTTCGCAATTACATACTTCAGAATGTCTGGCATTTAGTGCCTTGTACCCTGTCCGGCTCTCAGCCGCCGCGACTTCCATTTTCTTCGCGGACGAGCGCCCGCCGATGAAATTATCCGGGCGACGGTAATGAAACAGCGCTTGACGTTAAACCGATACCGAAAATAGATAACATTTATGTGTACTGCCGGCGCAGTTATTACCGTGATGCTACCAAGTAAATTGAACCGGCAGCATCTGACACAGTTCCGTCCAGTTCAGTCGCTCCCCCGCACCGTTTCGGAAAGCCCGCCGCTCGAACCGCCGTCGTTCGAGGAAATTTAAATACTAATTGCGACAGTGATTCTTGCGGACGTTATTAGACTGGATTATTTAGAGCGAGGCTGAACAGCTTCGCTTGCTGCCAGGGTGAATTGAGGACTCGGCGATCCGTGCGTGGAACTTCTTTCCAAAAAGGACTATCTTACTTTACGAAAGTGACAAGAGTATTTATTTATATACTTTCAAATCTTTTATCTCAAATAATTCATATTCAAGATGATCGATCTTCAATTTCTAGAATCAGAATTGGGCACTCAGAAATAACCCATTCGTTTTTGTTAAATAAAAAAGAAAACGATCTGCGATATATGTGAAGTACCAGTTAATATGAATCATCTAATAATAGAATGCAAAAAATATGAAAATGAAAGGAAAAATGCTAAGTTGTCTGGATCCTTACCCATTCTGTTAGGTTCTGGGGAGCATGTTGCTGGTCTTGCCCAGTATATCAAGGATACAAATACGTACAAAATATTGTAAGAAAATGTACCGTGTTGCTAATGACCATTGATGTTGAAGCAACGTTAAACAAATAAATAAAAAAAAAGAAAGATATACCTTACGTTCGGTATATGATGATTTTCAAAAACATTTCAAAGACGCCGATGGAAATTAAAAATCGCTCACAGCGATCGATGGAGAAGAATAGCCGATCAGCCACGGTCGAAAGACAAAAGCGAATTACTACGGATACAATTCGTTACTATATCGACAGGGAAAACAATGGCTGGCTACGGGAAATCGGTCGCGATCGCATCACGTTCCCTCGTTAACTCGATTGAAAAGATCCACCCTCCCTCATCGGTAATCAGCGGTCGGTCGTTTTTAATCGTCGCGCGTTCACCAATTAAACATTAAAATGCACGGCAATCGTCGACGCATCCTGTTTATTACCTCATTCCCATGATTTTATATTTAACAGGGGCTGATTGGTTTCGGCGTGGATCGATGATCTTGTTTGCTGATGGATATCTTCGTTTGTACCTGGTCCTTCATTCGCTGATTTCGGTGGCCTAAAAGTTGCTGTTTCAATTAATGAGATATTCAAAAAACCTCTAGAAATTCTGTCCAACGTGTAGCATATTCGCGAAGATCTTTAAGTAAATTATTGTAATAGGTACTATCGCAGGTATTCCGAAAGCAATGATCGTTTCGCTGGCGTAATGCAAGCCCACTCTCGCCTAACTCACAGTGAACGCATTCAACGGGGGGTCCTGATACAGTTTCGTTAAAATCGCGGGACCGGCGGCCGTGCAGTTGATTTTCCAAGTCAACGAGCAATCAGGAAGCCGACACGCAGCTCTCGCCGCGTCGCGTCGCCGCGCGAAGATTGCTTTTTCATTCCATTCGCTGTTTCTTTTTTCACCGATCAACGAGCCTGGGAATGTAAATTAATCCGGTATTGCATATGAGATGCGCGCGGATGTGCGAGCACGCGGCCCCCGTATTGAATTCCCGTGATTGGAAACAGGTATTACGTCGACGTCGAGGTGCAGGGTAGAGAGCGCAGGGTGCAACGGGGCTGGGAAAATGCGGAGGGGATAGGGGAGGGGGAGACGAGTCCGTAGTTCGTTTCTGGCTGTCGTTTTTCCTCCGGTTTGTTATCGAAGGCGTTCCGCCGAGGAGCGAAAATAGGGGTGCGCTTTTAGCTACGGCTGATTTGAAAACGTATCTATCAGCAGGCAGAAAATTATGTGCACGCGGATCTTCAATACGAAGCCGACTCGCGTCTCTGCATCGTTTCCCCTTCGACGCCAGACGTGGCATGATTTAAGGGTTGCGCTACCCTGATGCTGATTGAACGCACAACATCATTCCGCGCCTTTATTTTACGGGCCTCCGAAAGGAAACTTAAAACGAACCCTCGCCTCGTTTTACTTCACGGTAAATTCTATGAGTCTGCGAAACTGTTTATTCGCCGACGGCTGATTCTACAACCTCAAGCATTCGATAAAGTCGAAGTAATTCAGTGAAATGAAAACTGAAATGTATTTCGCAGATATTAATCAAATTTGTTACAGTCTGTATATCAGCGCAAAAATTAATTTCTTCAGCCAGTCGGAACAATTCTGTCAGCTGCAGATGGCTGGCACAACGCATTTATTAAGAAAATTGGTCATAAATGCTTCTGGTTTAATCCGGACGTCCAATTTGTTCGATTATCTCTTACGAACATCTTAACACATTCGCTACCAGTGTCACAAGGAAATTAAATTAATTGTATGAATATCGTCCTTTAAAATTGTTCGGGTCCTTCAAGAGGATTAATTGTATTTAATAGAAAAATGTAACCAGAGTTGGGCAAAAATTTTATTGGAATAAAAGAATTTTTTTGCCCAACTTTGAATGCAACCACAAAGGCCGTTGCTGAAATAAATTCCAAATATTGTTACCGAGTTTCAAGCCTCGAAATCTAAATCGGGCGTATTCGAAAAAGAAATTAACTACGAAATTGTGCGATGCTAGCGATCGGATATTGTTCTAATTCGAATGTGTTAGATACCAGTTCGGACGGCGCCGGTCGAATTCCGAATTAAATTTGAATAAACAAACATCGCCGGCGGCCGGTGTTGATTTTCAATCGATGTTGTAACAGGAGAATTCTTTCCCAGCGGAAGCTCGCAACAGACATTTCGCCCGCGTGCGAACAACAGCATATGGCGGAGCCAATTTTCCAGCAACTTGGCCGGTTGTAAATTCAGCTGATCCTGGAGGACCGGCCGGACAGCAATTACATTTTTCATGGAAATTAAAATCCCGCCCGGCTTCCTCCCCGGAATTCGTAATAGGCCGCTTAATCATCGCGTTGGATTCAAGCGTTGAAGAGCCCGGGGATCCGAGATGATTCGCCTGCGACCTTCATAATTAACATCCGCGGGCCATCGTGTCTGAAAATATTTCATAGCTGGCATCCATGTGCCAGAAAAAAATTAAAGTTTCAAACTTCAAAATAGTGTACAGTTCTGATACCTGTGATCTCTACCGAACACCTTTTGTTCAGACATGGAAACATTGATTGAGGGCTCAGAGAGGCCGCGAGATTTCGTCTAGTCTATCCCGATCGAGGAATCGATAAGCCGGGTAAGCTGTCGTGCTATATGATGTCGGCAACAATTTCCGAGGATGTTGTGCACGACAGGTCCGTCTCGGAAGACTCTTGACGTCAGGAGCCAGGAGAGGCGATCGTCGTTTCAGCGCATGTCAACGGCACACGGTAATTCGTTGGCAGGCAGGCAAGGTGGGCGACAGGTGAAATATAATGGCAAACAAGCGTGATTATTTTCGGAATGAAATGGTAGTCCCCCGGGGGGAGGGGGGGAGGGCCTATCCGGTTTATTTACATTCCGGGTCAAGGACCCACAAAGGAGCCTGTAATTATGAGATGAAAGCGTCTGCCCCCCTCCTGTCCTTTCGTAGGTTTGGCGCGGCCGACTTTCGTAGGATATACCCCTGGGTTTGGCGTGGCCAACCCTATAGATCCGAAAAAGAGAGACGACGCATTGAAAGTTTTCGGCGTTTCATCCCCGTCCAATTACTCATTACACACCGGAACGCGTTCCTTGCTCTCGGCCCTAATCAATTACCCGGGACCGAGCGGAATTTTTCGCGTCGGTATGTATTTTCAAAGTAAACCGCGATACACATCGAGACAGATGGGGCTTCCACGCGGGGCGGAGAGGGAGGGGCGGGGAGGACAGTGCAAAGAAGAAAAACCGATCGATGGGAATCTCATTAAACGCGCTGCCGTTCGATGGAACTTTGCGCTAATAATAACACGACTTTATATTCCCTTTATTAATATCGTATATATGGTTTGAGGGTGGTGAGAAAAAAAAGAGCCGGGAAGTTCCGCGATATAAGGGACCGTCAATCGATATTTAATTAAGCCCGAATTTACATGAAAGTTCGCGTGGAAGGGGGGTAAGAGAAAGAGAAAGAAAGAGGGAGCGGTTACACGCGGGCAGGGGGGCGGTTGGAAAAATAGTGGCATAATTAGGGATAATCTTTCCCCATTTATCTTCTAAGCGCTGCGGATGTACATTGTTAATTACGGCTGACAGTAACGAAGAGAGCTCCACTTAATCGAGCGAAGACTTCGCCGCCGCCTCTCCCTCTCCACCCGACTTTCTTTCCTTTGATCCTTTGTCCTCTCTCCCGCCAACCCTCGCCACCGTTTCCAACCCCGTCCCTCCTTCTTACGAGAGCCAGCCCCATCCTCCGCAGCTTCTTTTTCCCTCTTCTCTGTCGCTTCTTCAATATTTATTCTTCGAACCGGTACTAAAGAAGCAGCGTTTTTATCGTTGCCTCGTGGTCAACGGCGCTCGCTTAAAAGTCGAGACACGGCGGGATGCGACGGCCATGCAAACGATCCTCGTCGCGCAAGTTAAGTGGCGAGGTAAATTGTAACCGGGCGAAGTCCTCCTGTCAATGGTGTCGGGTGTGATTAACGCGATACACCCGCGTTGCAACCCCCAAAATATCAATTTCCTTTTTATCGCTGATTTTGAACGCCTCGGATCTGGCGGACATTTTTAAAGGCAAAACTCATAGAGCTGAACGCGAGTGAAAAAAGGCTGAAAATACCATTATTTTAAATTTTCAAGCCATTCGTCTGGAAACTGCATTTCCAAGAACGATGTGCATCGTAATTTTCCGACGAACGAATATTTTTACTTCAATTTTACCTAGGGGTACAGGACATCATTCTTCATAGACTGCCAGCTACAATTTTTAGCCGGAATCGTAAATTTTCATTCAAAGATCCATTTGTCAATTTTATACCTTTTTCCGAGCCTTTCAGGTTTATCGATAGCGCCAGCCTATAAGGATTAAGAATATTATCCATTCTTTTTGAGGAAAATAGAGTGGTACAGATGCTCACCAATTTGCAGTTCCGATGACAAGGCTCTACGTACATATTATTATTTATAATATTATTTAACGTAATAATTAGTACCTACTCTTTGAACACGAGATAAATTATCCCGAAAACTTCAAAAAGAACGGCCTCATAATTTCTGTAAAGAGAATTACAAAACTTGATTTATTTTCAGCGTTGCGTATAAGGTTTTCCCTTTAGGGACGCGAGTTCCTTCGGCCGACGAAATAATGGACGGCCGGAAACCAGTCCCTATTAGAATTATTAAATTTTAATGAAGCCTGATCGGTAGTAACTGTTGGCGACGCCGACGTAATTGTTTTCAGTAATGAGCAGCTTAATGGTACCTTAAATTCCCGGGGATATGACCAGCTGCCAATTAGATATCCGATGTCAACCGGATAACGAGCGACCGAATCGCAACCGAACAAAGGGACCCTCTGCTTAGTTATTAATCACATTCGGCCCTCGCAACGGGCATAAATATTTTAATTGAATCCCTCGAAGTCAGGTAACGATGATTATTTGATGAACGGCGGCGGTACCTGTTCTCGATTAATGATCGGCTCCGGACGAGTAATTAACGATTTCAATCATAAATTGGTAGGCAATAGCGTTTATAAGGCCTCCATACGATCGGATCGTTGCTCTTTAATATCTCGTTGCTGTTAATGGGCTGTATTAGCGGAAGATGTGTTCATTAAGCTCCAGTTTAGTGCTGCATCCAGGCCCTCGGTTTCTATCAGCGAAAATATATCGGTTGCTCTAGCCGAGCTGCACGTGACCTAGTCTCTGTTTACTCGATCGTTTAAACTACCCCTGTTTCGCCGGGTTACTATACCTCTTCAACTACCCCCTGAAAACTACCGGCGTCCGCCGAATACAAAAGAGACTTGTACACTCGTTTCGGTGATCGAAATGTGAATTGGATTCTCTTTGCTTTATTTTATTTTACTTATCCCGGAGATACGAACGAGGCTTCGGAATCGGAAAACCCGTTGTTGTTCGAGTCTCCTTCGAACAATAAAGTTTCTCCACGGATTCTTTCACTTCTTTTAATAATAATTATTAGATATAACGACTTATTATATTGTACAATTATTGTATTATATATTTTATATTATTACATATATATATGTATACGTATATGTAATATATATGCATATATTTCAATTATAGTTTGATTTCCAAAAAGATTTATTTTAATTTAAATTTATGTAAATTTAGATTTTGTTTTTATTTTTTGTTACTAAATTTTGATTACTATAATTAAAGATGATTATCTCATTAAGTAAAATTTGTTTCTTTATTTAATATATATTAAAACATCGCGGGATTGCAAACCCTAGATATCAAATGTACGAAGAAAAAAGAAATGAATCGGAACCACACAAAAGAGCAAGCTTATAAAAGGTTTATTTTCCACAATTGAAGAGCCTCGAAAAATACATATTCCCAATTCTTTTCCTGACGGCGCGCGGCGTTGGCCAGAGAGCAATATTTCCGAGTACTTATTTCAGCGCGCCCGGAGGGTCGCAAGAAGTCAAGGTCCTCGTCCCGGAAATTGAAATTCCATCGTCGTCTGATCTATTAGAGAATAAGACGGTCCTTTCGGCGGAGAGTGGGGGTGGATTCGTTTAAAATTGGAGCGCTATTTATGCCTCGGGCTGTCAGCTCGAAGAAAAGAATGTTGCGCCAGCTCCGACGCATGCTAATTGCGTCGAGTTTCCCCCCTTGTTCGAGCAAGACTGCTTTGCGAAACTCGCTCGCTCCCATCCCCCCGTGTAAATTTCCGAATCCACTCGTTTGATGGCCGACCAGGAGACCCGGAATAATTTCGGGAGCGTGTTCGCAACAAGTCGGAATTGCCGGGAACGTATTGCTGCCCGAAACTCCGCCCGAAGAATTCGGCCGCGTAATTCGGCGAGCGGCGCGAAATTGCGTGAAACACACGGCGACCGATTAAACTTTCGGCCCCAGTTCTGCCGGCACAGATTGCAGGCCCTTCGCAATTGCTCCTTTTCTTTCCAGCAACAGTAATGGAGTTGCTGCCTCCCCATCCCTTGCCACCGTGGTTCTCTTGTTTGCGCTTCGATTGAAAGAGGAATTGGTCCGAACGTAATGCCGACGGTCGTTTAGTCAGTGAAATGATGTTAAATTGTTTGAAGGTGATCCGATGTTTTCGAATCTTCATGGTGTTTCAGTGGCAAATATTGCGGTTTGAAAGTTTGCTTTTGTCTAATTATTTTTATCCGTGTATCAGACGAATATAGGACATGTCAACAACCCCTGAATTCTCCTGATCTTAAACGACGGACCGATTGTGACGCGAATCTTTTGAACGCTTCAGAAAGAGCGGCGTTACAAATGGAAAATGTTTTCCAAGATCAAAGAAAGAGATCGCGGCACTCTTTTTGTTGAGAAACTTTTATTCATCTTATGAAGGGATGCGTTCTCTGCAGTAAGGATGCCGCGACCTCGAAATGTTTTACCTTTGACCTTGGAGAAGTATCCTTTCCATTCAAGATGCTTCTCTTGCGATGCAAAAATCTGGAATTACAATCATCGTATCGTAAGAGATAAAGAAGATATTTAGATACGTTTACAAGAGGGTGCGCTTTCTTTCCAAGATAAGCTCCACGTTCTAAAATAAAGTAGAACGTGGATACGAAGAACATTCCGATACTTTGAATGCGTTCTGTAGTAGGGATCTAGGTATTTCGGAATCCAACAAAGGTGTTGGAATCCTCAGAAGTGTTTGTTGCTGTAAAACGGTTTGATATTCCATTCGAGAATCGCTTTCCTCGAATTCCAGCGAGTGTAGTCGGTACGAATCGATTCGATGACTATAAGAAAGCCAAGAGCATCTTTGCTTAACTGGATAAACTCGGGACGAAACCCAAATAAAGGAGTCGCAACCGTGAATTCGTCACGTTCGGTCGCGATGAAAGCGTGTCGCGCCTCCGCGGGAGTCCCCCGTATTCACCCCCGTAAAACAGCTCTGCGACCCGTTTTTCGTTGGTTTTCTTTCGCAGAGTCGAACGTTAGAAATTCAGCGCGCAGTTCGGTCCAGGATCGAGCACTCGTGGGGTGCTTAAAGCTAGAAGAGCAAGAAAGAGAGAGACACCTGAGGGTGCAACGGTTTTAGAAGGGGGGTGAAAGTTAACACGTGGAACGGTATACCTGCTGCTAATGGCCCCTTCTGTTCGCACAGAGCGAGGAGAGCGTGCGTGCACTCTTTTCCGAAATGGTGTGTTCGTCGCGCTCTCCATCGTCGCCGAGACGGGGGGTGGGAAGACGAAGGGGTGGAAACGATAGAAGAGGAAGAAGAGGGTGTAACGCAGCCGTTTTGTTCCCAGTGAGGGACATCAATATCGCCGCGCCGCGCCAAGTATTCAGAATGCCCTTCAAGAATTTTAATGCGACGGAGAAAGAATTTATTGCGACATAGAATGCGCAGTAATGGCGGAAATACGTATAAAAGTCGAGAAAAGGGTGCGCATTGTCGCCGTCTAATGGCCTGGCCTCGGGCGGCGCACAGTGGCAACGTGTACACGCACCACCACCCTTCTCTTCTCTCTTCTCTTCTCTTCTATCCCCTTGCCCAGGGTGGCGCAGTGCCGTCTTTCCGCGGGGCATCCCGGCAAGGGCACCCCGAGGACCTCAGCGATTTTAAGAATTCACCGAAACCACAGAAACTTTCGATCGAACTTGCGGTTCTTCCGCCGCTGCTGGTTGCAACTTTTTCCGGCAACTCCCCGGAAACTGTGAATTCTTCATGCCCCCCCTGCGAGAACGAAACGAACGAGACCGTGCTCGATGGACCCGCCCTGAGAACCACTGGACAGGCTCTCCAAGTTTCCCTGAGCCGGAAGGACCTCGGAACCCGAAAACGAAGAGAACTTTCTTCGATGCGGTTTCTTGTTTTATCTTGAGTCGCGGGAAGGTTGATTTAATTTATCGCTTTTTAATTCATCCCCCGGCTTTCTGATTTTTAGTGGAAAAGTTCCCAAAGTTACTATTCCAGGGCTTTATATTTCATTTGGCTCGTGGCATTTCTTGCGTCAATGAAAAATGAATAGTCCAGAAATTGGACTTTATGTACTCTTTGTATTTCTACCCTTATCTGACAACTATTTCAGAGTAATCGCATTTCCGGAGTTCGAACTTTGAAACAATAGAGAAGTGGAAAAGCACCGAACTGCAGCTGAGAAATGAAGATAATAAAGGCTGAGCCTTAAAATGAAGCAGCAGTGACACGAGCATCGATGCACAAGGGGTCGAGCCATTTTATTGAAGCTCGATGCCCGAAGATAAAATATATTTTTAAGCGATTGTTCGTGTTCAGCGAGGGCTCCACGGTCGTAGCACCCTGACCTGCATTCGGAGGGATAGTCCTCGGCCAAGAAATAACCGTGGATGAGCGTTCCACCCTTGTCCACCCCCGTTCTTCCGGGCTTTCTGTTCAGCCCCTCTCGATCCCGCCGCCTCTTAGCATCCTCTTTTGAGGCGATTCAAGTGTCTCGCCGAAGTGCGCCATTAAAATAGATCAACTGTGATCTCAATTGGGCGACACGATGGAAAAAAGGGTCGGGCTGCTTTCTTAACCCCTCCGGACGGTCGCTTAACGCGTAATATAACCATTGTGCTCCGTAGCCTCGCCGAATAAATACACCGTCGTCATTCAGGGGGCCACATTATTTTTGGTTGTCGGGGAAGCTTTCATCGAGCGACGCCTCTGCGAACCCCCGGCGTGGCTGGCCGAATTAAATGCTCGGATATAAAATAATGGATAGCCGAATTTTTTAATGCGAATTTTGATTTCAATACCGATATCCCCGGGGCGAGGAAATGTTTTTCGCGTGCGCGGCTCTCGGTTTACTCGACTGGCAATTACTCTGAATAATTAATATTCTGATACTGGATAAACGATTAATCTGTCGACCGGCGCGGCGGCCACATGGAGATTTTGCATTTCAGGTTTCTGCGGTGCGAAAATCCACGGGTACCTGATTGCGGAGTCAGCATGATCTAATGAGTTTATGAGTTGCTAAAGAATCGTTGGTTCCCTTGAAGGAGCCCTTGATGTCGCATCATAGATCTACTCAAGATTTTTGGATCCATCGTGATGGGGCTGTAATTCTATTCCCAACAGATCCTGACTGCCTCCAGTAACGATGTCGCTGTCTGAGAATGATGTTTTGTCCGGAACACGACACCGGAATATTGTCAGTACTGCAGAACCGGGTATCAAGGATTAAATTTAGCGCCGGAAAGTCTTTTACGAAAGGCTTCGTTAAACATGACGGTGCGAGAACTTCGTTAATAGATCGTGTCTACGCGAAAGTAACTTGCGACGCCTTTCGTGTCATCGATACGAGACAGCCTTTGAACGTCGGCCATGACAACGCTGTCGATGATAAAGCTCGCTTTAGCAGCGTGACCATTAGAGGCGGCGGCTTTTCATTGGAGAAAAGTTTACTTTCTCGAGCGTGAGCGATCACAGCGTCGGCGAACTTCCTGACAACGTCTTATATACATAGGTTGCATTAGCGGCAAATGGCCGTAAGAACATTGATGGCCTATCCTATTTCTGGCTCGCTAATTATAGTGTGCACGGAGTCCCGTGGCTCGTTCAATTTCGCGCACCGTTGTGACCCATAAATTACACTAATAATTCCACCCTCTCTTCTCTACTCTCTCCCTCTCCCTCTCTCTCTCTCTCTCTCTCGCCGTTTCCTCTCGCACGCTCTGCCCGCCTATTATTATTATCGTTGTTATTTTCGTTACAAATGTTTCCGTATTTGCATTTCGTCCGCCGATCCTTCCCCTAACTGTCATTCAATTATTACAGCACACAGATTCCCGTAATAATACATAAATGCAAACGCGTGTACATGTCGCACACTAATTGCATTAACAATCGCCTTTGTTGCCATTACTTTCAACGGGGGTGTTTTCACCTTTGAACCATTTCGCCAGGCGCCGACTGTTTTCCGCATGGCACGACGGTGGATGTAAATTAGTTCCAGAAGCGAGATTCGACGTTGATTGGCGGAGAGAGACGTTCCGATTAAACGCGAATAATTTTCTGAAATTGCTGTGTTTTAATTTCGACGGGCTCGCGCTTTGTGGAGCCCGTTCTCCGCGTCGGCTAGCAATATGGACAACTTTCTATTCGTTATCAACAGCGTTACGATGAACTAGTTCTTTTTACTCTTTCGCATTTCCGACGTTTCGCGATTTTTATGAAGGTCAAGCGAGAATACCGACCGGAAATCAAAGGCATTCTATTACTGGCAATTACGTTCGTCAACGTTCGTCTCGCAACTTTGCCACGACATGTTAGTTTTCCTGCAACTCGTTCTCGTCGAAAAGAGTACTGCAGAGCGCAGCAAAATTTATTTGTTATCTGTGTTGGTCGATGTAACATTTTCCGACTCTGAAAATCGGTATCGAAAAGATATTTCCGCTTCATCAAAAGTTTTGTTACACTGTAAAAGAGACAATCTGATGAAATGTTTTTAGATATGTTGCCATGGTTACTGGAAAGTTTAAATTTGCAATTTAGATTCATAACGCACGCGTCCGTGTATTTTGGTTCACAGCCACTGGATTTTATCATTTGCGAATCGAAAAAGTTTCATAAATATGTTAAAAGATTTTATTAAGTGTACGGATTAATATACATTGTAAATAAAAAATATTAGAACCTGTCGTTTCGACGGGTCCCGAAAACCTAGTGTGAATAATAACCAGACTGCGAATTTTATGCATTTATAACAGAAATTAGAGATTTAAAAAATTGAAAGAAATTTGTATATAGCTCTTATATGCTGCTCCGCGGTCTAATAATGACCGGAAAAATGGCAACTATTCCCGGCGTCGAAAAGGCGGCGGGTTAATTTCCGCGTTTCCCGGTTCTTCCCGTCGTTTCCTCGATTTACACCGAAATTTCCTCGTGTGCATACAATGCGGTCCTTTCGATCCCCGCATAACATCGAGTTAAAGACCCCCGCAGCAAAATTCTGTCTCCACTTTGATGTCGTCGGGGCCGCGTACATATCGTTCCAGTGTCCTTTGTACGAATAAACACCGGCGCGCACGAGTGCGTGTTTGCGTGTGCGTGCCGGGAAAACGCGAGCCCGGGAAATGATAATGCGGCGTTCACACGGGAACTCGCCCGCGGGAAACCGCCGGCGAATTTTTCCCGAGCATTTGCATATCAAGCCGCCGCCAGGCATTTACTAAAAATCCCCACGAATTGTAAACATTACTATCAAACTCTGTATTCATTTTGTTGCCCGTCGGGGTTGACCAGTTTTGTGGCTTAAAATGTTTTTTGTATAAACACGGCCGGCATCGCGGTGAAAGTCACCGGGGGGTTGCGCGCAGTTTTCCCGATTGCAAAACCGTGGTGTCTGACTGCCAGACGGATGATCGACATTAATATTTGTCTAATAGAAGGCCACGGTGCGTACCGGGGCGATCGCTTCTGTCGGCTGATCCGCCGAAATTGTTACCAAAATCGACTGTCCCAACACTTTGGATAAAAAATTTAATTGCACTATGTTTGAAGAGGCTTGTAAATAAAACAGTCTTGTCAAACCGACCAGCTATAGCTTGAAACGTTTTATAACATTTTCCACCTACGAATATTTAACACTAGACCTACCACGGTCAAATGACCGGTTTTATAGTTTCCAATTATCTATAGTATTGAAAATTACAGACAATCTCAATAAATTTAGTGTTGCTATTTTTCCAAGGCAATATTTACCAAATACTTTTAATGGTTGGTAGGTTTAGTGTTAAAAAGAACCTCTCTCCGAATCATTAACAGATTACTCGACATAATTTGTAACATGTTCGTTGAAGTACCCCTCGCATGGACTTTTCGAAAGCGTCACCGTGTCGTAAACAGTAATTAATTTATCCAGCGAATCGAGGGGTGGCGTCCTTCGCACTCAGCTATTGTTGTTTCGCTGATGAAGAAGAACGTCAAGCTGCGTAATTCAACGTTGCCGCACACAATGAATCAATGCATTGTTCGCGGCCACGTGATCAGGAATAATTCCGCCCGAGCACAGAATATCGTAAGTTATTTAGTCGGATTTGTTTGGGGTCGCAGTCTCGCGTAAAATGATCTCTCCCGATCTTCTTTTCAGCCTGTGTGTCGCAGTCGGAAAGAAGGGACCGCGAATACGTTATTTACGACGCCCGTAATTCCCGAAGCTCCGTTGAAAACCACCCCCCGGGCCGCACCCAGCAACCCCCGCCGGTTTTAAAATAAATACCGTGAGCCCCGGTATCCCCCGGACCCGGTTGCAAGCTCGTTCGAATTCCGACCTCCATTTGATCTCGTTGTGAATGCGGCAGAAAGGAAGACGTAATGCGATGCGGCGCGGTGCGTGACGTAAAATGCGAAAGCTTTTGAAGTTCGATAGAAGGGTCGGTGAAATTGAAGCGATCGGTATGCGTGCCGCGATGATACGTGTTCCCTTATTGGCGAACAACCGGTTTGTCCGGCTACGTATCGAGCACTGTTCAGTTTTTTTTTTTAAATATCGACGCGACCACTCTATGCACCGGGGATGGAAAAAAATAGCGGGGCTGACGATGAAGACGGGGGATGGAAACGGTCAAAGGGGATTAACGGCATTCTATGGGGAGACAGACGAAAACTAATTTTGATTTTTGGAACGTTTGTTTTACCGCGCCCTTAAAACATCCCCGGCTTTGAAACTCTTCGGAGTTCTGGCCGGAGCTTTCACTTGCTTTGACAATGACTGTCGTATATGTATAATTCATATGATTGGAGGGAAGTTAGATTGGTTTGTACCTTTCAGAACTGCTAATAATTAAATAATTAAAGAGAAAAATGTGAAAATGAACTGTGAAGCACATTTATGACAAACGTACTGTCTAGTTACAATTGCAGTTAGTCGACATTTGTGATTTTCAATCTGCAATTGCGAAGCGGAGCGCAACGAGCGCGGTCGTTTGCTGCTTTTCCAGGCGATAGTGGAATTGTTGTGGAAAAATGGTAGCATCAGAAACGGGAGATCATTTTCGTTGACAAGGCAAACAGCAGGTACAACCGTGCGCGGAACAGTCGCGGGCACAATTACGCGGCGTTGTCCGCGTGTTCCCCGCCGCGCGTTACATCTGCGTGTTTAGCGTTTAATTAAATTATTTTGGGGGTTACCTTCATATTCACTTCCGCGGAATGTGATTAAATTATGTTCCGCCACTGTTTCTGAAACGTCGTAATTTATTTAGTGTATTCACATGAGCAACAATATTCATCCGCGGGATAACAAGCCGGGCGGAGAGTGCCGGGACCCGAGTTCTGGATTAATTTCACGTAAGTTTAAACCGGTCGGTTTTCACCGCGGGGCGAACGCTTCGGTGCGCCTTTTGTTTTGCGCGAAACGGCGCCGAGCCGAGTCGAGCCGAGCCGAGCTGAGCCACGGACCTGCACGCGAGTTGTTCGCGAATTCGCGGTTCGCGCGCGTCGCTTGCACAACCCTTGTTCCTTCCCTTCCATTCTATTTCCTCGGCGATTATTCCCCTTGGCTACGAATAAAACTGTTATTACCCTACCGTTGCAATGCCGTGCGCTCTGATGCAGCATTTCGAAAACGAAACATCCAATCTTTCCGGTTTGATAGTTCAAAAACCAACCATTCATTGTTCGGGAAGTGATAATCGAAAATTACATTCTAGACTAACATTTTATTCTCCACATAAATTGCGCACGATATTGACATATTCCTACATTCATATTCCATATAAAAAGATGTACAATCTTAAAGACTCCCCAAGTCAGAGAAGCTTGGAGATGTTGTGGCAGCAGAAAGCGATTCTAAAATCTCAGAAGGTTGAAAAATCTGTTGAAATGACGGCTGAGTATCTCCTTACAGCATTGCCGAGAGATTGCGGCTCATCTACGGTGCTCAATCGCTCGAGCAGGGATCGCAGACGGGCATCCGGTGTCCCCGTTGTTTATGAGGTGGCGAAAGAGCAAACGGTGGCCGGGGTTTGGGCATAAATCATGCGCCGTACCACAGCCTGCTCGTAAACCACGGATCGGAGTTTCGGGTTCGTCGTGGCCGAGAGAGAGATATATATAGAGAGAGAGCGGTTGGACGTCTTTCGATCGTGGAACGAGCGCGTCGCGACGCAGTTAGCGCGGATAAATACCGGGAGCGTGTCCAGATGGATAAAGGCCACGGTCGATCAGCCGTCGAGTACCGGAGACACATAAACTTCTTCGCAGTCCGCCAAATCGAGTAATTCCTGGACGTGTACCGGGGTTCCGCGATCAATTCGAAGTCGGGACGGGTTGTCGGGGGTAAATGGCGGGTGAATAGACGCGGTTCGGCTCGATGCTCTCGGGGGTAGCAACGGCAGCAGCAATGGTCGCGCCATAGAAACGGATTATAGGCATCGACGAGAGTGGACCGCGGCCGGAATCACGCGGTAATTGCAATAAATTTTTCAACGTGATCGGTCGCGCACCGGTCCGCGTCTCGGCCGAAGTGCTCGAACGGCGGTTATCCCGGCGAGCGATGCCAGTAAAAGGAGGGTAAAACCGTCGGTTGACATTGAACATATTTACGATTATTTCCTGGGCATTAAAGCAGCGACAGCGGAGGTTGCGGTCGAGGCTGGCCTGGCCGAAGAGATCGTCTTGCCCGGTCGGCCTCGTTTGGCAAGAGAGGAAGACGAAGTGCAGGGACAAGGAGGACTCACCCGATCCCTTGCTCCCTCCTCTCGCGTGCCACCTCTCGGGACGAAGAGACCTTTATCTGTTGTGTATTTTCCAGTGAATTAAGTTTCTTGCCTTCTGCTGTCCAAGTTTATATGTTTTGCGGGGAGATAGCGGCGTTCATCCCTGGTCGACGCGGAGCCAAGGGCTGTCGGAGGACTTTTCTTCGCCGTGGAACACGAAGCCTCGAAAGGGGATTTGTGGGCTGGGTGGTTTTTGTTTGCGTCACTGCGCAATATCCAGCCACCGGCTTAACCACCAACCCACCCACGCCTCTCCTCGCCACCCCTCTTCCTGGCTAGCCTTTTTCGACGCTTCTGGATATCCTCCTCTGGTTCTCTTTCGTTCCCCGTTCACCGTCTCCCGACGATCTTCTCTCCCTTGGCTTTCGGGGGGCCAGACGGTGACATTGTTTCAGCGGGTGTCGCTCGCGAGATCTCATTCCGCTGTTATGGTTTCGCACTTCGTTCACGGCACTCAACATTTTTACGTTCGCCCAGGCTTTTGTCCCCCGACCGACTCTTCGTTCTCCTCTCCTCCTCCTCCTCTCCCTGGCTTCTCCTTTCACGGCCACGGTTTTATTACCGGCCCCGGGAACCGGATGATGGAACCCGCCCGCACTCCCGTCCCGTCGCGTTAACTTTAAACTACAAATGGATTCTCCTTTCCTTTCGCCACCCTACAAACGCCCACCTAGCCGCGGTGTTTATCTTGTTAGCGGCGACGACGCTTGCCAGGCGATTCGCGACCTCGATCGATTTCGTTAACGCTGCCTGCAAGCTTTTACTCCCGGGATGGATTCTTCTTGCAGGGGCTGACTTTAATCAGCCCTGGTCCTTTGTGTATTTTTTGAAAACGAGCGAAAATAACATTTTTTAGCTGGAGGACTGAGGTAATGACTTCCCTTTGCCATTAGAACCGCCATCTAATTTGTATTTTCATCGATCATCCCTTAAAAGGGTCCATTTACATAATGGTCTTCTGACTGGAAAAAGATAAGGCTTTCTACGGCATAAAAACGTTCTCTTCAGGATATCATTATGTTCTATTTTTATATTGACCTATATTTTGCTTTATAATAACATTGAATTTGAGATGAAAATTTTAACGCTAGTGAGGTAAGTTTTGATAGGTGTTCATATGGTTAATCGGCAAGGATCGTACCAAACTTAATTAATTGTTTGCGAGAACATTGATAGGTGTGTGTCAAAATCTGTCGTAACGGAAGGATTAAAGTAATATACGCACAAGAAGAAGCCCGATTTGCCGCGTTCGCCGACTGCGCGTTGAGGGATGGTCTTTGTTTGCGCCAATATTTGCTCGCCGACTAAATTACTTCCTTCTATAACTCCCTCCTCTTTCGGGGGCTACGCGGTTTCCTCTCGCTTTAGCCGCGAAGGGAACAATTATCGAAGAAGCTGGCACGGAACGTTCTCGTTTCGAGGTTATTCGAATCCGATGATATCAGGGGGTGATCTATCAAACGTCTAGACTCCAAATAAGACTTCATTAATTAATTCAAACAATAAAATGGTTCCACCGGGCACAGCAGAAATTAACCCTTCCATTTTACGGCGTCTAACACTAAATCTACCAAGAATTAAAAGTATTTGGTAAGTATTGCCTTATAAAAATGGCAACACTAAAATTATTGAGAATATTTATAATTTCAATGACTTTCATCCTGAACAAATTTTGTTCAAGCAGTGGATGGAATTATCAATGTTTCTAAAGGAATATTATATTTAATCATTCACTGATTTCTTTATCTCGTTCAACCGAATTCACTTCACACATTTTTCCTCTCACTCATCATGTGTATGTTTCTTTCTCATTCTCACCACACATATCCACACAAAAATTTTTCCTATACATTCATTAGACAATGGGTTAAGGATGAAGCTACAGTGCTTACGGAACGTTGGGAAAATAATTCCGCTCGGACAGCTAGGATTACATTCGAAATCAACAGTGAGAACTGAAATGATTATCGGCGATTTAAAGGCAACCCGATCGAATCTATCGAACATCCGCGATTATCCGTTTCCGTGAGTATCTTCGCGGCTTCCTCGGGGCCGCAGACTTTACATTCTGCAGGCCATTCCCCAACGTAATACCCTCGGCTCAACGCGACAGACGAGGCTTACAAGCCGTTCCCTTTGAAGACCACTGGCAGACGGTTAGACAAGGGGATGTTTTTGCGCTCGTCGCAGCAGACGTCTGTACCACCGGACGTCGCGCTCCGCCGAGGCAGCCGCTGTCAAACACTTTTTGCGAGCCACTTCGCCTTTGGGTCACTCTGACTGTGGACATTGTATTCGGGAAACCCTCCACGCGAATAGAGTCATCGTGTCCCGGCTGTCAGGGGTTGTTTTGCTACGTCCGGACAGGGAAAACGTTTTAGCAAACTCGCAGGTATCAAATTAATTTGCCGGCTGATGATGCGCCCTGACAAAAGTCCGGAGGAAGATGTTAGCATGTGAAAGCAGCATTAATCTGTTGTCAATGGGCCACAATATTTATGGTTTATTTTCTGCACCCATATTCCGATTTAATATTTTTTGTATTAAATGCTTGAAGTTGTAATAATCTAATAGGCTCATGAGGAAGCCTAATGATCACCTATCGTTTTTCGAAACCAATGCTGTTTATTAACAGCGGTGTACGAAATGCACCGAGAATCGATATTATTGAGAAGGTATCACATCCATGATTGCACCCGTAAAATGGAAACCTAAACAACATCTGTGATTTAAACAGTTCAGTCGGTCTGCCGATGCCATACAGTGCGCGTCGAATTCAGTTCAGTCGCGGTAACATGGGTGAAGTGAGTCCAGAATTTTCCTCGGTTCTTATATATTTTCAATGAAGTCTTCAATACTTAATTCAAGCGTGAATTTAATATATTTCGTAATCGAATTATCAAATGTTTTGCATCGTGCCCGATAGAAGATTAGTACAATTTTGCTGTCTTCTCGACCGGAGTCGGTCGACCCTGCTTCCAAAAGCCCTCCGTCATCCGAAAGGGTGCCAGCGATCGAAAACTTTCAATTCAGCCGTAGCTCCTCGACGAACCCGAAAAGCGTGGATAATCGTCGCTAATAGTGGTTTCACAGAGTGGTTCACGGACGAGGATCGTCGGTAGTTGGAACGTCGCGTCGGTTTGTCAGGCGCCTTTGGAGGGTCACAAAGGGCGAAAGAAGGGGGTAGTTCGTTCGGAAAAGCAGGTTGATCGAATTTTTCGCAGCACTTTAGTTCATCATCCGCGGCACCGGGGGCACAAACTTGCGGAACGACATTACCGGAAATGTAATACCCATCTTGATTACAGAACGACCGTGGGGCGTTTCCGTGGTGATGCTTCCTCTGTGCGGCCCTGCCTACGTAATTTCCATCCGACGGCAAAACCGCTGTCTTCTGTGGGGCCAGGGTTCCGCGCCGAGTTTTCTCTTTATCTTAGGACGTCGACAGACGCTGACATTGTCCTCGGCACGGCTCTCTCATTGCCGCTACACGCATCGTCCTCTCTCTTCCTCTCTCTTTCTCCCGTTCATCCCCTTCGCCACGAGCACGCTCGACGAGACGCGCTTTCACGCCCTCGGCGCTTTCCCTCAGCCCACCGTTCCGCTTTCCAATTTATCCCTTTCGCCGGCTCCGTACTTCCGAGATATTAAACCGTAGTTCTCCACCTTTGATCCGCGGCTGGTACACAATGCGAGGTCTTAAGCCGTTCCGGCCTCCGGACCACCCTTCGATTCCGTTAATCGTTCCTCACCCTCATCTCCTACAATCGTACTTATTGCGTAATGCACTTGAATATTTCACCGTGCAATTCAAGGATGTAAACACTACGGACCCGAGCCCACAGCTTGCGGAACTCTCCATTGATCATTCATGGGGGATGAAGTCGAGCGGATCTCTCGGACCGTGCGCTATCTTTATCCTTTCAGAGTTCGGTGGTCTAAGCTGATTTTGGGACTCCTACCGCGTTCTTCAACAACATTCTGCTTGCTCGGTTGCTCGGATTAAAATCAAACGAGTACTTCGAACTGTGGATCTAACATAAAATTTAATAACTCGTGGACACATGTTAACGAATTGATGTTACCCAGTGGATGAAATCACATGAGAACCCATGGATATATTTAATATAAATATGTTTATAGAAAGATTTATAGAAACATTTTGCTTTATTTCATTGTTAGTTGCTCGTTTGGGAGAATAGATGTTGTAGGATATGTTTGGACGTGAATCACAAGTGTTTGGAAACCACGAACTAACCACGGGCAGTTTACGCGTTAATTGTATCGTGCGGTGTTCTTAGTGAAGGATAAATTCGGTGGAGCCTGGAGGAGAGAACGGTTTCCAAGACGAATTTCCTGTTGCCACGTTTTTCTCGCCCCGTTCGGCTAACGTGCTCGATTCCCGGTGACTTTTATCGACACGATGGGTTTCCTGAAACGAGCGGGTCCCTTAGGTTGGAGAATGAAAAATAGAGAACGGAATGGAGCGTCGCCGTCGAATCCGCGACGCGGAGCATCGTGTATCTCGCGTGCAGCCGAACAGATCAAAGATGAATGGCGCTGGAAGTATAGATTCTCGAGACGTCAGGAGCAGCGACCGGAAGAGAATTGTCTTTATACGGATGCTGGGCATTCAATGAGGGGTAACAAGTCAGCCATGCGATCCGACGTCGCCGCTCCATCTCCAAGGGAGCAAAGTTTCTCCCTTCCTCTCTCTCTCTCTCTCTCTCTCTCTCTCTCTCTCTCTCTCTCTCTTTCTACCTCTCTCTCCCCGGTTTTCTCGGATGTATACTTTCCATGCTTTTTATTCTCGGGCTGACATCGACAATGGACATTCTCGTTTCCCTGAATTTGCGTCCGTCGAAAGGTGCACTTTGCGTGAAACATTCGATCCCGTGATACGGATGTCAGCCACGCAGACGTTTGTAGTCACTGTCTCGCTGCAAACGTGATGGCTGAAAAGTATGTGACTGGGAGCGGAAGTTATCGTTGGTAAATTCTCCTCGCGACAGATACATTTGACAAGTACATCAATTTTCCCTTTTTCAAAGACGAATTCTGTGATTCGACCGAAAGTACGATGTCACTTCGATTATTTAAATTTCTAGCCGATTATTCTTGCGGCATGGACTCTTACTGTTCTAAGTTTCTATCAGACGTTCTAAGTTTCAAGTTCATCTCTGTAAGGGTTGATGCATCGCCGGGCATAAAACTTTTAATTAGACACTACACAATGCGTGTAGTGAAAAATTTTCTTCTGAAACTATTATTCACATTAACAAGGTGTTTCTATTGAAGCCCAACGATGTAACACAATTTTTATCGAAGAAGTTTTTGTCAGCTGCATTCTTCTTCGAAGTCCGATCTTCATTCTCCTCGTTTAAGTAGCTTTAAACGCACGTTGTTCCGATATGAATTGAAAAGCTGCGACAGTAGCGCGAATTATTAAAATGGTGTTTCGTAAAAGTACAATAATGGAACGCATCGGCCGTCGATGTTCGAAAACATTAACACGGAGATGGAAATTTCGCAAATGAAAAACATGGACGGCTAACAACGATCGTGAATGAGAACGCGTCGAGGGCATTGTTCGAAGAAGTTTTTATTCAATAAAATTTCCATTAATAATTCGTTAGCAAAAATGCGTGGAATATAATGGTACTTTTTATCGCGAGATAAAATTTCACCGATGTGTGCGAACACATTTGCGGTGCATTTCGCATTCCACGAGCGATGCTGTAACTGTCCAAACGCGGGTAGTGGCAGCGATGTAACAGCCAGACGAAGCGAGTTACACGCTTCTCGCGGGCAAAAAGATATTTCTGGCGGATCAATAGTGGCTTAAAAAGGGTCTGAGTCTCCGCCGCCTCGGGAAGCGGAAGTCTCCATCGGAGCGGAATCGCGGTTTTCACGCTTTCCGCCGTAGGAATCCGCGGGGAGCAGGGGCGGGTCGTCGATATTCGCGGGTAGACCGCGTGATAACCGTCTGAAAAGCGGTTCGAGTGGCGTCGTTTTATATTGTCGCGCACGTCGACGCGGAATCCCGAGCGTAACGAAACACGGATATACCGTCGAAAGCCTGTCGACGACAGCGGCGCGGCGTCGCGACGACCGCAGGACGCATGGGGAACGCCGGCGGTACGGCGTCGTCGGCGTCGAGCCAAACCGGCCACGTGTAATTTTCTACCGACGAAAAATAATTAGAAGGCCTGGCGCACCGCGTGTGGACCTTCCTTCTGGGCCGGGCTTGATTACTCCTAGCAATACGCCGGCCGAAACGGCAATTTAAATTAGTGGACAAGCGCAGCTGCGTGCATCGGCCGCGTTTGACGCGTCCTGTCCGCTACCCGTTGAAAAAAGAACCCGTAACGACCGTCCTCTTCACGAAGTTTCCTACCGGAGCCGCTCTCTCAATTCTTAATCCTCTTGGACGCACGCGTTCCCGTGTCCTCTCATTTCCGCCCTGAATACCACCGGCGCGGCGCGGAGGTCTTTGAATCGCGGAACCACGCTCTGCCAAAGACACTGCGCCGTATTAATCATTCGAAATGTTGACCCTGGAACTCGTAACTTCATCTTGATCGCCGAAAAACACACACACACACAAGTTTTGATTCTTCTATTGTTGAAACTTTCAGAGTTTGATCGACGCTTGTAGAAGTTACAGTTGCTAGAGAAATCGATCATCACTGTATGGCACCGATCCATGAAAACCTTAAAAATCTTTGAGTTTTGATTTCCAAGACATTTCAGCTTCCCGAACAATGTGCAGACCAGAAATATAAAGTTTCAGGGAGCTTGGAAGGAAGCTTGGAAATATCCCCAGCCAGCTATTAATTCGAGGGTATACTATATTTCTATTATGAAGACTATAAAATGAAGCCGGCTGGAAGCCCTTGGACCGAGCGTGAGCTATCGACTCCATCAGCCCTATCAGGACAAATTAATCAGGAAGCTCTCCAGCAGCCACGTCACCAAAAAATCCTGAACAATATTATTCATCAGAAAAAGGCATCCGAGAGTCGATCGTTTGTGGCGGCAATTGCTGGTCGACGATAAAGCGATCACGTCGCATGTGTTTCAGGGGACGATCGTATCGACTCAGATAGAAGTATGATGGTCTGACACACCCTGTACAGGATGTCGCTCACGCGTGTCCACCCGCAGCTCACCCTCTTCATGTGTTTCCTACCCCTGGCGTTATCTCTCTCTCCACTTTCCGCCGTCCGTCTGGTCCGCAACGGTTGTACGAGCGTTGCTCGTTTACACGCGGAAAGAAGAAGAATTAATTAATCCCCCGGCGTACCGGCCAGCTCCTGGTGCATTCTGCATGAACCTCGCGCTGCGTCGACTGCGATTCTATAATTTAAAACGAACGTGCGTCGCGTCATCTTCCGTCTAGCTCGATAATGACACCGTCGGGCACGCTGTCGGCCACTTTGGATCCGGTTTTGTCTCCCGTGCGACAGATGTGTCTCGCTACAAAAAAATATTCATGTCAAATTAATATGTCCCCCTCGATACCATTCAACTTTCGTTTGAAACATTTTCCGGTGTCATAAATAATTTCAGAGTTATCTGAGGGGATCGATTTAAATAGGACACCCGGTGTATATTTATAGAACCTCAATCTTACGGTCAAGAAATGGAGTTGGTTTAAGTTCGGCCAACGATGTTCAGCAGAAAATTTGATTTTCCGCCGTGACGGCCGGGCTCCACCTCTTTCTGCTCTTTCTGCCATTAGACAGATCATCCTCGTTACCACCAGCTGTATCGGAAGCGTCGATTAAGGGTTTCGTCGATTAATCAACGTCTCTGTTAACAGTCACGTCACTGAGCCCGGCTTCGGGCCGAGCCGGTGCATCAATTAATCGATGTCTCTATCAACTGACGTCTTGATTAACTCGTGGGGGTCGGGCCCTTCTTCCTTCGTCTGTGATTTGCATCGACTTCTACGAGACAGCCGTCCCGCAAACCGAATCTTTGATTAAATTTTGACGGCACGGTTCTCCATCGAACATCCTCTACACCATTCGCCAGTTCGCCATCTTGAACAGACTACCGATACCATGAAATCAATGCTTCTCGGGTATTCGCGCGAGTTCGCGAGGATGCTGCAGAGAAATCTGGAAAATTAATGTCAGTTTCCGCGTCTGCTGAAGACACAGAAGGGATCGGCGCGGCGGCGGAAAACGAAAAGGTTCGAGGCTCGTTTCACTCCACGGTTTTCGTAGAAATATATATATATATATACATATATATATATATATATATATATACATATATATAAAAAAAGAAAAGAGGCAGAAAGCTCGGGGAAAACTTTAGGCTAGGAGGATGCGGCACACCGGTAAATAATGAAACTTTACATTGGCGCGAGTTGCTTGCGGTGTTTTTCATCGCATGAAGTGGGACTGTCTAGACGCATTCAGCGCTTCTGCAACACTGCGAGGAACACCTTTATGGTGTACCCTCTCTCGCAATTTCCCGCAACGCGCGCCCGCTTCTACGCGATCTTTCTCTTGCTCTCTCTCTCTCTCTTCCTTGCTTTCTCTATCTCCTCCTCCCCCTTTTTCATCGTCTATTTCTTTCCCCACGGTTTCCGCGCTGTTTTCCTCCCCGGTCCACCTTTTTTTCTATTACTGTTGCGTTCCGCGTTTTCTCCGCGGCCTTTTTGTCCGTCGAGCGGTGCGTTACACTTGAAAACGGTTACAGAAGACTGCGAGGAGGGTCGGCGAGCACGTCGACGGCCCGCGCGGAAAACTCGGCCGCCGCTTTCGATCCGACGAGAGATACGCGCGGAATTCACCCGCGCCCGTTGTGATCCGACTCGTTTGCGGGGAAACGTTTCTGCTTTATTAAAACTGGCGAATCTGAGGACGCCCGGGCCGAGGGACCATCGCTTTTCAACCACTTCCGGTTCCCTAACCCTCGCTCGTTTCACCAGCGATTTTCTTAATGGCTTTACCCCGTGTCCGGTATTCGAATAATTCGGTCCTTTCTCCCTAATTCAATCGTGGATTTTCAGAGCCGGAATTTAGTTCTTTTGAATCGAAATTGGGTTCATAATGGACGATCAAGGTGTTCAGTTAATGGAGCAGGGTAAGGCTCATTTCACGATTGAACAAAATTAGACATCACGAGCAAATGTTTAAAAACTGTGAAGAAAATTAGACATTATGAGCATATGTTATATTAAGCTAAACAAAGTAATGAATTATTGTATTCGATTAAATCCAGACAACCATGGCAAGGAAGCATATTATAATAGGATACAAATTATATTAATAGTTTATTCGAAACATAAACACCAAGCGTTGCATTATTACATTAATCAGTTTGGTAATAATGTAAATGCCCGCCGCATATTTATGATTACACATAATAACATTGTAAGCACAAGCAAGATAATCAAAGTAAATTATTGTACGCTTTGCAGTCAAATCTGCTTACGGCACAGCTGGGATTTAAACCGTAAAACCATTCTCTGAAATTCATTGAAGAAATTTGCCTGATAAAACGAAGCACTGGGTTATACTGGAATCTACAGTAGCAGTGAAATAAAAAATATTGACATAGGTAATTTTGATCTTTCTTGGAGATGTAGGGTTAACGTTACTAACATTTCTAAATTTTCTGAAATGATAAAATACATGGAATTCTCGATTCACCAACGACTCTGTCTCCGTAATCAGCGCCGAGACAGCAACCGTGTATCAAAATGGAACAGCGAAGTAGGGGGACGGCGAAAGATGGAAAAGATACTCACAATTACGAGAAGTCAGTCAAAACTCGAAGGCGGGGCGAGCAGAACATGGCTCCGCGAAGCAGATAGCAGCGAGCAGCTGCCTGTAAGAACAGAAGTTCGCGAGTTACGTCGCGGAATAACAGTTTCGAGGCGGTTGAACGCGAGCATCGGGAACAGGGAGACGCGACAGAGCTGTGAACTTCGTCTGCGAATACTTTGGAAGCATAACCGCGCGACCAGCTCTCTCGCGATTCTTTCCACGATCTCCGCGAATCGTTTCCGAAATTTCTGTATTTTCGCGTTGATGATAAATCGCATCGTTGCGCAATCTTGGCTGGAGCGAGCGGGTTCTGCCCTCGATTTTGATGAACAACTTTTGGCAGAAAGGGCTGACTTTGCTCATCGATCGAGAGGATCGTTTGAACGGCGATGAACGATCTTCTGGTTCTTCCAGGCCCATTTCCGGCTCTTACGAGAGGCTTCCCGGCGGCTTGCCACCGCACACAGGAAGTACCTTGGCAACCATGTTGGATGATTGCATCTTTGTTATTGTTTGATGTAGTTGTTGCAAGATTGAGAGCAGTGGTAATTGTGTACTGATTTGTTTTAGTCTGACAACTGAGAAATTGAGAAATCGAATAATATTTATGCATTATTGTATTATGTAATAGTTTATAATATATGGCTGAACTGTAATAGTTTATAATCTATGGCTGTTACCAAAACCTTCAAGACAAGGTATATTAACAAACAGAAGACTCGATTAATTCTTTCTTTCTCTTTCCAAGAATCTTCTTTAAGGAGAACCGTTTTATGAATTGAATGGAGCGAGAACACGGAGATGATGCCTCCGGTTTCACGGTTTTCTCTTAATTTTTCCATGGGGGAACGCTAGGTGGCGTATGGATCGGGTGACGCGGTGAATTCCTGTAAGAGGAGATGAGGTGTCAGGTGTAATTGAGGGGCGAATGATCTTCCATAAAAGCTGACGCGGGAGTATGAAGACAAGTTTGTTACCGATGAGCTTTTGTAATGAGTAATTATAATAAATTCTACATCCACAGTAAACACTTCGTAAATCAAAAATCCAATTCCCAGAAATAGAAACTGGAACCTTGCAGCCCTTGTGGGCAACCGGGGTCGTTTATATCTGGAGCGAAATTTCATTCTTGAATTTCTTTCTGTTCGATATTTATTGTATATTAAAATCTTCATACGTATTCCAGAATTCTTTTAGATTTTTTGAAAGCTGATGGGAGGACAAAACTCTTATTGCAAAGCCATAATTGTCATAAAATCAACTTTCACCAAGTTGTCCAATTTTCATATCGCGTTTCATCGATTGCTATTCTTTGTTCGATAGCAGAAAGATTTCTCCCGTTTCTCCCGTAGCGATTTGCTCCAGCAGAATCGTCGGTTATAAGACGCACTGTGTATTTGCTCTCCTCCGGCGGGGAAAAGCGAGACGGTCTCTCGGTTCGCGTTCTCGACGCGGCAGTTTTCTTTTAATTTTCCGGCAAATGATTTCGAATCGCGTCGCTCGCGCACGATTCGTCCTCAACGTCGATGCGAGAGGAACCGTGGAGCTCGCAAGAATCGAAAGGTTCCTCTGTTCCCCTTCCTTTGTGAACCGAATTTTCACGCATCGATTATGAGGTCTCTCGATTCCGCGCGGAAAGAGCCACCGTGCGCCCGACGAACGCTTTCGAACGCCGAAAATTTCGCATGAGAACTACGGATCGACTGTTCGCTTTTGAACGGGGAACCGATCTCGCAATGTCGAGAACGAATACCCAGAACCGCGAAGGATAAATTAAAAGCTCGAGGGATCAATAAATGAACTTGCAATTCCAAGAATATCTGGGTTATATCGGCAAGCCGGAATATTAAAAATTGAAGTTTCGTAGAGCACCCGGATCTTGCAATCTCAAGGATAGAAGTATCTCGGCTGATTTGGAGAGGAATTGAAAAGTTTGGCAAGAACTCCGCGCATAATTTTGCGGAAGGAAAATATAGGAGCTCTCCGCCAATAGTGGTGATATTAGTATAATTATTATAATGAACCGTCTCAATTCCTCGAACTGAAACGTCTGCGTACCTCTCGTTTATAGGAAGATCAGAAGATTGAAAGTTCTTGTAACACCGAATCAATTAAGAAGACTTTAAAAGAACTTTGTATTAATTTAAAAACTGGTTGGTTCGCAGTGTGGAAATTTCTATTTACATATTATGAACGCATCTACTGGCAGCGTTACACATGTGCAACGAGCATGATCTCCTATTTTGCTTGAAGGAGGTCGAGTTAATTTTATGCACGTTGTTATTTACAATTATAATGCATGACATAGTGTTCAGACAGTCTATTATGCTTCGTTAATGCTTCACAAATGGGATTCGTTGCATCTTAAAATTTATTTTTGTACTTTTTCACGTCGCATAAATAGGCTTGCTGTATTTTCAGAAATACTTCAGCTCCAAAACCGAGCTATCTACAATTTTCAGACAAATTCTTCGTTAAATTTCTTCTCGCTCCAAATGCAGGATTTGTTGCACTTTAAAAGATATTCCAGCCACGACGACGTCCTAAATTAGCAAAGTAATCGCGATTGCAAAAAGAGAGAAGTTCTCGATTCGTAGAACTGGGTCGCCGGATGAGGGTATATGACTGTATATTCCAGGAACTATGCTCTCGGTGCGGAATAATTGAAATTAGCGTAGCTGATAAGACGATAATGTGAAATTCGACGGATAGGAAACGCGCAAGTTCGGCGAGCATCGTCGTTGTCAGGGTATATTACAACTCGCGCAGAAGGCTGCTTGTCTCGGACGTGCCTTGTAATTGCCGGAAAATTTGCGAGCCCCCCACGGCTGAACTTATCCGGCGCGCGGCGCCGTAGCGAAACTTACTCGGGGCACGAAGTAAAATTTACTTGCGCGCGAGGACTTACGCGGCCCGGTAATAGAGTCGCGTGTGCGTTTGCATGTAGCGGTTTGTACATGGCCCCTGTACATGCCGTCGCATACTTCTTCCGTATAAAACAATTCCCTTCTGAGCAGGATGTACGTGCGCGGTGCTACCCGCAGGAAACGCGAGTTTCGTCGCGGCGGGTCTGCGGATTCCACTCGAAGGCCGGAAAAAAGAGAACGCCGAAGGAAATAAAAGAATTAAAAACACTTACGCCGTTGAAGATAGCGCTCCTCTCTCCTCGGGGCGAGAATGCGAGACGCCCGGCTTCGAAGAAAAATTCTAATTGCCAGCGAAACTTCCTCGAAGCGTCGCGACGAAGAGCTTTTCCGCTTCTTTCGATCCGTGGCCTCTCGAACAGACGATTGTAATATTCTTCACCGGGGAGCAGGTTAAATCCAAGACGAAGAACGCGTTTCGACAGTGACAACAAGCTGAACGAGGAAACTTCCCTCGGAATATAAGAATTTATAACGATGCAACGTGGCAAAGTCTGTCTCGGCGGGATTGCCATCGAGTTTATGAAAATACAGGATCGTTCGTTACAACTTTCTCAATTTCTTGAACCGAGCCCCGGGTCCGGTTCCTCGGCGACGACGCTGAAATTAGAAAGCCCGTTCGCCGATGATGAACGCATCGTGTGCGCATGAAAATTTGCAAGTTTCGCGCTTTCCGACACTGTCAGTTCGTGGAAATCGCTCTCGGAATGGTGCAAATTATTTTTTACTCATTACTATGACTGAACTTTTATTTGGCCATTAATGAAACACGTATATGACATGTTTGCAATGAAAATTGATATATTACATTATAATCGATTGCACTTTTGAATAATCAAGAACGTCATTAATTTTTGAAATGTTCCAATTTCGTATGGTCGTTTCATAATAAATATTGTTGGAGGAGAGTGATGATCTAAAAAAAAATGAAAAGCGATACGACAGGATTCGAAGTGTAAGTTGCTGACAATTACTGAAATCACAATCAGAGATGCAGGTCCGCTCCGAAAACCGCAGTGCTTCTACTTAGACCCAACGTAGAAGAACGGCGTGGGTCGGTCGCTATCCTCGACGGGAAATTCGTATTAGAGAAATTACAATAGTTATGGAAATTTATGGAAATACAGGTTACTCTGATTTTCTTCGGATCGAATCCGATAAACGCGTCGACACGGAAGCTCGCGGGAAGGAAAATTTTATCGACGTTTCCCTTAACGTTCGAGCGACCGCGTCGAATGGGAATCTGCATTGAAAAGATTGCGCTCGCCATTAAAATTTATGGAGATCTTGATTTCCGATTCGAGGAATCGCGCTCTCGCTCGCTCGGCTGCTCGCGCGGTGGCCTACGCCCCTGGTTTCCAAGATGCGATGGAAAAACCGAGTCGAACCGAGCTGGCCGCATTATATCCGCGCCTTTTGCCTTCCCGTGGCCAATTACCGCGAGCCATCTCGTTCGACAAAAATTGCCGCACTGGGCCGCGATCTCATTTCGCCGAGCCGCCGCCTGCGAAAATTTTTCTTAGACCAATCATCTCTCGACCTCGACCAGTCTCGTTTTCTCTCTTTTTCCTTCCAATCGTCTAATGGTCGATTTGGCGGTTTCATTGTGGAAACGCCTATTTCGAAAAGCTGAGGTTCCAACCTTTTTTTTTCTTCCGAAAGTGTATCGCCGATAAAAATTCTACCCGACGAATGGACCGTCGCGATTTATGGCAGAGATTAATGGCGGATTCAGGTCGACTCGTAACGGACCATTTCTACTGAGCCTACTTTCACGTCCAAGTGATACGAGTCGGCGATCGATCCCCGCGGAAGCCAATCGATACGGTGAAACGAATTTAATACGGCTACGGGATTGGAAGACGGCTGGGATTTTTGGCTCTAAGGAGAATGGGAAGAGACTGATCAGACAGGTAGATTTGGATAATGTTTGCACAGTCTCGATAATGTTACATTAGGATTCACACAGCTTCTGAAACTTCTCACTTCATTTATTTTATTTGGCAAGTTATTATTGCTTTTACCAAAAGGTTCGATTGCAATCCTGGAGGGATTTGGTAGGACCTGCAAATAAACTTTAAAATTCCATTTTGGAGAACAAAATATTTTGATATTATCGAAGTATATCGATACTGAGATCTAATATTTTCTGCTCAAAATCAATCCCAGTCGGCGGACAATAGTTAGGGTTTCTTCTATTTCCATTTATCGACGGTTTAAGTAGAAGAAGGATGGCTTGGTCAGACAAGCGGTCCCACTGTATAATGCACAACCACCGAGCAAAATCTTGTCGAAAGACCTTTTCCATTCACACGATGAAAAAACCATCAGCCCGGTCATCGTCCCCGCGATTTATCGAAGTTATCGGCGCGTTTACACCCGACTGGTTCCCAACCCCCTTTCTTCCGTATTCGAAATTACTTTCCCGCGACGCATTCGTTGCCTGTTGAATGCGGCGTCGGCGTGGTCGTCCGTCACGGCTAAAGTCCTTTCACGGTATCTGGGACAGCGAAGAAGCAGCGAACCGTCCCTATAAATACTTATAAAGGGTGAGCATCCCCTGAATAAATAAATAAAGAAACGTCGCGCACCATTCTACGCTGCGAAGAAACGTCTGGTTGCAACTTTCCGTGTCTGGATCTGTTGTTAACACTGGCATCTTATTGGACAATTGAACCACTTAAATTTTTATTGAATTCTTCATTTTTGACCACAAGTTAATTAAAGATATTACTGTGCTGCTATTTACATAGCTTTGATAACGAATTGCACGAAGTTGCGTGAAAAGAAATCATTTCTACACCAAATATTCATACGATATTCGCGAGGGTTGTATAAAATTGACACGGGGGACGGGTAGAGGGTTGAAAGAGTGACTTCTATTGATTCTGAGCCGGTAAATCTTTATTCGGGAGCACTGTGAGTGCCGAAAAGCAGCGCGCACGGTGGCTGGAGCGGAATGCGGCGGGCTCGCGTGTGCGGCGGCCCTTCACACGGCAGTCTGCATTGAAATTAACATTTCTCCTTTGAACGGCGTCGATCGCGGGTAACATGAGGCGTCCCGACGAGCCTCGATTGGCGGCGTCGCCACCAAGCAGAGTCGAGCAGAGCGGAGCGATACGGAGTGGTGCGGAGCGGTGCGGAGAACCAACGGATAGACGGCGTGCGACGCTGCGGAATGCTCGCGTGCCTTTGGAATCGCGATACCGAAACGAGACGAGGGTTATTGGCCGTTGTCAAAGGGGCTTGCACGCGGCCGTCGCGACGCCAACGTCGACGCCGACGCCATCGTCATCGTTGCCAGCGCAGCCGACGGCGGCGGCGACACCGCGGCGTCGACAGCCGAACCCAACCCTTTTACGAGGTGTCGGAATTCACTATAGCTACTCGAGCAAAAACCCCGACGCCGACACCGGCCCGAAATTAAGGGTGCACCAGCCGGGAACCGTCGACGATGAATTTCTCGAGGGCGCCACGGAGTGGATCTGAGAGGGTGCCTCGCGCTTTTCGGGATGCCCACCCTTCATCCCATCCGTCCCTGAACCCCTTGCCCAACCGTCTAGTTGCGATTTTTCGGACCAAAGGGAGAGCTCTTCTATTATAGCTCCGGACTCGTAAGGTTTATATTAACATCCATTTATTTTCACACGAAGTCGATTCAATTTACGTGCGTACACAAATTAAAAAATTCTTGGCCACCTGAAACGACGTTGTGGACCACAGTGCGTCGACGAGGAAACCAACCACCTCGCAAAACCACCCCCATGCGGTTCTCTCGTTTCTCCATAACCTGGCCGGGATCCACCGGCGCCTTTTTCCAACGGATACAACCGTGAACTGGTTTCCATGAAACTTTATACGCTCGCGCGTTCGCGGATCGCGAGCGCATCTTGTTAATTGCGCAACCTGCGGCTCCTACCCTCCCTTCCTCTCACCGCTCTACTGCCTCCGAACTATCCCCCTCTAACTTCTGCTTAATGGTATCTGGAAATTTATCGGGGATCCGGGAGAGCGTACCCTCGGAATGCTGCAGCGATCATTTACTTCCGCGCGCGATTTAATAATGCAAATTGGGGGCTCGGGTTTCGTTGTTTGCCTCGTTGTTCGGGGGTTGTTCTTCTTTCGCAGTGTTTCGAGCGACGATATAGTGGTTACGATGTTTTAATAAATACGCAGCCGAGCCTGTATTTTGTTGTTGGATCCAGCGAAAATTGAGGGCTCGGCTCTGGCGGAATTCGAAGTTCCTTCAAGGGTTCTTCAGGATTTTTTAGTGCCTTCAAATGAAACAAGAAGGTTTAAGATATGTAGGAACATTTTTGGGTAAACTTGTCGAAACGTTACTTCCTCACGGATTTTGATGAAATTGGAATATGTTATAAATCTCGACATTCTGAACAACTTTTTCCTATACAAATAATAGGCGGTCTCTTTTAATCTTTTTGGTATTTACAAAAAGCTGTTAGTTCGATTATAGCGAATTCTGCCGTTCTAAAAGAAATTTTGTTAGGTCTGAGTTAGGTTTGTGGGGTGGGGGCGGCTGCATGGGGCGCGGATCCATCGCTCCCCCGCCTTAAAAAACGTGTTCCGTCAATCAAAAAGGGCAGAATTCGCTGTAGCGAGTGTCCGCAGTTTAAATATCTCCAAATCGAAGGCCAAGTGGCGGAATTTTTATTTCGACGACAATACAAGAATAGCTGGATTTTTCGACATAATGGCTGAAATTTTTCCAGTTTCTATTAACGATAATTGAGAATAATATGTAATAAAGGAAAAGGTATAATATAGGAAATAAAGTAAATATAGGAATAATTATAGGAAAAAGTTGTTTAGAATTATGACCTTTTAACATATTTCAATTTCATCAAAATCCAAGAGGAAGTAACGTTTCGACAAGTTTACCCATTTTTGTTCAGCCTGCGACTATTTTTGCGATCTTCCTTTAGGATGGTCTGGTCATCAGTGTTCGTTCGCCGGGATGTCCTTGATGTCCTCGCGTGTCTCCGTTGGGCAAATGTTTATTGTCGACGGGAACCGGGACACCGATGTTTGCGTGGCCGAATATCAAGGTTCCGGGCGGCGTTATTGGTCGGCCGTGACTAATGGTCCTCCGTAGAGATGTTTCCGTGCTGCCCAGGGCTTGGTTTTCGCGTACTGACTGGGGATATGAATATAAATTACCGGGCGTGCTGTCATATTGATTGGTTGTAAATTATGGGGACACCCGCATTATTCGCGCGTGCTTGTGATTTTGTTGGATTTAGCCAATGGCTGAGGGGTGTTAGAGGGGGTGGAGGCGGAGGAAGTGGGGATATATACATAGTGGGGGTAATAGGGCTAATTTGATAAGGCCGGGGACTGTGTGTGCGTTTCGATTTAAGCGAGCCGGTGTGCAACAGATCCGTCGTATAAAATATCTCGCAACCGGGTTCGTCCCAACGACTGCCGGCAATTAATTTTATGGAGATCGCGTTGTCAATCATCAATGGAAATATTTGTTCGATCCAATAATGTCGCGCGATAGTGGTGGTAATGAATCGTTTCTAGTTGCGTTGGCGAAACCTGTTTTTGTGTGAAGTGAATGGAAAGATCCGATGAACATCAATGGTCGCGTGGAGATAGTTCATAAAATTTATTTAAAAATCGACACTAGCATTTCTTGCTTTTTATTCAACTTACTAAGTATTCGAGGCTGTGGGTTTTTACACGTGCTACTTTGTTGTAGTCGCCCTAAAACTACTCGTTTCCCCGATAATCCCCAATTAGCGTCCCACAATATCCCTTCAAGCCCGCGTCTACTTAAAAGCGCATCATCCCGCGAGCTTTCTCTAAGCGAGCACAAACGCCTCAGGCTTCTCGGAACACAACGAGCAGTCGGCAGGAAAAAAAACACCCGCGACACACAGTCATCGAACGAGGGGTGAGAACACGGCGGGAGAATCGCGAGGCGTGTGCAGAAGGGGAAAGAGGAAAGCGAAAAAAAAAGAAAGGAAGGAAATAAAAAGAGAAGAGATCTTGTAATGCGGGCGAGGATGGGACAGGGGCTGCTGCGGGAAGCATCACGCACTTTCGCGTACACATAATTCAGTTTCACGAGTTGGCCGGGCGCTGTAAGCACCGGCGAATATTAACATATGGATGGGGTTGCGCGGTGTGAAGCGCTTATCACACAATGGAACCACCCATTGTCATGCAGATTCCCCTTGGCTAATATAAAATGATCATCAGACAGATCGGGGGAATCCCCTAATGCTTTAACACCCCCCCCGGTCCGGCTGAGCTGTTGCATTCGTTCGCAAGTGTAGCCATGCGTGATAGGCCAGATACACGCGATAATTATATGCTAAAGGCATGTAGCGAAGTTAGCTCCCTCTGCCACCCCTTCTCTCTGTCTCCCACCCTTGTCTCTCGTCCACCCTGCGTACGATAGGATTTACGTCTCTCTGCTCCGAGTCCCGTATCAGCCGGATTACCCACGAAATTGATCGAACTTAAAAAGCCCCGGAATAGCCCGATCTCCTCGTTTTTTCCCGTTCCCCGGTATCCTCTCTCTCGAGCACTTTCTCCTCCATCTCTCCTCCTTCCCGTTCTTTTTTCACGTGCCGCGATCGAATACGCGGTTTAACAGGCTTTCCCATCGGTTGATTGATTGGTGTTTTGCGGCCGCTTCGTGGTAATTGGGGCGGCTGCTAATGGGGAATTTGAATCGCGGTTCTCGGAGTTCACCGGGTCAGCGAGATACTACTCCGTTGCTATACTCGCGATCGCTGCCGGCCGTATCACGATCTTGTCGGATTCGCTATTCTGTTCATACATTCGCAATATCGAACGAAAGAACCGTGCAACACCCATTTGTGTTGCGATCCATGCTCTGGCGATAAAGTTTAAAGTGTTTAACGCTTGAAGCCTCCACTTTCGCAGTCCATCATTCATTTTCCTTTTAGATGCTCGCGATGTAGTGTAATTGTCCCGTCGCGATGACGGGACAAACTGAAAACTTGCTTTTCCTTGAAAGTGAATAGTTTATTCATACCGTAGATACAAAAATAACCATACAAGATTAATAGATCCTGTTTGTTGATTACGCCACTAGGCCGACTGCATATTCTAATTTTAAGGCAAGTGACCGACGATATTAAGAAGTTCATTTCGCTGTTCCCGGGCTTTTGTTCGAGAGGACCCGCGATAATCGCGGGGCCATCGATCTCCGACGTCTCCGAGGAAATGAGAAGACAGTTTTTCTTGAGGGAGGCGATCGTCAGGACGTTACTCTCCTAGTTACACGGAAGGTATTTTAATCCAAGCGCGAAAGGCGCACGCCTGTGGTTCTATCAGAGATCCCTTCCCCGCATGCTTTTCGAAGAAACTTTCGCATCGCTATCGCGCTAAAAGCCCTGGATGACTCAGCTCCGTGGGCTTCGCCGATCAATTATATCCGCGGTTTCAGATGGAGTCATTAACCGGGCATGCTAAGGGTCGCCCTTAAAAAGCGGCCCGAAGTTTCCGCCAATTCTAACGCGCGCGCGGCCCCGTAATTATCACGGCCGATTCACCGCGAGGCATTCTAGCCGCGGCTTGACCTTTTATTCACATCTATGACGCTCGAACACACCGGTGGAAATTATTTCATCCCCACTCGCCCCAACCTTGGCCATTGTGCCTTGACACCGGCCCGAGTGCTTTCCAGAATCAGTATCATTTGATTAATCAGCGGACAACTTTCCAATAAGGTCTTCTCCTAGATGCTGATTTTTATAATTGAGGTCAGGAGATTGGAGATATTATACGAATTTCTTGAAGAGTCTTCGAGTTTCTTACCGAAACAATTGTCCGCACCGTGTTTTCAATTAAGTACCTCACCCAGTACACAGTAGACAACGTTCCCTGAGTAAGCTGAGGAGAAAAGAAGCAGATTCAAGAGAGATTAAAGTTGACTTCTTCTCTTGTAGAACTCTTGACTGATCGCCTATCGAATGCTCTGAGATCTCGAGTCGAAAGTACGAAGGCACGATGGAACGTCCAGGTCCAGGGAAGTCTGCGAAAAGCTCCGGAAGCTCGTTTATCCCCGGACAACTTTGAATTCGAGATCGCGAGTCACGATCCGGGGTAGGCGTCGCCCTCGGATCTCGAACGGGAACAGTGTCGATCCGGCAAAAAGCGAAGCATCCTCGCCAAGCAATGAAACTCAACGAGCCCCGGACAGCGTGTCTTAAATTACAAAGCAACGTCGTTACGAAACGGAGTTCTCGCGTCGCTAATAGATCCTAATTAGCGCCCGGGCGAAAGTATACAACTATGCAGGCTTCCCGGTTTTTTCCCCCCCTCCCTCTATTCCGTCTTTCTTGCTTTCCTCCGACGCCCTCCCGCCCCCTGTTGGTGCATCCCTCTCTCCAGGGTCGCCGAAGTAATGAAGACAGGGCGCAAAGTTAAAGTGGAATGTTCCACTGTGCGGAAGACTACTTAGTGACAAGTGATCCTTGAGAAGGAGAGCGAGAGGAAAACATTGTTAATTTCCCTTGCAGATTCGAGTGCAACCTCCCTCTCTTCCTCGCCCTTCGTCCCCGTCTGACCCTCTTCGTCTGTCCTTTTTCCGTTCTCTCTCTCTCCTCCCCTCCTCCCGTACCCTCCTCCTCGTTTCTCGTCCATCCCCCTCTTCCGGCGATTCGATTCAGAATGCCGATTAAATTAACGTCACGATGAAACGATTGCCACGGACACCGTGGCAAATCGAATTCGAGCGCCGAGTGGCAAGACGGGTTTCAGCCGCCGAAAAATCGACCGGTCGCTCGCGTCTCGCCTCTGCCGAGAGGCTTCTTCTCTCTTTTTTCTTTTGTCTTCTTCTTTTTTCTTCTTCGCCAGAGATACACCGCCCTCTTATATTGGTCGTCGATGTTCCTCCGCTAACGAGACTCTCGTGAGGCCCGAGTTCATTGAGCGGCGAGATCGTTAATTCGAGCTGCATCTTATGGCCAAGTGAGCTACTGTGATTACTGCCGAGTGGGTGGTTATCTGCGGAATAGCGAGGCAAATGCTTTCGGAAGGTTCTCGGTCGAAATTTGCCTCCGAGAAAACTTCCAATTTCCGGTCACTTGAGATTTGCCTGTTTGCGTGAAAAATTCACCGGATAAAGCAGTGGATCATCTGTTAGAATAAAAATCGACGGCCTCTGTTAAGATAAAATATTTCATGCCCATTTGGCAAGGTTTTCGTGAAAAGAAAAATCTAAAGTTGCAAAAAGTTTATTAGAGATTATGAGTACAGTTAAATAGATGCGACAGTGGATAATCTGCAAAGGAATCGAACGGGAATGCTGGATGCAAAGATCTCGTCTGTCGGATCACAAGGATCGATGTTCACGGTGGTGGAGGATAATCCGCAGCGATCGCGTCGCGTTAACGGCCGGGGCCGGCGCGGCGCGAGCCGACGTAGAAAAATATCGGTGCGGACGAGCGAAAAATCGCGAATCCCCGGCGCAATTTCAAACTTGTCAGCGTTCTTGCGGGTCTGGGATCGCGGTCCGCGCGAAGAAAATGGGGGGGGGGGGGGGGCTGACCGGGCGAGCAGTCATTCTGTTTCGTTAAGCCCGTCGCGGCCCGTACTAACGGCAAAAATATGCCGAGGCCAACGCCTATGCCCGCGTGTGACAACACGGCGCGGTCGCGGCATTATACTTTTATGGCAGCTCGTGATTATGTATCAACCAGACAGATTTATACGTTATGCATGCCGGTATCGATTTACCCGCGTGCCGGAATGCAACGCGTGTTGAGCCCTGTGGGAAATATGCAACGCCGAAGTAATGGCGTCCGGGGCAATAGGCGTTAATCCGGAATAGGCAACGCCTGGAACGCTTCCGGGCGAAAAAAAACATACAAAAAACGCGTCTGGGCTGCGAAATTCGCGCGGCATCCCTGTCGGACAGGTTCGCCGCTCGTTTTAATTGAGGTCGCGTGAGCTCGCAGCCTGCATTTTCAAGATTCCGCTTGGTTATTAGACAGGAATCGGTAGAATTCGATCCTCTGCGGAAATTTCGGTTTTGCTTAGTAATAAATAATATACTGTTTTTATTGTACCTTACTATTAGAACAGAGAGAGGTTGATGTGTCTCTCAGGGATTTCCCCGTCGTAATTGAGTGCTGATTCCTCGACATATAACTTTAAGCGACGGAAGCGACGTTTTCGCGATTCTCGCGACGAAGAGACGGATGCGACTCGAGATTATATTGCCCGATACGGCGGGGAGACTTTTTAGGGGTGGACTATCATCTGCATTCGTAGCGCTGTTTCGTTCTGGCAGAAGAAATATGAAGATTGCGAAATTTTATAAGAGCTCTCGCAGATATGGCACGATGTTCCTTAATTTATTGAAAGCCTTAAGTACAGGAGACTTTATTTCGCGCGTTTCAGGTGTTTCTGGACTCGCTGATAAAATATGAGCTGGGCGATTCCGAAGCTCTCCTTTTTTTTACTTTTGTCCAGTGCTTCCGGAGGCGGTCGTAAAACCAGCCCCGCGGATGGCTGCTGTATTACGGCCAATCGAGACGAATAACGGAACGATAAATATGGACCTTACGACCATACTTTTTAACAGGATCGAGGTTCGATTCTCGCGGCACAGAGCGCGGAAAACACCGTTTGGTAAACGGATCGCGCGGCGGACGGGAACGACGCCACGAATGGCCCCGGTGTTTGCGAGTAAATTGCATTGATAGCGTGCCAATGTGCAATCGTTTCGTGCCGCGTCCCACGGAACCGATTCCAGGCCGGTCGGATTGCGGAAGCGAAGAAAGGACGATTTCGGATCTCCATTTCCTTATAGAAAGCTGTCATTCCGCCCAGGAAAAAGACCGTCCGTGGCGAGAATCGTTTCTTTCCACGTTTTCGACTTCGCACCGACGCCCGCCGATACCATCTTGCTGTCTATATTGCTCTCGATTACTGCAATCTACGGCATCTTTCATTTCGTTCCGATCGAAAATCTTATTCATTGAACGTTCCTCAGCTTTATGGAACCGGAAGGAGCTGCGAAAGCGGCGCACACTATTTCACGTGGGGCGTCTGGGATTTTCAAATGGCTCTTTATAGTCAATTCTTAAATCGAACTTCGAATTCGTTGTACCACTAGTTCTATTGATGGCTATCTACTTGTGTTGAGATCGGAGATGATAAGACAGCGTATATTTAACTGCGAGCATAACAATGTAGAAATCTGTAAGATTATTTTTGAATTTTGTACATCGATCCCTTTCCTATCCATTACATATTTAATCGAATAAGATCCTTGTGATTGGGTATCATTTTTGAAGGCTCGTACTAGTATGTCCACTAAACGTTTTCATAAATCCGACGTACGTGTTCTCAGCGAATGAGACTCCTCGCGGATCGGTCGGTTGAGCCGATAATTAAATAAGATTTTTCGAAAGGAAGCAATCTGCTTGCAATCTCGCTCGCATATCTGCACGGTCAGGATGACCAGTCCCTGGATCGAAGTTACGATCGACGAAAGTCGAGAGTGGGCCGCGAACGAGTCGCGTCTCGCGCAATTATCGACGCGGCGTTTCGTTCAATTCCGTCCGACAGGGTACAGTGGAAGGGTGAGAGGAAGGGTGCGGGAGGGTAAGAGGGAACAGCTTCGATTCCCATCGAAGAAATAATGTTAAAAGTTCATTCATTACTATCGGCGGAGATAAGGGGAACGAATTATAGACTCCTGATAGTATACCCCGGAGGGGCCCGATGCCGGCTCGCTTTCGCCCGATATAAATCCTCGAACTGTAATTAGGTCGATAAGACACCATTTACATCTGGAAACGAGCTACGGGTTTCGCGGGCACCGCGGTTTTTACAATAAGCCCGGCAAGACCGGAGCCACTCGTAATTGATAGCCCGGTTCGATTCTATTCGGGAACTGTTTTCGCGATAAAATCGAACGGCGGACTCCAAGGCTGGCTGATAGGTGTTACGCGATCTCGTTAATTAATATCGCGGCCCATCTAATTCGAATCGACCATCGGGATCCGATAAATTGTTTCCTGGAGATTTGCGTTGCCAGGTGGAGCTCATTTCTATTTATTTATGCCGTGCAATTTACTCTACGATATTTATTCCAGAGGAGCCTCATTTAGTCAGGACTTGTTCGATCAAATAAACCAAACTGTTAGTATATTTTTGTTCAAGATAAAGGTAGAGCCAATGTCCAAATAATTCTTCGAACAGTCCCACTCGCGACTTCGACCGAGTATGTATTTATATTCTGCTAGCGGCAGCATTTTAGAAAATATTTCACGAACCGCGGAAGTAATCGCAGAAGGAATAGTGACTTTTAATTAAATTTCATTTCAGCGAGCGTCCGCATTGTTACTTCTTTTCGCCCGTGTTGTGTCTCCGCGAACCGAGAAGGCGTTTGCACAATGGTAACTCGATTGTAGCCGTCGGTAACGTCGTTTCTGCGCGACGCATTCGTACCGTCATCGTTGCAAAGTTTATTAATTTGTCAAACAATTTAATTAATAAACGGCAGTATTCCCAGCCGGACATTAATTATACAGATGCTCGCCGGGCCCGGGTCTTGGAAAAAGCTTCGTTACGCACTTTCATTTTGCATAAAGCAACAGCGCGAGGTCAATTTATTATTTCATTACTTTACAACGTCGTTCCCGTAACGTTTTAATAATCATCCGGACAGAACGAACAGGCGGCCAGGTTTGCGCGTTCTCGTCGCACATGTTCAACCGGCAAATTGGCCGTTTTTGGTCGGTGGATGTATTTTTTTTTCTCTTTCCTGTTGGAAACTGGATCTATCCAGCGGGGGAAGTGATTTTGTACTTTTGGAGAATTGCTCGTAGATCGCGGCGGAATTTATGACGCCTCGGCGTAGTCTACTAAGCCGGAGGTAAGTCACGGTGATTAGTCACCCGAAAAGCGAGTCGTGGCGGTTTTATCCGCGAACAAGTTCCTGATCCGCACAATGGATGGCCTGCAGAATATTAGGATTACAGTTGGACCATCTTCGCGCCGCTTGGAAACCCTGATATTGACCCAGTGCCATGTTAACCCTGATCATCCCATTAGACAAGCCCATTTCTTTTGCTTCGTCGCGAATCACGAAATTACAGGAAATTCTATAACACAGAATTTTTATCATATAATTTTCTATTCAATCAAAAAGTGTCGCCGTCTTATTCCGCAATCTTTCGGAATATTTCATCTCTTAATCGTCCCCCTTTCATCCGGAGAAAATGTTTCGTCTCTGACAGCTCAATCTCCTGGACAAATTAATACTTTAACGGAAGAGACGTTTTTGTTTCCCTCAGCCTGGAATTTAAAAGAAAGGAGTCTATTTCACGATACTGGAAGTTTCGCGGCTGAAAGAACTTTAATAGGAACGGCGGAGCAGCGGTCGTGGCAAATATTTTAGACTTCTTTTAGGCAGAATAAACTTCTGATAATTGAATCTCTCGGAATTAGTAATTTTTCAACGAAATATTACGTTTCTTTCATTAAAACTCAAGACAGAGACGATTCAGTGACTTCGGAAGTTTTATTCGAGCGATTTTTGTGGAAGCAACATGGAGGACAAAGGTGCGTTTGAAACAAATTTTCCAACAACTCTCTTCTAGTTAAGTCAATAATTTTAGTTTCTTTCATTAAAATATGGAGACGGCGATTTGACGACTTGGAAACGTCTCCCTTTGAAGCAGCCATTTTTATAAAAACAGTTGAACATCGGGGACAAACACTCTCCAGTTTGCTTAGGCAAATCATTCTCTTGGTGTTCCTGAAGCAGCAGAATAAAATCTTCTTCCGTTTCCTTAACGCGAATCCAAAAATCAAGTATTCAAGCCTGGGTCTATTAAGAAGCGATAGGCAAAGTATCTTCCTCATCCTGTTCGGAAATAGATATACAGAAAGTGTCTCGTTAATATTATATTATCTGCCTGCAATGATTTAACTCCTTTTCAACAACTATATAATGGAGGATGCTTGTCAACCTTGAATAATAATAAATCTGGAATAAATGTCTATGTATCTTCTATGTCAGGGTTTCCCAAATTTTTTCTGCAATGGAACACTTCGCAAACCCGAAAATTTTAACGGAACACAGCTTATTTTTTAGGTTGGGTAATTCCTACTAGTAAAAATTAAAAGAAGATGTTATTAAAACACATTATTTACTTAGTAATTATTTTTAAATACAAAACTATAATGTAATATAAACATAAAAATACTGGATACTTGACGTCATAAACATCAGTGGAGATTGATCATCACTCGCCTTTCAATATGAAGTAGAAGATCTTTAAATGTGTTGCAGTGTATAAAACCTTTCCAAATTGTCGCGGAACATAGTTTGGGGAACCCTGTCCTGTGTCTTTTGCAGACAATTTTAATTTTGCATAAAAATCTGCAGTCTAATAATGATCCTCGCCGAAAAATGCCACTCAAACCCAAACCCAAACTCAAACTACCATTGCAATTCTAATATTTCACCCGACCTCGTCCGCGACCCGATGTCCGCACAAGAGGAACATCTCTCTCGAGTAGAATGTCTCCGTCGAATTCCTCTCGGGCGACGATTCAAAATTCCGGGAGTGGTCGGGATCCACCTTAACCGACACCGGCGACAATCAATTTCTCAAAATCTCCGCGCGGCGGTGGCGTCGGGGGCTAGCGTGGTTGAAAAACGACGGACAGACAATCCCGGCGGCGGGATAGAGCATAGACTCCGAGATTCGCCGGTCGAGTCCTGAGAGCGCCTCAGCGATTCCATCCTTGTCGGATTCCGTCGGGCTTGCAGGGCTCATCTTCAATCAGGCTGCTCTCCTATCGATCACCCGGTCGCTTTTCTTATCTCTTCACTCGATTCGACCGGCTCATGCACGCAGGTCCTTTTCCTTGTCGCGGAACATCGCTTCTTCCATTCAGACCTGGGTGTGTTTCCCCTCTCGTGCTCCTCCGATCTTCCTCTCAACCCCCGTTTACAATCAGCGTTATAAATACGCGAGCGCGGGTCCGGGGGTCGAATAAAGAATCTCTCGCGATCTCATTCACTCCGCACTGCGCCGCGATGTTGGAGAGACTCGTTTCCGAGGAATTGCGCGCGGAAATAATCTCGCCGCTCGCCCCCTTTCAACCCTTTCGCTGTCAAGCGTCGACGTTAGCAGCGGTCGCGGGGCGTCCTTTCTATAGCGAGTGTTTACTCGCCGCGATGGCTCGGCCGGGAAGATCTTTGAGGCGTTCGACGGAATGAAAGAAAAAGGGTGAAATAAAAGAAACGGGGCCATCGTCGTTGTCGGCGAAGGCGGAGAAGAGGACGGGAGGAGGATGAAGAGGTGGATAAGAGACGAGGACAGGTCGGAACGAAGGCTGAAAGCAGGGCCGCGGAAATAACGGGGGACGGAGAGGGTAGGAATAACAAGGAAATGAGCGAGAGGAGCGGATCCTTCAGAGAGAGTGAGGAAGGGATGAAGGAGGAGAGCCGCGGAATCGAGATGAGAAATGCGCCGAGCCAGATAAGACAAACCCTCCATTTCGTGCGCGCATAGCCAGAAGAACATCCTAGATCGCAGGAGTTCAGAAATCGCCTGGGGGGGCTGCGAGCGAGAGACTCAGAGTCGTCGCGACCCCCTGCTCCTCGGGGGAGCAGTTCCGAGCACAAACTACCCCCGGAAAAAGAAAGGAAAAGTGCTGCTTCGAGACGGGAACTCTAGGTCCTACGTGCGTATTGTCCCGTTCCCCGTCGATCGCGAAAAGCAGCGCCGCGAAACGCGATTCGAGCGGAAACATCGGCTCGCGAAGAGGAACGTGCCGTGGCCGAGGCTCGAGACGCCGAGGCCCCAATCTTACGCGCGAGGAGCAAGCGGAATCTGACTGGGGAAATCTTCAGGCTTCTCCTTCACTCGAGTCCCAGCCCGGGTTTCCGCCACGGAGGATATTGAAGGGTGCTTCCCTTCTACTATTTCATATGATGAGATCCGCGCGAGCCACATAGTTAGGTTGATAAGAAGAGATCTCGGCTCATAACGCCAACTTCCCAACCGAGTCGCGATAGCCCCGATTTTATTAATATTCCCGGAGAAAAATTCGCGAGAACGTTCCTCCCCCGAACTAGGTCATCCCTTAAGTAATGCGGTTCTTTTTCATACGTGTACTGCCCATTACTCGTATCCGAGGAGCTTTGAAACCCGCTTTAGCGGACGGCGAATCGTAAAATAAGGAGATCCGGACATTTCAACCGAGACTTCAGCCGCTCCTCTTCGAGATTGTCGTACAGTTATTTCTGGAAAATCATCGGAATCTCTGCATCCTTCATTATAAGTTCGTATTAACAGTCTGGAAGTTTTCAAATAAATTCACATTTTTAAAGGCAGAAAATGAGCCAACCCACTATACAAGAGATCGAGATTCGAGCACTTCTCTCTCCGATCTCCGTGACTCTAACTTTCTCTTCAATTGAAAGCAACGAGTACAGAAGAGTTGAAGCGCAAAGAAACTTTTGAAAGTCTAACAGAGCATTCGAGGTACCATGACGAATCGATCTCGATTGATTCGATAATTCATCGGACGAGCCAGACGGGCACCTGTTTCATCGATTCGTCTCGTGGCATCGAACCCATCGGATAAGCCAGGTGGCACGATTTACAGGATCGCGGGGCTCCTCATCTGATTCTGACAACTTCTTTTACTCCCCTATTCCTTCCATCTTGATGTCTTCCGCACTCAGGTGGACACCATTTTCCGAGCGGGCTCGGCCCACCCTCGAAGATCTTGCTGTCGGCATACCGATCTCGTTCATAAAAAATTCCCTCTCTACCAACGGGTCTACCTTTCATCTCCGCACGGAATCTCTCAGATTACCACGCGCAGCGCATCTGCCTTCTACCGTCGCGGAAATATACTTTAATTTACCGGCTGTCAAAGCGTGCCAGTTCCTTCCGAGTTCCCTTATCAGTGTCCCGTACAATTCTGTCCCTACTCTTCTTCTACACTCCCCCTTCGTTCTCGATCCCTTTTTCTCTTAAGGGGGTGTCTCGATCTTCCTTTGGGGCTCTGTCTGTCTTTGTTTTCCTCAGAACCGCCGGCGATGCCAGGACGTCTTTCGACGCATTTTCTGCATTTTTCCCCCCACCCCGGAAGGAACGCTTCTCTGCATATAGATTCCCTTCTTGTCCCTGCCTTTAGTCGCCTCTCTGTCTCGCGAGCTAAAGCAGACGTCACCTAACGTCGCCGCGATAATCTATTTACGTCAAGGATATTGAGATAGCTATACCAGACGAGATTAGCTTCGATCCCTCGGCCAACCCTGTCTCTCTCTCTCTTCCTCTTTCTAACCTGCCGCCTCTTCCTCTCTCTATTCCTGTCGTTCACTCTCGCCTCTAACGATCCTGGTTAATTTCATTTTTGGTATCGTTACTGGCCGATCGTAGCGACGGTCTGGGACAGCCCTCTCAGCGCGATACAGTTTATAATTTGATGGCTGGCAAGGGAATGAAATTACCGCGTCTTTGTGACTGCGAGGGTGGCTACGGCAGACGGAACGTGGAGCTAAAGTCCATAGAGAAAGAGAGGGTGTAAGAGGGAAATAGAGATATAGATAGACATTCTAGAGATAATTCCGAGAGACACCGGGCTGCCGAGACATACGTTTAGTTCCTTATCTGGTGTGAATACTTGATGAGGCATTACTCGCGAAGAAGCCCGGCCCCGACCTTAAGGATCAGAGAGGAACGTTCGGACGGGGAGATTCGCAGATAGAAAGTAAAATACCCTCCACCAATAAATGAGGCGCCTAGGTGAGCTAGCCGATCGGAATTGAAATGTAGGCGGCAACCATTTACGGATATCACCCCCGAAGAACCGTCTGACGTCGGTGAACACGAGACCCGACCGTTCTCTTCTAGGTTATTCGCGCAGCTTAGCACGTCCTGAGAGTATCTCCGGGACCTCGATATTCATCTAAGATCGCATTCAGTTGCGTCGGCTTCGTGATCCCTGATACGAGTCTGCTAATTTTACAGTCTGTAACGCTATCCTCCAATCTGTTACCTGTGCAACACGATTTCTGGCGTGTACATTGTGTCCCTAGAATTTGGAAATATTTTGTTCACCACGCTACGGGGACCTTTTTAAAACGAGCCTGCTAATTTTAGAGTCTGTCACGCTTATCCCCCAATCTGCTACCTGTGCAACATGATTTCTAGCGTGCATATCGTGTCGCTAGAATTTAGAAAGATTTTCTTCACCTCTCGCTGTGGGGAGCTTTTTAAAATGAATTTTATATCTCGCTATGATAGTCGCCACATGTAATTTCTACACGCTGTACAATCCGCCGATCAAACACACCTTCCCCACGATGTTGTTCGAACGACCGGGAAGAACCGATCTCGACCAGAAGCAGTATCTCGAACAGCAGTTCCCGGGACTAACATAAATTCGCCGTGGGAGGGCAATAATTCATCTCCCTAACAAATGCTCCCTATACGCCATCAGTCTCCTCGCGGAGAAGGAAAAAGGTAACGAAGGAAGCGAAGAGGGGTAGCGAGAGAGAGAGAGAGAAATAAAAAATAGAAGAAACAATAACACGCGATAGGAGTCCGACAAAATGTTTCCCATCTCGAGAGGGCCAGTCGAGTAGGGTCGTAAAGGAGCGACCTGGGGATACGTTAATGCGGAAAACGCGGCTTTTTTCTTATCCTTTGGGGGTGTGCGGGGGTGGCAAGGGAAAGGAGAGGGGCACAGCGCGACGTAACGACCCGGGACGCATCTCTTCGGGTACTCGAGGATACATAACGCGGGCGACGACGGGTCGTTCTGCGCAAAGAGTCCGAGATGGTAGGGGGCTGCTCGCGGACCGTGGCAGAAAGGAGTCTGAAAGGCTCGGCTACTGATTTTACAAAGGGATGCGAAACCGTACCCCCGGCTTTTAGAGGGGCGGGAGAGAGAGAGCGAGGGAGAAGGTCGGTCGAAGAGGTCCGATCAGTATTCAGCCGAAGACTGTGGGGGTCATGTGACGGGCTGGACATACACAAGATTTGCCGGAGATTCTTCACGGTGTACAGGATACGCCTTGCCTGGCAAACTGACCCTACGTGCTCTGGCTCCTTTATACGTCATTCCCATTTCCGATCCGACCCCTTCCTCGGACACTGCCGATCGTCCGACGGCGCATTTATTCCATCGCGACTCGTCCAGACCAGCACGTGAGCCTCGAAGTCGACAAGATTTCTCTCCCTCCCTTTCTCTCCTTCCCGCTGTCTCTCTCCACCCCCGCACGCGATTCTTTTGGTCATTACGAGCCACCGAGAGAGATCCGGACCTGATCAACCCTTTCTGTCTCTCAGTTTTGCTCCCTCGTTCTCGAGCAGGATGCACCTGCTGCGAACGTGATCCTAATCTTGAGCCGGCCCCGCTACGAGACGAGATTAATTTGTTGTGGCGTGGGACTCCCGTCGATTCTGTATGAATATGTATGGAGGCATTTCGTAATACATATATCGGGGCCGCCGCAGCACCCTGATATGCATGTATGTGAAGTGCATTCAGCCCGAGATCGCGTTCTTTTCGAGGGTTGGAGCTAGAGGGTTGCACTCGGCGAGGAATTGGCGCGTTGTTTATTGGAGTGCGACGATTAGACTGCAGATTTTGATCATTTATAGAGATTAATATTAATTTAATGAATTAATTTTCATGCAGAACGGTCCCCATGATACTTTCGATCATTGATCGCAGCAGTTGAACAGAAAGCGAATAGCAATGCGATCCGCTCGTTGAGTACTAAAACTGTACAGGACAGTGAAAACGGGATGCTCAAGAATGTAGGACGACCCAGACTGCACTAAAACTGGAGAAGAATGTGTAAACGATGCCCGGACGCGGTATACTTTTATTATTTTTTTATCTTTACTTTTACGGACGTACCCCATGGGTTATTCTTTTCAAAAATATAGCTGCTAGAACTTGTCGAACGAACGTTATGGTCCATAAAAGAGTTCTACAGAGCGTGTTCAGTATTTCTTTAAATAGGGAATCCCTACGCGTTGCTTATGTCTCCGAGCGTTTAAACACGCATTTGTTATGACCCAATGATGCAGGCAGCCAAGAAGCATAACCCGAGGAAGACAGTCATGTCTCAACGTTCCAATCTTAAACTAATCACTCTAGCTGTGAAAAATCACATGGGTTGAACTATAAAACTAGTAGTCTGCTATGACATTATCTTAACACGTTTGCTGAGGCGTATACGAAGATCCAAGATTTTTCTTGTGAACCAACCAAACTCGGAACAAAACATCTTGTGAAGCCGAAATCGCGCACGAACGTTTCTCCAAACGTTCCTCCAGCGGTGCCCATATCAAAAGTTGTTTCTCTCTCTACCTCTCTCCGCCGGCCGTTACCCTAAGAATCCGCCCGCATGTTCCGAAAGAGGATTACGAAGCGTCCGGAGCGAATCGATCGTCGGGCAGCACCGTCTCTGGAGAAATTTCGTAAGAACCAGCCATTCGTCGAGGACCGACAGGGTGTCTAATCTCCGATCGCCCGGGTTCGGCCATTGTATCGGTACATTCACGTGGGAGGAATGTCCGGAACACGGTTTCACGCAGTTCGAGGCTGCTAGAAAGAAGGCGTACGTTGTTCGAGAAACGCCAGAAACTATCGGGACGGATTAATTCGTGACGGACTATGGATCTCTGGCTGGATCCTCGAGGAGGAAATGTCATCGTGGCGGTCGCAGCCGTCAGTCGCCCGTATCTTTTCATTTCGGATCGACGGCGTGACAGTCGCGACAGATAAGACTAACTGACTGACACAAATAGGGAGTGCGGGAGGAGAGGGGGTTGTGGACGACAGCCGTTTCTCCGCTGCCTTGGCCACTCGAGCCACCCCTATTCCATTACGCCGCGTTTCCACTCGGGGGAAACGAAAGATTGCGATGACAATTTGCCCGCGCGACTCGTCCTGCGCTGATGTCTCTCGTCCTCTCTCTCGCTGCGGATTCTTCTGAAGAGGGAGAGAGAGAGCAGAGATAAAACATTACTCCATGTGAGGGGGAGAGAGAGGAAAAGAGACGAAGAGGATTCAGGGGCGAATAAGGGGAGGACTCGGTGTTTTGTAGCGAGTTCTTGAACCGTGGCCACGGCATTAAGGAGGCAGGAAAATGAATGTCAGCCACGAGTGCCACTCTCCCGGCTTCATCAGGAGATTCCATTCATTTGGCTTTCTCTGCCGGCGATGCTTTTTATTGCGCGCTTCCGCGTTACGCTCTTTCACGGCGAATCGAAGCCTGTTCGTTCAGCCGACCACGAATACTGTTTCCTTCTCTTTTTATCTCTTTTCTGTGCGTGTGTGTGTGTGTGTCTCTGTGTGCGTGTATTCGCTCTTTCTCGTTTACTCTTTGCATACCGGGGCGGGGGAACGTGTCGCGGGGGAGTTTTCTTTGTGCGCCCCCGTGTTTGATACTTCTTTTAATCAACGGTAGTGGCCCCGGATCGTGAATACCTTGTTTCCGCGAATTTATTTCGGTTCGACATCATTCGTAATTGAGATTGATCTGTTATGTGCACTCCGGTTTTGATGGTCTGCGAAATGTACCGGGTATACCGCTGGTGACACCGCGCCCGAGATGTTTATGCAAATATGCTGGCTCGTGGTCTGGTTTATGGAAACTCGGGAAAATAAAATTGGTTATCCTGTTGTCGGAACTTCATCTGAATGATAAACTTATGATCCAGTAAATGCCAATCAATTATTGATCCCATTTCAGAATGGGAACTTATCCTTTTATAGAAAAATGTTGTTTCAGATAATTCGTTTTGTTTAGGATCTGCATTTTATTATACGAAAGAAACTTGTTACGAGTAGGTTTAGGGTATTTTTCACATCGACTCTTGCATATGCAATAGTATTTTACTAACTCAGACCACGCCGGCAATTCATAACACCATGCTGTGGTTATTTATGCAGATAGGTTTGCTCGTGGACTGGTTTATGGATGATGGAATAACTACAAATTTGTTTATTATGGCTTTAGACAGATTCTGTATAAAATGAACGCCTCGTGATATTCTGTTGCATACTAGTGCATAAATGTCTATCAATCAATTATTAATACAACGATTTTATTATTCAGCACAGAGACATTGTAGAAATAAAACCAAGACTATTCTTTTATGAAAACATGTTGCTCCAGATTTTTCTGGAGTGTTTAGAAAATAGACATTATTTCTACAAGAAAATTTTGCACGAGCACAAAATGTTTGGACAACAGAAAACAAACACCACTTGTACAGATCTTTTCTAAAATGCACAGTGCAACGGAGCCATCTGAAGAAATTCTAAGAAAACCAGGTTAATTACAATTGTTCGAAAGCAGGACTCAAACTTTCCACTCAACCTACAACATTTCAGCCTCTCCATGTTTGAGTCTATGACTCAATCCAACATACCATCGTTCCAGTTCATCCATCAGTCCAGCTAGCAAATACAGCTTGCCCCACATAGTCCCAGCAAGCGTCTGCGCGTTAGCTCTTATCCTCTCATCTCCTAATCTCCGATCTTTCGTGTCTCACTAGGATTCATCGGAAGCCGCGTTTCCCTGGAAATTACCATAAAGAAGTGCCCGATAAAGCTAAACTCCAGCTACCAATTAAACCAGAAGTCTCATCTCGTGAGTGATCATCGGTAGAACAAAGCTCCCGGGGGCACTTAGCCGAGGAAAGTACGTAGAAACTATCATTGAACGATCAGCTGACAACTCTTTCGAGCGGACTGTTTCGTGGAAGAGAGGGTGGGACCTTCGAAAAATGGTAGCCCGTGAGATACTGATCGGGTCAGTGAATCCAGCGCCGCGGGACGCTGTGTCGCGGTGTCCAGATCTATTCTCGCGATTATTGCGCTGACAAAGAGGGGTTCTGTCCCGACAGCGGGTTGTCCGGCAGGAATGCAGCCGGCGACGTGGTTTATTCGGTCGAAATGAGATCAAGAAGCCTCCGGTGACCCGGCCACGGGTCTCCAGGGCACAGAAAGCGTAGAACGTCGATGAGGGAAAGAGCATCGCCGGACGTTTTCACCTGGACAAGTCAGGTGCGTCTCCGAGGGGCACGAAGTTGCTTAACACCGGCTAAGCCGATTATTGAGCGCACGTTTCCCGAAACCGAGATTTCGAGGCGTGGGTCTGCCTCCCATGGCGATGACGAGTCCCTATGGTCCACACAGACCCTCTCTAAGATCCTATACATATATATATAGCTTCCTGTCGCTACTTCGTGCGAAAACCCTGATGCTGATGGGCAGACACGGTCGGAATGCTCCAAATACGTGTGTAGGAATAGTTTTGCTGGTAGAAATGCTGTCTAGGGTACGATGAAGACGACCTTGATGTATATTGTTGGGTATACTCTCCTAGGCGATGGTAAATTTTACTCTGATTCAGAAGAAGCGAATAACATTCAGTAAATCCTGTTTGAAATCTCCATCGCGAGTCTGACTAATTCATACAAAAAAGCGATGCGTTCTAGAAACAGCAGCACGAGGAAAACAATTCACCCGGAAATCGACGAAATATTTCACCCTCGATCGCCGGGTATAGCAGTTCGATCTTCCACTCGATCTTCCGGCAGCGAGGAAGAGCGGAGCTCATTGTTAATGGAACGGACGATTGAATATTTTGAGGCAGTAACGGTGGAAAGGGTCGGGCGGGAACGTGTTCCCGTTGCCGAGCGGTAAACTTTTCCGCTCCCGGAATACGATAGAAGCGTGTTCCTCGCGAGGACTTGGCTCCTCGCAAGACTTTAACCCGGAACGTGTCGGCGGGTATCCGGTGGATTCCTTCCGAAATTACGAGGTTGCTTCCTGCGGCCAGTGGTCCACTAAACGCGAGGCGGAAGGGCGCGTTTTTTGACCGGCGCGGCGCGGGTCGTTAAAGAACGAGAGTGTTCAATCGGGCAACCCGGGCGGGGATCGTGTAGTCGCCCGGTTTACGAGTGGCTGTCTCGGACACTCGAGTTTTATAGTCGCGATAGAGTGTGGTTGTAAACGATAAGGATCCCGTCGAAAAATTTACGGTATGACGAGCTTGTGGCAATCGTAATCGTTAAAGGCGAACGTTGAAAAATAACGCACCCGACTGGCCGCGTGAGGGAGGATTTGCTGGGCTGGTTGTACGAAAACTTACGAAAATTACGCCGGCTCCCGGTCTGGACAGGAGAAGAACGGGGCGAGGAGAGTTCGCAATATGAAAGTCGTGTAAAAAGTGCATCCCTGAATGCGCCAACCAGGATCCTTTCCCAGGCTTGCTCGCTCGCTGTGTTTATTATTGCCATTTTGTTCTTTTCGTAACGGCCCCGACTCTCAACGACTTTACGTTTACGCTGATGCTATCTTCCTTCCTCCAACTCCGCGCTCACAACCGCGTTGGAAGTTGGTCCCACGACCGGGAAATGACGAAACGTCGCGAAAGTTGCCCAGAAAACGCATTATATACGAGGCGCTCCGCCGAACTTTGCAAATACGCCGTAACAAATAACGCGGCCGTGACTGTCGCTCGAAACTGGGTGAAATTGTTTCCGCGGGACCAACCGCGGCATCCGACTCGACGCGATAGTTCTTCCGACGTCACGCTTCATTATGGAGTAATTCGTCCGAAATGAACGCGGCGAGCCGGCCCAGCGAAGTTGAATCTCTCGTTTGTTTCTTCACGAGAAAGAATTAGGGGTAACTTGAGTCTCTTGGTGATTATATTTCCGGAAGTATTGGGATATTCGGACAATTTTACTGCGGAATTTTTCTACCGAGGAAGTTGCCACGCGTTTTGCGTGTGGGGTATTAGAGGGTCTGAATGGACCCGCGAGTGTTAAAGGGTTGAACGTCGCCATCGAATGGAAAGCCGCAATTTATAGGAGTAATGCATTATAGAAAAGAGCTTGTCCCGTTCATACGGGGTGAGTTACGGAACCAATTACAAGCCAATACCTCTTAAATGGAATCAGATATCGAGGAACTGTTACCAGGGCCGCTTTCACGGCATACCGAGAGGTACATTCTTCGTGAGATTCGAGATTCTTTCGGACGGACCAACTCTTTCGCTGTCGAACTGTTCGGACGATCTTCCTTCTTGCTCCACGAAATATACTGAGATATGAAAATAATGTTCCGAAGTACTATACAATAATTTTGAGAGTCTAAAGTTCGAAGAAATGTGCAATGGTTCCTGCTTTAAATGATAAGCTTGAAAATGTCTACATATAATAGATGCATACTACAATTTTGACGTTCTAAGCGAACAGCGGAACGTCATGCAAATTTATGTCTTCAAGGACCGGTTGATGAAAGCAGAAACTAAATAGAAACTTGCAACCATTATGAACATCTTTGTTAAGCAACGGAGACTATTAAATTCCCGATCAATTTAGCTAAAACTTTCATTTCAGTGGACTTTATTGAACATTAGTTAGAAGCGCGCGGAGATCCAAAGTCTGGTTGCAAGGAACGATAGAAAATTCATAGGTTCGAGCAAGTATAAACTGCTTTCAGAAATTAATTTTGTAAAGGACGTACTCTGACGAACAAAAGCTCGGCAGTCAAACATTACAGCGTACGCCTTCGACGATTATTGCCTATTATCATCTAACTCGTTACGTCCTATAAAAATTATGAGACTGCGTTAATTGGGAGTTTAAAAAACTTTATTCGATAATTCCCGCAAAGCACTTTTACAACCTGACTAACCGTATAACGAGACGCCATAAACGGGCAGTTTTTCACTTAACCGGTAACGTTAAGTTTCAAGTTACATCGCACATAATTACTGTATTATAATTAGTAATACTTCGAATCTTGAATTCGAATTCTCAGGAATTCTCGTTTTCACTGTTTATTTCATTGACATTAGAATTTTAGGAATTTCATGCAAGAAATGCATTGTTGGAGTGCAACGATTGTCACTTTCAGACGCCGTTGCATATCAAAAGCGCGGAGCTTATTTGCATTAACGTCTTCATATTCGTTCACACCTGTCCGCACAGACCAACAATCCAGTCGAAAACGCGCGGTTTCTAAAAGGGATTTAAAAGTTGCATGATTTTTACAATGCGCTCTGCTTTTCTCGAACTGGCTGCAGTCATTGTTCTCCACTCTCACTGCTGTAGCTCTTTTCATAATGTATTCCCTCTGTCTACCTGTTGTCATTCATTATTTCACTAACTACGCAAACGCATTGTACCTTGCAGTGCACGTACTTTACAGTAAACCATTTGCGTATAAAGTGGCAGTCTGCCTTTGCGGCAGAGTTGGGCAAAAATTTAATCAACGATTGACGAATAAATTTCTACTTCAATCATTTTTTTAATCGCAATTCACAATTAAACTCCTACTTTAGTCGTTAATTGCGGTTAACGATTACATTCTTTTCAACTGTAATTGTCAATCGGGTAATTGATGAATAATTTTAACTGCTAAAATTTCGAAATGAAATGCGGAATCAAAACTGTATGCATACTGAAACAAATGTAAATTGAGTTTAGGTATATTGTCATTCGGTCTATAATACGATCTCTGTGTGCCTATTTATTACAATTTATGGATAGACCATGTAGCGATTAACTTCAACAATTGATTAAATCAGTCTCCGATTTTTCGATGATTTCTTTTTTACTACGTTTTTATTTTTAATCAACGATTGACGATTAACTTCATCAATCGATTTTTCAATAATTACCTTTTCTAATCATACACATTAATCAATTAATCTTGATTAAAATTTTAATCGATTAATACCCAACTCTGCTTTGCGGTTCTTGTATACTTTACGTTAATAATTGTACTGTCGACCTTTCTACAAAATAATCATGAGGGAGAAGGGACATTTTAAAATTTCCGTGGACGTTTCCACACGTCGATTTCCCCTTTGGCGATCGTGCGAAGGTCCCACGCTGTTCGCCGATGAAAAATGTCCTGGAATCTCGATGAGTTACGATGTTGTGCAGTCCCTTGGCAGTTATGGGGCGCGAATCGAGCACTAGGACCCGGAAGCGGTGGTGTACGTCCGAGCGTGACGATCTTGGACACGTTAAGCGACGTATAGTTTTATTGAGTAAGTACCATTCACCGCAAGCCTGGTCCTTCAGAGATTCCGCGAGCGGAATAGCGCGTTTCCTGGTTACGTTTCCTTCCAGCATCCACCCCCCGGCTTCCATCCCCGTTTCACTGGCATTGTGTACACGGGGTGGGCCCTGAATAGCGCGGAGGATCCGCTACGTGCGTGGCCGAGGTCAACGGACACGGAACTAGACGGCGACGGTCTCAGTTCCGCTTCGGTGAACTTCTGATGACGGTCCGATTTTGATTTCGCAGCGGCCGCCGCGCCGGGCCGGGCCGGTCCTGCGGTTGCCACGGGATCGATATCGGCGACGGTAAATGTTAGCGAACAGAGAAAAAACTCCACTCGCGTTGTGGAGTCTATGGGGAAGTTGTGTTTGCCCGATTTCGCTCTGAATCTCTCTGCTCTATAACAATTTTTAAATGGAAAGCTGCTGAGAATAGTGTAAAATTATGGAAAGTAATTGTTGGAACCAGTGTGAAATTATTCAGGATATAGGCAGACATGCGTACAGTAGTTTGTGGATTTTTTAAAATATTACTCGATTGAGAATTTGCATGCAGAATGAAAATTTTTTGAAAATAGAAATATATTTTTATATCTTTTAAAGCCAATAATATTCTTCGTTTATTGTGGCGACTTCACTGGTTCATATTTTATATTCACTCGTTTTTGTCATAAATGCATAATATCCACAACAATTTTAAACGATAATTCCAAATGGTTATTTACGCAAGGATTAATGATGCTGTCGATCAACGTTTGCTTTATTAATATTGATGATTCTGCTGACTTCCTGGAGAGACCGTCATTTTAAATGAATTCTCTATTTAGTAGCTAATCACGATCATCTATCTTCCTCCGATTTGTCTGGAAAGTACGAACCAGGTGATACAACAAGTAATACGATCGTCTGCCTTCCCGTTTCCTGTGCAAAGAACGCGAAGAAGAGAATTAATAAGAATTGCTTCCACTGTTTTCATTAAATGGAACAAAATGGAGATGCACTATAATTCCTCAATTTAGTGCAGCACAAAGTCTAAAGAAAATATAGGAGACAAGAACCTACTTACCAATAAATTAATGGTTTCCCATCTCCATCAAACATCGAACAAGATCCACTATTTTCTTGGAAATCCACAGTCAGCCGGCGAAAATAATTTACATAGGAAGTGAAGAATTGTCTGTAAAGAATCGTCGAAGACTTTTGGTTGACATAAACGTCGTCAGCATCCCGTTCGAAGCCATCGCTAGATCCGCAGGCCGAAACTTCAAAAATCGCTGAGGCAAGCTCTGGACTGGTTTGCACGACCCTCTCCATTATATAAGAACCACGGGGCTGGAAATCGTCTTACTTTTGACACTGAAAAATATAGTCCCCTTGGATCTCTCTCACTCTCCGTATACATATATATGTTAGGTGTATGTATGGATATCTCGAGGACGGAAGCTGGGGATCCACTTATCAAACACCCTATATAGAGGAGACACGGAGACGTCGGCAGGCAGTATCCGTGACCGACATTTGCAAGGCGATTAAGGGAAGCGACACGATACAGTTGACGACAGGGGTTCCGGCTGACAATCGTTGTTACGCGAAGAAGCCCTCCGTGCCGGAGAGATTACCGTCGAACTGCGGAAATGGCGCTGATGGAGGGACTTGACTTTGTCAACTGAAGCGCGAGGAAAGCTTCCTCCTGTTGCTGCCGCTATTGTTACGTAAATACGTAATACGGGGGTTGAATGGCTCGCTTTATTAAAGTTCGGCCCCGCGGTTTAATCGGCGAGCCGGCGCGACAAGACGCGCCCGTCGAAACGTCGCCCTTGTCCCCGTAATTAATAGGGAATTCACCTCGAAAGGCACTTCCACGACTTTCCTTTTAATCCCAGATATCAAAGCGTTCAACCAGCCGGAGTGATTTCGAAGATACTCCCGGCGAGACACGTTCAAACCGCTATGCTCACCCTGCTGAATACGGCGCGGTTCTTTGTAAACTGTATTACTGACGTGTGTTCACTCAAGTTTCACATTGTCATTTACATTTTCCTTCTTCTTAACTCAACAAATAATGTTTTCGTCGTATTGCTCCACGTATAAGAAAATGCTGAAATCTGTTTAGAACAAGAAATTTAGAAATATTATTCGACTAGTTAATATTTGATATAATAACGATGGATCATTTCGAAATTTATCGGCATTCTCGATTTTTACAAAAATCAGCAAGCGATTCCAAACTTTTATCCGGTGGTGTGCGTTGATTTTATAATTTGATTTGACTTCCTAAACATTCAGAAATAATGTGAATGGTTATTATTATATAATTATATAATTATTATATAATTAACTATTCATCATATGTTCATTCATAGATTCATCACAGGCTAACAGATTGAATATTCACAAAAATCTATTGACTTTCTACCATAAAAGAGACAAAAACTTTACGCTCCAAAATAAAAATAGTTCGACAAATTTATGCAGTCGGCGTCTATAAATATTCTTGGACAATTAGCACGCAGTTAGGTGAAAATATGTCGAGAACATCAAACGGTAAGAGGACAAAAGCGGGAATTCTAAAGGTGGCTATCTGTCGCAGCCGAAATTCCCATCTCCACTGCTGCCAGCCACAAGCTATCACCGGGTACGGTAATTCACAAGCAGCCCGCAGTTAACTCTTCGAAACAGAAATTACGCTCTGTATCTGCCCGCACAGGTATCGTTGCAGTTCCGTCTTTAGACCGTTTCGAAGGAAAGAAACAGAGCATCGGACGATGCGGGCGACAGTCGCCAAGGCATCTCTCTCTCTCTGACTCTCTAGAAACATGGACAGATTAATTTTCGTCGCGGCTAGATAACAATAAATACCCGTTACCCTGACTAGTCTTTGCCCATCTTACCGGTATCTTTAATCAGATTTAGGTGCACTCGCCCAGAAAACTGCCCGCCCGAGGAGCCACCATTTTCTTGCCGCTGTTCGTTTAATAGCCGCGGCTGCGTTCTCTAATACGTGCAATTACGATTGTTCGAGTTACTATACAGCTTGATCGTTATCTGGACGCTTTATATCCGCGTTTTATTGCCGTAGTCCTTTGCCAAAAGGTATTACAGGCTTTCTAACAATTAATGTGCTTTTTAGTTGACTTATTGTGTGGAGAATTACGGATAACACGGTGTCAGAATCTATAGTTACTTCAGGTACGCTTTAAATGAACAAGATTTTTTGATGGATTCTCTTTGTCGTGCAATAAAAGAAAACATTTATAAGTTAGCAAATATTCAAGGTATTTTGAAATCAATTTTCCCCCTTAGTTTGAGTTTTATAAAATAGGCTATGACAATAGCACTTTGTTTAATGGTCTGCAGTCACTCAATTGGTCGACAAATGCTTCAGAATAAACTCTGCTATTACCACAAATGCCAAGTGACTTCCCTAGCACCAAATTAACAAAATGACTGGCATAAAGGATGAAAATGTATTCGACTTCTCTACCTCTCGCAGCGACTTCGCTCTCCATTTTTCCTAAATGGAATTGCAGTTCATCATCAATGTACAATTTTAATAAAGGAATTCCCTACCTACACTGAATATCATCGAGCAGCATTTGATATTTTACTGTCGTTGTGGAATTCATGCAACGAGACACACACATCCCTCATGGTACTTAATGACCAGTTTATTTTATCTGAACTTTCGGCTAGGATCTCTCGGTCTGGCGATTAATATAGTTACTGCATTTCGTCATTCGCAAATGTCGGCCGATTTCGAGCATCTGCAGCTCGTCGATCGTCGGTCTAGATACAGCCAGCTGTCTCCCCAAACATTCAGGCTTTTCCCCGCGTGCGTAATTGACACTTCCACGTTAATTAGCGACACCGTGTAGTCATCGAGCGTCTACCCCATCATCACGGGCTAATTATCTCGCGTGCGTCACAGATGTAGGCGTTGATACGAGACATTGTCCCCCGCAATGTATCCGTTAAATTGTCCAGAACCTTCTCGCTGGAAACCCGGAGAACAATCAGCACTAAAAATCGTTCGGTGGCTGACGTGGTCGCTGCACGAGCATCCTCTGCTTGTCTCCGAGAAGCGTGGTATCGCTCCACTGAATCAAACAACAACACGAAATTAACCGAAAGACAGAGCAGAGAGAGAGAGAGAGAGAGAGAGAGAGAGAGAGAGAAAGAGAGAATAGAATGATGAGATCCCGAGGATCGTGCACTGGTGGACAAAATTATAAGACATTCCCAAAATGATGTAGATAAGGGCTAAACACTGTATTTATGTTGAACAACATTGCGTGTGAAACCGTGGCATTTAATTGTAATTGATGTCTTCATAAATGCAATGAATATAGTACAGGAAATTTTGAATTTAAACAATGGCGATAGAATTTCACTTTCACTACAGACTTTATTTATGAGATACTGTTTGGATCTAAAATAGGAGATCGTAGAACGCCCGCTCCCATGCGAACGGGTTTATGGACTGACTTGATAGTTTCGTCCGCTAGTGTAGCATAGCGGCAACGCACACGAGGGTCGGATTCTTCGTTAATTGAGATGCCGGGAACGATTCACCCTTAGCAGGGTCACGGTGGCTCCCGTGCCGACGATAAATACTCGTCTTGGACCGCATTGTCCGTCGACGTATCTTCATCCAGATTCGGGGTAACGCCACAGCCTCTGGAACCGGGTTCCACGTACCGGGGTCCGGCTAGATGGCGGACAGGGGGACCGGCAACCCCGTCTCTCATTCTTTTCGGTAGTAATATCACTGTATAATTACAACTCTTGCGGTTACGAGGGCCGAGGCAGGCCGGCCAGCATTTTTCTTATCTCGTCCGCCGCTACACTCAGCCACGGCCACTTATAGCGAACATAATAGGGTTCTATTCCGGACCAGGCTCTCTTATCTGATGTGCCCTGACCGGCTTCCCCCGGGACCGACACTTATATGGAGCATGTAGCTGAAGCCACGCTACCATCGACCTAGCGTTTTCCTTATTGGCTCCATCCGCCTGCTCTCCTGCGAGAACGCTCTCCGAGGAGCACATCCGAAAAGGGACTCGATGGGATCCTCCCTTCATCCTCCCATCCTCCTCAAGACCCGCCATGGTGTCCGACTACCGAAACAATTCGGTTACTTTCTGAATACGTGGACAACCGGACGCAGCCATCTTCTTCGAATCGCAGCGGCTACGGTTATCTTGCCCACGGGTAAATTGAAAGGGAATTTCAACCTAGTTTGCTACCCCCATGGTCCTCTCTGCTTCCAGCCTTCCTAAAGTTCTGATTGGTTATTGGCTGGATTTTCGAAGAATGAGTTTCCTTTTCGTCTTCAGTCGATTGTAACACTATTGGGCAACTGTTGGTAGATCGAGATGATAAAAGTCTTAATTTGATGCAGGGAATCAAAAATGATTGATGTACATTGTATCACGCAGGTGTAAACGGTAAAAAGTTGGCTCTCATTTTCCCTTGAGAAAACGAAATAACTTTCCGAATGACCTAATATTATGTATCAAATGTATCTTTTAAGCCACTTGAATTTTCTTGAAGAAGGTCCTTTCATTTTGTGGAAGTTTTATGATTCTCATTTCAGCAGATGCGTTCTGAGAAAATTTGTTTTCCCAAAATGGAAAATTCTCCGAACCACCTTCTACCATTTTTCGTCAGTCAATGAAAAATATCAGAAAATTATAACGCATCCCTAATACGTAAATGAGGCATAATAGTTGATTAAAAGATGCTTGTTCGTAGTTTGTTTTATATTTCCCTTCTCGTGGTTTATCATTGCTTTTTTTTCACGAGGATGTTTTTTCCTGTAAACAATTTTTGCGGCACCAGCTGTACGATGAAAAAGTTGGATCAACGGTAGTTCGACCGCAAAATTTATACGATTCTCGCGGCAATAATGACGGCGCTTTTCTGTTTACGAATTCAAGGATTGCCGCCGCGGGAAACCGGCGAATTTATGTGTCTCTTGCGTGCCACCGTCGAACAATTTTCCCACAGTGAATGTAACGTCCGCGTGGCTACGCGAACTCGAGATTTTTTCATATTTTGCCCGCGGGCCAATTGGATTTTTTCCTCGGGGCGATGGCGCGCATCAAAATTCCGCACCGCGGCAAGATGCGTTGATTCGCATCGGGCCGGGAGAATCATTCGAACCAAATGTTCGTCCCAGAAACACGTTCGTTAGAAAAATATGCTACTATCGAAATCTCAAAACCAATCACTAAAGAGAAATTCATCTGTTCCATTCAGAAAATATTATCCCACTGAATGTAAAAGTAGAATCCTTATCCTTGTGCAAATAAAGTTTTATTGACGTGAGACTTTTGAGAATGGTTAAATAAAAATTTTTCCGTACGAAACTAGTAAGTTCTCTCTGCCACCTTGCACAGTAGTTGCCCAGTATTGCCCACTGTAGGGAGCGGCGAGGCCGCGCCAGGAAATATGTACAATTAGAGGAAGCTCGAAAGCAGTAAACTCCAAGTTAAAAATTAAGGGGCACGAAACGAAGCGTAGAGGAGAGAGTTCAACGGGAATTTTTCGGCGGAACATTGGCAGCGAGGCACAATGCTGGGAACGCGTGCCAACACAGAGACCATGAAAGAAGTCGGGAAGGGAATTAGCCGGTGGCGTGTTTAATCACTGAAATTTCCCTCGAAAGCGAGCAACCAACTGCTACGAGGTAACCGCGGGACTGGTGTTTCCATTTCCGCGAAACTCGCCCACCGTTAGTTGATTAAACAGCTCGAAGCTACTATTCTTATAATGGAGCGTAACGCGGTGGGCGAGTATCGAAGTATCTCTAATTAAAAACGATACTCCGCTGCGGGGCGACAGAGCCAAAAAGAGCATCGGGCACAAATTCGAAAAGAGATTCGAGCGACACCGCGCCGCGCCAGGGGCGTAAAATTTAGTCAAAGTGGGAAACGCGTTGCAGCTGCGCGCAGCAGCTCGACTGCAATTAGTTGGCATTTATTAAACCGAAAAATTTATTCACCGCTCCCCGGCCGTCCCCTCACTCCCGACGGTTCTCCAGCCAGGAGTCGCTAAATTGTTTCGCATTCTTGGCCGCTGTTAATCGAATAACCCGAGTTTCGGCGCGAAATTCTGCAGACGGCGAATGAATTAAGGTCGGCGAAGGGAGCGGAACGACACGACGGAAAGTCGGGAACCGTTTCGCGAAGGTCTTCCCGACGATTCCGCATCCGCACCGGATCAATCGAATTACCAACAGACGAGGGAAACGGCCGAGTAATTGCGGCCGACACCGTAAATTTGCCAAAAATCGCGTGCCTGTTAATTAAGCCGGACCTCGATCGACCCCAACGAAGATAGCGCGGCTGCGATTTTACGAGGTTTAATTAACCTTCGGCCGGTACACTGACCACCTTTTTTGTTCTCCCAACCGAACCGAACTCTGAACACCCACCGGTACACTTTCGATCGTTTCTGTCACTGTGAGACTCGTGGGAATTGATTCTTTCAACGACGGACACGCACGTAACCTAGCTTGGATGCTATCTGCGCGAGACAATTTGTTTGCGGGACCTGGTCCCCCCATTACACAAACCACATTATTTTATTGATAAACGTGCACGCGCTGCGCGACGACTATTTTGTGTGCGGCTATGCAACGAGAATAATTTAAATGTAAATGTCGATTGCAAGAGATACGGCTGCATGATTAATAGGAGACGATAATGCTAGTTTGGAACGGTGAAACGGAACTTGTGTCGGCGTTGTTAGTTCGATCATTGTTTACGCGTTCTGCTTATGAATTTTAATGTTGCCGACCGATATTTTTTTTCTGAAAAAATGCTCTGATTTCATTGTTTGATGAACATGTGATGTTCGATTTGACGTTGCTATTGGAATTTCTTCACTAGTTGACTGTGTGACTGTATGAATTTATACTGTGTATAAAGTATGTCTATACTATGTATAAATTTATGTATAGTATCCATACATTTTTTTAAATTTTTTGTCTCGATGAACGCACTGTAATTAAAAAAATTAAAAATACCAATTAAAGATCATGTCGCCCGAAGACTTCATGTCTTCATCTTTTGCAAATTGATGGAGTCCATAGATCTTTTACAATACTTCTTTGCTTGAGTACATGTTGCGATGAAATTCCTATGAAATCTGAATAAATTAAATCCCGTTATTATAAAGGGATATACATACATTAGTTCCAGCGTTAAGAGTATTCCGAGTTTCGCCGGTATTTGCGTGGAATCGAACACGGCGGCGGGCGATTCCGCACAACGATTTAACAGGGAAGTTCCCGTTTGGCAGCCCATAGGTCCCACAGCGCGTTACATCGTTCGCGAAGATTCCCTCGTCAAAAACAGCCGGCCGTGTCCCGACGCTATCGGTGTCCTTAATGTCGAAAGTTTCGCCGGGGCCGCCCCTATCTGTGCCAAATGAACGAATTTGCCGGAGTTAGCCGTGATAATAAAGTTCTTTTTTTGGTCGGGTCCCCCGTCCGTCCCCCTCTGGGACCGGGCAATGGCCAGGACAAACAACAGGACGCGGGAAAAGTTGCGGGCAGAGCGCGGCTTGCGCCTGATAACGATTGCTCCGCGAAAATAAAGGGACCGGCCGAGAATAACAGCCCCCGCAGTTGTAAAGTTTCGCCCGAACGAACGTATATCTGGCGATACTTGAGAATTACGGCCCCCTAATCTGTCGATGTAACGACTCCGCGTATTCCTCTAGAATGGCCGCGATATAACCGCCATTCCGTCGGAAAACGAGAATTTTCAAACTCATTAAAAATATAAAAAGCAACCCATTCGACTCTTGCTACGATTCTATACCTGCTCGACTTCTTTTATCATTTGACCATTGTTATTTAAGACTCCGTAGACAGAGATTAACCTCCATTTTCTTCAACCTTTCCTTCAACTTCCACTCACTCGATACAAATTCAGAGCATTATGCGAGTATATTAAGTTTTATATGAAGTTTTAACTTTAATGGGGCCATTTAAGAAAAGTGCCATTCGTCACAGGAGGTGCCAGGTCACGAAAAATTCGCATTTTACTGACCTTGCTAGATAATGTTTCTCTTCCGGGGACGAGCAGGACCGTTCGACGCTCAATCGCTGGCAAACTTCCGCAGGGCCAATCGAAAGTTCGCAAAGCAAAAAACGCCGCGACGCTGGCAGCATTTCCGGCGACCTTGCCGCGCCATTTGTCTTCCCGGGCTCGGTGGACGTTTCAATCAAATCGGAGAGCAGCTCCGGAACTAGAGACGACTCTATTTACAAAGAATCGGACGTTTTCCGACATAGTTCGGGAGACATGAATCTTCCGTCGATTGGTAACATTTAATAACCACTAATCTTCGTCTCGGTAAGATTGTGTCTTCAATTGCTACTGTAAAGCGTTCCTGAAATGATAAAAAAAACACAGTTCAATTTATTCATCACAGAACAGTAATAACAGAATTCTAAATTCAGTTCCGGGCGGCAGCTGGCACGCACAAGGTATCCTCGAGGAATCCTGATTTAAAGAGGACCTCCCAGTCTCTCGACCACAATGATCTCCTTTATTCGGGGAAATGGTGCTTACAAGCATCACAAACTCGCATCGAGCTCCTCGAAGCATTTTTCCCCGTGCTTGTTTCCGAGACGTGCGACAATTAAACGATGCGCCGGGGACAAAGGGTTGCGTAGGATAGGGGACGTTGATCCGGCGAGGACAAAGCAGAGCCGTTCGCAGGATCCTGCCGTTATCCTTTGGCGAATGGAGTCAGCGGACCTTAGAGGCAAGCACAAAAGAGCGCGCTCCCGCGATCGCTCGGTTAACTTATCTGTCCTTTTGCCCGGGGAACCACCCCAGGTCTCTCTTTCTCTCTCTCTCTCTCCTCTTTCGCGATCAAACGCGCTCAATGCTCGCGTCTTTCGCTCGCGCGAACGTCCACGTGTCCTCCCGGTTTGTCATTGTGAGATGGAAAACGGTCCCGATCGCACGGATACGGGACACCCGTCAGGTGAAGCTCGAGGGTTCCGATTCTTTTTTCCTACTGAGACCCAGATCGTTTCATAGAGCTGTCTACGTCGCGTCGGGCAGAGCAGCTAGGGACGCAAAAGATGAGCCAGGTAATCGTGTCTAGCACATGGAGAAGATGGCAATTCTTGATAGCTCGGAGGACATCGAGCTCCTGAGAATTTTGGAAGCCCCAGGTAGACAGAGGGTTCCCGAGTACATGCAAATTTTTTGAACATGAGGAAACGTTTATCTAAAGAAGCAGTCACGTCCTTCTACCCTATTTTCAGGACAAGGAAGCTTCAAATCGATCAATTAAAGGAGGATGATAGGAAATGGTAAAAATCTAGATAAGCAAGTGAAATAATAATGGTACATTTGTAGGAAATATTTTTTATCTGATATCTGTAATATGGATGAGTCGTCGCCACTGTATTTTGACTGTTCCGACAGTCCTAGTGTCGACACAGTGTCGACACGCAGAACCGACATGTAACGCGAGACAGTGGACGGTCTTTTAACTCGGATATTTGCAGCCGTTAAAATTGCGACAACGTGGCCGTCGGCGATTTCGCAGGTTTGTTGATTTCCAGCGATCGCGCGGGCCGCGTCATCGAAATATTATGACGTGTCCGGTGTCCGGCCGCGTCCGATCTTCCATTATCTAAATCAATCAGTTATGCATTCGGAATCGGTCCGCGGGGCTACTCCGCGGTATTCGCAAGTAGAATCAATACTTGATAATGTACCGCCCGGACGCTTGATAGAATAATGAATGATAATGCGCGATAATTATTCGGTTAATCGTTCGACTTAATTATTGAAATTGCACGGTCAATCGTTGGGTGAGCCGTGGCGTGATAATTAATGGCGCGTTTCTGCCTTATCGCGTTGCGGCCGAACTTTATATTCCGCCGGCCAATTTCGCTAATTATCGGTCACTTTTAAACCAGCAAGCCGAATTATTTGACGCGAGCCACACGCATTAAATGGAATCAAAATTCTCGGCCGGGAAGGAGCTCCCGCTCCGGATGCTACTGGCGACGGCGACCAAGCTACGTGACCCGGTAACAAGAGAGAAACCCGACAAAGAGAAAGTGAGGGACAGAGGTAGATGAAGCATCGAGTTCGATCTAATACGGGCTCGGCGCGAAATTGAAAATTAATCGTAATGATCGCTCCGGAAAATTGAAACACCGGATCGTCTATGAGTCGTTCCATTCAATCCCTTTGCCAGCAGCCGCCCACACCTTCTTTTTTACGGCAGCAGATCCTCGCCTACACTACCGGTTAATCTGATTCTCCGGTAATTTCGCGTCATTCCACGCGAAACAGCCCGCCGACCAAATGGATCGGAATTGTTATTCAAGGTCCACGAGATAATGAAGATGGAAGCTGAGAATTTTCTGGTACACGTAGATGGCGCGATCCGGTTCGAATCGATTCTCCCGAGCGAAACTGCAGACGCAATCTATTTCGGTATCGGTGATTGTGTCTTAATCTGCCTGGAAGTAACATCTTCGTTCTTCAATTTATTAGCTTCTGTGCGAGAGAAAAATTTTCTAGTTATTCAACCTGTACGTAATCCACGAAAACAGTTGTACAAGATGTATAATAGATGGCAGAGCGAAAGAGATGAGAGAGCAAAGTGAATTCTTCGTGGGCAGATAGAGAGGAGGATGCCGCGCGTTGACAATGGAAAGCTTTGCCAGAGGCGGCGAGCGAGTTCGCGGGACAAAGTAGTCGGGAGCGGGTAACACTTTCTAAATAAAGTTAACTAAATATCTAATGGACTCGTGGTATTTCGACTATTTGCGTGGTACGCGGCACGGAAGCGACGACAATATAAACAGGCGAGCACCGGGCGGCGTCAAAGCGGTCGATGGCAAATTAGACTGCGCTCTAAACAAGGCGCAAGCCTATGTTAAGGCGCACGGGTACACTTAACCGGGCGCAATCACGAGCCAGAGTTTACCTTGTCCGGCCTGGAATAGGGTTAATGCGCCACACGAGCGAAATTAGTTTCGCTAATTTAATCCTGATAATGCGCCGATGCCGTTCGATTAATCGCCGACGGACTGGTGAGCCTCGATTCCAGAGATCTCGCGATCTTCCGACATTGATCCGTCGGGATCCACGATTTATCGGAGGAAAATCGATCCGGAGATGCTGCGCGAAGATAAACTGGCTTAGATTGCTCCTCTGACACAATGAACGCGAGATCAGACGTTCCCGTAAGCTGTTCTATTTCTCGATTAGCGTCTTCGGTCCCGAACGCCGACGTGAATCGTCTTTTCAAGACACAATTAATTTAGCTCTCGATAGATGGAGGGAATTTATGCTGTTATACAATGACAGGATGTAATAAAATGAATGTTTAAACTCAGTTTAGCTCTAGATACTATAAACGGAACAGCCGGAAAATTAGCTATTATCAACGATAAATTGTTTGACAATAATACAACTAGTCCATGATAGCTTTCAAGAGCTAACATAGCGGAGTTTATGTGTTTCTCGTTGGTACACCGTAGAGTACATCAAAACACACCATAATGGATCATTGCTATTACGAGTATTATTGTTCTACGGGGTATGATGCGCATATTAATCGAACATATTAATATTAGTTCTGTGCATTTCAGTTTATGTATCATATTCAAATATGCGTATTAATATCTATGCGTACCGCTGATCGACGGGTGCTGCTTTCTATTATTGAAATCCTTATCTCGATGAAATGGAAAACAGTGGAAATTGGTCCATTTCCTGTCTAGTGAATGTTTCCTAGTGAATGAGCATGCAATTCATATTAAACGAAAAAATAATGAATTCTGCTGTTTCATAGATTTTCGGGCGATCGGGAGTGTAATCGCGCGCATAATCTGTGGTGTTCCTTGTTGTCCGGCCATCTGTCTTGCGGGTACGCGTCGTAAACGGGGGGCCGGCGTGACGTCTTCTGCCGCATACGAATTTTATTACGTTTCACGGAGCCATTTGTCGTTGGTACCCGTTTATCGGTCGGAACTTGCACGCGAGCTAGTCCGCGCACGTTCCGAACTCGTCATCAAAGAATTGAAACCCGGAACGTGCACGACGTGCCTTTGTACGCTGCAATAAAAACTGTTCGCACCGCTTCGCTGCGTCTCTAACGAAATTTTCGATCCTGATAAGGTAACGGAATTGCAACCCGAATCACCGAAAACCTTATCTCCCGAACGTTGTTAATTCCCGGCTGTCTCTACACGCGGATCGATATCCTTTGCCACCGAACGAAGACACGATTTAACAGCGCGATGATTGGTTTCCCCGGCGTCTTCGTTGTTGTAAAAAAAAAATGCAATTACAATTTCATACGATCCGCCGCCAGAAGCCTCTTACTGTTGTTTTTTGCGGGATATGCCCACGGGATTAGTCTGCGCTCGGTTTATAGATCCGCAGAGAGAGGAATTACATATCCAATTCTGAGAAATCAGATTAACAACATTATTCTGCGAATGCAATTTACGCAGTTTACAGACGCATTATCTTCCCATTGATTGAATGGATAATGAAATCAATTGAAATAACGTTTTATTGAGCCAAAATCGAGTTCCGAACATATTTGATTCGATATTACGGACTGGAGCCTATCACATCAGCGCGGACACGAATTATCTGCGGTTCATAATTATTGCAGCGTTATTCGACCGTTCTTTGTCGCATTCGGTTTTCTACTCCCATCATCGCCGTGAAAGCATCAAATCCACGACCTTTTAGTCGAAAATGTCTCGATACAGATTTGCTAAGACGTTTCGAAGTCGCGCGCGACTGATCAAACTGACTTCCAAACGAACCCTGGCAAACGTCTACTGGAGTAACACGTCGACGTGTTAGAAGAACGTTTCTGAAGACATTTTTGGATCGTGGACGCGGCGTTACGAGTCACGTTCGTTTGTCGCAACCACTCGCCGAGATATATGGTCGCCAGCGCGTCGCGCCCAATCGAGGAACTTTTTAATCTTACCGCGGCGAGAACGAGCAGATGCTTTCAAGCTTTTTGTTCGGGTCACCCTCTGCCACCCCGTTTCACCCCCGTCGAGCTTTCGTCCGCTGATCGAACAGCGAATTTTTACTCATCTCGCGGCTGAACTTTCGCTCGAGAGATTTCGAGCAGCGCCCTCCGATTTTTCACTCTTCCACCTCCTCGCTCTTTCTTCTTCGTTGTCCAGCCCCTTATTCGTCTGTATTAACGACGGGTTAACCGAAATGGAGTTCAAGCTTTTTTCCCCGTTGAATCGCGTCGCGCCACTTGTCTCCCCGTAAGAAAACCTCGACGTCCACGCTCAACGGATCTCCACTTTCCACGCCACGACTTTTAAACGGCATCACCGCCCCCGCGCTCCTCTCTCCTTGGCTCTCTCGCACGTCCCTTTTCCTTGGGAAAAGACCGATGTAAAGGGGAAAAAAGTTGGTTCGACGATGGTGGCTCGCCGAGGCCCGTCAAAAGCAAACCACCCCCGCCGGAAGGCGGTCAATTTCAGTTGCGAATGAAACTCTGCGATTTATTCCCCTTGATCGTCCCTTGAAACAGATTTATTCCTGACGGTGGGCTGCTTAGTCCCCAGACCCAGCTAGGAAATGCTCGGTGTAATGATTAATACAGGTTATCCCATGTGAAGTTTCGCACGCGATTATTTCTGGTGGTGGTCACAAATCTTCTCTAGGTGGACGTGCTTCCCTCTAGCTAAGCTAACTTTGAAACGTCAGTAAATGATTTTGAATGACCTTGGTATACGAAAGTGTTATGGTGAATTCGTATCGGGATACGAAGGCTACACGTTGACCTAAATAAAAACATACAGTTCTGTATACAAAACAGAAGTCACCTTGAAATCTCGGAAACACGTCCACCTAGAGAAAATTTGTGACCACCATAATGCTGCAATTATCAAACTTTTATCACCCGAACTCATCAAATAAACGAGGCTGGACTGTACAATGAAACATCGCTAATCCAGTAACAATGTCTGAAAGGGCGTAAATAAACTTCTTTGTGCCAACGAATGGCCGAAAGAACCAGCGTGACAATGCCAAAACCAACAGCGTAGATCGAGGAACGTGTCGATTTCACAATTTCTCGATCGTGCGAATCGATTCGATCCTAGACCTTGCCGGGCGACACCGTTTCTAACGAAGCGGGGGAATAGAAAGTTTTTCCGTCGGCGGGTCAGCGGCGCGTAACAGCCGACAGCGAGCGCCGAAGTTCCATGGCTCTTTCGGTATGGGTCCAGCATCCATTTGCGGGAAGAGGGGGTACGCGGGGCACGGTTTTGTTTGACGAGTGAAAAAGTTCTCTTCTTGGGCCGATTAAGCCGCCCGCCGCGAAACGAGGGAGCGTCGCGACGCGACGTCGTATCCGGACGGTTTCTTTGAGACGTCGGCCGAAGTTTCGTCCCGGGATTCGTGTTTTCCGGAAACGGCAACGCGCCGTGTCAAGTCGAGGGATCTCTCACCGTGAAAACATCCAACCCCCGCGTTTCCTCTTTATCGCCCCCCTCCCCTCCCGTTCCCACCTTCTTCGCCACGGCGTCGACAGATTAAAAAACTTCGCCGCGGTGTGAATGTCGGCAGGGGGACCAAAGTGTCGGCGAAAAAACCCAGACCTCGCGGCAAGCCCCCGAATCAATTTGCGGATCAGCCGGGATGCTCATTTCCGCTGGAAGTGGTCTAGTGGAACCAATTTTTCCTGGAATGCGACGGAATCGTCGGAGAATAACAAATCGTATCGCGCTTCGGCGGGTCTTCTACCATTTAGTGGCAGTTCGTAAATATTAAGTGGCGCTTCAGAGTTATTGCAGTAGTGCGCATTTAAGCGTCCGCTGTTTGCACATTTAAGCGTCCGCCGATATCCCCCAATTAAATTAATTTCTTTATTTCCTGTAAGTGAAGTTTGAAGACCTTAGGGCTTTATAAATTGAATCTATACGGGTCTATTGTACATTTGGTCGATGAATATTTGAAGAACAAGGTGCAGACGGAGAATACAGATAAGGAACGTTTTAGAACAAAAATGAAAGCTTACGCACGTTTGTTCGTGCGAAGAACACAGCGCATTTACACCGTAATGTGCGACACCGTGTGTACTTAATTAACGGCCCACTTGCAGACACTCGTCAGTTTCCTGTGACATGTATCACGGACCTAATTAGGATCAGTTAACAGTAATGCCAGTATTGATTTTACCATAACGGCGCAGAATAACATTAATTACACTGTAGCAACATCTGCAGCGAAGCAACCTGGATAATAGGGAATAGGTGAGATTCAACGTTCAATTAATTCAGCCTGTCGTCATAAAATCTAATGCCGCTATATACAGGGCTCCGGTTATGTGCGCGAGAGATTCCTTCAGAATCGCAGATACGGCCTGTGCACCCGTAGTATGTAACGTTCTTCAGCCGCCACCGTCGACACGATAAAACGCAGCGAATGTTTCAAGATCGATTCTCTTCAACAACTTTACGGTCGTAAAGGCTTTGTTCCCGGATAACAATAAACTTTTTGTTCTTCGGAGATTGGGAGAAAATTGTTTTCACGCGTCCTCACGCTCTGTGCCGGCATTCGCAAGGAGGCATTCACTGCCTCTATTATGTTCTATCGACAATTAAGCAGTATTATTCTGTCGAAAACAATGCAGATATCGGCCCCCGAATTTAATTAAATGGATACGAATCCCCGGTCCACCTCGGCAAAAATTGTTTATTTAAGGAATACCGAAACGCGAATTTCATGGATCAAGAAATTGAAAACCATTCCACAAAGTGGCCATTGCACTGCTTTTGTGCGCTCCCAATTAGACAGTATTATCGAGAAACTTATTTGTTAACCTCTCAGCTGTTTTTCAGTTCCAACAATTGTCAAAGAATCAAAATAGAAACATTTATTTCAATCCTTACGGTAGTTTCAGCTTAAAATAGCTAATGGTAATTACTAGCGGATTTTCATGCAAAACAATGAACGGCAGCCAAATGCAAATTTTATTGTCCCTTTTATAATTTTAATAAGCCGGGAATTGTACATTGAAGCTCTTAAATTCTTTAGATCTATCCCCTGCTTTTAATTGTACTTACTCATTTTGACTAGAAATGCATAAAAGCCGCCGTCTAGTAATTACGTTTATCATGCGACAATGCTTGTCACAAGCCAATAAATCGTCATTTCTCCGTAACGCATTCAAAGCATTCACCATACCAAAGCCGACAGGCAATAGCATTTACTGTTCAAAACGATAGTTATTACAGTTAACCCACAACAAAAAAAAAAACGTACAAAAGGTTCAGGCTACAAAGAAGTGATATCCAAACTGCAAACTTCCTCTCGCTCGGCAAACATTAAATCGATATTTCGGGAACGCGAAAACCCAAAATCCGGTCAACGAAACGTTCCGGTCGACGAGGCAGCGAGTATTTCGAAAACAGAGCGTCGCGTTCCAAAAACAGTTCGTCTTTGTCCATCGACGGAGAGGTTGCGGGGGCGGTGGTCGGACAAAAAGCGTCGTTCTCGATCGGTGTGCGCGTAAAGCGCGGGGTCGAGTAAATTCGTCAAAGGCCTTTACGGGGGTGAACGTGTTAAGGGACGCACATATTCGCGGGGTGGATGTGTTAAGGGGGAGGATCTCGCGGTTCGCGGTAACGACGGGCACACAAGAAAGTTTTTTAATATTTCGAGCGTACCCTTTCACGGGAACGATTCCCGGCTTGACACAGCGCGTCAAGAACTGGCAGCGTGTCAAGGGTGTTGCGGGGATGGTTTCACTCTCCAGTTTGTTAGTATACCACGGATCTGTATGCGTAAGACATTTCCGTGGTTCTTTTTGTCGTAATTGGAATTAGAGGAAAATTTGTCTTGTTGCTTAGAAAGTTTAATGATTTAACCATTGGCGGAATAATATCATGTGTAGATTTTCTTTTGAATCAACGATAAAATTTTTTGAAATATTGTATGTATTGAAATTGAAACTTCTAATCCTTGTGTCTCCTCTTAGAATCAGGGGTTACGAAGAGAAAAAAATTAATTTAACTAAACGGGATACATGTGGTCCGCGATCGTGAAAGGTTTAATGCTGGCAATTTTTAAATATTTCAAGCGAGCAGACGGTTTCTCGGGGACGATTCGCGACTTGACGCGGCGCGTTAAGAACTGGCAGCGCGTCAAGGGGTGTGACGGGGGTGGTTTTGCTCTCCGTGTGTCGGCTTCCTCGACGCACACCTCGCCGTCGATTTCCTCGGATAGCCTGGACGTTGGAACGACGTGTGACGGTGGAGATTTCATCCGGGAGATCCACGGGAAACGCTGCCGAGAGGCTTGAATAACTGGCGGGGGAGAAAGGAAGCATCCGCCGCTCCGTGCCGCGCGCGAGGAAACGCATCACGCTCGCGAGTACACAGCCTCCATCCCCGTAACTAGGCTACCGTATTCTCGAGGGCCCGTGTCAAGCGTGAAAATAGAATTTTTAGCGCAACCCTCGGCTAACACACTTACAACCGTAAAATTCGTTTCCACATTTCCCAGCCGCGCCTCTCCGCCAACGCGCCGCACCCCCGGGAATCGAAAGAGCGTTACGATGCTTCAGACGGATTCTATGGAAGCTTAACCACTCGCTGGATTTCTTAACCCTCCTCGAGAACGAACCGTCCCGCTCGCTGGTGCACACTGTCGAAAAGTCTCCGGCCGGAATTTTTCTTTCAGACGCGGCGATGACGCGATTTTCGATTCGTCGCGTCGGGTCGGGCTAATCAGTGTGAACTCTTCGCTGGTACCTGTACCAATGGCGTCGACTTTGGTGGAGTTAGTTGTTCGCGACACATATTTGACTGTAGTTGGTTTCGTACGGCTGTCACGAATTTTGATATGTTAGTCACCAGAGTTGGCCAAAAATTTTTATTTAGATAAAATTTTTGGCCCAACTCTGTTAGTCACATTCAAATATTTATTTAAGGATATTTCTAGACATATTTCTAGAAATTACAATTTACGTGAATTGTCGTAAATAAAAATTTCAGATCGCAACATTGAAATTGTCCGATTAATAAAACTCGAGCTCTCTCTTTAAACGGAGAAGAGACGACTATTGTTTGATGAAATCCATTCTATAAAAAGTACACTTTCCTTTTTTATGCAATTTTTATGTCGGCCGCGAGTCTGTTGAAGATCCAGGGAAAGAGAGGCGGAAAAAGTTTAATGTCACTGCTTTGAGGGACTTTTCGTACCACGTCATCCATGATAAAAGAATTTTGATCGGTCTGCTGACGACAAGAGTAATAGGGGTTGGAGAAGATGTATGGTTCAACGTGTACCTAAATATCCACAGACCCGGGTAACGAATTTTCATTCGGGGTAACAAAATGTTCATGGCAGTTTAATTATACTTTACAATTTGTATAAAATATAATAGCTTATGCAATTTGCCTTTAATTTAACGCTGGACCTACCGTACATTAAAAATCTCTAAATTCTCTCAATTCATAAATGGAATTTTGCATGATTCTTGTTATGATAATTATTTACTAAAAAATTAGAATTGCTTGCCCCAAAAGTTTGTTCCGTTTCTAATTAATGCAAACAATGTAAATTTAGCTTAGTTTTTTCAGAGAGCAAATTGCGGGGCTATGTAGAAGCAACTTTCGGAGGTGATAAAATGACAACGAACAGATTACCACGCATATGCTCGTGTCATTTCACAGCATTAATAATAAATTTATATTAAAGACATCATAAGTGAATTTTCTATGGAAATTACGAATCGGTTAGTTTGATGGTAAATTTAGTGTCGAGGAAGTAGCAGCGGACGAAAGTGTCTCTTCCCCTGTATCCAACGGGGAAGCGGCCGTGGAAAAAGGGTTGTTTGAGTGTCTCGACGAGCCATGAATCACTATGACGCGTTCACGGTCCCTGATGACACGAGCAATCGCGCCCCTTCTCCAGGATCGCTTTGCGCCTCCGTTTTCCCAGCCGCCCCCGTCACACAGAGATCGCAACCTGCGACGCATAACAATTCGCGTCTCGGTGACATCGTTTTATCGCGTTAACGCGACCTTCCTGCCCTCATACCACCCCTTATCCTCCAGTTTCTTCCCTTCAGCCAGTGACAATGACCTCGTCTAGGCGTTCTCGGCTGGCCGCTAGGAAATTCGAGAGGGATGCAAATTAGCTTGGGCAAGAGAGTTACGAAGACTTTCCTTGTCTCGCGGAATTACTTTACTTCTGCGGGAGTAGCCCGCGCGAACCGCTTATTAGTACACGGCGTGAACCGAAATAAAACAATCCGCCCCGTCGCAATAATAATAACCACAGAAAAGTGAAACAGCTTCCGCAAGGTTTATTTGTTTGTGCTCGAGCAAACACTGGCCGGCCGGATCGATTCGAAATGTGGCATGTTGTTGGTAGACAATGGGCCAGATTAACATATAAGCCATCACGCATCCCGAATTTCAGCCGTGCTCCCGAGGGAAACTCGATAAACCTCGTAGACAAAACTAGAATACCCGTCGGGGTTAGCAACGAGCCGCCAACGTAGAAATTCGTATAAAATTCGATCTTTTGATATCCCTTTTTGCCTGCGTCTCAGATTATCATTAATCCTAAATTATTTAACATTATCCGGGGATAATCTTGCGCGGCGCTCGCCCGGCTGAATGGTTGATTAACCATCAACGAAGATACATTACGGCGGAAGTCGCCGTGAATGCGTTAATAGGTTTCAACGGGGTAAAATATTAACCGCAATTCAATTCTCCTCGCAATATAATATCATCCATCCCGCTCTCGCAACTGCATCCCGGCTACCCCTCTTGCAACATTAATATATCACGAGTCCTGTGATCTATGAACAATTGACCAGCATCCATCCAGCATCCCCCGCCGCATCATCTGTCCCGGGGGAGGTTCGAAGGGATGGCACGAAGTCGCAGGTAGCCCGGATTCGTCGTAGACGGCAAGGAAACCGTCCGGTTTCTCGCAATTTTACCTGAATCCACCGTTCCCCGCAGAACGCTTCCTCCCGGCGGGTTTTCCTCCCTGTTCTTCACCCCCGTGTGTTTCTGTTTCTCCAGGGGCGACGCGTCGGTCGTCTTGCTGTCCTCGTCGACGCGCGTCCTTGCCAATTTGCTCGTCTTTGTCCATCCCTTACCCTTTTGTCTCGCCCGTGTCCGACCACTCCCCTCTCCCCCTACCCTCTGTTCACCCTCTGTTCAACCCCCCCGTTCTGCCCCACGGTGTTTCCTGTCTCTGTCCCCCTTTCGCATGCGTATCCGTGCGTCTCTGTTGACGTCATCCCGAAACTCAGAGGGGATACCGGTCGGCCTATCCGACCGCAGGATGGACTGGATGGAGAACGGGATACGGTCAGGCCAGCCTGTTACCGTGGTAACGCGATACAGAAACTAAATTCCGTATGTACTCGGGGCTAAGTGCGGCTCCGGCCAAAATTTCCGTGCCTAAGCAAACGTTACGCTAACACTTAAACGGGATTTTGCAATTAATGCTCCCGGGGCCGGACACGCGGCCACGCCGCGGCAAATAAAACGCGGCAAAGGACCCGGCCGCGGCTTTCTGCATTATCCACCGTCACCCTTGTTCCTTTCTTGTCCGACTACCACTGCGACCAGCCCTCCCGACAGCGGACACCCCCGCGGACACACAGACCACCTTTGACACGAGTCCCGAATCCTCTTCAACCCTTACCCACGTTTCGGGTCGTCTAAGATTGCTGCTGCGCTTCGAAGTGGAGAGAAAGGTGTAATATAATATTGTACAATACTATCTTTCTCATCAATTATTGTTATCGCGGAATTCTTTTTCGATGATTCTATAATGTTGGTTTGAATTATGAAACCTTTACGAATAAATTTCATTTCTGTAGCGGAAAGAAATTGCAAACATATTTGAACGTTCTCAAAGAAAAATTACACTTATAATTGTACTTGAACGGTATTTACCCGAAGACTTAACAGACGAGATTTAAAGAAGAATGCGCGCGCCGCCGCGGCAAAAAGAGCATAGAAAAGCCCACCGCCTTTATCAATTTCAACCGATCGCGTACAAAGCGGAAGTCCTCGAGGCCCAATACAACCGGAGTAGCAATTGATACCGTAGGATCAATAAAGCATAAAGAGTTCTAGTGAAATTAATTGCGGGAGCGGTAGTGATCTACAGAGTCGTCTCGGCGAGACCGTTTAATTCCAGCATCGGCGATCACCGAGAGCAATCAATCTTGCCGGTCCCCGGAGCATATTTAAGAATCCCCCATCGACGTTAATTGCTCCCCGGAGCATATTTCCGAGCATTTAAAAATCGGAGTGGAGAATTCTCTCGCGAGGACACTCGGCGCCGGCTTGCCGATTCACGGATCCGCCTGGCTGGCCACGAATTGCATACCGGCAGGTGCCCTCGGCGTTCAAGAGCCCGTGAACGCTCTTCGAATGCGAAACGCCTCCTGGCCGAGGAGGAGCGAGTATATCCGTCGCGCCTAGTATTTACATTAAATATCAAATCCGGTTGCACCAGAAAGCCGGCAAGAGGCTGATCTCGCCGCGACTCTGCTTTCCGCTCGGCTCGGCGTGGGCGTACTCGATGGATTCGTATCGTAATTCAATAACGCTGAGTGCAACGTGAGAGCCAATAACGGAAGGGAGCAGTCGCGAAAGGAAATGCATACCGAACGGTCCACCTTTTCCTGTTTCCTCCCTATATTCCCTCTCCCTATACATCTCTCTCTCGTACTCTTCTTCTCTGTCCTCCACCATTGTTGTCGTTTCTTCGCGCTTTCGATCCCTTGAAATGAAGACGGATCGCGCGCGCTACGACGCGACGTCGGCAAACATTTTTGTAGGATATTTAATTGTGATCAATGAGCCGTGTTAACCGGACGAATCATTTCCGCTCTCTCCGACCACCTAGACGTTTTCTTTTGTTTGTTCCCAGAGCTACGGCTCTCGCCTCGAAGACGAGCAGAGTTTGATGGCTCGGCTAAATGGGCCGATGCTCCCGGAAACGGAGTTATGTAGCGCCGCTTTAATTGGAGCAACTGCAGCATCGTTTCATCCCCGGATTACTTCCGGCGAGATCCACTCTCCGGGTCACTCGCGATTCTACCAGGCTGCGATCGTAAATGGACAATATCGACCTACGACCTGCGGTGTTTTTGAGAGGAGAATGATTGCAGAGGTGAACAAAATATTATTCTCAACGGTAGAGAAGTATTACCAAAACAGAAAAATAATCAATGTTCTAACACCCCCTACAGCTTATTCGTAAAATAATTTATCCACAATAGAGAAACATTATTAAAGAATCTAAATAATCAGTATTCCTAATAATTTATTTATCATTCTGTGATTATTAGACTGCGGATCTTTATGCAAAATAAAAATTGTCTGCGTCGATTGCAAGCAATAGAAACCAAATTGGATGTTATTTCTTCCTTTAATGACTTTAATCGAGAAGAAATCATATATTGACATCTTCAATTTTTTAAATTTTCCAACCACTTTGAATTTCATTTACTCCATTTTCCTATAAATGCATAAAGATCCGCAGTCTAGTGATTACACATATAGAATGATAGTTAGATCTTGCTCCAGTATAATCGTCCCAAGTAGTATAACTCAGGTCACGGGTCAATCATATTATATAGTTCTTCCGGTATTTCCGCGTCCCGGCGAAAACGAAAGAACAAACCGTTTATAACTTAATTTTCTCAAGCTTTAAAACAGCATAAAAACCGTTTGCGCCGTGATTTGGTTATCCGGAGACGATAAAACAATAAAATATGCTAAACCTCGGCGAGCGAACGAAACAAGATTTAAAAAATGCAAACAATGAACGCGTGGCTTCGGGGTTACACGATGTTATAGGGGGTTGAAAATATTTCGCGCGACACGTCGCATAAATATTAAAAGGTCGGATATTATTCCTGATTTTCACGTTCCACGTGTCGCGTGTACGAGATGCACGGGCCGTTGAGCAGATTTGCGACTGTTCGCGAATAATTAATACATATCTGCCGGCCGGTTTTTAATAGCCGAATTGCAGCGGTCTGTCGGGCAGCAATCGGAGATTGTTAATCTGCGTGACACGTTCGTTTATTTTTCATCGAGGAATCGTCTTAAGGTGTAATTATGTGTAATATATCGACAGCAATTTTCGTGCAATTATTATCTGAACACTCGCGGTCTCCTCTTACTTTTATTTAAGATTAAACAGATTAAACAAGTCAATATGATCTAAATTGGATTGTGTTTGGGCTCATTTCAATCGAGAAAATGTCACGCATGTGTGGATAAAAGATTCATAGAAAATTTCTATATTTGACGTTTCTACAAGACATCAAAGAATAATCTTCAACGCGATATAAGTGACATTTCAGATAGATATATCGAGCCATTACCGTACATTAATTTATTTTACTTCGGCCTCTCGCGGAGGTTGTCACAGAACAATCTGCCATCGAACGGAGATAATCGGTTGATTAGATACAACTGGGAGGATGAGCACGACGCGACGTCTCGTTAAGGTAAACGTTTTCGTGACACCCTCAGTGGCATCGAGCGGAGCGGAAGGGTGCTATAGGGGAGGAAAACGCGCACGGATACGGTCCTGCTTCGCAGCAGTCCATAAAACGCGAAGCTCTATGTACGAGCCGAGAGGGAGGGCTAAGATGCCGCGGCTGTAAAAAACTATATAATATTCTCGGTTAATTTTTAAAGTACCACTTTCGCCGAAGGCGAGCTCCAGACTGCCGGAAGTTTCGTTACCCCCACCGCCGAGGCACACCTTTTTTAATAATGCCGTAAAAACCCTCTCAGCTCGCTCGGGAGCCTCTCGGAAAATTACAAATTCTCTCTCTTTCGCGCGTGTATCCGCCGTGTAATGATTTGCCCGCTTCCTTTTTCCACCGGTTTTTCGCGGAAATTCTCTCTCGGTCTCTCTCTCTTTTTCTCTCCCCTTCCTCCCCTTTCTCTCTCGCTTTCATCCTCTCGGCAAACTCCGATCGATGCCGATCAACTCTGCCTCGTTAAGGGTGCATGCCCGACAGTCGATTTTCACCATCCCGCAGACGATTCTATACCCGTTAACGCTGTCGTTAATCATTGACGATCCGCGCAACTTGAATCGATCCCTGAATGGTTGTTACTAATTTACCATACGGATCATTCCGACCCATACTTGCACATGAGAATCACTTCTTTCATAGTCAACAATTTCTAGAAATTGCTAATTATTAAACATTTTGCGAAAAATGAAAAGTAAGTTCTACTTTGGTGTGACAGCCGTTACTGTATCGTTTATTGCAGGAAGAAACCTTCAAAATAACATTAATTTATTTTCTCTTTTTCTCAACCTAATTGCGAAACGGAACGAACTCGCTGTTCAAGCCCATAACAAAACTCACTCATTCGCTTCCAACGAAGCACAATATAATAGAGTGCTTTAATTAATTAAAATACATAAAGCAAAAAAGAGGGGCGAAATGTAACTTGAACGTTTTCAATGTTACTGTTTCCGGCGAACGAAGTGTTTCGATTAATTAAAAGACATCTAGCAAAATTGTGTGAAACTTCCGAACAAAGTGCCTCGGCTAATTGAAATTTATCAAGGAAGAATGCTGGAAACATCTGAAAATTCGTTTGCCAGTGTAACATTTTCTGACGGAAATAAAGCAGAACTCACGGTGTCTCGGGATGGGCGGTGTAATACTTTTTTACGCAGAATTTTGTGCTTTATCTGAATTCGGGAAAAATATTGGGCATCCCAATTAAAAAACTGAAGCAGGCCCGCCTACATATCTCGATGAAGAAGCAAAGTAACAGAAAAGAGATTACAGCACTGTCCCCTGGAAATCGTGCAAAATGTTTTCGTGAAGCAAGTAACTTACTTTTAGCGTAGCTGTATAATTCAAAAATTCAAGAAGAAAAACCGCAATTATTTTTGCAAACAGAAAAAGAAACTGAGACTCGGAGAACGGACGTTTCCAGTGACCCTAATCGCGCGACCGTGAAGGGGGAGAGGTTGCGGGGTCGAAGGGAACGTCAATCGGCGAGTCGGGGTGGAAGAATCGAAAAATCAAAGGTCAGCTGGCAGTATCGGGGCCGTGTATTAGAAATTGATAAATGTATCCCCGATTTCTCATGGCATGTCGTGGAAACGTTCTTCGTTCTTCGTGGAAAAACGTCAAAGGGGGCGGAACAACCTGCGAGAGCTTGCGCATTCACGGACGTGTACACGTCCAAGTGATTTCTTTCTCGAACTGCTACAGCTTGGCCTCGTTGCGTTGATGGAATATGAAAGAGTGGCGTTCTTTGAGAACGATCGCGGCCGAAAGAAGCCCCGGGAGCTTCTGGAGCGTCCGCGATTTCTTTCCGGTGTTCGTAAAGTTTTTACTGGAACGGGCCGCGGGTGTTATACGCTTTTTCGCCCCGCCACAAAGGGGCCACGCTCTGTTGTCAACACGGCGATTCAATGACGGATCCGCAAATGACGACGGGAAAGCGTTTTCCGGCTGAAAGAGCTTTTTTTCTGAAACGCTTCCACGTGTAAAGCTCCTGCCGACTGTGACGGCGGACATAGCTCGTTAACAGATGGGTTAAACTGCGATTTTCAAGCGGATGGATTGATTATTCTCGTTTAACAAAGTCTTTCTGAGCAGATTCTGCCATCCAGATCGGAGATTTTATATTTTAATTGGCTAGTCTGTTGACTAGCACACAATAAGTTGAAAGGCAATTTTGGCAACATTTACCTTGACCCGTTTTTCGAGGTCAAAATTCTTTTTATTGCATTCTACAGCACTCACCACGAAGAACAAAGACTCATATAGTCCTATAGTTAATTGTCCAGCTTCTAAACGATCAGGAAGGTAATTCAAACAAGATAGTACAGAAGTTCGCATAAGTACGAGTTATAAGAACCTCCTGAGGTTTCCCACAGCCATTTCTCCGAAACTGGTCTCTCGAAAAAAGATTTTCTTCCTTTGAAAAGTAACATCTGGCGCAAAAGTGTAACTCCGAAGGAGTAAAAAGAATATTACCGGAGTTCTTTTATAGGACCGTGCAAGTTTCGAAGATTTTCGAGCGTTTCTTTACGACGATGATAGATATATTGTTGAACCGTTGTCCAACTAGTTTCTTTCGATTTAATGAATTTAAGAACCGAGTGGTTTCTTCTCTCTCAGCTATTAGCCTCGCCAAAGGAGTTAGTGGATGGCGCGGGGGTTACGTCTGCAAGTTTCCACTTGTACAAACTTTCGCTCGCGAAACGCACAAGAACGCTTAGTTAAGCAGAAATAAGGCTCTGAATGTTGCTGCCGGATTAAATATAAACAGCAACAAAGAAGGTACAAACGAGCGCCGGCAAGGATTTGCCAGTTCCTGCTTAGTATAATGGGACGCCTTTAATTCTGCTTCTCGGAATATTGTCGTCGCGTATAATCGCAGTATATCAAAGGTTTATTCGGAAACTTCTAATTGTCATTTGCATTGTAACATATATATTCCGTTACATTCGCGCGTTCTGTGAATCAGGCCCGGCGTTCTTGCATGGCTGTCGAAATGCATTGGGGACTCGTAATGAAGTTACATCATCCCATGAATATCTCTTCACCCGAAACTTCAACTCGAAATATCAATATTTCATGCCTCAGATGACATATCACGCTGCTCAAAATTGTGAGACAATTCAACACTGTTTCATTTGTAATTAAAAGTAGTAGTAGTAAATTTGTAATTAAAAGTAGTAAAAGCAGCCGTCGAGCGTGAACTACATTCGCGTTACGATATACATTTTAATCACAATAAAGTGTCCTATCACCGACGGGATCGATGCTCGGATCTAAATTGTCGAAACTGATCAACCCAGTTGATCCGCCTCCGCTCCGCCTGTTTAACTTCTCGGCTTTATTTAACCAACGTTTCTCCGGGGCGAATCTACGGGAAAACTTTCCACCCTAATTCTCGCGCTACACCGTCAGGGACAGGGCCGACTAAAAAATTCACAGGAATTAGGATTCTTGACGGGCAGATTGGCCGTAATTAAAAGTTTCCTTTCGTTCGCGAACCTTTTAAAATTAATTGAACAAGTTCCGGGGCTCGGGCAACGTGTTACCCAGAAAACAACGCGCGAACTTCGGCCGCGCAGCGGCTCCGTTCCGCGGAATAAATAAATGAATAAATAAGCAATCGTTCCCTGCGAGCGGCTGCTCCAGTATAAAAACGCCACGGCTGGACACGCGGCGCGCGTCGTGGTGGAGGAAAAATTCGCGCCAATCATTTTCGAAACGCGATCGGTAATTGCGGGCGAATATTTGCCGCGCGTAATTTCGCCGGTGCGAAATCGAACCCGCGGAATCTTTTGTGCGCGGCGGGTTATAATTGCCGGGGCGAGTTACGCGAGCAAAGAATTCCAACAACGCGAACCGCGATGAAAACTGTTCCGACCCGTTCTTTCGACGTATTTTTTCCGGCCCGCGCGCCCCGTCGCCATTATCAATTAAATACTCGATCGAGACGAACGAACACAGAAAAAATTTCGGCAATTCACGTTCGCGAAACAGGGCCCAGAATATCCGGTATCGAATCGGCCGCGATTTTCGCTCGCGATATTCTACCCAGCAACCAGTACAACAGTCAGTTTTTACGCGGAAAATTTATAACTAGCAATGTATCGAAACGTCTGTACAGTACTGCAAAATAATTTCGTCCTTGAGATTCAAATTGCATCAATAAAAAAAAAACTAGTTGAAAAGCAACGCTTGAAACTTTTACTGTCGAGTCTGTACTTTTGTGTTCCTCTTCCCGTTGAACAATGACGCGATTAACAAACACTTGGAGATCGAATGCTCCTCGTGAACTTCCAAACAAGTTCCTTGTATTGATTCTGAAGCTAAATCCTGATTCGGGACCAGTGCGCGGGGGTGCGAGGAACTTCCGCCGGCAAACTTCCACTGAATCGGAAAAGCGACACGTAATTCCGCCGGATCGTGTAATTACCTTGCGGAGAAATTTCCGCTTAACGATGAATCGATGATATCCGGCCGACCTGATTAGCGACGTTTCTTTTACGCGCGCGCTCGATTAAACGGGACCGCTCGATTATTTTAATCGGTCCCGTCGACGTCACCGTTTTTTTCCCTTCTCTTTTCTGAACCGTCGGAAAACACGGCGGATGGTTGACGTGCAAATCATTCCCGCCCGTGCGCTTCTTTTCGCTTGGTATTTTCGATGATACACCCGTCATGTCAGTTTGAAATTTAATTTACGCCGGAGCCGGGTTAACTATTTTCAATGCTAAATTGGATAAAGTATCCGGGAGTATATCTCGATTCTCTTGAAGGCGAAGAGCATCGAGAATGCCGATCGATATCGCGAGAAATTTTTGTTTTCGCGGGAGAATCATAATAGCGCGTCGTCCGAAATTATTATGGGATATTTACTCTGCCGGGAATATCAATTAAGTTGCAGTTAATCCAGGGAAATTGCGCTCGATAGTTGCAAACATAATTACACGCCCTCAACTTTATACGAATCGACAAAATTTAGAGCGGTTGTGTAACAGTCACGCTCGTTAAACCGGAATATTAAGTTTGTCAAGTATCGTGCAATTAATCAAGTGGCGTGCGCGCATAGGAGCACCGGCAATCTATGATGGCAATATTGGAAAACGTGAAAGTTTGCATAAATCATCCGCGAGATTTTTATGTGGAACAAAGAAGACAGCGATCGAAAAATCGAGAAGCGCTCTGCACGACTGTCTTATCTGGGTCATGTAAATACCACTGCATTATTGAAACGATCGCAATTAAAGCTTCTGTGCACAATCCTTCTTACAATCTTCTTACGCGGGTGGGCCGAGATCTCTGATCAATATGGCGTTCCATGCCTGATAAAGTATTTCCATTCTAGCCCCATAAAAAACTCGGTAAGAGGTTTGACCTAGATTCTCGACAGCGAGAAAGTATCAGCTCTTTTCGTCGAATCAAAATCGATTTTCCAAAGAAAATAAAAGCGCGAACTGTGAAATACATACTTTCTGTTACCTCGAACAAAAGTTCTCTCTCGCGGCAATACCTGATCTGCAGAAAGACTGGAAGATGTACTGTGCATTTTACAAATTAAAATCTTTCTAGAGGCTCCGGTTTTTTGACAATCATCCTATTTATTTTCAATTCCAAGATTTTTGGAGGCTTTCTGGTGCGTTTGGGGATATCTTTTTAGAACCTCGAGACTTTCGGAGACCTCCCGGGATTCCTAAAAATTCTTAGAGGTCCTTAGACATCCTTTCAGATCTTTGTGATGTATATGAATTCTTTGAAATATTTTTAAAATCTTATTTTAAAGAGTTGCAATCTTTGTAGTAATTCATAACATCATTTCGGGGTCTTTGAGAGTTGCCTAATTATCCTTTGAGGTATTTAGAACTCCTTTAAGAGCTTTCAGGATCCCTAGAAGTCTTTCAAAGATTCCAAAAACTCAGCCAGAGAGTTCACAAATGTTAAGAATGCATTCATTTTACAAAAACGTATTTCACGGTTCAAGAGAATGGTGTCTAAAAGTTCCATCCTCTGAAAGGTTGAATCCTGAAATGCGACGATTGGAGGTCGTTCAATATGCTTATCAAGGACAAACGCTCACCCCCCCCCCCCATCAGCATCCCCCATATTTCTCTTGAAGCTTTCATTAGGCCTGTCAGAGGAATCTGTTTTAGCCCCCGGGTGCCGTACTTTGCCGTGGCATTAACGCGCGAAATCCGTCCGCGGTTGGTAGCCACCCCCTTTTCCCTTTCAATTTATAGCAGCCACGGCACCATGACGTGAGCAATAACGCTAACTCCATACGCGGTCACGATCGCGCGCACCTTCATGAGGAAGCCCGCAGACTGCCAGTTTACTCGTTCAGGAGATACTGTTGAATATCTGTATTCATGGGCTGGTCCGTGCGCTTTGCGTTCGCCGGATACCCGCGGTTCCAGACAACGACCCTATTTCCAGAACTGCGGGAATTTTGAGTCGAGCGTTCACTAATTCAGAAGTCTATCACTGATTCGCCACAAAGATAACTCACGAGCTCCCTTGGAGAAAGCATCTTCGCCCTGACGAAGGAATACCAAAAGGACCATTCGTCTTTTCTGATTTCAACTTGAGCCCCATTGCTTCCAATCTCCTTTGGCTTTACAATTATTAATTCCCATTCTCCATTGGAAAATATTATATAAAGGAAGTATTTCTATCATTGTCTAAAAAGATTCGTCCCGGTAAAAACGATCAGATGACGTTACTGAGGAATTTAATTAACATACACGTTTTCTTGTGTCGTCGAAACTTGCGTATGCAATAAAAGCATACCGAAGCTCATTGTAGTTGTAATGATGGAGGCTGGACGCGTTTCATCGACCATTTTTTGCGGGGGGTGTGCAGCAAAGCGTCGCGTCGTGGGCGCTTTGACGAAGGAATACCAAAGCAGCCATTCATCTCTTCTGATTTCGCGATGCGGACTGGCATTCGCAGGTACAAAGCCGGCGACTTACAAGCCAACGGTAAACACAATTCGCCGGCACGTCTTTTTCTACTCAGTCTAATCTGCTTTGCAAGAGGGATAACGAAGCACCGTCTCAAACGTGTCCAGCTCAGCGAAACGGCGCGGCGCGGCGCGGCGACGGGCGCTTCGCGCATCGTGCAGAGGAAACCATCGGGCGCTTCAAAGCGACCAACAGAGAGACGCCTTCCTCCCTTTTACCAGTTTCGTTGCCCCTTTCGGGAGAAGTCTAGACCCCGACGCTTTCGTTAATTAGCCCGCTGAAACCGCGTCGGGCGGTATCGCAAGTAGCGTAACTATACCACGGGCAAAGCGAACGAGCGAACGTGAGCTTCTCTCCTCTACCTTTCCTCTGCTCTCCCCTCTCTCTCTCTCTCTCTCTCTCTCTCTCTCTTTCGGCCACCTGGATTACACGCTCGTGGGACGAGCACGTAACGTCGGCCTCGTTTTTGGCCCCGCTTCTTCCCGGAGTTCTTTCACGATGCTGGCAAACGATCATCGCTCCTGATTGCGGAGTGGCTTTTCCACGAGGTTTCGGGGTCGCGTTAAAAATAAGAATGAAAAGGACGAAATTGAAGCCGCGGAGCACCGGTTTATGGCCCGGGAATATTAACGCTGCCGAGTTTGATCGCCCACCTACGATCAAAATTGGAAAACTCCGCTGGAAACCGGGTGTTCAGGAAATACTAGGAAGTGGACCAACTAGCAGTGAGCGGCGCCATTACCTTGCATAAAAGCGATTGTCATAACTCGTTAAACGAGTTAACTAAATTATAATCTAGGGTACAAACTTTCATCAAACTTGAAATTACTATTATATAAACTTGAATATACAATTTAATTCGGCTCCTGTGTTGTATAATTGATAAAGACAATGTTTATCTTGCATAAAGATCCGCAATCTAGAACACAAAGAATTTTCCATAAAGGATTATCCGGAGCGTTCGATACAATTACCCTGAGCCTACACGATTAATCTCTCAGAATCAATTTCTTACCAACCTGGGCGCTGTAAGCACCTAATTCATAGCCAATAATGTCCAAGCGTACCAATATACAGCTTCTTGACCCGATACATAGTCCGGTCAATCGCGTCGCGCCGCGCGGGTGCATTAATGCAGCGATGCGCGAACCGATGTACCCAGGGCACTTGCGCATACGCACACACGCAGTTCGGCCGGCGGAACATCGATGCATCGATGCACTTACGCACATACGGTACGTCTCCGTGCCGATGCCTCACGAAGACTGCATAATAGACTACGTTGTGCATTTCGAATCGGATGGCCGCAGTATGCAGGCGTGCTGCTATATGTATACTACAATACTATATGCGATACAATGTACACTGCGCGGAATAATTTATTCGGGGCTGTACAATTGTCGGCGTACAATGCGCGCTGATTCGTATACAGCAGCGCTGTATGTTACGTGTACAAAATGTAAATTGGAGCCGGGGTAAGCAACGTTTCGCGACTTATTCTCCGAGGAGCCGCGAAAACAGGTTCGTGTTCGACGAACCGGTCCGCGCTCCACTTCGAGGATGGATCGCGTTACGGCCGATGAAACGTTGCGAGCCACGGTACGGTTTCCTCGGATTTCCCCGGTGATTTTTAATCGGGGGGCCCCTGGCGACTGTTGGCGATGGCACCGGACGTGGTCACTGTGAATTTGATACCTTCAAGACCGCTAATGGAGCCACGGACATGCTCGGGATGCAACCGTGCGGTCCGATGACCATTCTATTTCGAGCTGGTCGTCTTAGCCTGCGACTGTTCATCCGACTTTTGGCTTTCATCTTTTGAAGCAGATAGAAACCGCTCAGAATTTATCTACGATAGCGCAGCTATATGCCTGGAGACAGGCCAACAAAGGCAACAAATATCAGGTAAGTAATTTCTAGAAGCACAACTAAAATTTCCAGAAGAAAAACGTAGCAATTGTTGAAAATTTCAAGCAATTTTAGGAAATTCTCCCAGCAAACCGTCCACTTGCAAAGGTTAGTGTCTTTCGGTCCCAGTAAAAGATTGTAAGAAATCGCGACGAAAGTCGCCTTGGAAACGGTCTCACCGAGGGTTAAGGTTTGGGTTAGGTCTTGTAGCCAGTGTAGGGAACAAATAAGAAGGGATTCCATTCGTTTTCATCTTCGACGACAGGAGCGGTAGATAATGGGAGTGCGAGAGAGGGAGATTTGATTTTCAAGGGGCGCCGGGAGGCGATGGAGGCAAAGATCCCTCGCGTGCCTTTGTTTCTCCCGGGTCTGCAGCCTGTTTGGTTCCGCAACAGGAAATTAACAGCTCGGTTCCGCTTTCTACCTATCCCACCCGTATTGTTCGGTTCCCCCCGCACGAAGGTAATCAGGGATTTGTCACGCTTCGTGTGCACGAGCTCCGATATTAGACGACCGCCCACATAACGTTCACGGGGCGGGGATAGAAGCCTTCTAACGCGCATCACGGGTCCGCGAGTATCGACCTCTCGATAAGTGTCGCAGCTAAATGGCAATTAAATCGTGGGGCTGCGAAGAGATTGTTGCTCCTTGATCTTGAGATACAGAAACTGAGGCTTGCAAACCTCTCAAATACATGTATGTTGTACAGTATGTTGAAAACAATTATTTTATTATGGTTACACAGAGTTTTCAGGCTTGTTGCACGCAGGCTTGTGCTGCTTGGAGACACATGATTGTTTGATTGTATGTTGCGAAGAATAAATACATTTTTCGTGGCTCTAATAATTTGATCATCAACTGTCGTTGATAGATCTCCCGGATCGAAATCTACTCGTTCAGAGGACGCGTTAACCGGTGCTGGCCGAAGACAGAGCCGCTGACAAAAGGCAGCAGTGTCCTGCAGCTCATTCCGATTACAGCGAGCCATGGCGTGGTTTTTCCCGTTCGAAGTAAGAAAGAAAGACAGGAAGAAAGAAGCAAGAAAGAGGACGGAATCGCCGGAATCGGTCCTGTGTCTCGCGGTCTCTGTCCTGTTGTACGGTCGCAAAACCGTGTGGCTTCCGTCTCGGTGTCTCGGGCCGACGCGGCGGCGGCAAAACCGGAAATAAGCAATCGTCCCGATGCCTTTGCGCAGTTCCGTTCCCGGTGGATTGCGGTGAACGTGGATGGGCGGGTCGTTTGGGCGGGGAAAAATAAAGATCGGCCAACGGAGAGAGGAAATGATCGAGGTCGGATCCACGGGTTCGACGTAAACGTTTCGGCGTTCATTAGAAGCCAAGGACTGTTGACTTTGTCGGAGGCGGTCGCCCGGGCTTATCGGCCGCGATCCATAACCCGTGAAATTACGAGTACGCGATCCGGCGCCCTGTAATTTTACGATTCGCGGGATACTTAGCACGAGGAACACCGTATTCCCGAGGCCCAGCAATCGGGACCCCGCGATCTTCTCGCGCCGCCAGGCCCCGCCAAGGCTAAACGATCATGGTGTAAGCACCCTCGTCAACGAGGACACCGGAGGACAATGGGTCCTCGCGACGATCTGATAGTGCCCGCGACAAAATGACGGGGCTGTTACGCCCGCGCACCGACAACCGTGTTCTGAAAAACGCCCCGGCCCGTTCTTCTGACACAATGCACGGCTGGGAACGACCGTTTTTGCCGGACATCGTCGTTCCACCGTGACACGAGAACCCGATGCTGCCACGGGTTCAACACGTACACCGATCTGTTCCACCCGGGGAAAAACCGTGTTCCACCTGCGAGCGAGAGCGGCTCCTACGGTACGCCGATGTTCGCGGGCTTTACGTCGGAATAAATCGTGACCTGCTATGCTAGTAACTGGGAGAACCAGCGATTAGATGGTAGAGCTCTATTCATGCTGGAATTGCGGAACAAAACGATGGTTTACATTTTTTGATTTGTAATTATTGGATTATTTGATTAGTTTACTTCGTCAGATACACACTGGCGATACAGTTGGAGGAGCATTAAAGTTTCGTTGCAGTCTGTTTCGAACGTCACGAGATTCAGTATTTAATGGAGCGCTTGAAACTATGTGTTCTTTCAAATTTGACAGACTTCGAAGGCCTGTCACAGATACGCGAGAAAAATGATTCGTGGCGGTGGTTCTTCGATAAATTCGCGTCTCCGAGAAATATGCGAAAAGATAGGTTGTTCCGGTGCCAACCGCGTGACTCTCCCCAGGCAGAAGTTAAACGGCACATGAACGTAGCAATTAATCCTCGCGCGAGTTTTTTCGTTATCCGATTGGCTCGAGATCGCCAGCCAGCGTGGAAGTAGCTGTGAGTTAAAGATACTGTAACATCGTTGTGAATGTGTGTATATTATCAGTCACCCATGATTGCTAGTCATAAATTGAGCAGACATATTGCAAGTATGAATGGCTGTGCTCGTACTCTTTAAACAATGAAAGATAATTTATCTATCCTCGTTTTACGCTCGCTAGTAGATGAGTCATCTTTACAAGTGGATTCGCAACGATTGAATTGAATAACAATAGACTGCGGCGGGGTGTAAGGCGGATTCGAGCGCATGTCGCACACACACTCGATTTTTGATTTTAACATTCATGGGAGTGGATCGATTCGAGGCGGTTCCGCGAACTCCGCGAGCTCCGCGAGGAAAATTTCGACCGATCGAGAAGGAAATTTCCATGATGGCATCGCCACACGGAGGTCAGTTACAAAGTTTGCCGATTACCGACTCCGCTATCTTATCAGATCTTCAGAGCCGAGAGTGAGGGAAAGCAGAAGTTCACGCTGCTCGGTTGACGAGCCTTATCAACTGCACATGCACGAGATTTAAATACCTTGAATGCTTGGTCGATTTATCTTGCGCTATCGTTGGATATTTGCATACGAAATTTAAATATTCTGCGGGGTAATCGTTGCAGCGCGGTCTAGACATTTTATCGACAACCGTTTTGCGCGGTCAAACATTTTTCGGTTGCACGCGATCCGCCGCACGCTAAAAATCGTTGTCATGTTAAGTATTCAATTTCGAGATATATTTTTAAGCTATGTACATTTCCAAACGTGTATCGAGAATGAATTTCCGCGAATTAAAGTTGCGCATAAAACGCGAGATACTTCGTCATCCATCCGTAATGTAGTAACACGCGTCCGCCGGCCCGTTTTTCCATAACTTTTCATTTATGCGAAGTCCACGAGCGCGGAAATATTTCGCGAATGGAAAATTCATTGTCGTTGTAGAGTTAATCATCCGAGCGGCGCGATATGCGGTAGAACGAAATAAATAGTTGCAGTCGGCAGTCGATGAGACAAATGATTTGATGTCAGTTGGCACGGATATCTAGTTCAGCGCACATAAGAAACGATTTTGCTTGGGAGCGTGTTCAAGAAGAAACAACCGGCTGGATTGGCTTCAAACAAAGCAAATAAAAGTTGTACGTTGTATTTTGGACAACAAAGTCGTTACCGTGGTTTTATCGTGCCCTTTAGCCTTCATGTGAGCAAGCAAAACGTATAAATACGTATAAAGCTTTAACGCTGGACGTTTTAGTGATCGGAGGGCAAATACTTGGCGCCGTTTAACAGTATTTTCGCAGGCCGTAAAGATACTGCTGAAAGAAAATATAAAAACTGCTAGGACGTCAACGCGAGAACCAAGAATGAAAAATCTGAGACATAGACGATGGGAATCAGCGACAACGTTCGAGGAACAATAAAAACCGTCGAAGAGAATCGCCGGCAACCGAGATGCTCGCAAGAAATCTGATCTGCAAGCTCGGATATTAAACTGGAGAGAGGCTTCCTACATACGGGATCCTCTGACTAGTTTCTGACGAAAGTCCAAAGACAGGGGAGCGTCTGCACGACGCGGACCTCTGATATCAAAGGTAGGGAGATAAGAGAGGCCCTCTCCGTCGAGATTGGCACTCGAGATTGATACACGCGTGCTTGATTTTCGCTTGTTCTTTGAAGAGACCCGCCGCTGCGTCGCGAAACAGCTGCCCGAAAACCTCTCTTTCTCTTCTGTTCCCGGCCTCCTTAATCCACCCACGCTCTGCAGACATCATTGCGAAAGCGGGGCTGGAAATTGTCGGGGGTCCCTTCCGAATTTCGCGAGACACGCGAAACACGAGACACCAGGTCGGTCGAGCGAAACGAGAGGAGGCTAAGAGGAGAAGCTGGAAGACGAGCTGCGCCTCGAGAGAAAGCAAGTAGATTTCACGAGCAGGACGTTATTTTTCCGTTCGATGTGGTCAGTCGACATCAAAGCGGTCGCGGCTGTAAAATGATCTCTTGCTGCTGGAGGAAAGTTGCAGCTAAACTGAGAAAATAATACCCAGTAGGTCGGAAAAAGATCCTGGACTTGGCAAGATGCTCAATTGAACCGCTGGACATTTTTATTTCGTTCGTGGTTTGTTTCGGGAGGCGTTTATACGCTGGTCTATTTTATTGTGCTTTATCGTGTTGCGAAACGTGAAATTATGCTGCTACAAAATATTTTTCCTTATAAAGAAATAAGATACACGAATCGACAACATTATTTTGATATAAAATTTATAGAACAGTGTTCGTCCAGAGTTGGTAAACAACTTCCTAAATGCTCCGCTATATGCACAGCAACAATTACTCAAAAGACACCGTGCTTTTATTACTTTGTTACTTTTTTCAGCGGGCAACTAGCATGTTATACGAGTGCAGGCTGTAATCAAATTTCTCCATTGTTTTCGCGCAGTGAGGATTGAAGAAACGTGGAATAAAAACGGTTTGCGGAAAGCACGGCCGAGTGGACTGGTTGCAGCCTGGCAGGGGCGGCCGGTCCATTTCATTACAGGAGGTCGGGCAAAAAGCGTATTTGCTTACGGGTAACACGTCAGTAAGATCGATCATGGCGGCCGGGGTGAGCTGGCGCAGGGTCCGTGGGGTGCATCGGGTGCATCGGTGCGCGTTTCGCCGTCACGGCTGACCCCGATCCGCGAGTCCGTTGGATTAAAGGTTCTCGTTTGGGCATCGACCGTGCCCTCTGCCGGGACAAAACAATTTTATCGGCTGCTGTCTGTACCGGCGAGCATTTTTCTGCATTACGCGGGACGCCTCTGGAACAACGCGACCCAGGAATCAGGAAATCTTTCGACCCTTCCGCTGTGGAGCCGATCGTTTTGTTCCCCGGTTCCTGGGGCTGCTGCCGGCCATCGGCATTGTCCAATATCTGCGGCACCATCGATGCTCTCTTTTTCAACGATGCCAAAACCGGCGCGGCGCGGCGTGGCCCCCGCGCAGAAGGGGAAAAGAGACTCGAGCGGTTTTATAGAGGGAGAAGCACCCGGAATCAAAGCTGCGAGCTTGTAGTACTCTCAGGACGCTTTTCATCCCGGGGATCCTGATTTTGGCGGCGCTTCGTTCCGGAAAGGAAGACAATATTGTTCTTGAAGGATCTCGACTCGGGGACGTAAAAGCTCCAGTCGAATGTCTATGCAGCTCCCTCCTTACGGCTTTATCTGCCAGTTGAAACACTGGCGAACGTCGATCTCTACCTGCTCCTGCAGCCTTTGAGGTTTAGAATCCGAAATTCTCGGTAGTAAATTCTGTTGGAAAGAGGCAATTATTGTCTCTGCGGTGGGTGGCCCACCTGAAGAAGCCACGGGTCCATTAAACTTCGAACAGCTCGTTCAACGCGCCTCTGCTGCTCGATTCTGGCTCGATTCCGACTTCTTTGTCACGTACGGGCTTTACAGTCAAGTTTTTCGTACAGGACATTATCTAGTCATTCTTATAATTAGATTTTATGCATTTGTGAGAAAAATGGTACGGTATAAAAATATAAAATGTGTATTCCGAAATTGGAACCTGCTATCGCGATTGCAAAAACCTCGTTAATTTCCGTTAATTGACACAGAATGCGGCATTTACTGTCCGAAACAGAACGAAAGTCGAAATATTTGATACTTTGCGAGTACAAAAAAAAAGGAAAAAAAGAAAACAGGAATTGGATAGGTACCGCTCGACAATAATTTTCGACGAAGCCTGGCGGACGCGATTTTATTACACGTATTCAGGCAACGCCCACGCCACGCCGGCGAGTATTCCGCGGAAATGCGAACGAAACCTGAAACACGGCTGTTACAGGACCGATCCGCCATTTAGCGGATCCAATTCCCAGCACCTTTTTCCACGTGTATCGAATCACGGACGGTCGCGCGTTTAATTCACCTCTTTCATCGGCCTCGTGCCGATAAACATCGGGACTCCTCGATTTAATTGGATATCAAACAATAACCGGGCCGAAACGAGCGTCCATAAAGCTATACCCGGTTACAGGAAGAATGTTTTTTCGAGTGTTGCCGGTAGAATCGGAAGAGGAGAGCCTCGATCGAAGCCTAGATTTCACCGCGTTTCGTGGACGTCCAGCGAAACGATCGACCCTTTCCCACCTCCCCCCTTACGCAACGAAATCTAATAATAACCCCAACATGTGCATATGCATGTGCATTGAATCACATGGCTCTTTAAACACCAGTGTGCGAGCACGTACTGGGTGTTCCTGATCGCCTCGAAATGTTTAACATCACGTTTTAGCGCTCGCCGTAATGAGCAAACCTTCGCTCGTTTGCGAAACATTAAAATTTCAAAAAATTAATGGAACTTGTAATTCTATTAGATCCAGCGCTATGTTCATTTCATCCGAATCGTCGACTACTCAGATGAATTTTTACGTGTCCGAATCTTTTCTTCTTTGCACGGTAAAGTCTGGAGAATATTTTTAAAGTTTCAGACCTTTTCTCAATTTTAAAAAAATTTGATCAATTGCACATTATAATGATTAGCGCTACAACAATTGTATTTCTAGTAATGACACAGAAATTATTGTTGGTATTGTTAATTTGCTCAAATTATTGACACGAGTATTAACATCCAATTGAATTTCCCTTTATCTACGAAAATGTGAATTTGTACAAAGTATAATTTTAATTATGAAATGCGACTTCGAATGTACAAAGTGATTTCAGATTAGGCCACAAAATTAGAATACGATCGCACGTGAGTTTTCTCGGGGAAAGCTGGGTTTGAAAAGAAGTGGGAATTTTACGTTTACGGTGCAGAGGATATCACGATATCAATTTGATTGCTGAACTAAGGTTCGAATGGAGATCCGAGATTGTGGGGCAACTGCCTTGGGCGACTGAGTTATCTGGACCATTAGGAGTGTCAGTAATATTCCAGATAGCTGACACCTATAGCCACGTGCTCAAGAATCTATGCAGTTCCGCTATGAAGACTGCATATCTACTGCGTAAACCTAGAGTGGTTTGATCTGAAGGGATTGATGCATCGAGGACGTTGTTGCGTATCTTACTTTTTATGATGTGTGTTGCAAATCTCTAGATAAGCACGATATCAATTTCAAGAATGAGAATTGTTATTGTTGAATAGAGAATTTTTTATGTTCTCAGAATCGTTCATATTGATTACTTATCGGGTTACTGCGAATCTCGACACACTGAAAACATATTACTTACCAACAATATGAATATATACATTGTATAGACACATATATTTATAATTTTAACTTCACAGACTCATCATACTATCATTCTTGCACACCGTTATTTTATCATATAAATATTTCCAACTATTATTGCCAATAATTAAATCTATTTATACCTAATAATATAAATATATATAATGCAATTTTGCATATAATAATTTAAATATATTACAATATTTATTATAAAATATATACGAGCATTCAACAAGCATTGCCGAAGTTTACTGATCCTTACCGAATGGACCTTTAAATTGGTTGTATGTCTCTCTCTAAAAAGTCGTTTTCTTTCTAAGAACTGTTATACTTGTTAATCTGTAAAGAAGTTTTTATTTAAAATTATCGTGAGTCACAGACAGTATACAACGAAGACAATGATAAGTAATCCAGCTTTGTCTATCATCCGTCCGCAAGGTATTTCTGCATGCCAAGGAGAAATGAATTAATTTAAAAAGGATTCGAGAGTCTTAAAATTTATTCACGATGGTATAATCACTGCGTTTCCGTCAGCACAAGCTACACGGTTTATAAAATAAAATTATAATATCTTCTCCGGGAACGCAGTTTTATCACAGTGTTTAAACCATTCTGCGATTCTATTTGTCATAAATAATCCACGGATGTTTATACATTTATATCAATTACGAACGCACGGGACAGAGCAAAACACAAAGTAGAATTTAATTTAATAATATTTTGATTTCAACGTTATTCTGCATGGAGATCTGCAGTTTAGTAATAAATGTAATCCGATTATCATTGGTTACACGAGAACTCAATCCTCTTTAAAATTCCATCTCAATAATTAAGAGTTAAATTATTCTTCAGCCTTACGAAATAATAAGTTAAGTATAGTTAGTATAAGTTGAGTAAATATTAAAATTATATCTTCGTTAATAAGATAGTTTCAAAACGTGACGTTTAAGACAATAATTCAGGGAAATTTCAATTATCTACTAAGCAAGGAATATTATTTATCATGAACAAGGCTGAATATTAAAATCATAATTAATGTAAATTTCAGCTATTCAAGCAAGGAATGTTATTTATCACGAGCTAAACAGTATTATAATACAATTTCCAACACATTTTATTTCAAATGTACCCAGCCCCGGTCCTGGGCCATTAAACCCGTTTCCAGGTAGAGCATTGTCGAAAAAGGAGGACGCCGGAAGTCTCTAAATCCGTTTTCCGGGCGTTGGTGAACGTTCGCGAAACCACCGCGCGAATCTCGCGCGCCTAAGTCAAACAAAGGACGATCGGGAGGAAAAAACAGAACCGGAAAAATCCATCGGACACAGTCGAACAAACAGAAATCAGAATATTTCGCGGACATCGTGTACAGGTGCGCGCACACGCCCATTTCCATACGTATACATATAGTTGCACAGTTAGAACTATTATCGGGCCGTGGGTTTGGCCAAGGGCCGTGCGGTCGCGTGGACCAGATAGCGGTTCACGAATCACTGAACACGGAATCATTCAGCGAGAAACGCTGATGCATAATCTACGGTATTTCTCGAAATCTCGCGTCTCGGTTACCGGGCCGACCCGGCGGACCCGCGCGGAAGGAACCCGCTCGGACGTGCACGTTTGATAAATTTCGATGGCCAAGGGACCGTAAATACATCAGCTCTTCAAAAACTCCCTTCCTCGCTGATGGAATTACCCGGAATCTGCTCAAGAACCTACCCCCGAGATTATTTAACTCGGAGACACCCAACGATGGTCCTCGGGTTCGTCGAATCCGCTACGGAAACTTTAACCCCTTCGGTGACAATGGGACGCTACATTTTGCGAAACTGCTGAGAAGTCTGCCAGTGTCCTGACTTCAAAAGATTAGATTTAAAAGTTTCGGTCGGATACGGATCTTTTTGGCGGTGCCGAGATTTTTCGACCGTTCAATCAGCCATTCAATAAACCATTTATAAAATAGTAAATCATTTTTTTTTATATCGTATAATTCGAGACTCGTCAATTCTTCATCGATTTCCTTAACAGTAGCTATCACAAGTCTGTCATACATACAGAAGCTCTTTGCGATCTTTGTCATCGCAGTTTTCTTTTTATATATTTATCGCAAAAATTATTCCAAATTTCCTCGCTAGGGATGAACTCATCCCTTGGTGGCACGCAGCATAAAACATCAAATAATGTGAACTCCTGTTAAAATTTTTAATATATTTTTAGCGGACATCTGTTTATTCTTCAGTGAAGAACGAAAAGCACAAAGAGAGTTAACAATTAATAAGTTGCAGGATCTGTTCGGTGCGGGTTTGTATTCCAGTGAAAAAAGCATCCGCAAAGTTGATGATCGTTCTCGGTGCTTGTCAGCACGATGGAACGAAAATGGAGTGAATCCTTTTTACGCGGAAAATGTCGGACGATATCGAGTCAGTAATACATCAGGAAGTGAAAACGGGAGAGGAAGTATCATACGGGATACGCGATGTACTACTACCAAAGGGAGTAGTATCTCCCGCCTCGACAGTTCCACGGATCCCGACGAAAATTTAATTTATTTTATCTGTAGAATATATTAGATCCTACAAGTTTCCCCATTTTTACGATATTTCTCGTTTGAAAAAGATGTATAAAACATTTCCCGTTCGATCATACCATTTCCGATTGTTTCCAAATCCCCAGGATCCTTCCAGAAAAAGGTTCAGCACTTTTAATATCACTAAATTAAAGTCACCAGGAAGAATAGCGTAATTTAAATCTAGATTAAATCACCATATATGCATGGTATACATACTGGTACTGATTTTCTATAAATTTTTTAAGGAAAAAAATTTTGACAGATCTGAATGTAAAAATAGATTTTATAATAAATCAAGTTTCTCATTTCGTGGCTGACGCGAGGGAAAATTAAAAGAGTCGAACAGTCTTCAAATGACAGCGACGGATGACGGAGACAATACATTTGCATAAAAGTGCCCGTCAGCCGTCAACCCTCGTCCCTCGAAACGCATTAGGGTAGCGTCGTCAGCTTTCGACATTTTTTCGGCGAACGTAAAGTTCGTGGAAACAGCGTCCGGCGAAAGTATGAGAGTGTAGAGAACTGGTCGAAACATTATAGATTTCCTAGGAGGAACCCGTGCAGGCCACTTTCTGTAACAAACGAGGGCTCGGGCTCTCGAATCGAAATTCTGGCGAATCCTACGTAATCTACCCCTCTTTCTCTCGATTGCTCTCGCTGCTACAGGAGAACGCGTGTTATCGGAATTCTCTATTATAGGGACGTCAACCGGCGACTATCGATTATCCATATTCAAATTTCATCGATTATACCCGGTCAAACGGCTGAACGGCAAAGTACACGCTAACTTTGTTCTGTTTTGGCTTTTCGAGTCTCGCTTCTCGATTCCGCAAGCATGTTTGTCACTTTGCCTAATAGCTTGCTCTTCCGCTTTGTCACTCGATGAATTAATCCTTACACTGTCTAGACTGAAAGGATTTATTGTAGTCCATTAATTTGGCTGACTGAATAATCGTCGATACATTTCCTTGATTCTTTGTCTTATGTACGTTTTCTGTAATAATTATACATATCCTTCAGTCTGTGTCAATTGAGAGGAAATATTTATCTGCATTCATGAACAATTTTCACAGTAAACGTACGTTTACAATGAACCTACAATTCTTTCTTTCTGTTGAGAAATAAGTCACGAAGCAAATCACAACGCCGATCGTTTAAGGAGGCCTGCGAATCAAGATTTGGCGAGTAATAAATTCTAATATCGCGGACATTTTGCCGGAATGATAATTTACCTTTATTCTCGCCGTATCGGAGGGAACAGCGGTAAAAATGCAGGCTGGCAGTAAATTCGCAGTTTCAACAGAGAATGCGTCAAAATCAAGAGACAAATGTGTTTACCAGCGGATCGCTAAACACAAAATGGCGGGTCCATGGCAGTCAGGGAAAATTCCGTGAAACCTCTAGCCCGCAATTGTCCCGTGAGACACGCGTCGCCGGTTTAAGGGCTCATAAATATCATTTCGCAAACCGGCCGCTGAAAATTTCATGTTATACACGATGCTCTAGTCTCTGTCCCCTCACATCCCTTGCTCTCTCTGGCCCACCGTTTTTCACTTTCCTCCAGTCCGGCGCTCGTAAAAACCCGCTGACCGATATTATCCACTCTAAGCTGGTTTACCGTGTTCCCGCGTGTTCTGTCAACCCTTGACACCCACGGCCAGTGCAGTGCCACCGAAAAAATATATCATAGCGGCCACGCGACCCAGAATAATTACCGCGAGCGTCACTCCGCCTGGCCCACGCTAACAAGATTTTTAATAATCCCCCTCCCGAAATCTCCCCGAATATACGCGCACCCTTGGTACACTTTTTACGGTGGCTTTTGGCGTTTTTTTGCGGTCTATTGGCACAACGAGTGTTGGAAAATGATTTCAACCCTTAACCGGTACGGGAAAGTATCCTAAATTGAGCCATAGTTCTTATTCGTATATAAATTGATTTTATATACTGCTCGATATCGCGCACGGTCTCCATCCGTGCTGTTTATTTTGGCGAGTTTATCTGTCGCAGAGAAAGCAGAAAAACCGGTGTTGACGCGAATAACATCTCGATCAGACGACGTCCGATAATAATATTCTTTTCTTTTCCCCCGCGTCTGAATGGACGATTTCTCGGAAGAAGTTTGCAGGGAACGATCGCGATCGATCTAATCGGAGATCTAGATGTCTGCCGTTTGATAAATGTGGGAGGATACCTGTCGCACGTACCTTGGATTTTATCTGCTCGGCTGGTCGTGAAGTCGGGTTTGTTCTCTCGAATCTGGTGTTTGCACTGTGATCCACAAACAGATTGTAATACAAGTGGGTGTACAAAAATATGTACCCTAAGAGGTGCCCGAGGAAATAAAATGAATAATGCAGGATTAAATTGGATACAATTTTGCAAAATGAAATTTATCTTCGAAGTTCTATCGATAGTGCAAATAGGTTCTCTGTCCATCTAAAAATAATATTGTTATTTACTAACGAAACGAATGGTCTGTTTACACATCCTATGTTTGTATTACTTTTTCATTGATTTTTATATAATATAATTTTGTAAAACAAATTTCCTCATCAAACTCCTGCCAACAATGCTACCCAAATAATTGAAACATGTTTTATTAACTAATTGTCTGCCTATATATTTGTATTATTTGTTCCATATCTGCTTCTACCGAACATAATATTACTGGCAGTAAAAGGTGCAAGCCAATCGAGTCATAAAATAACATATTTGTTATATAAACAAAATTAATTGAAATTTCGATCAGACGTAGCACCAGCAAAAACTGTCTCCGACTAAAAGAAATTTATTACGAGCCTCCATAACCGTTCGTAACAAATCATCGATAATTCCTTTTCCCATAAAACAATTTCCAATTCGGAGCACAATGTAAACTTCCTTAATTATTTCAGTATCAATACGCTCATGGACCGATTGCGAAATTTGCTCAATAAGATCAGTGACTCAGCCTCGGGGTAGGATCATTTGGATCCGTTTCGATAATTACCCAACGAAGATTGATATTTGCACAAAGACCCGCAGTCGAAATTAATTTCTCCAGCTCGGAGCTGCAGCTGCAATTTCAGCTCGACCTTGAACGCTGTTGGATCCAAGGAGCACCGTCACGATGGATCACTATTCTCCAGCAGACGAGGATAAGATCCCTGAGATCGACGGAAGCGAGAGAGAGAGAGGGAGAGAGAGAGAGAAGGACAGACATATACATAAAAAAGATCGCTTGTCACAGGCTGACGATCTTTTCTTTCATTAGGCGACACGGTCATTTCACGCACGGTTCCCTAATTACTGGTCACGGGTCGATGAAAGGGGTCGAGGACACCGTCCAGACGAATCGGCGGATTAACACCGAGCCGAGTTTTCCCAGGACACCCGGAAAATCGGGAGGTAATCGAGCAATGTGACTCCTGCGACCTTTGTTCGCGATATCGAAGGCTCCTCGCTTAACCCTCTCAAGATCTCGATCACCATTCGTCGCGTTTGTAATTTTCGGGGACCGTTCTGGTGCCAGAAGCACCCAGGAAGACATGTGCAGTTAATCGCAAAATATTGATCGTACTAAATGTTGACAAAACCAATTCAGACTATTCCCGAGCTCAGCAAACATTTCAGAAGCTGCACTGTGAAACTAGGGATCTGTCTAAACGAGTCTTTCATCTACAATAGTTAATCGTTTCGCGCGACGACATCGACGCGCGATACGGCGAATGCGAGTCGTTCGTCATCATTACCGGCGGGCGGGGTAATTAAAACTCGCCGCGTTTTGATGGACGACGAGAGCGAGAGCAGATTTTTCGTGGGCATCGGAGATGGATCGCGCGGGACCACCCCCCGCAAAAATCGTCCCGCGATACTCGTCCCCCAGTGCTCGATTTTTTTGTGGTTTTTTTATTCTGTCGCTCGACGTCGCTCGCATTCGTCAAGGAAATCTGCAATTTTCCGTGAAGTGGGTCGCCCGATTCAGATATATCGCGAGTAGATGACGTTGATCGAATCCCCGGGAAAATTCGGGACACGTCCCCGCGTCCCCACGCCGCCACCCCCTTCCCTGCCAGGCGGGCCAGATTTCTATCGACGCAGTTTCTCTTCTTCGGGAGAAAAATAGCAAATTTTCCGGGAGCCCAGGGATGACACACCGCGCGCCGACTTTCACAGAAGCTGCTCGAGTATAAGGCATCTAAATGCATCGAAGGCATAAGGGCCCGATGGGAAGATAGATCAGCTACTTGATGGGGATGATACGGGGCGAGCGGAATAATTATGGGGAAAACTGGGTCAGGCTTTACGGTGATGCGAGCGCCGTGGTTTTCTAATTTTTTTTAAATCTCTCAACACAAACAATCCCGTTTTTAGCGCGCTGCCGTTGCTCCGGACGAAATCCTGTAAAGCTGTAGAGAATATTCATTATTCGGATTCCTGTGTTTTCGCGATTCCATTTTGAAAGGAAAATATTGTTTGATATATTTTCTCTCTGCGCGGAAAGATTTAATTTATTTTAACCCTCGCGCGCTTCGCTGATATTGATGTACGAAAGATCTCATAATGGCGCTTCACCAGTTTTATGTTTACAATTTTTGTAAGTGCGAACCAACATCTTGGTAAACATTTGTTTACAATTGTTGGTTATATTTGTAACGCCACACTATCTAATTTTCTGTGATCATAAATCGCCGCGCCTAACGTAGTTAATAAACGCAAAAGGGACGCTGCGTGGTCTTTTTTCCCCCCGTCGCGTCGTCAGCAATGCGTGAATCCCGTGAATGATAAAATATTTTTTCAATGCATGTCATTTCGCCGGGCAGATATATAAAAACGATGTCCGTAGTTCAGGAACAGATGCGTCTGCATAAAAAGAATAACTTTCCCACGGCGGAGCGAACGTTATTCCGCACTGAATTAATTATCCACGCTAGACTCGACGGTAACGCCCGGGACCGGTGTACGCTGATCGATATTCGATATTCTAATTCGCCACGATGGTGACATGTTTATGGAAACGTTCGTGGCGCACGTGTCATTACACCGCTCGCGCTCATATTCGATCAAGACCATAGGTCCGAAATTAATCAACGAAAATACGAAATAGTTCCAACGGAACACACCGATCGATTCCGACTGCCGGATGATATATCTCGCTCCTCTATGAACATTAACACCGCCGCGTCACGCGAAATAGTCAGCCGCACAGTCAGCCACCATTCACCGACACCATGAAAAATGATTTTCAACAACTCCGACCATTTATTGGCGTTCTCTGCTCGATTATTTATTCATTCCGTTTCCCACCCCTGTGTCATAATTAGAATTATTTTACACTCGCAAAACAAATTCTAGGAAGTCAAAATAAAATGAAGCAATATTACGACACATTTTGGGAGTCGCAAGATTGTTTTTAAAAAACAACCAATTGACAGAAAAAGTCAAAGGATACATATCGGCAGGGAATGTTCCCGAATGAAGCACAATGCTGTCCTCGGTCCAGTAGCTCGTTCTTAGCCCTGGAGCGGTCCAGAAATCAGGGCGGCGCTTGTTAAAACAAGAATTTACTCCGTCCTTTCCCGATATCCCAGAAATCCGACACTCGACCCAATATTTGCCGCTAATATATTGTTGGAACGTGGAAAATGGAAACCGATTAGAGGAAGTAGAAAGGGACCACCGTGGTCCAGTGCACAAGCTATTTTTCTTCACAAGAACTCTGTTCTGCAACAGAATTTAATTCCTCCGTAGATGTATGCGAGCGAATACGATTCTGAACTCGAAACTGTATAACAACAGGATTGTAATATTGATTGCCTTTTTGCTAAGAGGTCACTGATCCGAACTAATTTTTATAAAGGATCAGAATACCGAACACTTTTCGCACAAACCCAACTTCATCTCGTTTCCTCTGTTTCTTTCCGATGTGTTCCGCGTGCTTTCCCAGAGAATCGCAAAGTGAAAGATTGACCATGCGTAGCTAATTTACAATTTCAAAGTCCTTTGGGAGCGTAGAACTGAGAAAAACTCGGAACGGTAACTGGAAATTGTTTTCACCTGTTTTTTTCCGGATTACATCTTATTGATTCGCGAGAGCAGTCGCAGTTGCCTGTGCAACGTGCAACGCGATTTGACGAGTGTTTTTATCTTTCAATAGAACCTTGTGCTTATCAATCACTTCTTCGAAGCACTTATGCACCTGACTTTTATTGCCACCATTATCAAGTGCAAGTGCAAGGCTCTCGTTCCACATATTGTAGCACGTTCGAAAACCAAATGAAAATTTATATTCCTATTCTACAATTCCTCGGAAGCCACATTCCTAGTGTGCGCGAAAAAGTTCATACCTGAATCTACAATCGCATGTTTATCATCCGTTGATCTCTTATCGATCGTTATCCAAATATTTATTTTTAAATCGTGCGGTGTTTGAATTCCTTGGAGATCTACAAAATATTCCATTGTCATCTGCAATAATGCGATATCGTGAGTTATTTTCACCTAGTTATCATATGATATCCGCGAACGTAAATATCTACTTGACAGCTGCCTCGTGTTTATCGATTTTCTCACGGTCATACTTTTTTCGGTCTACACGATTCACGGTATCTTATGTATCGGGTGTTGTCAAGTCCCTAACGCGGTGACGTTGAATGGCAATGGGATGATGCAACATCGTCAGCACCATCCGAAACGTAGATGACGGATCTGATTATCCGGACACCGATTTCTATGTTAACATTGTTCACGTATCACATTGTCGTGGGAAAATTGTGGCCAGTGACAAACTTCTCTTTATTTTCTTTATTCTCTTTATTTTCTTTATTTTCTTACAGTACAAATTGCAGTCTGGTTTTGTGTATTTTCGACAAAAATGTGGTTTACCTCCGCGAAACCTGAACAAATATCGTTATGTAAGATATTGCTGTTGAATGACGTTGACGAGACGTCGATCTTCGGGGAACTATAAGCTGCGATTGATAAGAACAAGCTATAAAAGGTATCCACTAACCGAACGATCAGCAGACTCCCAGAGTCGCGGTAACAAAGCTCACATCAAGCCTTTCTTGTGTCAGCTGAAACCAAGATGCGTGCCACAGTATTTTTGGCCGTGTGCTTGTCCCTCATTGCAGTCGCATGGGGAAACAACTTCATCATTGGGAGACATCTACCGGGCGAGATAGTCGTTAGGGATGAGTTAATCGTTATGGTAAGTCGCATTCTTTTTATGAAAAATTTTATAGAAATAGATGGTCCATTTTCTCAAATGGACTTTTGAAATGGAGTTCGAAAATACTGCTGCATTACTTGAGACATTACGCAATTTTTTCATCGATTACTTTTTTAGGGACACATCACTTTTGAACATTCGATCAGAAATTATTCGAACGATCAATCACTAATCCGTTATTAAAATTGTATGTGCGAATAAATACGTTCATTTTATATATTATCTTCTCCAAAAACCCTTCCGAATTAGACGAAATTGGGGTCGTTGAAATATCTAGGTTTAGCAGTCACACGAGATACTTATCAGCAGTTTACCAAGCGTCGAAGAATTTCGTCGCGAACCTCAGGGTTCGTGAAAGTCGTTTAACATGGAAATGCTTGCTTTCAGCCAAGAATCATCGGAAAACCGCAGATCGCGTTGTGCAATGGTACGGCTCCCGCACAGTATGAGATCACGTTCGTCGCTGTGGTGGCATGGAACCCATGGACAGTGAACATCAGACCCGTGGAAGGATGCTTAGGGGCTGACTCGATAACCGTAGCCGCAATTGGACGGCCGTCCCGGAAATTTGGGATTAGGTGCACTATCCTTGCTGTGCCTAAGAAAACAACAACTGTTGTGACGACCACTACCCCAGCATCTACTACTCCAGAAACAACTACGAGTACCACAACTTCGGCTCCGAGTACCACAACTTCGACTCCCAGTACCGAAACTACGACTCCAAGTACCACAACTTCGACTCCCAGTACCGAAACTTCGACTCCCAGTATCGAAACTACGACTCCAAGTACCGAAACTACTCCGAGTACCACAACTTCGGCTCCCAGTACCAAAACTATGACTCCGAGTACCGAAGCTTCGAGTACTCTTCTAAATATAGAAGAGAATATAAAGTGGATGCCTACACCAACGACGCGTAAACCACCATCGACGTCACAATCATCTACTAAATGGCTGCGCCTGGTGGAAAATGTTTTGACAGGCAAATCAGGATTCCTGGATTGAGCATTGCGAGTATACGATTTCTATGTTCGATTGCATTTGACGCTGGTATTTAATCAATTATTCGATGAATCCTTCATTCTGTTTTTTGTTGATCCCTTTTCGTTGGTGGTGAATCAATGATTGAGTGAGTGAGAGAAATTTAGTATTTGCTAATCAAGTGGCTTCTTGATATGGATAATTTAATACTGTTCGAGGAACATACATGTTTCGATCATAAAGTAGAGGATATAAACTAAGACGTTAAAAAGCAATTTCATCTACGTCTATCTTACATAGAATCGACATTTACTAGCACTGTTTGTTTCAACGAATTAAAAGTGGGGGGTATGTTCGCATCCACGGTGTTAAGACTGATATAAATTACTTACGATCGACTTCGACAGCTTTAAAAAACTCTTCAGAAACGAAACATAACATCGCATTGAAAAACGCCGGTTAAGGGACGAATGAATGCGACGCCACGCGAAGTCGAGCAACACTGAGCCGCCGGGAGATCCAGAAATTCTTGTCAGGATCTAAAGTTCGGCCTGTACAAGGCGGAACATCTCTAACAATCTGCCAGCTAGCCAGACAAGCCAGCTTCTTCCGTCGCCGAACCGCCTTCGGAATAAATTAAAATTCCCGCGAGGAGTTTAACCGTGGATCGTGGCGCGCGCGGAATAACATCGTTCCCGGTTGTCACCGCTTACGTATTTTCAGGTGCCATTGATTCCGTGACGCGGGGATGTAATTCAGTCGTCGCCGCTTGAAAATTCTAAGCACAGACGTTTCGTTGCTAACGCGTTTCTAGGAAATGCTCCCCGGGGGCGATGGCTCTCAGGGTTGCATCGCACGTAAGCCACCACTGTTACTTGATTCGCTTCATCATCCGCAACCGACTTAGAACCGTCTTCTTCTTCTTCTTCTTCTCCGTGCCATCTTCGGGTACGACTTTTTTCTTCCGTGTTCCACGTTCCGCACCCGTATCCATTTGTCCCGTTCATTCTTTTTCGGTGGAGCGCGCGCGTGCACCAGCGACTCGTCCACGCGCTCGTGAAAATTGTACTCCAATTTGGTAAAATCCGATTTGTATGGATGGTTGGGATCGCGATATCGAGGACTGGATATCGAGTGCCGGCACCCGTGGAATTTTGATGGCATTTACGGGGGAATCAAGTGGCGTTCGCATCCGCCTCTTTGAAAAATTAATTCTTCCGGTCCCGCTGATCAGCCGGGCTCCGTTAAATATTTCAACGAAAACGGAAACGATCAGCGCCAGCTCACCCCTACTCCTTCCCCGCCGGTAATCGTTCCGAGTCGTTCGACTGGAAAATATAAAATATCCGTACCGACGAATGGGGAAAACCGGCCGCGATTCCCAGGCCCCCTCCCCGACCCAGCCCGAACGAGTTTGTTAATCGGAATAATTGCCTTTAAATGAGATTATTCCAGTCGGCGTTAAACAATCTTCCCTTCTTCCGACGACTTCGCTTCGAAAACGCTTTTTACCCCTTCTGTCCGCTATTCCGGTTTCACCGACTGTCATTCCTGATAAACAATGTCCCCCGTGCTCGATCGCTCGTAATTCACAATCCGACTGAACGACGTGACGTAACGTAATTAATTTTAACAGCGCGATCGGAGCCGATTCCACGCGATAACGAGATGCCTCCGTTACGTCAGTGATCAAGGAAACGTGACGGACCGGTGAAATCCACGATACATCGACCGATAAGCTCGTTACGAGTGCCACTTTCATTTCGAATCGCTATATTCATACTATCGTCGGCGTTTCTTCATTTGAGTCACTCGATTCGATTAGATAATCGAATCTACCCGTTATCCGATGAGCCAGCACTGATTTGATAAACCAAGCAGCTCTACGTATCACCGATGGAATATTAAAATTGGCATTCTGTGCATTCGCTCGCTAATTGGCACCGTGTAGCAATACAGTAATTCAATTAATGCGACTTAACTAGATTACAGACTTTTGTTTCCCGAGTCTTCGAAATATCAATTTACAGCAATTGTTAATGTTACGTTTGTCTAAATGTAACTAAAACTTTCTGCCAAACAATTTAGAAAGCTCATACAGCATGTTCCAAAAATGTTGTACTTCCTTGAAAGGGGTGATTCCTGAAGTCATGTGAAGTAACCTTTTCCTTCACGAAAATATTCTCCGCGGCTTCGTGAAGGAGTTAGTAATGAAAAACGCGGACCAATCAGAGCGCCGCCACGTCGGACGGATTTTTCTCATTGGTCCGCATTTTTTGCTCATAACTCCATAACGATGCTGCTGAGAAAATTTTCGCGAAGGAAAAAGTTATTCTAAGTGATCTCAGGAATCACTTCTTTCACGGAAGTACATTTTTGGAACACCCTCGAGATACTCAGGAAATTATACTGCTCATTTTAACAAGATTGTGGACGACCACGCGAATGGAGATTTTCAGAGATTAGAATAAGATTATCAATTCAAAATAAATTGGAATCGAATAAGAGTGACTTCGCCAATGCGTGTCACAGCTCCGGATTTCGAGCCGCTGCGAAAGAAAGCTCGCCTATTGCCACGTTAAACAAGAAAGTTACTTAAACGCCCGACCGTCTCCCTCGTTTCCAGCAATAGATTTCATCCCCGTCGGGATTATAGCTGAACAACGGGTGGAATGTCGGCAGTCCCGCGTCACAAAGCGACTCGGCCGAACAACCCAGCGAACTTTCAAAGTTATTTATCCATGGAATCGGCGCATCGAGCGAGCGAGCGAAAAAAAAACGAGATTATGAGATCAGAGGCGGCTCCGTAGAAATTCATTTAAGCCCCCGGAACGATCCCCGCAAAACTTTCCTTTCCCGGTCACGGGACAACGAAATTACTCATCGCTCAACAAATTAAGGGTCGTTTCGACCCGACGGAACGTAAGAGATCCCTTTCTTATTGCTGCAGAATAAACAATGACAGTTTGAGCCCCCGGTATCCTAACTGGAAACGTGACGCAATTTTTGTTCGTGAGGAGAACCAAGAATTTGGAAATGAAATGAATGAGTATAATGAATTGAGAATATCGTGCTGATTAAAAATTGTAATCCAGGATGTCAGATCTCTGAAGAAATTAGATCACATCAGACCATCTAATCGTCTGGCCAAATGATACATACAGTTTCTTTGGAGAAAATAATTTTGACGTTTTAATAGCTTTCGAAATTCGAACATCGATTTGGTGCGGTTCGATCGTCGGCCCGACGTTCCACCATATTTTTATTTCCACCGATGCGGTATTCCGTTCGAGCGGCGAAAAATCCTGGAAAGGGAAACGCGGCGATGCCCTTCGCGCGACGACTACAGCAACAAGTGAGAGCCGAAGAGTTATTGGACCCAAAAGCCTGTAATAATAGCCGTTCTCCCTTCGCCTCCTACCCCCGCCTCAAACAGAACGCAGAGTCGGAGCGGAATCGAACGCTTCTCCTCCATTTTATTCCGGTGCATCTCGATGAGAGAAAGTCAATACAAGGGGACAGCTGGCCGACCGGAAAAATCGTCGCGTCTCTCGTACTTTGCGCAGAACCCCGTCCCCCGATTACAACAATATTTTTTTTCCATCCATCCGCTGACGAGGAACGGCTCTCTCCCAGGAGTTCCGATAACGACGACGCAAAAAGAAAACGGTGGCAGACCGTGGATTTTTCAGGCGGAGCACAGCTGCACAGATCTGTGCGAAGATTAGGCGGGAGGATCGAACTTGATGCACCGCCCCCCTGCACCGATCGCGAGCATAAGCTCCCAGTTAGTCGTCGTGCACGGTGCATCGGAGATGCTTTTTATTTATTCATACAGTGGCCGCCAAAAGTTCGCCGAAATGTAACTCCTTCCGCGATGGCCGGATAAAATGTTTGCCGAGTGCGAAGCTCTACTTTTATTAAAATGTGTATACGGTTTATTATGTGTACGGATAATTTCATTGAAGTCATTGAAGTTTATCGACCGATTTCTTAAAGAAATGGTAATAGGGTGAGGAGAATGACGTACAGTTTTTGGTTTTGTAGGCATGGGTATTTTTGCAGCAACTGTATTTGGTGTATTTTTACAGAATTCCTCGATTGATCGAGCACAAGCTAGCAGAATGATCGAAAATATTTTCTCCAAATATTGTGTGGATAATATTCGGCATAAATCCTTCCGTAAATGTTCAATTATTTTATATTTTCTACAAGAAATATCAGAAATCCTAATTCATGCAACGGCTATTATTTTTGACGCGACGAGTTCCGGAGCAGCGAATATTGTCTTGCGTCAAAAAAAAAAAGGAAAAAGAAATAACTGTGAACGTGACGGAACACCGGAAGTTGGATTCGTCAGCCATTCCGCAGCGGCGGCGTCAGGATCTTAATTTCAAGCGCGTTTCTTTTTTTATCGCGGCACGGTGATCCGTCTTTATGGTTTCGTTATGCGCGCCGCGCTGAACGCCCTCGGCTGGTATTGTGAGCATATTTGTAATGCATTAGCATGCTCGCCACGGAACTTTTATCGACGCCCATATACCAGAGTTATTTCCTCCGTGGATGCGGTCTATCGGCGCATCGCATGTAAAACACCGCTCGACCGACTCTCGCGCGATTCATCTTTTTCACGCCCGGCCACCGATGGCTTGTAATTTTTCTCCGGGACGGAAGCTTTCGTTCCGCGTATCTGATCGTCCGTGTCTTCGTGTCCGTTTTGTGGTCGGAAGCTACGACCAAACTTTCCGGCAGTCTCCTTTTTATTTCGATCGCGACGCGCCGATCGATCCTACCCCGAATCCTCGAAATTGATTTCCCGATGCTGGACGCGACGCTTCAAAGCGATGCATTCGTGCATTCATCAGCGACGCACTGGCCGCCTGCATTTCAATGCCCTTGACGTCTAACGACGCACCTGGGCTTGTCAAGATTACACGCGCTGATTGGCCGCACATTATGCTCCGGGAACACGTGTATGTGCTCGTTAAGACACCCCTTTTCTCGATAAATATGGAGACGTTTAATAGAAATTTTATTGGATGTTTATTTTGTTGTGGAGACATCTTTTATCGAAACATCCAGAAAAGAACGTGAATTATTATACGTGAATTATTGTCATACAAAATTGTCATCTGTGAAGTTGTTAACAAACAAACAAATATTATCGCTATTATTACGTCAACGATAGGAAGGTATGGTCACAAATTTTTTGAAAGTACCAGTAAAATGGATACAATAAAATGAATTTCGATGAATGGCAGCGTTATTAAATATTTCATACGCGAACATGAATAATTTTCAGAATTTTAGCTTGAATGAAATGTACTTTCTTTTAAAGACCACATTGTGTTCGATAAATGCATTAATACATAAAAGATCTTTTTGAGAATTAGTGCATTTATGGAACGCGATGTGGACTTTGAAATGAAGTTCGTTTTATTCAAGTTATTTCGTCAAGATAAAATACATCGTTCGGAGCATTTAATCCTTTGAAAACCGCTCTCTACCGTTTTCCATAAGCGGCACAGTATTCTTCGGTAATAATTGCGGTATTTGATAACATTTTTATTTCCAACCTCCCAAAGGGACAGAACGGTCTCATAAAGGGCTGCCGGGAAGATTCGAGCGCGACCTAATCGATAGGAACGGCGAGCCGATTCCGCGGCGATTCGATTTCAGCACGGAAGCGTCCGACAGGAAATCGGGTCGTGAAAAAGCCGGGCGACGAGAGCATTACAGAATTTCACCGGGTTTCCCGAAGTGTCGGCCAACTTTTTGCCTCCGTCCTCACGGGAGTGAAACGCGCGCGCGGCCCACTGAACCGAAAGATTTTAATTATTACCGTCGAATCTGTCTCGCACGCCCGTGCCCGTGCCCACGTCAAGTCGGATGTAATGATAAAATTATAGGGAACGTTGTTCGAGTCCGTGCGCGATTAATTACCCGGCTCGTTGGCTGATGGAAAACTCGACCCGGTGATAAAACGACGCTTAATTGACGCGTCGCTCCCTGTTTCCTCCATTTTTTTCTTCCCCTCTCGATCATTCGACGAACGTATCCAAACGCCGAAATTGATAAAAAGATAACCTGCCATCTTGTACTCGCGCGGAGTGTCTCGAGTGGGCGGCATCACAGACCATCAAAAATATAGTGTACGAGAAAAGGGATATTACAAATTTGGCCTCAGGCAGCCTCAGGACCGCAACCTAACGATTTCTTTCGGGATTATTTTTTACAGAAGATTTCCAAGTTGAACAATGCACTAGCTTAAAAAATACCCGCTAATACGCCCCGGTGCGGCACCTTGCACGGAGACCACGGGCAGACATTCCGTAGCAGAATATTATAATTTACGTTGGCCTGTGGGACTCTGCGGTCTCTTGCTCCTTTTTGTTCGGGACCTCGCCCCACGGAGAGAAACGCGATAACATTGTTCGGGATTCAGCGGTTCGACGCCGGCGACTATTAAAAATCTAGCCGTCCGAGTTTTTCTCGTTGGGGCCCGGGCCTCCGGCAACACCGGGCTTCGATGGTATTCGATGTAAATGCAGAGGCGACAACGCGGGCCCCATAAAATATTAAGAACGTCCGCGGCCAAGGAGCAAAAAGCCAAAGCCGCGGTTTCCTCGCGCGAGCCTATTGAAACGAGCGCGGGGAATGCCGTTTCGCGATCGGTTTACCAATTCCCGGGCCTTTAACGGCATAAATCTCGTCTAATAAACGTGCGCGGGAATCCGGATACGGTACGGCCGGGCCTGTGCGCGCCGTTTATCATTCAAAGTCTTCGTTTTGCCGTATCAGAGTCATCTGAATCAGCGGAAGAGAGCCGGAGCCGACCGGCTGCGCAGCCGAGGGAGATTCGATCGCGCGGATACGCCGCAACCAGGTGTGAATTAGCTGACGAGGATGTCGACGGTGAAAGGTGGCTGAAATTCCTCTGCAAGTGCACGCTTGCCGTCGACGGAAGCTCGGAAATAGGCGAAGTCGAAACACTGGCCCTTGAGACTGCGTCAGTCAACGAGACTCGGAGTTAGTTGACAGGGGTTAGGTGACTGGGTTAGGTGACAGTTTAAGAGCTAGACACGGGGAATCAAGCTTGTTAACATTTTCGTTGACGTTGGAACAGCGACGACACGATTCCTTGAGAGTAAGGAAAGACTAATACAGGCGGATGATGAATGACTTTTTCGGTGAGCGCGGTGAAGGATGCTGTGTCAACTTTGATTGCATGTGACGGTGAGTGCGTTAGGCGGTTAACTGTCGTTTCGTTCATTCAAAGATTTATTATGAAACATTATAACCTACGAAGTGTAAGATAATTAACATAGGAATATCACTATAATGAATCTCGACTTATCATCAGATTTCATGTTAATTGAACTGGGAATTAACGTGTGTTAATTCAACTTCACACGAGTCGAGCCCATGCGAACTTCTGCTGACAAAAGGCTCGAAATTCGTGAAATTTTTCTGTATCTCATGAAGAGGGTGCGTTACATTTAACAAGGCATTAGTTACAGAAACCGTTGCCAAAAGAAAAAAGGTAAACAGGATAAAGCGTGTTAATGATAAAGAGGGTGGATTCGTTCAACAAAATGTTGTAGCTTGAAGGAACGTTACCAAAAAGAAAAAAAACAAACGGAGGTGGGGAAGGAGGTCAAAGCGCGTTAATTTTCTCGCAAGCGGTTGGGTAACGAACCAAGGGTTCCCAATTGGCACGCAGTCATCGACTTCTCTGCTGGAGGGGCCGCAGCCGTTCCCTCCGATGACATATTGCGGGTAGGCGCGTAAACCGTGGAAGTTGGCTCGCGCCTCATACGCGCGGGACATAACTACGCTCGATCTCCGTCGTATTTCAGCGGGCGTGCAGCCGTGCGACAGCCAGTATGCAAAACGCGTGCATGCCCGTAAGCGTGAAATTACACGGCGTACGAGTAAGCCCCGGTTGCAGCGAAAGGAAAATGGGCGGGGGAGTGCGACGGGGAGATGGGGGATGTAAAACGCGCGGAGGACCGACGAGGAACCATAGACAGAGAGCTGCATATCTGAACAGAGGCCCGACACTCCCGCGATCAGCCAGCCCGGGCACGAGCCGAAAACCCTTACTTTGGAATTCGGTAAATGGATGCGCCGCGCGCAATTAGCGTAATAAAGTGGCTCGATGCACCGCGGGAATCGCGTATTCACGCGTACCAACCTTGTTCCGGCGTAGACCGTTGCTCGGGTAGGACCAGATGCATCGGATACGGCTGCTGCATCGGCTCTGGACACCTTCGCGATTATCCTGTTTTCCGAAAATTTTGATTCAGTGCTTTTATATTAGTTAACTTTCGCACGTTCCTCGTTCTGAAAACTTACTCACTTTCTGTTGTTAATCCCTTGCCGTAACATTCTCTTTACAGTTACAGTGATTAAAACGTCTTTATGGAAATTTATGTTTAAATATTGATTACAGACGAATCAAATTTATTTCATCTAAAAACAAAAGGCGTAACATTCATATTTGTTAGACTTTGTTCAAAATCTTCATCGCGAGTGTGACTCGTTATAATACGACAAAGGGTTAAATACTGTGGAACGTTTCCTTTCTTTTGATCTGAATGGACTGCGGACCTCTTTATGCAAAATAGAAAATTGTCCGCATCAATGCCAAGAAATGGAAAGTGTCCAAGGTGGCCGCAAACGGTGCATTTGCGTGGAGCCGCGCCGATCGACCTGGCCTCGCCACGTGTCTCCTACTGCACTAGTTAAGCTAAATTATTATCGACGTCGCGGAAGCAGTTGCCGAACGAGTGGTGTGAGCACAGGCGTGACAGTTGATTGAAGTTTCCATAACTGGATTTGTATGTTTACAGGAAACTACCGGCGGCAAGTAGTGCGACTATTTCGTAACGCCGTTCCGCGTTGATTGCCGACTGTACCCTCGGCGACGCTCGCCGGTGCTCCAGCGCACAGCAGTCACATTCCGCGGGATTACTTTCGCCCTAAGACCCAGTGTAACCATAATCGTTACCGGGGAAATACAACTTTCCACGGTGTCGCGTTCCCGGGCGAGAAAAGCTCGCCACTTCGGCGAAGCAGGATTTAAAAGAGTCATCGATCTCTTCAAACATTCCCCGAGCTACTTTTCATTTCCAGCCTCCACCCTCGCAGTTGTAGATCCGCCACCCCCTTGCGTTCAATAGGGGTGCGCGCCCCGCGAGAGTGACCCTCAAATTTCGCAAGTCGCGATCGAAAGTGCTGAGCTTTTCTTTATCGTCGGAAGTTCGTCCCTCCGGGGAACGGTCGCGTAATAAAAAAGTAAGATACTTCCCGGAGTGGAATCTTATGCGACTTTTCAAGTTTCGGTCCCAGGGCTGGTAGTCAAGGGTGGCCATTCTTATTCGTTATCCTTTCTTTTATCCGCGGATGGCGTTGCGCCCGGGAACCTAGCTCATTTCCCAATTGCGTCGGGTCGCGAGACCGGCCCTTGGCAAAATCGTCCGGTGATAAATAGATCCAAAGTCCTGCGATCATTTCCAGCCTGGAGGATCCACGACGGAAAATTGCACTCGGAATGAGTCGACGCTCATGCAAATTCCCGACGTTTCCCGCGCAACAACCGGCTTATGTACTGCCGCGCAAATATTTGCGAGGAGCGCGTCCGGTTTGCTTAAAATTCGATTTGCATGATCGCTGGCTCGTCGGGCCGGATCGGACCAGGTCATATCTCGCGTCGAAATCTTGTTCTCGATCGATTCCGTAGATCGTTACCCGCTTCCTTTTCACCGGGCGGGTACACGCTCGTGAAAACGCCGGTTCCTCGATGGCCGATGTCTCCCGACCTTCTTACTATTCTTAATATTCACCTCGCAGCGCAAAAAGGAACGAGCGATGTTTGAATATTTTAACATTGTCACGCAACTATCTTCACGGGCCCGGAAACGCTCGAAACTTCGGCCAACTTCCCCGCAGCCTCGGCTCGATTACCATTTTCGGCAGTGGACGGTCCTCGATCTTCTTCATTCCTTTTTGGTCCAAGTCGTGAAATAAATAAACTGGATAATGGGACACTTAAACTGCTTCCTCAAGCAGTGTGAACCAATGGTTATCTGTTTCTTACTTGGAAGATTTCGTATTTCATCCATTTTGCATATCCTCCGCCTCTGTAACAAACAGATATACATAGATAAATAGATAAGTGAAGGAACAGATGATGTATCCAGTTACTCAAGAATAATAATGTTTTTGCTGGCAGAGGGGCGGTGCTCGTTCGCAGAGGAACAAAATTAAATACGAAAAGAAACCACAAAACAACGGTGTTTTCGACGGACCGCGATGGTACAGGAAATCGCGGTTCGGTCGGTTCGCTGGCGAAAATGGCAGTGGAGGGAACTGGAACGGGCAAATGTTATCATGGGCAATCCAACGGTAGCTGAACGCAGAACGAAGACAATCTGTTTTTCGACCGGTGCGGCCAGCGCGGTGCCCTTGCCGCCTAATTAAATATTTTCCTTTCGGGCAAATATTCCTCAAAACTTGGCCCGTGTTATCCTGACTCGGGATCGGGCATCGAGGTACCATTTCCCGGGCGCCGTATCACTCTCACTCGGCTGCCAACGAAGAACCCACAGAGATCCGGGGTATCAACTCCCGCAAATGAGTATTCGGATAGTTTCTATTCGGAAACGGTGTTCGTGATCTCCGCGGGTTACAAAGACCTTCCCCTGTCCTCCGGCGTGTAGCCCTCGGCAAGTGAAACTTTCGCCCCGACCCGCTAGTTACATCAGAGAGTGAACGTACTGTGGACAGAAGATGATAAAATATTGGATTGTTTAAACGAACTTCACGGATCGGCGGAAATTTCCGACGGTCTCGGCGAAACTCGGAACTTGCTGCACGGAACACAAACCGGCGGATGACTCTTTGTGCGAGGGACTGCGCGTGCTCGGCGAACAATTTCTTTGCTCGGCGAGTGCGCTGCTTCAACTCAAACTAGCAAAATTTTACTGTACATTCGGAAGGCCGTGAAGTTAGGTAGTAAATCTTTGAACTTTGTGATTTCATGGTATTTTTGCGGATTAGCACTCCAAGTATTAATAAAATTATATTAAAAAAGGGAGTGAATTTCTACTCTGATTCGACATTCACTGCAGCTCCAATTTACTGTCAAATTAGTTCGTACATATGCAACAAAGAGTCCAATCGAAACAAGGATTCATTTCCAGCGAAATCGTCACGAGCAGTGTAAATGCATGTTGAGAATGATTTTCTGGTGGAAAAATTTCGGCGAAAATGCGAATAAATTCGGCTGGGTTTCCTGAGATTCTCGCAGGATCATCCAGTATCTGTTTCATCGTGCACACGTACGAGAATTCAGGGGCGTTCATGCACACACGCCGGATGCGAGCGCTCGAGGTCCGGTCCGGTCCGTGTTCCCCGCTCCTTCTTGCGGTTTTCTTTCTGACCTTTCAGAACCGCCACGGGGCTGCGAAGATCGTTAACTAAAGTGGGTAATCATACCCACCGGTTTCACGCCGCAGCCGACCGGCCGCTCGGTATACAGGGTGGTGAAATTAGACGGTGCACGGGCTGATTGCGTTCTGCTTTCATTTTCCGCGTGCACACGTGCGCGGCCACGATAGTAATCGTACCCTGTTAGTGCCAAGTCCTCTGTAACCGTAAGAGACAATGGACAAAAATTAGCGAGCTCCCGAAATGGAATCTGGAAAGACTTCGCCGGGGACCGATACTCACCACCAATTTATTAATTGGTACTTCGTTTTAAGGAACTGATAAAAGTCGACTCTCATTTTGGGGTCCTTTTGCAGAACCTGTCTGACATTTTCAATTTGTAATTTTTACGAACTGGGCTGGAATCTAGGAAATTTCCCCTACAAGAAATTATACTAATTTGCTGAATCTTATCTAACACGGTGGATAAATGAAATGGAATTTTTAAATTAATTAGATGAAGGGCAGGACTATCAATGAGGCGGGGTTTAGCATTACCTTGGGCTCAGATTGTACACGGTGTTTCACTTTAATCTACCACTGTTAGTGAAACGACTGGTTCTAGATTGTTTGTTTCATATTTATTAATCTTTAGTGCCTAAAACATTTGTGATGTCATCAGCAACGTCAATTGTTAAAGCGAACCGAACATTTTATTCTGAAAAAATTGGAGATGTTTGTACATTTATTTGTTTTGATTTCTTTCTTTGATTTCCTTTGTTCCAAGATGAATAAAAATATTATTTCTGCCATTACTATTAGTCGATTATGAATATCACCATAGTAGCACCAGTTGGGTTGCAAAGGGTTGAAACGGCAAATTATACTGGCAAGAAAATACATTCAGTATTAAATATTCCTGACTGAAGATAGAGTCGAGTCAATTTTCGAATTTGTTTATGATTCTAGGAAATGTTTAAGACACTCCAGAGTCAGGTTTCGCAAAGGGGCACGTTTAAGGATGTGAAGAAGGCAGCTTCAGCATCGAATAAATTTTTATGAATTCGCTGGATCCTGTTCACAGGTTGTACTACAGATATTTCAACAAGAAGAATTTCCATGGGGACTGCCAATGGCGTAGGATCTCCGCGGTAATGACAGCCGTAACGAGGAACAATTTACCGTGGCAATAGACACCGCCTCGGTGCTGCTTTAAACGGGGAACACCACGCCAGTTCCCGGCACTGCAAATTGTTTTAGAGGCTAATGGAGGAAGCGCCGGATCATTTGAATGTCTTTCGCCGGGACGCTTCGCGCCGGTGTTTGCTGACTCTGGAACGATTCCCTCCTCTGGATTGGCGTTGTTGATCGACAGATGTTTCCCCAATCTCCGACTATTAAGTGGGAATTCATAGTGCGATTACCGTAACTCATTCTTTACCACTAAAAAAAAAACCGTCGAACTTCTATTAAAAATTACTCTAAATTATCAATCGAATTTCTTGAGAAAATGTTCTCATTTATTTCAACATGCACTTTTAGAGATCTGAGAGACTTTACCTTCCATGTTAAAAAGTCGTTTGACACCTGGTGCAGCAAACTTGCGTCAGCAGCGGTTGCATTGAATAGCAGATAGAATTTTTTCACAATGTAGCGACCGCCCCATATAATTACACTCGGCCCAGTGCTAATTCCGAAAGTTTGAAGAAGGCAGTAGATCCAATGTGTGTTATGTACCTTAAACATGGGAGACAGCCCATTAAGTTGGACGAGCGGACGCTTAGGCCTTCGACACAGCGAACGTGTGAAGAGTAGGCTATAATCTCGCGATCTACGTTGATCCCGGGAAGATCGATCGACTAGGAGAGTGTATATTTAGAATCACAAATATCGACTGTGTCGGCTTGGATCGCGAGGATCCGGCAATTTTCTGAGGATCGGGCGTAATTGGAACACCCTGTAGATAACCGGCTGTATCGGAGCATGCATACGCGTAGGGGAGGCGAGCATATAATTATATGCCTCGAGTCGGCACCTCGAAAATGCCGGCTCGTTAGCAAATCTTGCGAACCGCGCAAACACCTGCCTGATTGTTAATAATTTGCTAGAAGCCGTCCGTGTTGCCGCGAGAGAAAGGAACGGAGAGTGAATGTGTGAATGTGCGTGAGAGAGAAAAAGAAGGAGAGTAGATCTTTGCGATCGAGACACATGCCCGGGCCCCGTCGCGTCGGTGTTAAAATAATGGCGGACCAGGCCCCGATACCCCGGGCCAGTTAACACTTTCGTACAGAGAGGCTTTTTAGCCGCCGGTAATTTAGGGCCCAAGCGTCGATCGAGAGATCCCTGTTGCTTCCTTCAGGCCCGTGTCCAACTCCGCTAATCGACCATGCTACTCTCGTAAACCTCGTCACGAGCAAAACGAGCAGATCGGCGGAAGATCGGCTGATCGAACGCGGTCTGAATCCGTGAACGCGATTTAACAAGTTACTGCGATCCGATCGACATTTTCTGCTCGTGGAAAATATAAACCTAACGTTAACGCCAACGGCCCCGAATTATTGAATCAAATCTTAATCTCTCGCAGATACGCGAGACGAATGTTTGGGAATGGCCAACGTCCGAGGTGTAAAAAATATTCGGATCCAATTGCTGGCCGATTGATAGACGATTCGGCCATGAAAGGAATCTGGGTCGCGACAAGTGGTAATAAAATGAAAGTCATATTACTGGATCGGAATGGGGAGCGAAAGAAAAATACAGTTTAAAGTTCAGAGCTCGGCGGAAAAGTGGCATTTCCGTGGCGGAGTCGTTCTCGAACGTAGCCGTCCGCGCCCGCCCGGCCCCTCCGGCTTTTCCGAAACTTCTGTTCCCACGGTTCCGTTCGTTTAATCAGCCCAGCAGGTAGCTATTAATTAATTAGTCGCCGGCAACAATTACCGTCACCCTGTCCTTCGTGCACGCGAATTCCCGCCGCGCAATTATTCCGTTCGCATGATCGCGGGATCCCCGACCCCATCGTCTGCGTCTCCGCCGTGTTCGGCTTCCTTTCATCCGCGGCCAAACGCGTTTCAGCTCTCAAATGAACGCATATTATTACGCCCACGTTATTCCGGGGCCGAGGTCGGCGCGAACCAGCCGGCGCGGCGAGTGTCGAAGGGCTTTTTCTCTCGATTAACCGTTCCTCGTTATCCGGCCCTCGTTCCTCAGGGAACCTCTAGTCCGTGCAGCCACCGAAGATCATGGGACAATGGAACGATTCCGCTATGCACCTTGCTCGGAACGTAACCTTTCACTTACAGCATCCAGTGCGGCGACATCTGCGTCCGAACCCGCAAAGAAACATCCTCGACCTTCAATGACCGTGAAAATAGCACCAGGCTCATCCGATATCTTTGCATACCTTCAAGATGAACCCTTTTAACCAACTTTGATCATTCATTTCTTCAGACTCCAGCAATTTATTGACTTTCACGGTACAACCTCTATGCGATAAGCTGGACTGCAATTTTTGGCAATTGATTAAATGCAGACAATAATGTAAGAATTATTAACAATGCTAGTACTTTATAGCTTTCATCGATCGGCGATGATTTCGTATCCAAAACCTCCCAAATTCGCGGAAGTTCATGACGCTCGAGAATTCTTCGACTTCATTCACCGTCGTCTAATTATAATAGGGATCCAAGGTACGCGGGCGGCGTTGTTCAAGAATTCCAGCTAATCATGCTTCGAAGTCAATAAGAAGAGGCTGGTTCGCTGGCTGGAGGCCGCAACCCTCTCGAAATCTCGCTCGAGCCTCCCCTCGTCGGCGATGCTTCGCCGAGAAGCAGCGAAAGAGGATGTAAAAAGGTAAATTACGCTCGTTAAGCGATATTTTAGTGAGCCGCGGGTGGGAGCAGGGTGGCCCCGGCTTGATTAAGAGCGACGCCAGGAATTTAATTCGGAAAAGTTCGTCGAACGTCTCCTCTCGTCTATAGTTAATTAACCGTCGCTTCTGCTACGCTGGGAATGAACCTAACACGACCATTACTTCTGGTTTTCGGTAATGTCGTGGAAAAAGCCATGGAAAAATAGGGAAGTCTGTTCGCCATACTGGATATCGACCAGACGACATCATCTTCGCACAAGTCTCATTGTAAAACCAAAAATCAATGAATCAAGTCTACGTAAATTGCATACGTTACGTACGACGAAAAAGCAACAATTATAAAGAAAAGCGATAGCGTTAGACATACCATAAATTTGTAAAAACTGATGAGAACTTCTGCACCGTTCGCAGAAGAATGTCCTCTTAATTAAATGAAATCGATAGCGGGGTTCGATCGAATTCGAGCGGGAAACTATCGGCCGCGCTTTTTTTTGCGATCGTAATGGATTCTTTCGGCGATATATCTTCGGTCGGTAATCGAGGAGGTCGGTTATTATTTCACGTGACAGGCGTAACTCGATTCCGGGACCCGCCGTAGGAAATTCCTCCGCGGTCCTCCGCGCTCGACTAATTCATTCAAATTGCTTTCTCACGACGACCCTATTTTTCTTCGCGGAAACGATCCTCGCGTGCACCGCGACGACCCTTCTGGATCGGTCGGAAGACCCGGGGATCGAGATATCCCAGACGCGCTTGCGAACGTAAACGTGGATCGCTTTGGGGCCAGGGAAGCTGGAAATCTTGCTTCATTAATTTAAAAAATGAGTTTGGAATCATGTGTGGGCTTTTCTACGGTGGCTAACATTGTATTGCAATTTTTCCTGTTCAATAAACTAATATACAGAGTGGTCCACCTAAATATCTCCTTTATTTTCGATGACGTATTTTTAATGCAATGGTATCACAAGATGAACGTTCCAGAGTTCACTTCAAGATCATGTTATTAATATCTCTGAATGCGTTTTAATGTCAACTAGAATATCGAAGGAAAAAATATACATTCACAAGAAAAAAATATTGAGAACTCCGAGAAAAAGACCTTGAGAAAAAAATAACATTTGCAAAGCAATCACCTTGTGACACCATTTACGTTGCATTAAAATCAGAAAAGGAGATATTTAGGTGGCTACATTTAGGTGGACCACCCTGTATACACAAATAAATATACACATCGAAATCTTTATTTCAGTGCGAGGGAGGTAATGGGTTAGCCAGAGAGGAGGTCACGGGATTTTTCGAGTAAGAGGAAGGAAAATTCGATCCAGCAGGAACGAAATGCTGCGGCGAGCCGATGCGACGCGCAGCTCGCGAAGTAATCAGAAACAGGTGTTGACACTGCTCTATTATGTATTCAAGAGCTCTCCGGTGGCTTTACACAATGCGCGCAATCTTCGCTTAATTTCCATCTTAAAGCATTTAAGATTGTATGCATACTCGCGCGAGATCGCCGGAACAACCGCGTCCGTCGCGCGTCGGCGTTGGCGTCGGCGTCGGTGTCGGCGTAGACCGGAACGGACTATAATTTACTAGGGGAGAATATTACAGGGTCCCGGCTAACAATTCCGCGTGACGGTTTTCCGTTCGCGGTGTCCAACAGCCTCGTGGAAATGGAGCGGAGGGTTTTTCGAATACGCTCGCACCCGTGGCCTCTATATTTTATATTTTCCGACGGTAAACATCGACCGACGAGAAGGGGCGAGGGAGGCGAGAAACGGTCACTCGGCACCCCCGTCGACAGGGGTAGCAGCACCGTTGAAACTAGGTTAAACGTACACTCGCTGACGGTCTATGTAATTTAACAATTTCCTCTTTAAAATGTTTCAGCCGGCGCAATAATTACGAGCGAGCCGGGTCGCGCGAGGGAAACACAATGCGCGCGGAACGGCAACAATTGAAGCATTCGAAACGACCGGCCTTTTAATGCAAATCTGGGCCACCTCTTTTACTATAGGGTCGCTTTTGCAACGGGGAACCACCGGAAAAAATCCGCGACACCCCGCGGCTCAGCGGGATTCCGCGAGAAATCTATTAATTATTGCACCACGGAAATTCAACGGTTCTCTGTGGTGATTATCTATTTGCTGTCTATTGTGCGCTGTAACAAATTCCTCAGCTCTCGTCGCGCTTCATGCTAGAACTACAGAGCACTCAGAGTAACCAGTTTTTAGTTTATATAAAAATATCAAAACTGTGTTCAGTCAGACTTTGCTCGATTTTTATTAGACTGGGGCGCAATTTTTAATCACATTTTTAACTGTGGGTATACGCACCACACATCTTCTAAATTTATCTTGCATCTTAAATAATGTAAAATATCTTGCTCGTTAAAGCAAACAATTGCAATTACGTTCGTGTTTCTAATTCACGTAGTCATTTTCACGAAACTGTTCGTTCGCCAAGGCTGCTTTTATTCGTACGTTGTATAATTTTCATTATACCGAATCCCGACGTGATTCTGTAAAAATTCTACAGTCTCTTGCCGCGTTTATTGCCAGAACAAACGAGCATTAACAGTGCCAGTTTGCATTCTCTCATAAAAATATCAAAGCCGTGTCCAGTCGTACCGCGTGATTTTTATTATATTGAATCGTGGAATAATAGCTGCTACCCTGTGGCGAATCGAGGAACCGGTGGAATAATTTTAGACGAATTCGAGAATGGTTTTCATCATAGACTTCATCGATGAATGTCGAAATTCAAATAGTAAAAGCTGGAATTGATATGTTCGTTATAAAATGAAATTTGCCTGAACTGCTGACAGTAGAAACGTGCTGGATATGTTATTCTTCATGTGCAGTAGTACCGTCAAATATGTATGACTCCATTTATTATGTATGCGACATACGGTGACTCTGGACTACCAGGTGTTTAAGAATTCAACAAATTAAGTCGTCGATGTAGCCAAATTACTTTAAAACTGCCCCGGTGACTCAGAAAACAGCGAAATATACATTTCTTTTTTTTTTATTAAGCATTGCAGATCTCAACTGAGATCTATTTCTGCTGCACTAAGGTAAATTACAGTAAATACATATTCATACATACATAGTCTACTTTAAATCAAATTAAATTCGTAGTTCACAATTTTTTAGGAAATTAAGAATAAGAAAACAAGAGCTTTAATGTTGGGTCGGGGGAATATACATTTGTGAATTTAGTTTTGTTGAATAAAGAGTCTCTCTAATTGTAGTTTCTAAGAAAATCATAAGGGGTTAAGGCAGTCTAGTGTCAGCCACGACTCCGAACAGTTCCGAGATGGCGAAGAATCCTTTCCCACAACATCCCAGTAGAATTATTCTCGTTAAACAGCAGGTTGCAGCCGATTTTTCAGCGGCTGTCGGACTGTATCCCGGAGGAGCGACATTTATTTATCACTATGGCTTTCAGTGGTGGAGAACAAGGGCGATGCGAGAGCGGCTTGAAGTAGTCGGGCCGCGGGGGAAGCCGTATTTTTGAAAACGGGTGGGCCGACGAATGGGTGCTTTTGTCTCGCTTTTCAATGTTCGCGCGAATGGCGGCGGGATGGGGGGAGGCAGGGTGGGTTGGTTTTTGACGGTGGAGACGAGCATTACTCTTCGCGCGACTGACAACAAGATCAGCCCGTGGACGAGCCCGCGGGGCTGGAAAAAACGGGCGAGAGAAACGCGAAAAAATGGGAGAGGGAGGGGGGGCACAAGCGGTCGGGGCCATCGTTAATTTCGCGGACGCGCCGGACAGAAATGTGTGACGCGAAAATTGTCCGGCCCGATTTCACGGGGCCTGGATCGAGATCGAGGGGCCCCGAGGAGCATTCATTTTTTGCACCCGTGCCTCTCTCTCTTTCCTCCTCCTCTTCTTCCTTCTCCTTCTCCTCTTACCATCGTCAGTGAGAAGGGGGCCCCCGGTCGATTATCGATACTCCGGCGACGATCCTTTGTCGTCGTTCACCGTAACCAGGACGAAGTTATTATCCTGTCCGCTCGTAAATTCCTTCGCGGCCGATCGTTACGCCGCGGCGGCCGCCTCTCTCCCCGATTACTTTTCGAAGACGTCAACGCTACAGCACGTGACACGAACGATCACGCCCCGCGTTTCCACGTAAACCGGCCGTGTAATTAACGGGCTGCCCGGTTTATCAACTTCGAAAACTCGATTTCTCTCACTTTAATCGATGGTGATTATATCCCCCGAAGTCTCGCCCGAAAATTCGAAGCGGTTTTAAACAGATAACTCGTGAAACAGTAGCGCGTCGAGCGGAGACATATGTCGGCTATAAACTTTGATTTAGACGCGTTTTCGTCGATACAATATTTTAGAAGCGAAAATAATTTTCGTCTGCTGATTGTAGGTCATCCCCTTCATATTTACACCATTCTGGGACGTACTGTAGACATATGGAATAAAATTGTTTACGATAGATTAAAGTTGCTTTTCGGGAGAGCAGTAGACTTGAGGCCTATAGTTCAATCGAGATTTTTGTTCTTCGCGGGTAAGTACTAGCACTAGAGGATTCAATAAAAACATTTTCGATCTTGAAAAAAGGGTCAAGGTCAATTTTGCTATTGATCGAGTTTATCTATAAAAACGAGAAAGAAAACGAGCGAACAATCCACGTTCCCAGTGAAGTCGCGTGGCTCGCGATGCTTAATTCCCGCCGGTGTGCAGTCTTTCACTTCGTTTTTGCCGACGGTAATAAACGGCACGGGAAGTCGGACACGCGGACGGGAAAATTGAGGGAAAAAGGTAATTGCCGCCGTGAAGAAAACACTGTTTATTCAGAAACGTTCGAGCCTTTTTCTTTTACCACAAATGCTTGGACACTGCTGCAAGCTATTCCAATAAAGATAATCGTGTGATAACTCGAGGACTGGAAAAAGTATCTATGCTGTTACCAGGATATTAGCGCAACTTGCAGGCTGATAAAATAATTACGATTGTGAGCAGACGGTTGGTAAAGGATTTCGTTTTGTATATTCTGATTGCGGTGTCCAAGAGTATTTTTATCTTTAAAACATTTTTAATGGTCAGTGGTTTAAAAGCCAATGGTCTATGGCTAAAAACTTTTTAGTGAATTTTTCAACAGCACTAACAGTTTAAATTGTATACCAATAAGTCAGAAAAATGAATAACATTCGTATTAAACAGGTCATGTCTAAAATCTCCATCACTGACGCGATATTGTAAGCCAAAAGGTTAGAAGCAGCCAGCACGCCATTGTAATGAGCGGTAACAAAATCGCTGATCGGGTTTTCGTTGGGAAGTTGTAATGCAAAACTGCATCGGCACGATTCGTTCGGAATTGCTGGTTCTCGGTTACGTAACAGGGATCGATCCGATTCCGGTTGGCACCAGAAGATAATCGAGAGCGGGCCAACGGGCGGGATTAATTATTGAGAAGCAAAAGGTTGGACTCGAAGGCGGTTCGGGGAAGTCAGCAGTTCGTGAGCCACGGCACGCTCCGAAAGGATGTGCAACGCCAGCAGTTCCGGACCGCTCAGGTGCAATTAAATCCGAGGGAGTGCGCGTCGGTTGTCTCGGCCCGATGACGGAACCCAAATATGTGCCGTGTCGCGCGATTTTAAACTGGGACGAGGACACATCACCTACAAAACCGGGTTGACGACGACAAGTCGCGATTTATCGACGCCTGTTTCGCGATTCTCCCCCGGAGACCTTGTTTCTCCATTTTACTAGCGCCTGACCAATTTTAGCCCACAGAAAAATTACTATTGATTTTTTCCAATGGATGAATCATTTTATATAAACATGTTATAAACATCCGGTGACTAATTTTAGCCCACAGAAATTATCATTGATTTTTTACTTGTTCGAAAGATTGTTTCTTTATTTTGCAAGCGCCCTCGTGATCAATTTTTTCCCACAGCAGGTTTTTTATTGATTTTTGTAGCGTCCGATGATCGATGGGGTATTTTATACGCGCTCACGGTGAATCCGATTATCTACGTACAATTTAATACGGCAATTTTATCGAAGTTCGGCGGGATTCGTTGTTTTGGATCGTGATAGAATTCTTAATGGAATAAATCAATTTGTGCTTGATTTCGGATTGTACATAAATTCATAAAAAGTTATGTTTGAGAGAGTACTCGCAATCTGGTGATTAATTGATGGTTTTCCGTTCGATCGCTTTTTTTGACCCTGGGTTGGTTTGGGTTTAATTGAACGAGATGATTGTTAGCTTACATGCAATATAAAGGAGCTACATTACATACACATTATTCCTAGATCTAGAGATGTTCCATCTTGTTCATCCTCAAGCTCGCAACAAGATTCGCTCAGTTTCACATCGTTCAACAGGTTCCCTAACAAAATTGCTAATAAAATCGTTCCAAATCCTCAGACGATCTTCTGACACCAGACAAATCGCTCTCGTAGCACTTCGTTTTCCCATTAAAATTAATCCGTCCGCCAGATCCCAGCTCGGAACTCGGAATCCCGAATTGGCGGTGTATTGCTTCGGCGCGGCGTGGCGCGGTGCTATCTCGGTATTTGTCGAGGAACGGATCAACGGCGCAGCACGTTGTAAACGTCTCCGGCAAACACGCCACCAGGTAGAGGAGAGAAGCAGCAGGTTTCCATTCCCCGGGCGTTCGTTCTCGCTCACGAACGTCGCATCGCCCGACGGGAACTTCGAAACCCGGAGATCTGCAACTTTCCGCGGCAGGAGCCTGGGACACGACTTCTACCCGGGAGTCGACTGCTCCGTTCAAACTGTCTGAGTTATGAGCTCGATCCGCGAATTCCGTTCCCCTGTCCTTCTCTCTGTTCGTCTCTGTTCGTCTCTGTTCATCTCTGTTCATCTCTGTTCATCTCTGTTTATCTCCGTTCATTCCCCGCGCGTACGCCGCCGTCCCGTCGCCGTCGCGGAATAATTATAACGCGGGAAACCGAGCCAGTCCACCCCCGCACACATCCCATCATCCCCCCTGGAACTTGGAACGTCTCGAGACGAGATGAATCCCCCACCTCGGCTGCCTCCTGTATTCCGATCGTTTCGCGATGTCGGGCGAAAATTTCTAATTACGAATTGTTCCGCGTGAAATGGCTGAATGACGTGTCGATCACTACTTGGACTCCGTTGCATGTATCTTGAATGCCAAACGGATTCGCGTCTTCCCGATTGTAAATTTGACTCTGAAACTGCCTCTGTCTCCTCCACCCCCTGGATCTGAGGAATTATCATCCTATTTCAAACTTTTACACAATGCCTGAAATAATCTCAGTTTATAAGACACGAAACTAGAAACGTTTTGGATAAGCGAAATCTTGCAGCGAAATAAGTCGCAGCAATCAGGTAATACAGCATCCGCACAACGTGGTTTCGCTAACATGATTAGCGAATCGCGGGAACCGTGTAGCACAGCGTTTCCACTGAAAGCAGTGGAAACTGCAAGGGAAACTGTGCAAAAATGCGTCGGTGCATATTACAAAATTTATAAAGATCTCTCAAGGAAAAGCGAACAAGAAAAGCCAGCGAAACTTCTTGAGCAAAGCGGTGCAAAGAAATAAAAACGCTCCGGAGAGAAACGTAAGAAATACATGTCGCGACCAAGGAAACGGTTCAATTTTACGGTATACGGCTTGCATAAAGGATACAGAAAATTAAAGTGCTTTATGTAATATACATTACGACAATTATTAAAACTTGTGAAAAATACGTCGTTTTTTCAGTCGTTTTCTCATTTCTGTCTTCCCTTGTAGTTTCTTCTATCTGACGTGAGCCCGTGTAACGAAGGGTTAAAGATCAAAATGTGATACAGAATTAAAAAATGAGTCCAATCGTTTTGGTCAGAGACTGAAAAGCATGCAACCGTTATTGATGCCAGGTGCCTTTAGCTGCATCCCAGCATTCAGGCAACTTTGTGTACTAAGTTTTCTCATTCGGAAGCAACGAATGATTCGGGAAGAGTTCTCGCAGACAAGAAAATAAACCCTTTACGATCATCGTTCGAGAGAAAGCGAGAGAGTGTGGTGGAGAGGGGCTCGAAGGATGAGGAGTAGGAAGAAGAAGAAGCAGAGGTGTATCAGAGCTGGCAGCGGCGTTCCCGTGTAATTGAATTCAATCGGAGATTGAAGTGTAAACCGAGGAGGAGATTGAAAGCCAAAGAGTGGCATCGACTGGGATATAGGAAAGTTTTGGCTGAGCGTAGCAGGGATCGGGATTCGTACGGAAGAAAAAAATGTTCTTGGCTCCGGGCAGACAGATTGGCCGACTACTAGGACTGACTGGTACCCTCCGAGAGCCAGCAAACTTTTCCGAAAACTTTTCCCGCCCTCCTTTTCTCTCATCGGAACAGCTAACCGATCTTCGACAGGCCGAACAGATTACACGGACAAGTTTGGATTGTGCCCGGATACCGGCCGCGGGGTAATTTAAGTTTGCGATTCGCGGGGATACAAATGTTTCGGCGTCCAGCTCGCCTGTCCAGTGTTCGCGATCCTCGATGAACATTTCGGGATCAATTCTCATCGGCGGTCGTTGCTAGTCGAATTTCAAAATTTCCGCTCGCCGGGAAACTTGCCGCTAACACCGCGGCGCGGGATCCCGAAGCTTTCAGTCTCCAGAATAAACTCCGAATCTATCAAGTTCCGAAACTTGTCGCGCCAGTATAAACCCTCGATTTATCATGCCCGAGAAGTTGCCGCCTCGGATAGAATAAACTTCGTCGCCGCGAATTTTGGAAATTATATCCAGCACAACCTGACAGCTCTAAACACGCCCCGTCGAATTGCGCGCTAGACCGAAACCTTAACCGTCAGCGATGCTTGGTAGCGTGAGCTTCGAATTTCCTGAAGCTCGATGGACTTCTATAGGCCCAAAATTGGTCCAGCGATCGCAGAAATGAATTTCGTCGAAGCACAGCCATTAAAGACCATCTTGGAGATGATCGTGCCAAAGAAAGGTATCATAGTACCCGGAGAAGTATCAACGAACGTCCCCATTGAAGATCGAGCCGTGTTATTACGCGTTACGATGTAAATCGCGATTAACACGTAAGAACCGATCCATTGAATCGCTATGGTCTCTCTCTTCCTCTCTGTTCCCAGCCATTGTTCGGCTAACGACGAGATAGTCCGGTGCCTTCGTGGCTCCACGACACCGGCAGAGTTTCTTTGTCTCAAAAACCGGTTGGGAGGATCGCGGTGCTTACCGAGCGACTCGTCGTCCAGAATCATAAGTACTATGCATGCTGAAATTAAAACAATGGGAACGGGAACGGTAACGATAGCGCGGTGAAATATTCCCCGGGAAGAATCAGGATGCTAATGGAACTTTGAACTCGACTCTCCTGCACGTTGCAAATCTTCGATCTACAATCTACGAGATGGAGAATTAAAAAGAAATCTGCATCGGGAACGATGTTCATAAAACGGCTGATAAAATTGAGCCCTCGGGACCGCGCTGTGCTCCGAGAATCATTTTATCCTTTATGTGGATCTTCGTTTATCGGAAAATTATTCGTTTTTGTTGCTGTGTATGGAGGATTACTTCGTTTATTATATATTCTCTTTTTAAGGTACGTAGGGGATTATGCAGTTCTACGTTTATTATAAACTGATTCGTTTTTGTTGCTGGGAATTAGTTGTTTGAAATGAATTCATTCAGTTTGTTTGTTGAGGATGGAAGATTTGTTATTAATTCCTTTAGGAAATGTTCAAAGAATGCAATTTAAAAAATTTATTATTGAATCGGTGTTACAACGTTTACCGAGGAACATTTATAGAAATGTTTATTGGAATTAATAATCGAATTATTTTACGATATTTGAGGACGCTTTTGGTGAGATCGTCACCGCGTAGCCTGTGTCCGAGTCAGTAAAAGCAAATCCTCCGGCGGCGTCGGTTAAACTCGAGGCGGAACTCACGGGCTCGGGCCTTGTACACGGTGTTTACGATTTTTGCAGACGGGACTCATTGTGGTGGCTCGTTGCGCGGCCGTTTCACGAGTCCCGAGGTGTAAATAAGCAGTCGCCGAGATTGCGCTTGATTACAGGGAGTCCGGGGCGCATTCGGTTGTCTTATTGCAGTGCCGGGGCTGGCTCGGGCGAGTACATCGCCGAGGCGTGAACCTTTGTCCAAATTTAATAATTCATATTTGCGAGGGATCCGGTCGAGAGATCGCGCGGGATTGTAACCGGCTCGGATCGTTTCGAGGCGTCCGAAAGAAAACGAAAAAGAATACGAAAGAGTAAGCACCCACCGGCGAAAATGGGGATATTACGATAAACATTAGCGGCTCGGTTCATATCTAGTAATTTCTGACCTATGCTTTCGGCGTGTAAGCAGGCTGTGAGATGCGACCTTACACGATCGAGAGGCGTCTGGGCGATCGATCGATCGATCAGCGTATTTATCAGCGCCTGTTTTTGCCCCACGAAACTCGCTGTGGGGAATTCGAACGGTTCTCGCGGGGAATGAAGCTGTTCAACGATCCCTTTGAACACTACCTGCCTCCGAAATTCCGCACGGAAAAAGCACCCTCCTCTCCTCCTATAGCTGGGAAACCCGACGAATTCGACGGAACTCCTCCGGTTTGATTGGAGGACGTTCCAACCTTTGAAAATGGTCAAGGAATCGATTTTTCTTCGCGCGCGCTGGCCACTGACGCAGTGTCATCATCGGCTCTGAAAAACTATTGAATATTTTGATGTGACATTAAGAAGAGATGAAAAATATTATAGTATTCTATATCTATCATAACAGTCTGAAAGAAATAGTAATTAATGAATGAAACAAGCTCATCTGAAACCCGCTCTTCTCCGAATCCTTCAAACCGAAATCGTTAAAAAAGGACTTTCCTTCCAGCGTCGACAATTCTGTAAAAAAATTATTAATCGTTCCCCGAAGCCTTAAAATGTAGCTCAAGAAGCAAATGAATTTCGAAGAATTTCCAAAGCGAGAAAGGAAGCTCTTCAACTCTTTTAACTCGCAGTTCCTGCGAATCATACCCCGGGGAGTTGCAGAGAGCGGACCGGCGAGGAATCCCAATGAATCGCGTTCTCGCCGGATGCATCGATCGCGAGAAAATTGCAACGCTAATCGATCAATTGTAATTCAACCGGTATATCGAGCGCCGTGTGTCCGATATTCGCCTCGTGGAAGCGAGAGTATCGGTTACACTTGTCATAAATGGGTAACGGTCCATTGAATGCACTACCACCATCATATAAATTGATAAATTAGAAATGAACGAATAAGAATGCACATCTTGAAACTTTATTGTTTTATTACTACAAATGAACGATATTATTAATGTTGAAATGAAAATATTATTGCAATTAGTCTACCACTAACAGAAGCATGAATCTCTTGTTTTATCGCTACAAAGACACGATAAGATTGAAGTTGAGCATAAAAGCCCCAAACATAATCGTCTGATTACAGTGCGCGAAGATTGCGACTTTAATCGATCAATTGTAATTCAACTGGTACCTCGAGAGCCGTTTGGTCGATATTCGTCCGCAGTGAAAGGGGAGGGGGTGAAATTGGAGGAAAAGTTATCGCGTGGAAGTATCGGTTTCCGCGCAAGCCGGAAGTGTATCGCGCGATAAAACGCGCGTTGCGTGCGGTCTCGGGACGCGGCGAGCACACTTGACCCGTACGGATAAAGTAGATATTGCGTAGGTGAGGGAAATTAAAGCCGTAAATCGAGCCACGGTTACGAGGAACTGCCTTCGCCCCGCGGCCGCCACGCCGGAGCCGAGGAACGAAATCGAACCAGCGAGGGCGAATAGAAAAACTTCCCTCTATTCACCTGACTCTCGCGATGAAAACGACACTCGGAGAACTACGACTGCGTTTTCCTTCGATTTCCACCTCTACATTTCCGCCCCTCTTTCGCCGATTGACAAGCTCCATCGATCGCGAGCATGCAATCCCTTTGTTCGCTCTATAATTTCGCGGGGAAATGGCCTTTTGCGGTGCTGAACTTTATCGAAATCTTAACTCCGTCGTGTCTTGCTTACCTAGCCTGGCGATGCGGATTCATGAACGTCAGCGGCCCATACATAAACAACATTTTGAATTTCAATATCGTGGGGCAATCAAATTTTACGAGCGATGAAACTTTTACGGGAACGCCTACGTGAATTATACACTTTGGAAGAAAGACATTGTACGGTTCCTCCTAGCGTTGTACCGTCAACGAATGATTAGGGGGATGAATTATGTCATCGGTCTTAATGTCCAGCGGAGGAGAGAGAACGAGTTCCGACGGTGAAACACCTGCCAGGAAAATTAGGAATTTTCGATCGACCCGAGCGCGTTCCCGAATCGTACCGATAAATATTTTCGGCTGTCTTACCACCCGCCGATCCGATTTCCATAAAGCTATAACTGCGGCTTCGAGAGAGAGAGAGAGAGAGAGAGAGAGAGAGAGAGAGAGGAGAGCGACTTGCTCTCCCTCCCAGAAATATTCCATATACAGTAAATTACGAAGACCGTTTGTCTAAACCGTTCGAAGCGGGCCGCATTATCCCTCGTTTGTAAATAAATAAATCGGGACCGACTAAATGCCTGCAGCGGGCATTTTTCATCGGCAAACAGTGGTTCTTGTACCACGGCCTCGCTATAGTTTACCGACTCGCTCGAGAGTGGACGAGGTCCGGAGCAAAAACCAGCTCAAAGCCCCGTCGCTCTATTTCTATCGGCCCGATAGGCCGATAAAGTTGAACGGGGCTGTCGAAGAAAAAGCACGAAAACGAGTCGCGATCGCTGTGCGGCATAATGGATTCTATGGAAGGTAATATCTCAGCCGACTGTGTAGCGAAGTTTCTTCCCCTTTTTTCCTATCCTTCTCTTTTTCTCTGTCCTCATCCCCTTCGGGTTTCTTTCTCTCTCTCTTTTCCTTCCTTTCTCTGTACGACGCGGTTCGTCTTGCTTTCTCTTCCTCTCGCTCTCCTGCGATGCGGTTACCCGTTTCGCTGATACGATCGTTCCTACCTTTTTCGCCTTTCGTTTCTTCCTGCACCAATGTCGACGTCGGAACTGGTTGCCGGGAGGGAACTCCTGCTGGAAGTGTAACGCCGCTCCTCTTCGCATTCCTCGTTCACGCCGCTCGATACCTGAAAATCTACAAAGACGAATCGCCTATCGGCCAATGGCCATCCGACACTCGTACCAATTAATCCTGGAAAGGCTGATCCGATCGGTGCACTGCGAAATCCCCAAGCAAATGTTTGCCAACACGTCGTAGGCCGACGCAGTAGCCGACTTGGTTCGAGCGAGTTATTACCAGACTGCGGATTTTGTGCATTCGCGACACAACTTAGCAGCTGAAATTTAGAACAGCTGGATGATTCAGAGAATTCAGTTTCCTGTAATATGTCGAAAATTTGTGAAAAATTCGTGGAAATTCGTGAAAAATGGCGCGGTCTGCGATATCACAAATAATAGTAGAACTACACGAAGTCCAAACAAATTTTTCAGTGCTCTTGAAAAGGTTTGAATTTTTGCAGTTTTCAGAAAGAAATAATATCAGAAATACAAAAATATTATTTCTCATGTCCCCAACCGATAAATTTGGCAATATTATAATATGTTTAATAATTACGGATTGTGTCTATTTCACCGTCGTTGCATATTTCGTTAGAGAACTAAATTAGTTTCACGTGCGTTTCATTTGAAGCCGCAACGCATAATTTGCACGAAGTTAATGAGATTTCTTTGACGTAGTTCTTTAATATTTTGCAAAGAAAATAATCTGCATTTCAGAAAATGTAGCATGGCCGCGAAGACCGCTACCAAGGTAAAAATTTCACGTGCTAAAAGCAGGTTCGACCAACAAATTCGCTAAAAAAATCCTCAGTTATAGATCGTAAATTTTTGAAAAACCTTTCCACAATCTCCGGCAAACAAACTGTCAAGTTCGACAAAGCTTCGGAAACCGAATCAAAATAAACCGAGGGTCCACTATCCCAGAGTTAACGAGTTCCATTGACACCGGTACCAACGCTTTGCCCGACAAACATTTACTATAAGCAACTTTGGCCAACATTCAAATTTACTCACCCGTGCGCCAACAATGCGCGACGATTAAAAGTGTTAAATACTTCGTCCCGTGTACCAGGAACACGAAGAGGAAACTTTACGGAATATACCAGTCTGCGGTGAAAACCGCGACTCAAAATCGGATCGGTACGCGGGATTACAAATTGTCAATATATTTGAACAAAATTCAAAATGAACGCGATTTTACTACATTTATTAATTGAAGTTAGGATGTCTGGTATTGATTACATTTTCAGTCCTCTTAGATTTCTCGAAATTTCGAGAATTAATCCCAAATATGAGTGAATAGTAGCTAATATAGTGAATCTAGGATAATATCAATAATGTATCAATTGTCGATGTATCACAATTGTAGAAAATTGATTAATTGACACGCCTAGAGATAGACGCATTTATTAATATTATTAATGGATGCACTTAGAGATGGATGCATTTATCAATTGATGCGCTCGCATATCGAAAAAAAAACACTTGTCGGCGATTTCAATGCGAGCCCTGGCTGGTCGATGTCCGTACGATACCGATGACTTAAAATTAAAACGTAATTACGCGTGAAATTGTCGATTAACCAGTGTAAATAATTGCCGAGCGGCGGCGAATGAAATTGAGTAAAACAAATTACGACCGTCCGGGGAGCCGGTACTTTCGATTCGAAAGAGTGGCTGGGGAGGAGAAGGGGGTGGCGAGCGAAATAAAAAGGCCGGGTTGAAATTCGTTCTCCGTCGAATTCCAACGCGAGATCGGATCGGCCAGACTTCTCGGAGGCGGCGGGGGATGGAAGCCAGAAAGACAACGAGACCGTCAATATCATTTAAAATAGTATTCTACTGTAACGGGTCCAACAAAAATCGATTAATTTTTGCATACATCAAAAGTGCAGCTCCTTAAAAATATGATCTGAAATGTTCTGGGAGAATTTGTTTAGCTATGAAACTGTTGGGGAATTCGTCGAACTAGAATGCCCGATTTATTCTGCGATATCGAACTATATCTGTGGATCGCGCGCGTTCCGCTTTGCGTCCAAGAATGCCAATGGGTATCCCTTAATCATTTTTTGCCAGGCCGGAGAGGAGCAGAGAGAAAGAGAGGAAACAGGCAGCGGTTCTATAACTCTCCGGTGCTCTCGGGACTGTGATGCTTCCGAGAACGTCCATTGTCGTCGGTTATCATGGCCAGTCGTGCGTGACGTGGCTAACAACTCCGCTGAAAGTCACGTTCCCCGTCGTTCTGACCTTGATAATGCAGGAATTTCATATCCGCGACGACCTTAGACCCTTCCGTGCTCTTCATAGTGCCTTCCATATCCTATCCCTCCCCTCTACCGCTTTTCATTTCGTCCATTAGGCGCACGAATTAATCTGTGGCCTTCGCGGTGAATCGATTGCATCCCCAGACTAAAATCTAATCCAAAGAGCAAAGCACACAATGAGAAACATGTCCTGGGTGATATTCATAGTGCGATTTTCAAGACTAGAATGTTGTTTGGAGAAAAAGGAAAAAATGGAGAAAGGGCCGAGTTAATTTGTACGCCTCCGTTTTTCTGGTTCCGGGCGAATCATTCCGGGTCGCGAGCATTCCCGGCCGCGACTTGACAAATTTCGCAATTATACAGCTTGGCTAATGTAGCGTCGCCGGTCCCTGATTAACTACGGGTCGGCTAACCTTGCTCGACTGGCCCGGTTGTTCCTCGAACGGATAAAGACGCGCACGAGCAAGCGGATCTGCGGCCCGTGAAACACCGTGAACGATCTTCTGTTTTGCGGCTGAGGCGCGGCGCAGCGATACGGTGGTGTAATTTTCGTTCGTTTCGTTTCATCCGCGGACCGGAAGCATCTCGGGGCAACTGGAGCGTGCGAGGGAATGCGAGGAATCTTTTTGTATCGGTCGGATTAATTGGCACGTGATTAACGCTTCGCACGGCCGCATTGCAAAAGGAATTCGATCGTTTTGTTTTTCTTCTCTTTCTTTTTTCCTCTCGTTCCTCTGCCGAGCTTCTTCTTTCCGCGTTTAATGTTTACCCGCGAGCGGAACGAGAGTTACCGGGTGGGGGGGTTGTTATTTGTCGTTGTTTGTTCAAATAATCTCGAATCGATGCTTGCGTAAGGTAATTATCCGCGGGAAGCTGCTTTGGCTCCGCGAGCCATTCAGGAAAATAATAATTCATTGTGCCGCGCCCGTGCTACACCACGGCCACGTCCGAATAAATTGCTGGTATAATTAATCGCGAATTAATGTCACAGTCACCGACACAAAATCCCCGTGGATAGTAATTACTAGACTCGGATATTCTGAACGGCTCGGGCTTGCCAAGATCTTGGATGGAGATTAGCGGAGAAATTGAACTGATTATTTTTTGATGACACATTATTTTCTCAGGCTGCGAGCAGTCCTCTGGGATCTGCCAAAAAATTCTGCAAAAATTCGGGATCCAAATGGTTGGAAGAAGTCGCAGAAATTTCGTATTTACAATTATTCTGCAGTACAGTACCGAAAATCAGGAAATACATGTATTAACGAAACATCCAAGTTAAAATACCTTGAAAAATTCTCACGGCAACTTTACAGCCTCAGATTGAATTTTAAAAGTACAATTTACTTAAATCGTGTACTATCGATTCCTATCGAATTTACAAATGAAAATCAATTTCTGTTGAACTCCTTTTTGTTGCCATTGAAAATCACCGACAGCTTCAGAGAATGTGACCTGGCATAAAAATCGCCGTGTCAGCAATTAAATCGGGGCGAATAGTTGTCTCCTTTAGCGTAACCGGGTTCTTTCGCGAGGAAGAACCGACGGCGGACTGATTTCTTTCCATTTCCCGGCGAAGTACCGTTCGGAAGCGATTTCGCGGCGGCGCGATCGCAGCTCATTTTTCTCACGCGGCCGTTCCCGTAGGAAAGAACTGCTGGCCGAAAAACTGTCGAAAATGGTCACGAGTCACCGCCTCCCCGTTTCCCGAGTAGATACGTAACGGGGGCGCGAAATCGGCCGTGACCGTCTCCTTGCGACGCGACGGAAAAAGCGACAGATTTAATCGATTCCCGCGTGCTAACGCGTGTCGGGGACGAAGTGGCAGGCACAGCTCCCTGGAAACGCCACGGGAACCGTTTCTTCCCGCGTGCCAGCTCTGTTACAAGAAATTACCCGTCGACGCGAGCTACGTGACCGTGCGCAACCGTCGACCATAATTCCCGGGTCTCGGGGCACCGCCGTGCTGCCCGGCTACGTATTACTATTAAATCGCGTTTACAGCACCTGCGCGCCGCGCGCTCTATGCCCTTTTTCATTTTTGTGCCCGGGCCCCCGCGTGTTGGGCCCCAACGGCCGACTCCATGCCTTTGCCTTCCACCAGAGAGGAGCTGGTTCTCTCGGGATCTGCGACCGTCGATCTTGATCACCGTGAACCGACGTAATTTCGGGCCAATTATCCGGCTCGTGTGTAACATTTATACGGAGGAAAGTACAGGGTGTCGCTTAAACGTCCGACGAAAAGTGTGCGCGAGCACGCAACTCCCGGCATAATTGCGGCCGGAGGACAGCTCTCGTCGCTTTCTTTTTGTCCTCGCCTCGCGCGTTTGTTTCAATATCGGATCGTTCTCCGTGGACGCGTCGAGTGCTCTCGCGTACAATTAGAATTGTTTTGCTCCTCTCGTCGGACTCCGGAACGGCGAATGTCTGGAAATGGCTGTTTTCAGAGCCGCGAGGACATTGGAAGTTCGCAGAATCGCAGAATAATTCGGAAGCGTGTTTGGATTATAAAGTGCCGAGGAAATAATCACAGTGATCAATTCCCGGTTCTTAGAATCGTGGCTCTTTGAAATCCTTTGGGAATCGTTACCACCCTTTGTATTTTTAGGACCCTTGGAAATTGGTGCATGTCTACGATTCCGGATATTCTGCTCCTACTTGAATTTCTAAGACCTTCCGAGAGATAAACTTTTGTATTGTTTGGAAGCTTGGAATCGTGGCCCTGTGGTGATCCAGAATCCTTGATATAACTTTGCTTGCACTGTTAGAGTTTTTCTGTATTCCTAAGACTGTTTTGGATAAAATGACCTTTGCAATTCCTAAGCACTACCGCGAGACGCGCTGCTGAATCTGTAATACCAAATTGACCAGCCACATCCCGAACTAGCGACGATCAACAACGATTATACCAAACAGCCTCTTAGTATCTATTCCTCTAAAAAGGCCGCCACATTCCCACGAACAATTTATTACCATTTGATCAGTTTATGTTATATTATATTTGAACAATTTATTACCATTGATCCCAACACTTACATTTCCCGCCTCGTAAGCCCCATTCCAAGAAAGTAAACTCGAAGCAGCGTTTCTTAACGTTCCTCCAACAATCGGGCCGACTGGTTTTCGACAGGGTACACTCCTCGGGCTACCATAACGAGCTCCGGTGGCGCGGATTCAATGGTCCCCGGTAAATCAAACCTCGCGTCAAATTCGAAAAACAGTCGGCGCTGCGTCGGCCTGTGGAACACGGTTCCGCAGCCGCGGCCGTCTATGCAAATAGCGCGGCGTCCTAGGTAAACACGCGACGCCTAAAACGCGCGAGACGAGCATGCAAACGCGTCTCTCCTTTTCGAGCTGGGAGAAGGAATTCCTCGGCGTGCACACGCGTCGTCGTTCGGCCAGGCCATTTATTCGTCTCGAGGAGCGACCGGGACCGGACACACCGACTACTTCGCCGTGCCATTCTTCGCCTGGCAAGACGCGAAATAAGGCACGGCCGCGCCGCACTGCCAATCAATGTTCCGGCCAAGTGACAACGAGCTCCGCCGGCCCTAGGTAGCGGCGGAACGCGAGCCTGCTGGCTTTCATATGCAAATCGGCTTCCTCGGAGTACACGTTTCGCGAGCCTTCCCCTCGCTCCCCACTCGCCCCTCGCTTCCACAGTGAAAAATGATCTCGCCAACAATCAATACGGCCGTTTAACGCCACGTCCAACGGACCTGTTTGCGACCAGTGTTCCATCTTCTTCGGACGTCCTCTTCGCGCTCGCGATTCACCGCCTGCCTTATTGGTCAATCGGCGAAGCCAGAGCTTGCTGCTAGGAATCCCTTCCGCTGAAAAATGCACGAAAGAAACTGGTAGCGTTGCCGATCTACGCGTTGATTGCTGAAAAAGATGATCAAATTCGAGCAATTTAATTAATGCCGCGGAAATTGGAAACGCCAGGTTTTTCAGCCTGCTGCTAGCTGCTCTAACCTGTTCACCCTGGTTTATTAACTGTAGGATTATAACAGGTGAGCATTGCAACGTCTTTTCTTCGAAAATCTCGAAACCACTTTTTCTGAAAATTTTCTTCGAAGCTGAATCTAATACAGGCCTGAAGATTGAAGCTTCCCCTTTACAACGATCTCTTAAAACTTGATGTACGATTTTTTGGGCCGTTTTATTGAGCTTTGAATACAAAGTGCACTGCCTACTTTACGATAATACAGGGTACATCACGGGGGCTTTAACATCTGTTCCATAAAACGGTAAAAAAAATCGTATATCAAGTTTTAGGGGCTCGTTGTAAAGGGGAGGCTTCAATCTTCAATTCCATGGGACATTCGGCCGCGAAAAAAATTTTCCAAGGGTTCCAGACATATTTCAATTTTTATCATTTCGAGAAAAAATGTATTTTCGGCGACCTGTCTGCAATTTACCATGGTCCATCATATAGAATCATCTTGGAAAAAAGTGAACAAGGGTGCCTGAAAATAGAGACTTCAAGCTTTAAAATAAATCCAGGTTTATTGCTGTACTACCATTTTTTACGAAATTATAACAGTTTAAAGATCGACAATTTTCCGAAAATGGAAAACACTGTTTAGAGCCACTTCAGCGAGTCAAAAGACGATTGCACAATTCATTCGATGTGTTTGCTTTCGAACGAATAATTCTTCGAGTATTCCTATCTAATCCAAAAGCCCAATCAATATTTTTTTGTCAAGCCCGGCCTCGATTAAATCATAATTGCGCGGTCAGCGAAAGACTGACGATTTTGCTTTTTTTTTTCGCCCGGAAAGTTTGTTTTACGCGAAGCGGGAAAATGGAAATTATGGGGAACGGATTTAGCGATTTTAATGATCCGACGCAGACGCGCCCAGCCGGTTCTACTATTTTCATTAATTAAGCGGAGACCAGCAAAAATATTCTGTCAACGCATAAACGCCAGCGCCAAACGGATTAATCTAAAAGCGCACTATTTAACTGCGATCCCGAACAAATCATCGGGATAAATTTATCGCGGCGGACACACCGGGGGACCGGACGGATAAATAAACTCGAACAGTGATTAATCGCAGTCGAAAATCTGCCCGCATTCCCACGTAATTACAACCTTTTCATTTCCTCGACGTTATTGTTCCAAGTCGGCCGATCCGTTAATCGTTAATCACCGCGGCAATAATTGTTCACCGATCCGAATGATTAAAGTCACCGGTCAGCCAAATGTTTTTGCTCGGCGAAAGAATCCCGCTGTTAATCCGGCTAAATATTTTCGGTTCGAATCCGTGTTGTGTTGTGCTCGGCCAATTTTTTGCGAGCTGATTCATTAAAAATGTAGGGCGCAGCTTTTTCGCCTCGAGATCCTGTCCGCGGAGAAACAAAATTGCAAGTCAGGCTTGTGGCCAATGCGATCGAGTACTCGGACTTTTTCAAGATAAACTTGAGGCCCGAAAATCGCATTCGGTTTATCCAATTTTTCCCTTTGCTTTCTGGATTATTTCACTTTTATTTTCGAGTTTGAACAGTATAAAACTTAACACTATAACAACTTAATACTATAACAACACTATAAAAACTTAAACAATGTATGTAGGAGGTTCTACATCAGCGACAGGCTCCAAAAGACAATTCCTCAAGCAGGAGGTTCAACAAATTAATTTTCGTGGCGGGGATTCCAAGGAGCTCTGGTCCAAGCGTCATCGGTGGGCAACGAAAAAAATCAATTTGTATCCGAGGCCAATTAAAGCGATCCAAAATTTCGAGTCGAGCCATTCCCTGAGGCATCATTGGGGCCCGGCGACGCAAGGGGCAGGTTAATTTCGTGGCGGCCGGATTGACGACACGTCGCCGTTCGGTTGATCAATGGTCCACGGCTAATCCCGGCTTAATTTATGCTCAATTTCTACCCTGTCCGAGCGTACTGTGGCAGAGAAACGCGCAGGAAAGAAGCGGGACAGGTAAGAAAGAAAGCGGGTGCGGGAGACAGAGCGAGAACAAGAGAAGAGAGAAAAATCAATAAGGTCGAAAGGCGAAGAGTCTCTTCCCTCTGTCTTTTACACTCGGTCTCTTCGGCTGTCTCTTGTCTGACTTTCGACGTTCCCGGGGAACACCGGGGCGGCATATTAATCTAAACTAAATCGTTTCGTGCTTCGGGTATTCAGGGACTGTGAGGCCGGGCACACGAATTTCACGGAAACACGAGCGTTAGCTGGAGAACGGGCCGGCGCGCTCGCCTGATTATAATTCTGGAGGCAAATACGTCTGTGGCTTATTAATGGGAGGCAATCTTTCTTAAGGTGCTTCGTTCATCGGCAGGAAATTTCTATAATTATTTTCGTCCCGGAGCCGGAGCTCATTAGGTCGGCCGGGGCCCGTGTTGCTCCTCCTCCTGGCCCCTCGGCGTCCTTCGCCATCCCCCGTTCGCCCTTGTTGCTTCTACCTGCGCCATCATCTCACCTTTCTAACCACGAGCACAAGCACGAGAACCATCGTCGTCCTCGTCCTCTACTCCCATTTTTTCTTTCTACCGACGCTCCTTCTTCTTCTCTCTTTCTTTCGTTCTTCGTTTTTCGTGTTCGCCGCGGCAAAGAGCGTGAACGAACGAACGAACCGGCGAGTATCAAAACATCTGCATCATATATATATATCTCTGGGACGCATCTCCTGGCTCTCTGGCACTTCGGTAATTATCGTTCGGCACCTGTTGGAGATGGGCCGTGCGTGTCTGTGCACCGGGCAGCGTCGCGACGTCATCTTCCTGGCGAATCGATGTTTCGCGTCCGCATCCCGACGTTCCACGCGCCATTCAACCCGGTGATTGCGGGTTCCGACGTTTATTTCGGCGTCTGGGTTTCATTCGGCTGGCTCCATCGCGGAGCGCTGCCACAGTCTCTTCTCTCTCTCTCTCATTGTCTCTCTTTCTCGGGGCTCTCTCTGTGTACACGCCGAGAGCTTTTGATTGTACCGGCCAGTGTACACGCGGGCTACGTGTGTACACACCGCGCTGGTCCTGTCTCCTGAAAGCCTCGTGGCCCGCGGAAACATTTTATCCAGAGCCACGCTCCCAACCGAGAGAGAAATTCACCGGACCAGCCTGATACAGTTGCGTCCGCTTAATCTTCGGGCGGTGAGGATTTTGTCGGGCTCATCAGCGATGCTCGGACCCGTTCAAACCGTTACTCATCAATTTTTTATGGGTGTTTAGGAGCGTGACTCTCGGGAAGGTTTAATCGTCTTTTAACGGCCGAACCAGCGCGGCGCGGGTTCAAATGACCTATTTCGGGTTTCTCATTTTGCGATTCATCTGCGTTCCCTTTTACACGCTGAGGAATGGGCTAAAAACCGTGTAAGAGTAAATGAAATGTGACGTGGAGCTTTGTTGGAGTTAATCATGTGAGAATATGTCGTGAAAAGAGAGATCCAGGTGGATTAAATGTTCAATGGTTTTATCTTGGTCATTTTGGTCCGTTCGATTCATTCAAATTAGCAAATTCTATTCGATGCCCAAAAAGAACATTTCGTCCTCCTTTTGGAGGAGCAGACTGTAAAAGTAAAATCTAAATGAGTTGATAAAAGTTCAAATAAATCTTTACTTTCTAAAGGTAAAAGACATGAAAGTGGTCCTGCAGACAGTAATTCCGTAAATTGAAATTTTAATCGATTACGTACATAGGAGTGTCTGCTGAAATATCAATAAAATACTAACGAATGTATGACGTCAATTTAGACGAACTTCTCGACACACGGAATCAGAAATTAAAATGCAGAAATGCAAATGGTGAATGTGCGATTTAAGAATCGCGTGAACAGAGAGGCCAAAGAGAGACATTCAACGCTATCCAGGCCATTGTAATCGTCAGCTGAACGATTCTCAGAAATTATGGAAAGATGAGATCCTTCGAAGGGTTGACAGAGCTGGGAGGAAGAAAGAAGTTTAAGATCAGGGGGACCCGGACACTTTGCTCCACTGATATTGTGCTCGAGATTTAATATTTATTAAAGAGTTTCGACGCGGGCAGAGAGCTTCCTATAGATCCCGCTTGAAACTGAAACTCGAACGCAACTAAATTTATGGCCGAGATTGTGAAACTGCCGGGCTATCTCTCTCGCTCCCTCTCCCGCCGCCCGTCCACGTGAAACTGTGTCAGCCGAGGATGGGCGTCGCAAGAAAAATATCGCCGCCGCGGAAAATCCGAGATTGTTCAAAAACTCAATTTCAGTGTCAAAGAGGGCTGAAAGCGTAGAAAAATCGCCACGACCGCCTTTGCCTCCGGATGAATTTCGCCCAGTAGTCCGATGACGTGCCAATACCTCGTCCCTTTGTGGCGAGAAGTTTCGTTGTTCGAAATTCGCCGGGGACAACTTGGCTCGCTTCGGAAAAAGAAAAGACACCGGCCCGGGTAATTGGAATTCGTTTGCGTTCCTCCGCGGTTCGTTACAGTTTGCAAAACCCCATCTCTGCAACTGATTTTGTCCATGCTTGAAGCGGATTCTCACCGGGGAACGCGATTGATCCGCGCGGTAAAGTCGCGGGAACGCAAATTCCTGTTTCCGGGATAACGACGGCAATCTGTAGCACACGGAGGCGAATAAAATCGGAATCACCGTCGAAGCTTGCGCGGATTTCCTGCTTAACGGCTTGCTGCAGCCACGGAAGCACTAAGTAGCCGTAAATATGGCGTCGGAGTAGGTGCCCGAAAAAAGGAGCAGGAGCAAAGGAAACGATCGGGCCCCGTGAAGAGATTTTGATTGCACGTTCCCGGGGCGGGGTGGTCGAAAATGATCGCGCTTGGTTGTCGGCCGAGGATCGGGCAACGTTACAAGAGTGTTTCGTCAGTCTGGTCTCGTCCGCGGCGAGAAAGAGAAACTCGGGTAACGAACGACCGGGACACAGCCAAATGACACTAATAACGGGCCGGGAAAGGAAAACATCGGGCAACTTCGATGCCCCCGGCAGAATACACCGGGGGTGTCGAGCTTCACAGGCACGTTTTTGTCAGTCTAATAACGAAAAAATGGCACGAATAGGCGACGCTGTAGGAGCCTCGTCGCGGGAGTCGTTCCTTTGAGGGTAGTCTTTCAGAGTTCCGTTTCAAGGGAGACGAAGAAGCTTGCTCCAGTAAGGAAGTTTCTGTTGAACCTTCTCGTTTTTTTCTTGTTTAGCAGCTTCTTGTTTCCGAGGGGCTATACATGCGAATAGCTATAGAATTTTCCCTAGGTGTATGCTCCGTGTCGCTCCGAGAGCTTTCTCCTATGTACAGGGTGGTTTCTGGCGAACTATCATCGATAAAATTTTCCTTATTATATACACTTGTTGTTTATTTTATATAAATCGAACAGAAAAACGCGTTATCTTATGCTTTACAAATTCGTAGATTATGCTATGTTAATTAGAAAATTCCTTTCGGCGAAAACAAAAGTAAAACACTCTCAATTCTTCTTTCCACGGTCTGGTTATCATTAATATATACTTTAGATTTAGTACGAGGTAATGTATACCTCTCAGGACAATATTCAATAAAAAGTAGGCGAAGTAGGGGTGTATTAATTACTACTATACACTAAGGCGGGGCTTGACAGACCTCTTATTAATCCTAACTCGCGGCACTAGCCTATACTTTGAATCAATGTATCGATTAACTTTTTGTCTCATGATTTATCTCGCGACCATTCACCGTGTGTTTGGTTCATGATTATTGATCGAAAGGGGAGGAGAACAATTATCAACAAATTTTCATGAGTCGCAAAGTGTTAATCTATTGACAAAAATTGATGATCCTTAAATATTCAAACAACATCACTGTACAAATGCTATTGCAAATACCGCGAGAACGTTGGTACACAAAATCAAACTCCATTTAACTTGTCCCTCAAAAATTCATCTCTGGAACAATCAATTCCCATAAAAATCGGCAGTCTCTGGCGAATATAAAAAATTCGTTTGCTCAAGGGGGCACGACACAGCGGCAAATTGGTCAGTCTATGATTTGTGGTAGCATCATTTTTACGGGCCGGTAGAGGACGATTGTTAATTACCGGTGAAAAATACAGAAAAATCAACGCGGCCAGACCGGTCCAATTACTGCGCGCGAAATCGAATTGATAATAATATAGCGTCGGAGCCGTGAGCACGAAGGTGACGAACGACTCGTCACATTGAAGAGCGAGGAAGAAGATTCAAATTCGCAATCAACGCGGTGAATAGCGCGGCGCGAGCTGGGAATCGTCTACGACCGGCTCGGAGACTGACGAGTACGCGGCCCGCTCATACCCGCTCGTACCCAGGATTCGCAGGAACGCCGTTCGGGCGTTCGCCCCGCATAGAAAGTAGTTGGCTTAACCGGCGTTACCTCTTCTTCCCTCTAATTCGATCGCGGCAGCGTTTAATTCGCGCTTTAAATTCTTCGTGACGCGAATCCGTGACTGCCGGTCGAGTTCCGTCGCGAGCAATCATTAACCGGTCGTCGGTGGTCCAATTAATTAGGCCAGTTTCGGGGACGCGACGGGCTTACCTTCAGCCGAGCCGGTCCTCAGATTTTTTGAACGGCGCCAGTTCGTTTTCCACTCCTTATGAACACCTGTTTGATTACGAGGCTTAAGGGCGAATACACTAGAAAATAACTCGCAACTTAAAGAAGTCTTGTTTGCAAATATTATTCACATATATCGAGTATGAAGTATTGAATCTAGTATCCCCGATCCAGTAAATTAATCGAGAGGTGACTATGAAATTTGTCTGCTGCCATCGTCTCTATTTATTTTCAATCGAGACCTGACCCGAGTGTCAAAACGCTTCCTCAAAATAATAGGTTTCCTCATTACCCACATAGCTAATAAAATGTTCCAGCGTAAACTTCCTTACCGCCAACAAAGAAGAATCAAGCGAGTATAATGCCCTAGCCACGTGAACCGATTATGGCGATGGTGCAATTTATCTAGCTCGTCCACTCGCGGTTTCCTTCTTATTTCACCAGCGGAGACACGAGACTATGCTCCAGGGTAATACTATACAGTTAGGATTTGTGTAACAGTACCTATACGATCAATTATTTATCCCTTAATTCCTGATCTTGTTCGTAAAGCTCATTTTCTTCAAGAGCTAACGATTCTTTATGATTATACGATACGTGAGAATTGCAACTCGTTCGAAGGATTAAGGATCCCGGACAGGTGGAAGCAACGAGCAGACGTGTCGGAATGGGAGATCAGAAATATCCCCGGCTCTGCGTTTCGTGTCACAAAGTGTCCGGGGAACATCTTCGTTCCAGCAGGTAGACGAAACCTGTTTTGCCATCTTATGCAGCAAACTTCAGATACGCGAGAGATACCGCGGAGCTTTAGGAAGTTCTGGTAGTTCAGTTACGGCGATAAGATAGCGGGTCCAATTAGAGTCACTCGAGCGGAGCCGAATCCGTATAACCCTTCATTTAGAAACAATGTTTCTTCTGGTCGCTTCCAATCGTTGTGTGGGATCACTGGCGAGCTGTGGATCTTCGCGCTGTTACAAAGAAACTTGGCAGAAAGTGAAAGCTCCGCTGCTAACTCACTGATCTTTATATTATCTATAAAAATAACAGATAGTTTTATAGAAGACATACTTGTAGAATACACTTTCTGAATAATGAACAACAAGACTGACAGAGGCTTTATCTTCGAACTGGCCGCAACAGCGCGGAGTCCGCGGATCAGCGAGCAGAATGAAACGGGGCGAGGTGATTGATAATCGCGAGCCTCCGATCATTAACTCTCTGGGAATAGGCTTAGCGGTTCCCATATCCGGGCGGTCAATTATTAACGAATCCCGGGACGCCGGTAAACACGGGTCCTCCGGTTGACAAAATGCTTATTCACTCCTCGGCGTAGGTGAGTACGGTCCGTGTATCCTAACCCGAAAAGAAACCCTCGTCTGTCGTCCTGCATAATTAAGGATATACGCGGGGCCAAGCCGGATGTGTTACGGTTTTCCATTGTCCGACCGGCAAACATTGTCCCCCTGCACCCCTCGATGCACGGTGCTCTCCTCCCCTGGGTGACATTCGTAAGCCGGATTTAAGCAGATGTACGTACACCTAGCGGGCCGCCGCGCCGGTGGATCCTGCATACTAAACGATGATCCTTTGAACAATCAATGATCCGAAACTAGCAACGGAACACGGCTCCTCGTTACGACACGCGTGCACATCGGCATTGATCGCTGGCTCTGGGGATGGCGCATGCTCTTCTCTCCGGGGCTTACAGCGAGTGCGACAGAGAGGAGAGAAAGACAGAGAGAGAGAACGATCCGTCGAGTTCCAACGGGCCCGGCGAAAAAGTAATTCGCAAATTCCACGGAGCGTACGCAAACCTTATGAATATCCGTTCCCGGAAAGCGGCGTAGCGCGACTCGCCTCTCGGCTTGGCTCTCAGCTTCTCTCAGTTCGTCTCAGAGTCCGGCCGCAATTTGTCAGGGTTGACAGCGGTTCCTCGCGACGGTAAAAAAAGATTTCCTATAGAGCGAGATCGAGAGCGAAGGGATCCAGGAAAAGAGAGAGAGAGAAAGTGTAGAGAGATAGGAAAGAGCAGAGATCGCTCCTCGACCTACAGCGCGCCTCATTAAATAACCCCTAGCTCTTCTCTAATGATTAGACGTCCCTACGGCCGAGCCAGGCCCGCCGATAAATTTACAAACCGCGGCCCGACCAATGGAAACACTGGTTTTATGAGGATCTTAGAGCCCTGGCTTTTGTTGCCCGGCTGCTACGTCCGATTGGCTCGCCACGGATTCACCTGGCCCGCGTGCTTTTATTTCGCCACGGCCGAGCAAGGCATTCCTGACGAGGCGATTAGTCCTGTCCGTGTGCTGCTTTCTCGCAGCCCCCTCCGATCCTTTCTTCTCTTCTCAGCTCCTCGCTGACCTCGCCCTTTCGAATAACAAATGGATTCAGATCTGGAGGAGACGGTAGCACGGATTCAGCGGTGCAAGCATTAACGACTGCTCGTGATATTGGCCCCGTGTTTATTTCCTGTTGCCCGGGGACGATCCTCGCCCGCGATCCATAAATCATCGCCGGCCGGGTTACCCTGATCAAGAAACGACCCCGGGTTTCAGTAATTGTTTACTCGGGATCCGAGATAGGTCGGGAATAAGTGGAGCAAGTTTGTCTGCGTTTGGGATCCAGCCCTTGAAGGTCATTGACAATTTCTTTCTACGATTAAAGTTATCATAGATTTGAAGATTGAAGTATTCTTTTCAGGGGTTAGGTATTCAGCGTGTTAAAATATCAATATTTTTTAGATTCTTCTCCATAAAAGAGGGAACGTGTAAAAATATTTGGAACACGGTCTTTGTTACAAAATGCAGACAGCTTTCCTTCCTTGTTTTTTCAACGAAATGACTGGACTAGAATTTTGTTATTACTGCACCAATTTGATCGACGGTTTCCTGGCCTGGTTTAACGAAAGTTAAATATTTTTCGTTCCTACGTAACGTTTACTAAGTACGCGGGACATTTTTAGAAATATAGGGTTTTGTGAATATTGTAGTTTTCAATACCGAGTTTTATTTTCATAGAAACATTTTCTACGAAAAAATATTTCGCTGTATGCTTGCTCGAAATTTTCCTCCAACTCTTTTACCGAATTTTATGAAATCATTATCTTAAATGTTCTAACAGAACGCGCGTCAAGTACGAATTCTATTAAAGATTGTTAAATTGATCTTGATCTTGCCTACCGCCACCACAACAAAGGAGAGAAAAATTGTTTACTCCCTCAATTCAACTCCTATTGTTCTCTAACATTTTGATTTGGCGACAGCAATAAGCGGGCTATTTAAAATGGTGAAATTAGTGGGACCATCCTGTACATTTCGTTGAATTGTACTGCACCGCCGATTAGGGAACAGGGCGGCGCTTGATCGCGACTTCCGGCCACAGCACGGTCGTCTTGTCAAGAAATGGTGGGGGAGGGGTTGGGAGGGGGTGCGGAAAGGCGGACAACAGCTTCGGGAGACGGCAAATTGCGGTGAGCTTCGATTTCAGAGCCGACGAGCCACCGAATGCCCGTGGAATTATTTATCGTTCCGCCACAAGGCGGTTCCGTCCGGACCCGTCGAGACGTCGAAGTCGATTCTCCCTCGATGAATCGGCGCGTCGGCGAACAATGCGACTACGCGGTCCGTGCGTAATTATGTCGATGAGCGAACACTGTCGCCATTGTTTAGTATTTCCGTGATACAACGTCGGCCTGGTTCAACGTTGTTAATGCTCCTGGTTATTTCAGCGGCGGTAAATAAACGACAAATCCATCAGCCGGAGAAACGGAAAGGAGAAAAAGCGGGATAGAAAGAAAAAGAGAAATGAATGGAGAATGAGGCGTGAAGAGGATGGCAGCGGTGAAGTAATTTAAATGAGCCAGGGAAACGGTGTGCATCGGTCAGGTGACCGCTCCGAATTACGACCGGTCGACCCAGTGCTATTTATTAGCATAGTTTCTTATCGATTACCATATTCCAGCAGTAAATTCCGATTAGAAAGCGTATCGTAAATCCTCGAAATCAGGTTATTAACCGGTCCCGCCAACGCTTCCACCCATAAATCGATCGGCAATTTATGTAATCGAGTGCACCGGCTGTGTGCGTGCATGCGCCCGCGCGTATACGTGTCTATGTTGCGTGAATCGAACAGAGACAGGCAGAAAGAGGGATGGAAGAGAGAATTAGAGGGAGAGAGATGTGCACACGAGTCTTTGGTGCAGGGGCCTTCTTAATATTCGCAGATAAGACGCGACCGATAAGCCCGATCCCGCGTATCGATGGTTCACGGCCCGTTGACTCGCGCATGACGAAGATTAATACGAGAGATAGCGCAGCCCGTGAACTGCACCGCATAGAAGCGATCCGGAACTTCGAGCAACGTCGTGCCCGCAATGCCGAAATTTGCAAATTAATTGTCACGTCAGGAATAGACGACCGAAGCTGTTCCCTTGATCGGTTGTGTCGCGCAATACCGCCGCCGCCGCCACCTGCAAACGGTCTTACAGACTCGATTAGGGTTCATGAATCCAAGATTATGACGCTTTGTAGATATCGAACATTTCGACGATTTGAAATTGTCCCGCACCCTCGGCCTCTCAAACCCTGGAAAATCTGATCCATTTGGAACGGACATTCCAGAGACCTTTGTCAACCAAAGCTCCCACCTGCGCAGATCTAAATCTAATTTGTACGCTAACGGCTCCGTTGACAGCGCCTCGAACTCGGCATTCGATTTTCCAACCCCTTTTCCGACACTTTGAGAGTTAGAAGAAAGGTCCATGTTTTTACACATTACGTATTTCACTTCATCTTCTGCTTCGCCACGGAAGAACCTGCGTCGATGTTCCGGACGGATATCGAAACAACAATTATTCAAGTGTAATTAGGAGCGGATGGGCGATCCGGAAGAGCCCGGCCGAGGCAAACATTGTAACGCAGAAGCTGTGGGGATAGCGAGGTGTAGGAGCGCGTTACCGAATCGGGACTCGTTAGTTACAGATCCGCGAAACTAGATTAGCTGGCTAATTGTCTTGGCAGAAATCTCCGGTAAGCCGAGGCTCGAGCAGAGGCCTGCTGTTGGGTTCCACGAGACAAAGGCCGATCGTAATAATCCGAACTATGCGTTTCATTGGCCCCTGTCGTGCAAATTCACCGTTCCGACGCGCTGCGCATCCTTCCAGTCCGGCTAATTGCGTGAACAACGGGTCTGCGGGCCTGTGTGTCCATTAAAGGGCAATGAGGGATAAGGGAAGGCGATAAGGGAACGCTAGCGAAATTCTTTGGAGAACACGGCTCTTGCGATTTTTACGGACTGCCGGCGTTCTAGCAGCAGGATGCATTATCGCGGAGTTTTCGCCGACCGTTGCCTTTTACACGGTCGTTTTTAATGATAAGTTTTGATGGAACGAGCCGACCGGCGCGGTTTGCCGTTCGGATACGCCCACTGTCGCCCGGCAAAGTTTCCGCAACCCGACGTTAATGAGAAAGATATTCGTGGACCCTCTATTCATGGCGTAAAATTAACATTTTTCTTTTACGCGCGGCTTTTAAATTCGGATACAGGCGGCACGAAGCCCCGCGCAACTCTCCCGGACACGCGGTTTGCAACCCCTCGTTTTTCATTAGTTTTTTAAACGCAGCTCCCGCCACACGATGAATTTAATTCGAGCAATTCGCGATGAACGCCGGAAATTACAATGGCACGGCCGCCGAATGCTGTTCGCGTCGTTTAAACGCGGCGCGCCGCCGCATTTTTCGACATGGTTTCCCGTGGAATCGAACGCAATTCTGATTTTTACTTCGTTTGCTGTTTGCTTGCGCCGCGGACGCCGTAGACGAGGGCAAATTTGTGGTGTTGTAACTAGATTACGAATTGGTCGACCATCTATTTTCCATTAACCCGAAAATCTATCTGTCAGAGGTGACAGATGAATTCCGACGGTACTTTTGATTGAGCTGGGGTTGTTTTAAACATCGAACATTGGTAAAAATCATTGAAAATTGCGGATTGATCGCAGCTTCCTCTTTTTGCGCATGATATGTGGTCAGAGAAATTGTATTAGCGTGTGTTTTTTTCTACCATACAGACTATTTCCGTCTGTGATGTAACTTTAGAAAGTGTCGGTCCGCCTGAAGCTTCCGGGCTGGACTCGGGGGTCCGACCCTGGGGTCGATCTAGCTCCAGAGGGACCGATGTAGTTTCCCAAACGTGGCTGGTGGACCAAGGGCGATTCTGGTGGAGGACCTTCCATCTTCCTCTCGACCTTCTTCCTTACCCTCCCAATCTTCTTATTATAGTAGGTATTTGTAGCATGTTACGATATAATAACGCTACATATTCCAAAGAAGCTCGTATAATTATTTTATATACCAGTCCAGAAGAACCCGTACAGATTGCGGTTGAACAGATACCGAGACGGTTCAGAATCCTGAATAAACTTCTGTAGCTATTTACCCGCAATCCTGTCCAGTTTCATTTTCTCCGACTCCAAGCTCGCCGTCCGACAATCTCGCCGCAAAACCTCTAATGGCGATCTCGAGGAATCCCGTTTGAAAAAAATATTAATTGCCCGCTTCGTTAGACGAGGGAACGGGCTGAAAAGGATCGAATAACAACCCGGACAAATTAAATATGACGGACGGACTCTTTCTCTCTCTTCCACATCCCTCTCTCTCTCGGCTTGCCGTTGCGGAGCCCTCTATCGAGTCTCACGAAATAAGTGAATATCAACGGAAATAATTCAGCGCACTGCGCCGTTGCGCCGGATCCTTGAAACATCTGGACCACACAATCGGGTCCGAGGCTCGCGATACGAAAGGAAAAGAAAAACGAGGTCCGTCGGTGGCTAGGAATAGACCGTCGGAGGAACCACCCCTCTGGCGGTGCGCGGCGCGCGATGTATTAAGAATGCACGTGAATGACGTGAAACGAATTCCTATGCAAAGCGGCACCGGAGAGAGGCCGGGGCGCGTTGGCTGGTCCTGTCTAACTAGCAGCTCGCATCATTAACGGGTCTTGTTTGTTTTACAGCGGCGCAGAAAGGACACGCCCATTTCCTCGTCATTCTCCTCAGGTCCTACGGACCCAGGCTCCGAGCGCTCTGTGCTCCGCTCTGCTCTGCTCTGTCCTCTTGCTCTCCTCCCTTAATCTCCTTCAGAGCCTCTTCGTTCCTTTCTCTATACGGTGTGTCGTTCGCTTCACGCCGGCTTTAATTTCCAGAGTTCAGAAGGCTGCCCCCGTTGCTCGCGAGCTTCGCCCCGCTTCGGCGACCGGTCTTTGATGTTGCATTATGATTTTTGCCTGGACAACGTAATCACCAAGCGACTTTGTACACGCTCTCTCTCTCTCGGACCGAGCATTCCGCTGCGCCGGACCACGGGCAAATAGAGGCGCGTCGAAAATTGCTTCGCCTCTTGGTGCTTCCCTCGTAAAATCAGAATCGGCCAGAAACTCGCTAACCAAAGGGAATTATGTCTGTTACGCGCTGCCACCCGCTCTCTTGTTCCAGCTATACGCGTTTCCCCGCACGATCCGGTAAAATTGTTGTGTCGCTTCTGTTTGCTCGGCTTCTCTCACATTCAGCGACTTCCTATAACTCGGTTTTCGTTATTTCAACTCCGCACCATCTGTATAAAATGTTGAAGTCAATGTGTCGACTTGTTCAGATAATATCTGTTGCGATAAAAAATAATTTGGCAGCATCCTGCGTATGTCGCCGGTTATTTCCGTTACATCGTTTGTTGTGGTTAACAAACACACGGGTCCCGTCGAGATCGATATAACGTGAAGCATCGCATAAATATTTGGACTATGCTTTGCGCGTCGATAGAGCGTCGCTCCAACGAGATTTTCGTCGGTGCTCGAGTTTCGTGTAATAATCAGGAGAGATGGAAGCGAAATGAGTAATTTGTGCAAACATCAAATGTACTCGGCCGTTTCCAATTTGTCGGTTTTATTCCTGTAAACTCGCGCTTATCTGGGCGCAGGTTTCGGTTATTAAAAAGCGCTCTCTAAATATTTTTCTGTAGCCCGCATATTGGATGGCCCTCCGCTTTTTTTTCTGGGACAGACAAATATTCACTTTTGCATTAAACGACTCGTATACCGGTATCCCGAAAAAGTAATTAGAACAGTAACGGAACTATTTGAAGACTATTAGCGGTAACAGCAGAGACTCCAGATTTTTGATAACAGTAATATTTTTAGGATTTCATTCAATTAAATCCTGAAAGTATGCACTATAAGTGGAAATGTAGAGTGGAATAAACTTCTTTTAACCCTTAACATTCAGATATTAGATCACTTTCGTATCTATAAAATGAAAAAATCATGTGATAGAAATATTTTAGATCGGAGGAAATGTTTGGTTTTGAAGTTAAAATATCTCCGAGTGGAAATGGTTGAGATTTTCTTCTATGAAAAGTGTTGTGCTTGATTCTTCAACCCGGAGTCCAGCAGTTTATTCCCGGAGCACCCTGTATGCAAAGGGAGAGAGCCGGTGAACCACTCTCGCTCTCGTCCACCCCGGTGCGTGTATACATATTCATGGTGTCATTAGCGCCCCGTGAAACATGCTATTGGTAAACGTTTCTGGTGCTCTCTTCTCATAGATGATTGCGGCCACGCATCGCGCCCGGCTTGCCCCGGTCTCCTTATAAATTATTGCCGGCTCGTTTCGCGGAACGTCAATGCCGTCCTCGATGACAAAGTGGTCAGGCTCGTAAAGCTGCGAAACGTGCAGCCATAACACGACCACGCCGAGAGCCACGCCACGGTGAGCACCGCGCCGCGCCGTGCCACGCCACAGCCACGCCGAACCGAACCGAAACGAACCGGCAACGGAACCCGCGGATCCCCGGGATCGTAATCGCCGATCGATCTTCCCCTTAACGCCCGGTTACCCTAACACCACGGTAAGAAGAAAGTTGTCGGTTCGACAGCCTGAGCCCCTCTTTTAGCGGCGCGGCGATTTATTAGCCGTATTTAATAATCAACAATGGCGTCCGGCCGCGCAATAAAAACAGCCAACCGGAGCCGCGGACCGGCAATAAGAAGCCGGTCCGCCATTATCAAGGCCCGTTTATCGTTTCGCCATCACGCTCTTGATCCTCCCATTCCTGCCTGCCACCGTTTATTGATATTTTTCGATCCTGCACGTTCCGTGTCCTGCACGTTCTATAGATCCCTCTGCTAACTCGCGAACAGCGAGACAATTACTACTTTTCATAGGAACGTTGCACCTGCGATCATAACATAGAATTACATAGAACGTAACATGGAATAAAATTTGTTATAACAATAACAATAGCATTTATAGGTCTTCATTGAATAAATTACAGTACGCGGTGCTAAATTTCATAATATCGTGTTTCCACGTAAATGAATATCAAACACACATTTTTCATATCTGCCCCACCCAACAAGTAAATCAACCGGTATCAACTGTACAAAATCATTTCTTTAATATTTGAACTTTCCCTTGCGCGCGCGTCGTAAATCTCGAGGTTCCATTTTATTACCGTCTTATTTGGAAAAGAAAGAATGATTTCACCGCGGTTTTCTTTTTTCTGCGAGCGCGAATGCTATCTTCCAGACCCCGGTTATAATACAGGACGGTTTTCGCGACGCGACGAGCGATAAGAACTTTTGGTTTCGTGTTCAGCGAGCGCGTTCAATCTTATTTTACCAGGACGAACGGTTTAGTTGGCATGTTCATCGTGACTTTGAACTCGTGTCGGGGATTTCTTTCGCCGGCTCGTTGTACACGCGGGCGAAGACGAGGCGACATTATGATACGTTTTTCCCCGGGGATTTCAATTTGCATCCGCCACTCTTCCGTTGCCCCGAGAGGGCGCGATGCGACGCGATGCAGCGGGACGCGCGACAAGAAAATCATGGCCACCGTGCGCCGCCGTTTTATTTATTAACGACGCCGGTTTATTAATTGCGTTGGGATCGCGCCTGGCAGGCTACTAACGCCGGTTATCGATTGAACCGTGTGCGAGCAGGTAGTCGTTGTCTTACTGCCTGTAATCTTCTGTAATAGGAAACGATAAATTCGTTATTGCACTCCTGCTCGACCAGTTGTTCTGGTTGTGTAGCTCTTTTAAATTCAACAGCGAGACCAGTCGAGACCGAATATATAGAACGAGCTTATTTACCGAAACGAAACGGATGTGGGAGATTGTTGTGGAATTTGTAACCAACAGAGAAAAATAATTCATGTCGCGGGTACTAGCGCGGGGTGGCGGAGAGGCTACTGCCCGGAAAATTTTCATTTCGCGGTAACACCGTGCTCCGTTGTGCAGTATCGTCTCATTAGTAATTTTATACTACGGGAAATATTTATCTCATCGGTCCTCAATTTCCCGGCGAACGCGCTATAAATATCGCGAAACGCTCGGAAAATATCGCCCGATGATGTTTCCTCAATAGCGAGCCAGGTGTAAATACTTTTTTTTTTGAATCGTTAATGCATAAACGGCTGCGATGGCGCTGCGAATGAATTTTTTTTTTAATTGTAGCTTAATTGCTTTGTATTTCCATGAAATTGATGCTGTGTTCCTTCGGGGCGAATGGAAATGTTTGAACGGGGTAATGAATGTTTACTGCTGCTTTCCCATGCATATGCAGTTTGAAAGAAGAATTGCACATACGGAACATCCTGGGACAATAGTTAATGATTTTATAGGTCCAGTTAATGATTTTATATTGATTCCATTATATTATATTAAAATCAGCCTACTAATAGGCAATAGGCTGTGGCTCTGATCATTTGATCACCCATTGTAATTAATACAATTCCAAGTGAAACGTGCATTTCGAATAAAGAGCGATGTTTGATCGATACAATGGGGATTTCGAGTAGCGTGTATTTCAATGCAAGACGTTCCGCGTCTCTATAATTTGACTGACCGCGATCGTTATTGTCCCAGGTGATTTACAGGCGAGTAATTAGCGCGCGGCTCGGCCGAAGGATGCCGCTTAGAATTCGGCATAACAGTGACTCACGTCCGATGCATTTCGAGAGGTTTAAGTCGAGCCATTACGGCTCAGAATTACGCGGCAATCAGACAAGGCCGACGCGACAGATCACTCCGCCGCGCCGCGCCGGTAAGGAATGGAACGATAGAATCCTAATTGGCAATAAATAACGCGGTATGCGTAACGGGGAAGATCAGTAATAACGATCGGCAGCACCGGAGCGGCGGCGTGGCCGATCGGGCCCGAAGTTCTATTTAGTAGGTAGAGAATTAATTACGCCGTCGGTGAATCTGCCAGGATTTAGAATCGAATTACGTAAATGTAATTACAGGGCGCCAGCGCAACAGAGCGCGATTGTAGGTAATTTGTGCTCGCCCGTCTTTCTTTCATCCTCCCTCTTTCTTTCTCCGCCGGTTTCGCTTTTCCTTCCCTGTTCGTTTACATGTTCGGTCTCGTTACTTTTTCCCTCCCCTCTCTGTCTCTCTTTCTCTCTCTCTCTCTCCCTCTCTCTCTGTCTCTATATGGTCTGCTATCCTTTATTTCTTTCACTTTCCTCCCGCTCATTCGCTCAGTCTGTCACAACAGTTTCCGGTTAAATGAAACCGCTGGCCTTCGCGAAACACTTTTCATGGTCGCTTTGCGATCGAGCCAGCTCGTTCCCGAGCTCTGAGTTTATTAAAATAAAGCAGTTCAGCGCCGATCGATCCAGTTCATTATTTATGATCCTCGTGAAATTGAATTTTTTCACCGGGGTCCGCCTCCTTTTTGCCCCCGGCAATCAAGGACGCACAGAGGATCAAGGTAACTGTATATCCCCGTTTCACGGACTCCAACAACGGACTTTCTACCGGTTGATTACCAATTAAACCGTGTACTGCTCAGTGCAAACCTATCCTCCGATCGGCAGAGTTCCTCTTGCAGGATTGTTTAAAATTCTATATATTTTCACCACGTTTTTTATATATCGTATAAAACCGTGTGCCAAGAAAAATTCATTCGTATACGACACAATGATCTTCAAGGTCATACAAGGTCAGAAATGGATTGGACAGCACGGAAGATAATTTCTGAAGTTTCTGGACTCGTTCTGCAAACGCTCATACGAAGCCGATAGCGACCAGACGAAATCAACGTCACCGTGTAATTTCCATGGTAAATTCCTCGTCGAGCGAGTTCGTAAAAGTTCCTGGACACCGTGTTAAATGGTAACTATCCCGGAGGATCCTTGTACGATTCTTTCTGAATAGGAACATTTCTGCTCGCAGTTCGAGCAGAACAGAGATGTCTTACGTTAAGTCTAACCCAGATTCCGCTAATTACCACGGAGACGTTAAAAGACAACTTTCCGGTAGTTGGAAAGACATTCAGCGCTAACGGACCATTTCGCCCGAGATCCGAGTGTTTAGGATGGATTCTCCGAGCTGTTCCCTCTCCCTTTCTCTTTCTCTCGCTCTCACTCTATCCCGGCTCCGGTGTCTGCCAGCGGTTCAAACGATGCTCGCGAGGAAAGCCGTGGATGATTCATCGGTCTAATGCCACGGACGTTTAGAAATATTCAAAGTTCATTAATTTGCAGATGGTCAGGGATCGATCAGTGCCCGGGCCAGGCCTCGACAGTGCTCGCTGATGGCGACGTTAAATCAGTGTCGGCGCGGCCTAATTCGAAGCTCAACAGATCGCTCAGATATTCCTGTTAACTCGCGCACTGATTAAACGAGTCGGGTGGCTGCGAGTTAACGAGCCCCAGGCTCGGTTGCCTTCTTGTAAAAAACTACGGTGAAGCAGAGACAAGGGCGTGGCAAAAATTCGTCGAGACACAATTGGCAGATCCGTGCAAAAAAGTTGCGGCCTCGGCGACGACAGAAAACCCGAGGACTGAAGGTGGGGGTGGTTTGATAAAGGACGAGGCAACGAGGCTTACGGAATTCCACATCTAAGAGAATTAAATGTACCCTCCCGAGGATCGAGATCGATCATTACGATTAGTCGGCATTAATCATCCGCGATATGAAAGGGAACAATGGCGGCCGGGAAGCTGAGGGGCGTAGTCGCGTTGCTAATTACGGTAGAAAGGGATTCCGGAAAGAACAATGCCCGTGCATAGCGTCGTGAATTTTCTCAATGGCTGCCACCTTCTATACAGGCCGGTTTTCATCGAACATTTTCCCGGTAGCCTGTTTGCGCCCGCCTAACAATTTTATTTAGCCGATTATGCAATAATGGCGCGGCTAATAGGGTCCCCGGAAACATTCTTTAGTGAAAATACTTTCTGGTCTTCTCCCGTTTCACGGATCCCCGTCAATTTCGTTCGCCATCACGATACCCCGTAAATTGTTGCTCTCCCACTTTGTGAATTAATTCTTTGCGGACGAGGATTTTCTGGAAATTATTTACGCGGCCCTGGTGTCCGTGAATGTCTCCGCATTCGTTCACAAAAAGGTTGGAGATAATTTAAAATGAGTCCAGCATTATTATTGTCTTTTTTACAAAAATTTCCAGTCTTCAATCAACTTGTTACCATTCGTCATTCGTTCAGGGCCATATTCTTGCGAAAGCAAGAAGCACATCTGGTTGTCCCGCTAAGAAATGCCCGTCACGGTAAAAACGAGCCGAAGGAGGCTGGAGGTCGGTCTTCGATCTTGTCCAAGCGGGTACGTGCCCGGTAACGCGAATCAGCGATCCGCTGGTTGCGTATCCTCCCTTTCTCTTGATCCCCTTCGCGTTCTGTCGGTGTTTCATCGCAAAAATCGAGTCAGTTTAGAACACTTACTCTCCCATTAATGCCGTCATCTGCGCGGGTTTGGCCATTAATCGTGGCGAGCTGAAGTCTGGCTTACGAGCCAGTTAAACCGTGGCAACGCTGCCCAGTCTGATCCTTTATCTCTCTCTCTCTCTCTCTCTCTCGTTCTCGTTCTCTTCCAGTTTCTCTTTAGCCATGCTCCTCCCGTGATCCTCTCTTCTTCGAACCCCACTGAACGCAAGCTGTGTTCCCGCAATTTGTTGCCAAATTTATTACGTGGCCGGAGATAAAAAGTAAAGATCGACCCGCGAAAAAAGGTATAACGAATGACGTATCGTTCCGTTGCTGCTTGCCTTATAACCTCTTCATTCCGACCGGCGCGGAAGGCTAGCAAGAAAGAAAGGGGAGAGAGAGAGCAAGAGAGGAGAAAACGAAGAAAAAATTAAGAGAGGGGAGAAAGGAAATCCCAGGGATTGCCGGAAAACTAAAAACGATACTCGAGTCGTCGTCTTGAAAACCAGACGACCGGTAACGACGACGACGACGAGCTCCACCCCCCTGTTGCGGTGGTACCGCAATTATTCGCCACGTAATTATTTCTTTGCAAATATTTAGTAACGAACATGAATACCGGCGGCGTAATTACGTCAGCGAGATGCACTCTCGTTTACCACTTCTTTAATAATATGTTCTTAATGGTCTACGCCGGCATTCGCTTAATTGCCGGCGTTTATCCGCCGCAATTATACGAGCACTCTCTAATCCGTTTATTACCGTCAGCCTTGCTTTACTCTTTCCGAAGTGGCGTTTATCATGCTGAGGATTAAAAGGAGAGCCTCCCCTTTATTAAGCGCTCGATTAACATCATCGTCTCTGTCATCGCCGCTTTTTTTTTGCCGACGCGACGGTGCCTACACCCGCACCGCGTATCGATCCGCGGAATATGAAAGTTCGCGTTACTTGCGAACGCGGAAGAAAATTTTCGCGAAGGGACGCGGGAGAATTTTCACGATCGCGATTCCAGGAGACATTGCACCGGGCTTCGTGCTGCGGGAAACGTGATTGATACCCAAGCCCGGCTTCCGGTCGAACGAGAGCTATTAATTAATCAATCGGGTAGAGGAGCGCTTCCTGGTAATCAAAATGGAACGGAAATGAACGCACTCGTTTCTCTGATCGTCTCTTTTCAGCTGGATGCTCCTCTGCTCGCTAGAGAGGCAATGCGGGAAGCAAATGATGGCTTTTAGTATCGCGGAAGACCGAGCAAGATCCAAAAAGTGACGGATGGGTTGTCTGAGAATAGTGCTATCCTTCCGAGAAATATTTGATCGGAATCGCGAATATGATTGCTCCAGGAATTATTCAGATGTTCATTAAAAGCGAAGAATAATAGTGTGCGTGTATCAAGCCTCCTGTGCTCTTCGAGCTAATGAAAATGAGAGTTTTAGGAATGCGGTTATAATACACGTGATTTATTAAAATTATTAAGGAATAAATCATGCAGATTATAATGGAATTAACTGTTCATAAATATTGGAATAAAAATTAATTTTCAAAGATGAACGAAAAATGAATACTTAGCACGACGAAGATGAAAACTGCCGAAATAAATGGCCGACAACATAAGAGTAGAAGCATATGATGTATTTTTCATTTGTTACCAAGCGTTGGATAACCCAGTAGCCCAGTAACGCGAGTAAATGAACATTCAATAGGATTAGAATTGATCGACGAACGACCCAGAATGTCGGCAGAATGCTCTCTACGGATAGAGATAAAACTCTCCCGATGGTCGTCCGCGAAAGAAACTAAAAAGCGTGCGACTACGCGCGCTTTTCAGTCGGCTAAGAGTCGCGTAATTTGAAATGCGCTTAACTTAAAAGCATTTATCTGTAACCGTATTATTACGAGCGGCACGATTGTTCGTTTCGATGTTGCTCGAAAGAGGATTTACCTGTCCGGGGGGATGGAAAGGGCGAGCGTTAGAGACCATGCGCGACTCAACTCCGAGACTCGCAGCTCCGTAGGTGGCTGAAATCCCTCCCATTCAGAAGTTTCGATACTAATCGCAAGGTCATCGAGGATTCCCCGGGGAGGCCAGCCGATAATCTCGCAGCAGGACCTTCCCGCGGCGGGTATCCGTCGGTCTTATCGCGTCGAAGGCGTCGAAAGCGCGGGAGACTTTTACTTTTCCGTCTTATTCTCGCGCCGGTTTCTTTCCAACAACGCAGCCGTCCACCTTTTTCGCGGCGCGTCTTCCGGCGCGGTTCTGCGTCAGCTGTTCTACTCTCGAAATCCGACGCCATAAATCCGTGGGATTACAAAGCATCAATCGGAGATTGCAGCTTGTTTTTGGCTGCCGCGGGACCGAGGCTCGCCGTGCCTCTGGAAAAATGAAACGCATTTCATGAATTATTCAGCGGCCTATCGCGAGATCCGTTCCGAAGCGAGGATAATGCGTGCATGTGTGGCTCCCTGGCCGATTTTTCGCTCGATCTCGCCTTCCGATTCTGTTCCTCCTCCACGATAATCGCCCCTGAGACCTCGTCATCTGCCTTGTCCACCCTGTCACTCTCGACTTACCGCGAAAAGTCCCTCGAAGAGACCACATGACGTCACGTGACGAGAATTTCCCTACCAATCACGCGGTCACTATCTGGGTTAGACTGGAATAGATGAGTTCATATTCGAGTCGGAACACGGTAGTGAAGGTAGCGCCTCGAGCGTCGGCAGACCGCGAACTATAACTTGGTGGCGTCATTCAGGTTTTGACTATCGCAGTTCCCCCACTATTTATCCGAGAAGTCCCTCGATCTGGTGACGCTGCTCTCTACTTTCGCGTCGTCTTTGAAGAATCGCAGCAAAGGATTCGCGAGCCAATACGGCGGAGCTAGATCGTATCCCTCGGGATCTGAGCTGCAAACTTCGGGCCATCTACCGATCCAGCCCTTTCATCCGTTTCTCCAGAAGTCTAAGGGTCGCTGCAGACTCCGTTTATCGCGACGGTTACTCGGGAACAATAATTCCAGACGAAACGCCCGCCGGTGGCTGCGAAGTTTCCGCGACTGGATTTACCCAACCCCTGCTTCGCGGTTTCTTTGAGAGAGAGAAGAGAGAGAGAGAGAATAGAGAGATGAGGCAAAATGTTTTTGCCAGTCGGCTGGGAGAGCCGCAGTCGCGAGACCAGGTAAATAGTATCTTTGTTCGCCGGGTACGGTTTTCAACGGGATTTGAATTTACCCGACGGCTCGGCCGAGCAAATTGGCGACGTCCTATTCGCCCGTGTCGCGGAATCAGAAGTTGCCAACAATTTTTCTGTAGGCCCCCCCTTCCTTTTCCTCATCCTCCTCGTTTCTCTCTCTCTACCATCGCGACTCCAATTGCACGCCGCGGATGAAATTGCTTCGGCGCGAAACCCACGCCGGCGTGTAACGCGGAATGGTTTCTTTGGCGAGGGCTCGTCGCCTCGGAAAAACAACTCGCACCGTTGTAAATCTTCCCGCAGCCCCGTTCATCTTGTGCTATCCTGCCTTCAAACAAGCCATCGCCGGCTGTCTATTAGTCGCGTTTGTTAAGTTTAATTGAATCGGCCGCGATTTGAAAGTTTAAACGGTACCCAGCCTTTTCCCTTAATCCTCGCTAAACGATCCACTCATTACTCCGTCTTTTAATGGAGCGTTTGCTACTGGTGTCTCCGGATTATGCTGTATTTTACAGTATTGAAGAAATTCTTCGCAACGGCGTGTTTCGCAGATATTTAATCGTGTACCGGCATAAGCAGAATTTGTTTCAATCGTCTCACCCCGGTCTCGATTACCATTTCCCACAATTTCCCTTTTGATGCATCATATCTTTCATTCGTGTTCCGGCCGACTTCCTTGATCGTTCGTTAGATCCTTCGCCTTTTCAAGTTCGCCGTTCATGTTCGATCCATTCACTGCGTTGTCGCAAACGCCAACACCGAGTATCTCTCACGTCCATCACGCACGTGATACGATAAAACCATCTCCATCATCGTTACCATTCTTTGAAACAAGAGGAGCGTACAACCGGGAATGTCCGAGCGGCAATTGTCTTCCGCCGAGATTCTCTCAAGACGAGATCACCGCGGGGTTATTTAAAATAACAAATGTGTAATAAAGTAATCTCGCCAGAGTATCTTGTGCTGTCATTTTCCGGCATTCAGGCGCAACGGCGCGTGACGACACGATAGTGCGAGTCGCGCGGGTCGACTTGAAAGGATCCTGCGACTTCATCTTCATCCAGCGGAACAATGACCGTGCAAAGTGCGCGCTCGAGAGATAACTTCGTCACGTGGCCTCGCCCTTGGATGACCTTGACGGAGCCTCGCCTCCTTTGCAAAACAAACAGAAGCGCGCTGATCGTGCAAATATTACAAGCGATAAAAGTTTGATCAAAGAATTATGTGACCCATGTATGGTCAATAAGGCAGTACTAAAAAAATTAGACTACAGCTTCTTATGAAAATTCCTACGAACTTCGACTTTGAGTCACGCAACACCTGAAGAGATTAGTTGAAGATATCGAAGCCCACTTATCTGTAATAAAGATCCATCACCAAGAAGCCTAAAATTCCTGGTCCAATTCCGACTCCCGCCGCGAGAAGTCAATCGTCGTCAAAATGGGCCTAATGCGGCCATCGGCCGAATCGAATAAGATTACTATAGATCGCATTAACATCTTAGGAAGATCGAGGAGTGGCTCTAGGCGGTGGTATTGGGTCCCCCAAGCCCTTGATCCCTTGGAACTCGCGCGATTATTCCCGACGAGTCCTGGTGGCGGACAATGAGCGTACCTGGCCTGTCTCGATTGGGTGCGAGGAACGGGTCAGGGATTCACGGAAACGGGGCGTGTGTGCATCCCTTGAACCCTTAACCTAATCAGATGAGATCTAATCGCTGATCCGCCTCGGCTGATATTTGTACGCGGGGAAGACGGATGTCGCCCATAGAATTGAAAAGGTACGACAGCCCGAGGAGAGAGAACTGGCTTGAAAAGAGGAGAAAAATCTTCGCTGAAGAGCTCAGGGAGGGGTGGAGAGGGGGTACGAGGGATTAGGGTTTAAATCGCAAACGGAGAAGGGGGATGGGGTGGGCTCGTCTCAAGATTTCCTCGGCTGCCTTAAAAGGCCGTGGGACGATCTCCATGATGGTGTGCGTGAACGCACTCCTGCAAGCCCGCCGCTCCTCTGAATCGCAGATGCACGCATGCAGATGCGTGTGCGTGTACGACGACACAGACTGCCGGAGCTAGATCTGTGGACCCTTTCGCTCTAGAAGAATGCCAGAGATAAAATCGCGCAACCCCTGCGCTGCTGGCACCCCCGACGCGAAGGGCTGTCGGGTCTCGTGTTTTCACGAGTGCACCGTCTGCACGCGTTTGCGTGCGTGTACACTGCTCGACAAAAGTTTCCGGCCACTTGCCGATATTGCGTCCTGCCGAGCTGGAAACACGCGAGAATCGAGCGTGTTCAGTGGCTGCTCTTGTGCGGCGGAATTTCTTGGACCGGACCCGAGTGACTGCAATTTTCGTTTCATAATGATAAACCTACCACACACACGATCAATCTTATTACACTTTTCGAAAGTAGTGCCGCAGACTGCAGACTTCAACAGTCTGTATTTCATGAACATATTCAACACTAATTTTACGTGTATTACCTCATAGTTTTGAACAAAATTCGTTCTTTGAAAATCGCATAACTTCGAGTTTCGCTGCGAATTGCAATTATTTACAAGCGCTTAAGATCGCTGACGCAAGAGACGACTCTGCGCGTGTACCGATTTATGGAGCGGTTCAAAACTTTTGGTCGGCATTGTAGGTTGCCTGTGCGTGTGTACGAGCATGTCTCCCTTGTTCGAACAATCGAGCACGCACACGATCAAGACACTTTCGTTGCTCGCTATCGCGGCCGTCCCATTCCTCTTCCTTCGCTTTTATTTTCATCCCCGCTCGGTCTCGCAGCCCTCTCTCTTCTGTCCTCCCTGTCGCCGATTCTGCCCTCGCGGCAACATAGTTCATCGGTGTTTTTAAAGCTTCTCCCATACGGAAAGTATGTGACAGTTTGTTTTGAAAGGGAAAGAGAGAAAGGGGTGAGAACGGGGGCGGCGCTGGATCCCGGCGTTCCGCTGACACAGACGACGACGAGCTCCTCGGTTGGCATTGTGCGCGATACCTTGAGGATATTTCAAAGTTTAATAGAGTTATGCCCGAGGATGGGGAAACAGTGTATTTGCGGCAGGCAGGGCCACCGGCCATCCTTTCCACCCGAGAAAAGGGACCAAAAGTGAGAGAGAGAGAGAGAGAAAGAGAGAGGGTGTACCCCGCAGCACAACGGTCCTCGGTCGAGACTCTATAGAGAAATCCGTTTTCCCGACGCGTATTTATAGAATGGATTTGTCAGCGAGCCGATAGGGTTGCCTCGGACACTTGGTGTCTAAACTGCACCCTTCATCCCGCGTCACGTATTTCATTGTTGCTAAGCTGTCTCGCGATTGTACCCTGCCGCCGCGCCGTGAGAACGATCCAAACGAAAATCTTGGGATCTGTAATCCTACAGAATCCTGTATCAAAACGCTTTCGGCTATCTCTTGTCACAATCAGCCGCGATCTCTCCGGAATCATTCTGCACCCGAAGGTCAGCCCGGGTTCAGTCTCTTTCCGAGATCCAGGTGTGTTCTGAATAATAGAGATAATTTTAATCGTACCTTCCAAACTTGAACAGTAAAATAAATCGTAATACAACGGGTTAAATTGGGCCAGAAGTTAAGTACACGAGGGTTAAACAAGTTTTTATAAATGATCCTAAATCACCATCTCGCATGCTGACACCACATTCTATTTACAAACATAACCATGATCTCCCCAGGCAATTTCTTCCAGCATCCGCCTCGGCACTCCTGCACACTAACAATAAGTCCTAAAGCTCCGATGCTCATCTGGCGTTAGATATCGCGCCTCCTCGAGTGCGTTCTCAGCGGGGGTGTAATCCGTCTCCAAGTCATTTCCATCCTGAAGAACAGCAGGTCCACGAAACTTTCAGGATCTAGGCCGTGTCATTGAAACCTCAGCCACTCAAGAACAAGTGGTACGATACTTCTGCGTTTACTGGATCTTTACGATTTTTCGGTCGGACAACGTCTCGTGCTACCTGGTTATTGCTGTATTTCTGTATTCCGGGAGCACGCGGCTACGTGCCCGTGCTTTAACGTCGCGCCAATTGCGCCAGCTGTTCTTGTTTACCCTCCCCCCTGTCTCACCACATCTCATGCCTTGCGATTATAGCGGAATTAGAGAAATAAAATGCACAGAGTTTGGAATCGTTGCAGCCCCGACGGTCGATCCGAAAACGAGAGACGGCCGGCTACGACGCGACGCCGGCTTTCGTCGCTTCGCCCGATCAATTTTCACCCTCCGTTGATCGACTTTGATCGAGGCTCGCAAGTTTTTTAATTAATTACGCGCCGCCGGGAGACACAGGGGAGACGAGAGAAGGCTCCGACGAGCGGGCCCGAAGTTAACGAACAGCCCGGTAATATCGCGAAGCCAAACAAAATTAACTTTTCACGGCGTTTAAGGCGGGCGCGTGGGCTACACTAAGCAAGACGAGACTTTAAGCAGCTCCGCCGCGCCGCGCCGGCAACTTCCCCCGCCGTCCGCACCTGTCAAAACATCAAAGGTATCGCCGCATCGGCTTGGCGTTTTATTGCCATGAAAATGGAATACCCTTTGCACTCTTCGCTAGCTAAGTGCGAAGTCGAGTCTTATGGCGCGCTTAGACCGAACGATCGAATGCTCGTTCGACCCCACTTCGACAAACTGGTGCTTGTTTAACACTGGGTTTACGGGATCCGTCAAAATGACAGGTTCTAGTATTTTTAATTCTCGATTATCGAGATTGTAAAGTTGCATCTATTGAAAATTATTAAACAGATTCATTTTTTTGGACATACATATACTAATTTCAATCTTATATTGTAAAAGGAAATCTCCCGTTTACAATAACGCCTCAAACGATGTGCGATTTTCCCGCGATATTATTTCACTTTAAACGAAAACTGTCTTGTCGAGGAAAGAGAAGTGGGTACTTCATTTCCATGACACGCTCCATTAAAAGTGTATTATTTCACGCATACAATAAAAATTCGAAATCAATTGTGTATCAACATGGAATAAACCTTTCCATTATATTATCTCAGTGCGGTAATAATGTCGGTAAGTACCAATATGAAAGTTGGTTTTATCCCCTTCGTCGTGCAGGTTACGATCCGGCGATTTCGCGCCGGGGGATTCTGAGGATCGATTATGGTCCCCCCCTGGAGTCCGCGAACGCGATGTTAAGGGGGGGCTATCGGGCATCGCGCGGCTAAACGAACAGCCTTAAACCGTGGTCGGAAATCAGCTTCGCTGTTATTAAATTTCCCGATGCAGACTAGCTGCAATATCCGCGCGATATCTCGGCACGACTGGGGTGGGCCAAGGGGGAACGGGGGACGTGGGGGTGGGCTAAAACGGCCAGGTGGGTAATATTGCCAACTTGTTCATACAGTTACGAACACACGGCGCTGTTAATCACATCGAATTACAACACATGCAGCCAGCGCGTTTTGAGATATATGCGAATCTAGTTAGCCGACCGCTGGTGTTAATGCGCGCGGAGCAAGGAAAACGGGATAAATGGTCGGCCGGGAATCGAATAATACATAAACGATCGGTGCTCCCAGAAGATATTGGCGAGCTGTTTACATGCAAATGGAACGGCGGATCTGTCACGGCGGCCCGGGAACTGTTCATCGTTCTGCGTTACCGTGAAACCATCCCCTTTCCAATCCGACGTGCTCTCGATTCTCACCGATGTTAGATCCCGCGATTTCTGGAAAAGGTTACACAGAAAATATTGACTTGCTGTGCATGGAATTTTGATATTTGATGTTTCAGGTATAAAGAATGTAATTATTAGACTGCGGATTTTATGCATTTATGACAAAAATCGGTGGATGTAATTTCAAACAGTAAAAACGTTAAGACAATTTAACAACACCCATATGTTATTCTCGATTTATTAAAAATCTTGAAAATAGAAAGAAAGTTTTATATGGCTTCTGTGTCTTGCAATTGACGAAGACAATTTTTATTTTGCATAAAGATCCACAGTCTAATATAATTATACATCGAAATCTAAATGGTGTTTCATAAAATCATATTTAACAGATTTATTTTCAAACAATTTTTATTTTCGATGATACAGCTCCAAGAAATTGTACTCACTGTGTAGCGCCTTTAGGACCACAGTTTCTGAAAAAATCATGACATGCTGTCTAATATAGGTACTAATAAACGGGGCACTCGATTAACAAAGAAGTCTATTAATGTTTTCAACAAAATTCTTAAGAAGCGTAACCTCTGAGGAACTAAGGTTTCGAACGATTATCTGAACATCCGCCTAAAGTAGAAGCTAACGAAGCTAGAAAACAAAGAAGACTGGTCCAGCTGCAAGTCTGGTGAATCCTCTCACGAATGGAAGTATATCAGACAGTAGAGAAATTTTATTCGCATCGCGGAAGGGTTTCTCGGTCGGCGAGACAGGGCGGCCGCGATTACGCGGGGAATTTTTAAACAAGCCCCGCGGGAGCGGGCAGTCGGCTTTCGACTCGCACGTGTATGGCTTTGGCAAAACAAAACCGGCTTGCTGGAAGTCGATGCTTGGGCGTTAAATACTGTCCGACGGGGGATGGGTCCGAGTCTCTTCCTCCGGCGCGGCGGCAGCGCAGCATGGCGCGTCGAAAAACAAACTTTTATGAAGCTCTCTCGCGTTTCAGCGTTGGCTCGGCTTTTCTCGGCGGCGGCGGCGCATCGATAACAATATTCCCCGCTCGCCTACTCGTGTAACTGTCACGATTTACATATCAGCCGGCTTGGCACGGAGTCGCACGCGAATCTCGCGACCCTCGTAAATCTTTCTCGGCGAGCAGACAGAGAGAAAGAGAGAGAGAGAGGGGAGAAATCACAAGAGAAAGACACGGTCTCTCGCGAGGCGGTCTCGCGAACGTATGGGCACGCGTTACACGCGCCTAGTCGATGCGATGGTGGGGCTAATGAGGACCCGGGAGATGCATCAGTCATGACGGCATGCGGTAGGTCACGAACGACGAAGCACCGGCTATTAATAAAAGTGGTTAATTGCGCGGCCGACTCGGTGATAGCCGACGAGCCGAACTCCGCGTACCCGCTGCGCGGAACAACGAGCCGAGCGGACGAGTGCACGCTCTCGCCTGTTCAAACGCGAACCTCCGATGGCCAGCTTTGTCTCTGTTCTACACGGACAGTTAATTATTTCGCGGCCGGTCTCACTCGGAATGCCAAAAAATCCGGCTTCCATGCTCGTTTTCATCCAACGTCCGCGGAGATCCTCGACGAGCCTCGCGAATGAGCAAAAAGATATTGTAATTCTGCCTTGTGCCTATTTCATACATTCTTCGCTAATTCCAAAAGACCGTATTTAGAAGACACAGATTAGATTTTATTAGATTCAGAATTCATTAGATTTTATTAGACTCATTATTTTATATAAATTATAAAATTCTATAGAGTCTTATCGTCCCTTAAAAAAAATAAAGCATTTTTACTTAAACTTTAATTTAATTTTTTGATATTGAAACAATTTATATTTCATTCCCCCCTTTCGTTCCAGCCCTTAATTAAAAGACAAATGATTATGCTACCTTTGTACAGTCAGTGTATTGCAGCTATTTAAAATTTCATTGATTGAAATGAAAAACGTCAATCTACAGTGCTTCATACTCGAACCTGTAGATCCGTGATGTACAGTATCGATAAAGTCTAGCACAGGACTTTAACAGGGAGGAAATATCCAATTATACAGAGGATATACAGCGAATAAAGATACGAGGACCGGTAAATAATAAATTGAAGGGTTGTAAGAACATTTAAATCGATAAGTTTCCTGGTGATATTACGATGGCTTTATCTAAACGGCAAAAGAAAGCTTTGAAGTAGGAGATATCTGCAACGTTTCTCTGTACTTCTTGAAGATCCTTCTCAAATATTGATTCGAGTATTATTTCAACCCCTTCTGATCTTATGTCGGAGCGGACTCGATATTGAATTTTATTCCAATAATTTATTTATTTATCCGTAATGCCACAATCTCGTTACTTTTAATAACAAATATTTATACAACCATCAATTTTCATATATCAATTTACAAAAATTGTGCACAAAGAGAAAGTCACGGCCAATTTGCAAGGAATAAATCGATTTAAGGATTATCTAACGGAGCATGGTCGCTGTATGTTATCGAGTCAGACAGCCTAAACAGCCGAAATAAAAAAATGAATCTAATTACCGCTTAATCTAGCAGGATCCTGTCCGGTTGGGAGTAACTGTGCATGCTTGTTCCGTGTGGACACTTTTCGAGCGGAACCTGTAATTTATCGCTCGGGAGTATATTAACTGGCGAGTCTCCAACTTCTGACGCGGCGAAGGATTTGTTGGGTTTGATACACGCTGGCGCGGTTTCGTAGCCGGATCGCGGGAATAGTTTGCGAGGGGAATTCATGGCTGAGGAGCGGGAAGGTCCTTGGGGTCGGCTCCGGCGAGGGCTGCAGGAAGTAACGAGTATGGATCCTTTTATGGTGTTTGTCATCCGTCGCCAACGCGCGCGCGGCCCGAACGTGCCGCGTCTTCGAGCCGTTGGAAATTAATTCTATTTGCGTGTCGGAATTTAATTGCAGAAATATGCACGCCCAATAAGTCAACGTTATGGCCATGATATATCCGTGACGGACGCTTCACGACGAAACTTACACTGTTTCTCCCTCGGTCTTCCATGTTCAACGAGAATATTTCAAATAGTGTTCGGGGAGCAAACACAATAAAATTCTTAAAACAGAATTCAAAGTGACAAAGCACAGAACAAAAAATACTATAATTTTTGTAGCATACGTTTCCTGTCAAAGATCGTTTAAAGTGATTAAAAGACATCGAAGATTTTCGAAGTTAAGGTTAATGAAGATCTGGCCAGCGTTGGTTACAACGTGTCGCGTTGACCGCGCGGATTATCGATGAAATGTTAATGGCCGTGGCACGGGGAATAAATCAAATTTTATAACGGAGACGATATTTCGCGGCAGTCATGCTAGATTAAATACACACATCGATTAAAATCGATCGACATTTGATTGATGATGCGTTGCTTGATGAACGTGTGCTTAGAGCTTCGCGAATAATTATGGCGACCCGTTCTTTTATTTATACACAGGGGTGGATTTGTTATACTCGGTCACTGTCGGCGGTGGGGCACGTCCATTGGCTTCACACGAGAACCGTGCTGGTGTATCCCGTTTTTTTCGTTTCAATCGTTTGGAAGTCACCTGATATCCATCGGTGACAAAATAAAATCCATTTGGAGCTTTTAATTGCCGGAATGACGCGCGTGTTTCAACGAATTTTCCGAAAATTGCTAACAGAGAAATATTACTAATTCAAACAATTACCACGGACATCTAAATATTTTGATCGAATTAACAGAGCCCGAAGTTTTCAAAGCGTGAAAGGTTTCAAGTTCGATGGGTGAGCATTTCATTGGAATTCCCGGCCGAAAATCCGTTCTTATCAGCGTGCAAACAGATAACAATAAACAATGAAAGTAACGGACCCCAGGTTGTTTTACAACGCAGCGACGTCGTTCGAATGAGCGCCGATCGCCGCGCATTGTCGCGTTTATGATCGTCCGATTGTTGTCCTCCGCAGCTCGCACGTCCGTGCAGCAATTCAATTGTCCATTTCGACTGCGGATACGTACATGCATTCGTGTACACGCGCGATTATGTTTATTAGCAGCTCGCGTGACCGGCGCACGTGTCACGTTGCTAATGTCGTCCACTAATCCCAGCCGTTGTAACACGCGTAACTGAGACGCGAAACTGTTTTCGCGACAATGTTAGCTCGTTAATTGGCTATTCTACGCTTATCGTATTTGTCGTTCCGAATTTATTCTATGGGTATATCCGAATCTTTACGCACTTCCCTCCGTGTCCTGAACGTTTTCAAAACAGTGCCACTCGACGCTTCTAAATAATTTGTACACACAACAGCAATTTTATTTTATAGTACCAATTGTTTACCACTAGCTGAAATAGTGTGTACAATTTTTATAAATCTGTAGTGTTCTCGATTAAAGCGACGCCTTTTTTATTGCTCAAATTTTGAGAACAGTGAGGGCATAAGACTTAAGCCAGACTTTGAGCTCATCGCAGGATTCAATGATCCTTTGGTCCACCTGAAATTTATTTCTCAAATTTCACTATATATCATATGATTGCATGAGAAAGTGCATAAGGTTGTCTAATTAAAAACGACCGTGAGAAGCAAAGCTCCTTCCAATCTCGAATCAATTGATGTAGCGCAATGTCCATAACAGGTTCAAAGAATAATTCGTCATTACAAGCAGGCGGGAATGTAACCGCTGTAACTCGGCCGGTGGTTGTAGTTCGCGGCAGTCAATCAAGAGAAACGGCACGCGTGAATCCACATTCCCCACTTTCCGCATTCATATTTATGTATCCCGGTGCCTCGGATTTGTAATAAAACTGCGACCGGCATTGCCGTTTTAACGAACTGCGCGCGAGCGTAACTCCATCGACCAGTCGATCCGCGTGTCAACGGACGTATGATTGTTTTCGTAATTCGCAGCTGGCCCCGGCAGCCCCACCGCTCCGCTCCCCGGTGGTTATTTACATAAACGTTGAAAATTTATTTGTTTCAGTTTATTTCGTACGCAATATCCGGCCGCGCGCGCTCGCTAGGCGGCCGACGCTTCAGGAATCGCCAAACAGGGAACACCGGCGGCTTTGTTTCGGTTTACAATTCAATTCGCAGCCGCCCCCGTTCCCGCGCACCCCCGAAATCCTCCGGCGTCGAGACCCCCCCTCTGGAAAACCTGATAAAATGCCACCGCGTTTATTACCATCAATTCTATATGTTTATCCGGGACATTGATTCGCGAATTAGCGACCACGTCACGTAGTTCATTATTACTGCGCCACTTTATCGCGGAAATCGCACGAACAGAGTTTTCGCGATTCATGTGCCTCGGCTGGACCGATCGCGCGGCTGTTTGAGCCCTTTGTTATGTTCGATGAATTATTAAGAGGCAAACCTAATAGTTACTCTCCCACAACCGTGAAAGGAGCTTAACCCTTTAGGGACGACGTCTATCGTGCCGACTTTGAGGAGCACTTCAAAATTGATTACAGCAAACTGCCAATTAATCGTCATCCCTGAAGAGTTACTGATGAAATTCACACTGGGAAATGAAACGTGTGTCTCATACGTATGCGACACTTGTATCCGCGCATCGCCCTGTGAAAGGGCTCTAATCCGCTCGATAAACTCGAAATCGGCCGATGTTAATGCTCCGGAAGATCTGACTTGCCGCGATGCGTACTCACCGGCTGCTTCGTTTTTAACATTTCGCTGCGACGAAGACGACAGCGTCGACCCCCGTGCCCTTTAAACTTTACGAGGACGTCACTCGTGAACCGAATGTTAGCGTTCCCCTGGTTTACGAGCGCCAGCGGGAAATGGTTTACACAAATGTCCTCCCGGCTGCCGTCTAAATCCGACGTTTTTGACACCGCGTTCGCGAGCCAGCCGCGAATCCCATTTCTGGACCTCCTGTCGTTAGAGGAAAGATTGGCTATCCCGGCGTTGAGTAGATTCTTCCTTCCTCGGTGACGTAAACTCCAAGATTGCGAATTTAAAATTACAAATTGACACCTGTAAAACTCGACGCACCTTTCTCTTATTCCCAGATAGCTACGATACCTTTTTATACTTGTTCACAACGATGTACAGCGAAGTCTTGATCTAAGAAAAATCCCCGGGTTCGTACTGTTTCCTAGATCCTGTAGTTATTATAAAATCTTCTTACCCGATTTTCGCAGGTCTTCGATTCTGCTTGCAGGTCACTGGAAATCATCGTGCTCGAAAACGAGCAGATAATTATCGCGGTGTCACGCTATCAGGTTCCGCGAAGGAATGCGCGCAAATTGAATCGCATTGTACCCGGGGGTATCATTCGAAACTATTGCGCGATGATTCCACCGGGTCGAAACACGATTTTCCGGCGAAACAAATTATTTTTAGCGCGTTTTGCGTTGACGTTCCTCGTCACACCGTGTCTACCTTGTATCCTTTAACCGGAATAACTGTAGTCGCGGCTTCAAAGCAGCTGGGTCCGTGTCGCCAACCCCTTCAACGGAAGATCCATAAATCTTAACGAACAAAACCAGTGAACGTTGTAGAATATGGAACGGCGAGCAGACAGACAGAGAGACGGACAAACACAGATGGAGAGAAGCATCGTGTACAACAGAACGATCACGCTTGTAACTCTCGGTTTCCAAGTGTTTCGCTTTCAGTTGCCGGGTATCGGGCTCACCACTTAACGTCAGCCTTTAAATTACTGCGGGCCGCGCGTCCCATATAGAAACGGTCGGAATATATTGTATTATCAACATGGAATCGGTTCATTGGCTCTCCAGCCCCGGCTTCCGACATCCGATCCAATTAGTCGAACACCGAAAGCCGTTCGGAGCGGGTTGCAGATATTACACATCCGCGCGGGGGCGAATGAGAACGAGTTCTATCTGGCCGAGGGATTCTTTCGTCGCGTCTCGTTTTCCCGTGGAAAAATTTGCGGTGGAGAGGTTCAAAGGAGCGTGGAGGGAAAAGGAGAGAGAAAGAGGGAGGGAAGGAGGAAGAGAGAGCGTTCCCAATCGGTTACATGCCCTGTTGCCTTTCGCTTCACGTCTGATCGCGTTTACGAGTGTCTCGCGATCCCGTTGAGCGCGTGAAAAATTGCCGCGGCCGGGAACAAGGCAGCTTTTCACCGTGAACAATGAGCGACGTTCTAAACGTTGCTTAAAATCACCGGCGGCGATGTGCTCGCCAAGTGCTCGCGCGATCGAGGACCGCACGTGTGCGAGCCCATCGATCCCGCGCCAGCCCGTTTTATCCTCGCTACTCGACTTTTATGGACTTCCGTAGCCTTTATTCCCGCCGTTCGAGGATGCGGCTTTGATGTCTTTACGAGGCCGTCTCTCACCGAAATAAACGCGCCAAGAACATATGGAGACGGATCCCGAGCAACGATCGTCTTCGCCTGCTCGCTCGCTGTCTCGCCTGTACAACTCGCTTACTCGCTCGCTCGCACTCAGCCATTTTACGTTTATATCCAACGATATCCGCGGGGCGCCGTTCGCTCGGAGTTAAGCGGGGTTAATCGCTCGCCGCTTCCTGTTTTCACAATCCAACGATGGGAGAATAAGACCGAAATAGGAATTCAATGTTTGGCCACGGAGGGGGATACGCTGCTCCGCCTCCGCTCGCTCGCTCGCGAGCAAATATCATCTTACAACGGAAACTTACCCCCGCGACGGGGGTGAGAAGTGGCCGAACCGACGAATGTTTCATAATGGATGTTGATTCTCATCTGTGTAATGTCAAATCTTGCTACTCTGTACTTCTCGGATAACCGTTTAACGGTTCCAGGGGTGGGATCTACCCTTAAATTGATCACCGTGAGAAGTACGATGGACGTTGGTGAAATCGAGAATCGTTCATAATGTATTGTCACATCTTCTTTCTCTATCCTCGACTAATCGTTTAATGGCTTTAGGAGAGGGGTCAACCCTTAAAATCATTCAATGATTAAGATGAACGATAAGTGGCCGGTTTCCAGTATGTTTCGTACTGAAAACTAATACAGACCGAGCAAAAACAAGGTATACCAATTAAAAATCCATTGAGATTATGAAACAATCGGCCAAGAATTAACACGTTGCTACCATTTGCTTCCACCTCGGAACCCATAGAAGCGACATTTTATTAAATGACCCTCTTTCTCTACAAAACCCTTTAGAACACTAAAAGGCTACGAAAAAAATCTCATTAACATGCTGAATATTACGCTACTCACTGCAGCAGTAAATAAAAGAGCACGCAAAATGGCGGTCGTTGGGAACACGTGACACCGTCGGCGAACTGCATTAAGGGCGTACGGTAGAGTGAATTTGTTCAGACTATCTAGAGCAGAAAAAATAGCTCTTGTTTCGAATCTCCTCGTGGAATGAATGCCTGGTTAGGACGACCCTATTAACCCTTCGGGGACGAAAATTATGAAAATTTTAATACAAGTCTATTGCATCTACCAATCTAACCTTCTGCAGCAAATATCGAAATATTCCTCAGTATGATGCACAGACGTCTCTGGAGGGTTAAGAACGCGAAACACCTCGGAAGACGACGGGGGAGGGAGGGTTCTGGGGTGTGCAGCGTGGTTTTATTGAAGCCTAACTAACAAGAATTCATGGGATCTCGGCGTCTGAGCAGACGAAATTTCATTCGGTATTCAAGCGGTTCACCTACGTTCCAGCATTCGAAATCATTCCATTGAATGCCGGAGGCCGGGGCATTAATTTCCCCTACATTTCACCTGGCGCCCTCGCCCTTAAACGTCGGAACGCCCCCCGTTGCCCTCTCCGACGGTCATTAAATTTTCTTTTTCTTTGGGGGTCGTCTCTCGGGCTCTCCTTCTCTCTTCACTCTCTGTGCTGCTGGGAATGGTAACGGTGTCGCATTGGGTCCAAGTATTTTACAACGACTGTAAATAAAAGCCCGGCGCGAACTGGCGCACTTTCCCCCTTTACTACTGGCATATTATTGCCCCTTTTACGTTTTCCCCGATAGCGGGAAGTCACGGTGTATCCAGCTGCGGCACGATCTTTCCGGCCGAGCACTCCGCTCCCGGCCAATAGTTAGAGCAATACTTCAATCGGGCCGAGGGACGTTCCTCGCGCCGCGCACCGCTTCGATCTCGATGTACTTGTACGCGAGCGCGATTCCCGTAGCTCCTGGGCCTCCCGAGGGAAATTTAAAAAATCCCGATTCCGTGGCCTCCCGGCGCAAAAGGAAACGCGAGAAGCTGGGTACGACGACGGCGACGCCATTCGTCTCACGAGGAGAGTGTAGCTTTTCAACGAACCTGCATTCCTGCGCGGATAAAGAGGGACCGAGATTCGCCGTGTCGATTATCACTCGCCGGCACTCACCGATGGAAATAAAATCCTTTAGCCGAAAGTTCGTCATGGCAAATGGCGCGAATAGATCCCCAACCGACTTTCCCCAGGTCGCCCGGTTCCATTTCACTGTTCGGTGATCTCGTTAAATTCGTTTAGTGACTGATCGTATTCTTAAAAAGTTCACCGAGAATGTTCTTCTGTTCGGTTTGACCGGGATTAATAGTTAAGCGATTCATGGAATCATGGAGGTAACGTTGTAATATTCCCCGTTTCCTGATTCCTCGATACAACTGGATGCTGGTGGCGATCGCGTGGCCTGTTGTCGTCGGTGTCGCGATTACTCGCTGCCATTCACACGAGGAATCTTCGGTTTCCCACGGAATGACCTGCCGCTGGCGCAACGTGTAATTGTTGCAATGACACGCGGACTGCGCTATCGATCTGCATCGGGACGATCCTGCTGGAACTGCTGGCGAAATCAATTAGGGGGTGACGCGAAATTGTACGGGGCGATGAACGGTGTGGGGACTTTCGATCGGCGCTGGTAGACTGGTCGGTAGATTTTTCAGATCACAGATTGATTTGCATCTGGAGCATACAAATATGTATCGAACTATAAAGTGCATTGAATATCGTAAGTGAATTTGGTTATTGACACAAGATTTGAAAGAATCTAGTATCTTTACTGCCATTCACAACCTCTACTTACAAAAGAAAAGATAATAATTTAAAGATTCCCTTCACTCTTTTATAACCATCGAATCCGAGCAATTTCTCAACGCTGCAACAAAACCGTTTTGCGCAAATGAGAATCGGTAAGCGGCGGATCACGGGACGATGAATAACGACGCTAAGAGCCCGTTCGTCTCACAATTTCTTTGTCCATCAGCCGCTTAATCATCGTCCGTTTCCGGAACCAGTTGGCCCGGTTGCGTAAGTAGAAATGTGGGTACTACGTCGCGTTGGACAGGCTTGTTTCTCGTTGCTCGCACGTCGCATCTCGTCGCCCGTTGCCCCGGCACGAACGTCTGAAATGCCTCCTCGAACGCATCGCGAAAGTGCATTACACTGCGTCTGGAATACGCAATACGGCTGTGTCGAGGCTGCCGGCTCTGTCGCGGATATGCGGCGCACGAGCGTAGCTACACACGAGCGTAGCAAATTCGCGTCGCGAGCGAACCACGCTCCCCGAGCTAGACGAGAAACAGAGCGAGAGAGGAGAGAAAAGAGAGGCTATAATCGTTGCGGAACTCCCGGCAAGCCATGGTCGTTTCTTCCTCCTCTTCGCCCGATTCGTTTCGCATCGCGACCTTATCCCCCTTCGAAACGATACACCTCTCCGCTACCCGATATAGGATCCACGATACGCAAACTGCGCGAGACGCGACAAGACAGTCCTCTCTTCTCGGATACGCTTCGCCCCGTCGGATTTCCATGTGTTCTTGACGGTAATACTGTTTTTACCGGGGCATTTAACATATCCGTGCTCGGTATCATCCCTTCGGAGATCGAATATTAGCTGGCGGTACTCGTGTTTACGCTCCGACGTGCTTCCAGCACGGAATATTCGATCCCTGTTCCCAGATGAAACCGAGCCCACCGTAATGGATTCGATGGAGTTGTTTCCCGAGGACATCCAGAAACACGACAGTCGCTATCGAACCTCCTCAGTGTCAATTGAAACTTTCTTCGGGCTCCCGACCGCCGGTTCTTGCGAAAATTCCATTTCCTGCAGCTGGACGGCTCGTCGAATCTAGGCGCGATCGTTCTGATTAATTATTTAGGTGTACTGATAGGGTTCTGGAGATACTGGTTCTACAGATACTGGAGGGTTCTATGTAGGTGCAGATAACGTGATCAATTTGATGCGGGAAATGAATTTCGTCCTAGCGTCGTCTGAAATCTCAGATGTCAAGCAAAAGTACATTTAACAACCTCTCTTCATAATGTGTTTGAGCAGTTTGCAACTCTGCAACTGCTTTTTGTGTCTGTTCGGCTATATATTATTAAAAAATCTCGTTATTTTTATAAAGTAATGTAAAACCAGTTTCATCAGAGAAAATATTTTTAAAAAATTATTTCAAGATACTAAAGCTAGTGTTAAGGATTGAAACGAGACGAAAGCAAAATGAGTGGAACAAGACTCGAAAATAAAGTTCGAAAGCACAATGATCACCGGAGGAAAAAGTGGTTTACAGTGCCACATCTGTCCTGTTTCAGTGTCGTTTCGATCTCCGATAGGTCGACTCGGAATCTCGAGAAGCAGCTAATCATTGGGGAGGGCGAGCGGAACGCGATCGAGCAGAAGCGAGTTGTTATCTCCGGTGCAGCTAGCGAGTGCATCGAGTGCATCTGGAGAGAGAGAGAGAGAGAGAGAGAGGGTTGTACGGGTAGTGCATCGATCGCAGCTCTTGGACGATAAAATTTTATTCGGCCAGCGTGCATGTGGGTCGAGCAAGGTCGGACAACGAAAAAACGCTGGACAGCCAGGGGTAAATAAATTTAAGACTGGCTTGTTCCCTGCCGTCAGCCGGTTTTCGGTCCACTCTCGGTCCACCGGGAAACCGGGTGGATTCTTTTACTGCCGCGACTTTACGAGAGCTCGACGCGACGCGCGCTCCAGGTTCCCTCGATTACCGATCGAACACGCTTTTTATGCGGCCGAGAGCGTCGCGGCTAGTGAATGCAAAGTGCTCGCCTCCTCTATCCGCCTTCAATTTTCGTATCCCTGATATAACAATAAAAATATGCCAATAAAAGGACCCGGTCTCCCGTATCCCGCGGCAAATGGAAAAATCTGCGGGATATCGACTACGTAACACACTCGCGGCGGAGCCAGCCATAATAACTACCGGGGTCGGTCAATAAGTAGGTTACACCTTTTCTCCGGCTTCTGTTCGGTAGCTTCATGCATTTGCATTTTAAAATCGGACATTTCATATGCGACAACCTAATAAATAGCCACGGTTCGAATAAATTGAGAAAATTGAACGTACAGTGATTGTCTCCTGAGCTCCTCGCGCGTACCTCTCTTCAAACAAAAATTGCAGGAGGGGAATAACTCGGTTATTGATCGACCCTTTATTTTCTGGACCATTCGGACAATTTCATTTTTCATCGTGATGCCGTTCTCGGCGCGGAGATTTCGATGCAGTAGGGCGATCGTCTATTGGTCGAGGAAATGGTGACCTCTTGAAAGGCCAGAGCTCAGGCATTTCGTTCCCAGCGAATTAATCTACGTTGATGGTCCCGCGGCACTTGACGGACAGACGGACAGCAGAATTAAAATTCGCCACTTCGAGTGTGCCACTTGACCGGGATACAGAGACAGAGCGCAGCAGCGGAACGGCAGTTCGCGTCACGGCAGAGTCAACAGCATCGAACGACAAGCTCTGCTATCCTACGGTCGCCGATTGATTAGCGACGGTGCTACCGAAAACACTGGTTCCCCGATGAAATTGGATAACGGTCGGTGGCTGTATCGTTTTGGGCTTGTGTATATGTATATGGCTTCCAGAGATATACATATAGAAGCGAGCATGAACAATGCGAATTTGAACTGCGGCTGCTATTTTGTCGGGGTGCATTAGCGATGTACTCTTTGACATTCGAGCTGGGCCGGATTCGATGGTTTTCTCATATATGGGCGGGTATTTCCACTTTTTGAAGAAGGCGACGATAAATCGTTCGACTTTGTTATGTTATCTTGGCCAAATTACTAAAAATAAAAGAAGAAATATAATCGCACCGAACTTCCAGCTTTCGAGATCGTCAGGGAAAATGTTCATTTTGTGTAAAAAAAGCCGGCAGCCTAGCAGCGAGCTAATAATTACCGGGCTATTTAGCACGGAAAGGGTTAACGGGGGATTAGCGTCGACGGGACGACGAGCGGCCAGTTGAAGGAGCACAGTTGGGTACCTGTCTCGGCGTCGGAGCACCCTGAAAATGTCAAAGGTAGCGCAAACAACAACGGGATAATTTGCCGGGCACTCGTCCGCGTAATTCGTTTACCCTTAATTCCTCATTGAGCCGAGTCGTGTCTATTATTCCGGGCGCATCTCCCGTGCCCGGGGACTTTGTTTCGCATTTACCCTCTCGTTGCTGTAGCTGGCCCCGGTTTAGCGTCCAGTAGCGTGGCCTGGCTTGACTCGGCGTGCCGTGGCATGGTGTTGCGTGGCATGGTGTTGCGTGGCATGGTGTGGTGTGGCGCGGCGCCGCGAGCTGCAGTACATTTTACGGTTGGCTAGCCAGTAATGCAGTAATTAACGTTTCTTTCATGTACTCTTTCGCTTTCACCGCTTTAAACCAGCTGCGTCCCGCGGCCTGTGTGCGTAAGACCCGCGCTCCCTCGCTGCTGTCCACCGTATCTTGCGCTCGCGTGTACACACACATACACGGACACCGATCTACCGTATTTACAGAGACAAGAGTACATTCAACCTTTTCCCCCGTCTATTTTCACCCTTGTTCTCCTGCCCAAGCAAAGACCCCCGACGGCGCGCGCCGCCCTTCGCGTCCCCGCCCCTTTCTGTCCAGTTGAAAAAATAATTACCCCATAAGCCGGACCATTTCCGCTGGCTCCGTGGACACGCATTCCGCCTCGCGTCTACCAGAGAAATCTGACGGCCAGAGAACCATTCAACGGGGACCGGGGCGTGGGTCAGCCGCCCTTGACTATCTTTCAGCGAACTGGTCAGCCAGGGGTGGCGAGACCTCCCCAGGGGTGGATAATGTGTAAAATAGTATTTAGGTGTGCAGGATATCCTGCTGACTGTGTACAATTCTGTTACCACACGTCTAAACGGTGTAACACCCCACACGAGAAGAATTGAATACAGTCTACGTTCTAAAGTAACAATCACGATTCTTCCGGGCACAACGAGCATCCAAAGGAGTCTAGATCTCTGCATTGACTATTCCTCACTAACCCGACATCTTCGGGTTCTTTTTTTTTTAGTTCAGGGCGGTGGGGAAAGTGCTGTTACATACGACCTCCCCCCTAACGATAACAATCGGGGGAAGAGTGTAGGACTCGGCCTCTCCTAAGATGATATGTGGAGAAAACGGGACTGAATCCCTAGCCCATACCCACTATAAACCCCACCGGCCAGGCAAAAGTCTTCTCAACTGACTCAAAAGCCTCTGAACTGCCGAGATCATCTAGAACTGCTACGTAGCATAACTTCGGACGATCTCTAAACGCAGTTATACTGGTTCAAACTACCATAGCGTATTCGGGTTCTAGCACGCCTAGTCCATAACGTTAGGTCCAATATCTGTCGTTCTGATGGACGTTCTTCTCGACCGGACGTATCGTCGCCCAAAACCGGGCTTTTTAATTCTGGCCGTAATAACCATTCGTCAAAGAGACTCGTCGGAGTCCCAATGGAGAACAACAGCACTTCGGCACACAAGCGCGGGTCACTTTTCAATTAAAACTCGCCGCGAGCGATCCAGTTGCCCGCAATAAAGCTCTGCCGTAATTGTTTAGTTAGGACCGAGTTAGTTCAAAGTGGACTATTCCATTCGGTGTCCCCACCGCGCGCACACTTGACAACCGCAGGAGGCGCATCCTTTACACGGGGAAGGCCGTGGATGTTGACAACGGTTATTAATAAAACAGACGCCGGACACCGCGATCGATTATTCGGCGAATGGGATTGTCGATCGTTTAACCGTGCCCTGGAGAATGGACGCGTGAACGAAACTTTGCAGACGTCTCAAAGAGCATCATTTCGTTGGACACATTTTGTTATTAAGATTATTAAAGTTTATGAAGCTGACGTTGGACGAGTGGATGTTTGTACAATTGTTTCGGACCTCGCTTGGTGACGCTCAATAAAAATCGGAAGATTCGCTCGCCAAAGCGTCAGTGGTCGAGCCGAATCGGCGACTCGCAACGCGGAGCCGAGCGAGCGGCTCGTTAAACCTAAAATCGCGTAAACCGCGGAGAGGGTGGGACGCTATCATGCCGCAATAAAGCCGGCTTTAATAACTCTCTGTTTACCGAGTGGACGATTCCATCGGCACTCGAGAGTGCGGCTTTTTCCCCTCTATTTCCCCCGCGAAGGCAATTCGAGTCCCGATGTTTGACCAATTCTTGAACAACGGCCGAAGTAATAACGTGGCTCGGCAGTCCTTCGCGAACCACGGCGAAAGGGAGACCCTCGGCGAAGAACAAAAAGAAGGAGAGAGCGGCGGTGAAACGGTATTAAATTGATACAGTGACTTATTTTTATTTGCCGGAGAAAACTTCGCCGCCGAATTAATTCAAATCTATGGCCCCGTGCCGCGTGCGTATTATGAAAGTTCCGCGGGGCGAGGTTCGCAACCGTCTTCCACCCCCGCGCTTCTCTAGACGACGCGCGACGCTTTCTCTCTCGTTCCACCCCTGTTCCCGGCGTCCTCAGTCCTTTCACTCGCGGCCCCCTCGTACACGCGGAAGCTCATAAAGCCGGACTTTTTGTATTCATGTACGTGACTGCAACTTTCAACGGGCCGCGTCGCGGAACACGGGTTAAGTATATTCAAGGATTCACCCGCCCTCGGGACACTTTTTTGCACGCATCAGGACGCAGCTTTTTCATAACCGCGCGCTCATGCTCATGCTCGCACTCTCGCCAACAGGAGCAATCCCGTCTACGTGCTCCACGGGATAGCTATACTGCTACTGCATGGCTATACCGCCACTCCACGATTCCGTTTGATTTATTTATTTATTTCCCGCGATTCTTCGACGACTCCTTCACCTAGGAGCAGAGGATAAGCGAGTTACACGCAGTCGGAAGGTTTTATAAATAAAACCACGCGATCCTCTGCGGAGATTCCGTGAGCGGAAAGTTCGCTGTCAGGATCTGCCGAGACAATAACCGCATACGGACACTGCGAATCGCGAGCTTCCTGGTAGACATCGTCCGTTCGTTCATTATCGCTTTCGATTTTATAAATTGACTTGAGATAAAGTACTTTCCGAGAGAGTTTGTGGATCAAGAAAATTAAGTGTTAATAAAAATGGAAATACTTAGAAATTCAATCCAGGAATAATCAAGAGCCATTCGAATTTTCAACGAGCCCGACTAATTATTGCAAGGCGAGGCCAGTAGGTTCTCTCAAGAAATTATATTCGAGAGAATTTTCAAGGGTTCATTCTCCCGTGGTATCGGTAGGTGCGATCAAAGACCGGAAGCGGAAACCAAAGCGTATTTCCCGAACGGTCCGGCCCTCGAATCCCGTTCCCGAAAAGATATGGTCCTCGTTGGAAATACAATCACGGAGAGTAGTAGCCGGGATCCCGTGTAACGAGCAGCAACGATTTACACGATCGTGGAAGATATATTAACGAAGATAAGTAGGGGCGTGAAATGAACGCGGCCAATGGTCCGTCCGCCATCTTGTTCACGAGCCGGGCCTGGCCGTCGAGTCGCATAATTTCGTGAGAAGTATGCAGGATCACGCTCTTTCCCTTCGCCGTATCCCTGACGAATTTCGAAGCCGTTCTCCACGCACCGGATAGATCTACGGAAAAACAATTTGTCGCGGCGGCACCAGGGTTTTTGGTATTCGTGTCTCGGAAACTCTCCTCGAGGACCCTTTTCCCTGTTTTTCCGGCCTGGACGGGACGAGGAAATGACAGCGAGATATATTGCGCGAACAGCCCGCTATTTACGACGCTACGAGCATTATTCGACCCCGCGGAAGAGTCTGTGCGTTTGTCGTCGCGTTGGATTTATACAACTGCAAAAAACCTCCCGTATATACTGGCCGCCCCTATCCGTTAATCGTGACTTTTATGGCTTTCGCTTAGCCAATACGGTCGATAGATTACAATTTGCATGATATTCGTGTTGCTTTATGGGCACCATTCGTGATCCTCCAAACGTGTCGACGAGCAGAGTCAATTCCTTCATTGTAGGTGAAGATCTATGGCAGCGGTCGAAATCACCCACTTCAGATCCATGGTTCCAGTATTATTAACCCTTTGCAGTCGGAGTTATTTTAATTTGGAAATTATACATTTCTTCCGACCTAAACTAATTTCATTGTATAAGACTTTTTTTTTTTATTAGATATGAAATTGGTATAAAAATTGATGATATGATATACGAATAATAAAATGATATACGAATAATATGATTTTCAATAGTTCTACTGTACCAGAAGGAAACATAGAAATTTTATTTTTATTACATTATACAGTAATGTGTACAGTGCTGTTTCTTAGATTGTGTAGTTCTACTATTTTTTGTGACCTAGCCGAACCTTCAAGTATACAACAACGCTTAATTTATTTAATGACGAAGTTCGTCGGTGTGATAAATACAGGTAAATACTGTGGGATGATAGAGGATTACCTGAATCTTCAAACCGCTCCGTCTGCATCATTAAATAATTACTAGGTTAAACATTCATCGAGTCATGTGGGTCAATAGTCCCCTCGAAGATTAACGTAAATTTTAGATCACATTCTATACATAAGTAGTGGAGCTTTATACAGATTTCCACTTTGGTGCAATATAATTTAAAAGAACGGTAGTCGAATAACATTTTCTTCGTTGAAAGATAAAAATCTAAACATTTAAACTCACCAGACCAAACACCGTCAAAAATGCACTTAAGACTTGGGAGAAACAACTGCAGCGCAATCTACGATCCCCAAACAAAACTCTGATTTTACAACTCTACCGAAAAGGGCGGCGTCATGAAAGCAACGTTCGCCGCGTAGAGTGAGAGATAAATAGCATCGGTGTTTAGGCATTAGCGTCATTAAAGTGGAATAAACGTTTGAAGTGACACCAGTTCTCCATTAAGCCGGTTCTAATGCCACGTTTATAAGACTATTAGTGTCCTGTGGGTTTACAGGCTCTCCTCTAAAGAAAACTATTATTATTATCTATTGGTAGGTGGTCTACATAGTCCGCTGGAGGCCCGGCTGCATGAATGCAAACAAATTTGCTGGGTGAATGGCCAGTCGCCGGAAGGCTGATTTCCATGAAGCTGCTGGACAACGCTCCCGGCAACAAATAGACGAAGGAAAACACTCGTGGTTGGAGAAGTCGTCCACTTGGGGCCCGTGGAAAGGACTCGCGTCGAAACGAGAGAAAAAGGGGGAGAGAGAGGGGCCCGAACAACACCTTTACTGCCCCCTCGAAAAATCATTAGCATGGTAAGGAATTTTCTTGCAAGCTGGCAATAACAAAGAGGCCAATTTCACTGGCACTGAATAATCTTTTCTTAAATTCATTGCTAGTCGAGGGAACGTAAAATTCACTTGGAATTTAGAAGCACTTCCAGAGCTCTCTATTTTACGCTCCAAGAACCGTGTTTCAGAAGATAATAGTTTCAGAAAGGTCTCTTCTCAATCAGGGGGGGAAAAGGAATTTTTACTACCACCGACAAATCCAGCCCAAGATCATTTAAAAATTCATAGAAGTCACCCTATCATTGGTGAGTCGCCATGATCATTCTACAGGAGGCAGATTTCCGTGGAGCTGCTGGTCGAGGCTCTGGGCACAAAATAGACGAAGGCTGGCTGGCTGGCAAACACTCGAGGCTGGAGGAATCGTCGACTGAGGGGCCGGGTGGAAAGGACCCATGTTAGAAAGAGCGAAAAATGTGGAAAGGGGCACAGGGCCCGAGGGTTTCGCTCGCGGAACAACACCTTTGCTGCACTCTCGAAAAATCATTAGCACGATGTATGAGAGTAGAATTAGGAGGCATGGGAGAAAGGAACATGTGATATCTTTCGGTATTCGCGTCTCGGATCCTTGGAGGACTCTCGGCGCCTTTGTGAGCCCGGCTCCCGGCAGCGACGTCGGGGCATATTGCGGAAGCCGTCGAGTATTTATGGTACTCGGGGCATTATTTGTGCGTGGAGGGGTCCGTTATAGGGACGTCGAGTGCATCGCTAATATTGGCACACAGTGCCGGCGCTTGGCTGAGCACAATTGGAGCGTTGTGTAAGTACAGACTGCAGCCTCATCAATTACCCGTTCAATTAGCCGAACCCCCCCCCCCCCATCGTCCCTCTACTCCTCCTCCTCCTCCTTCTCGAAACGGGAGCCACGCCATTCCAAGAGGAAAAGGAAAGTGTACACGCGCGCGCGGCCCGACGCAGTCGCGAAAATCTGCTCCGCTCGGTGGCTTACGCTTCTGATGCTGTTCCTGCTGCTTCTGTTCCTGCCGCTGGTGTACGCCTCTCTCCGCCTCTTACAGCTACAGCACCAGGCTGCCTCTCGATTTCATCGATTGTTCACGAACCACTCGGCTACGAAATTCGTGCACCACTACCCCTTACAGTCTCCGCTTTAAAGTTTAGTCTAGCGCCACGAGACCGTGGCGTGTTTTCCATTCGGAGTATAACGGCTCCACATTCTCTGACGAAAATGAAATTTTATACCGCGGTGTCCCTCGATGCCCTTTGATATACTGGGTGGCTCTGGTACAGGGCAACTCTTGCGAGGAAAAATAAGTGAAATGAGAAGATTCTATTATAGATCTTGTTAAGTATTGGTTTTCTTTTTATGCAATGGAGCTATAGTTTAATTAAAATTGTTTTACCACAACGTCTCTTTGTAAATCTCTTACCAACTTTTTCAACGATAATTAATTTCGTTACAGCGAAACTTCATTACCAGAGGGTTCGTTAAACGAGATATTCCCGCATAATCTTTGTTCTTTGCTGGTTGAAACAATATACCACGAAATCTTTCATTCTAATTGGGACTTGGCTAAGTGTTTCACTTTTCGTAACTACCGAAAATGCTTTTATCTCGAAAAGTGGAATATGAACAGCTTCAGAAATGAATTTATAACGAAAAGGCAAATTATTTGTAACCTTCTAATGTATGAATTCAGCCTGCAAAATTCGTGAAGCAAATTTGTATTTTTCTAATTTTGACTCACCTACTGCAAGATTGAAGAATCAGCTAAACGAACAGCTACATAGGAACCAAAGCACGCAACCATCACGCAATTTCGGAAAAGCCACTCGACTGCTCGGTGTCCCCAAAAATGAGCAAAATGGCGTCGTTGCGCGACGAAGTAATAACGATGAAGAAAAGGGAGGTGGGAGAAGAAAAATATTGGGCTGCCGGGGAGGATTAAGCTCTTCGAAACTCGTAAACCATGGTGGTCGGAGTCCTTGCCGGGCGCTCGCGACTCCGTTAAATTTATTATTCTCCTTTCGCTGCGTTCACAAGCTGTAGCTTGATTTAACGGGAGGAACGTGCCCATTCAGCGGAGAGGCTGTTCCAGCGTAGGTTCGCGAGGTTCTCGCTGGCCCTACCGTTGGATTGTACTTCCGTCGGCTGTAAACCCACATATTCCCAGGCCTCTCCATGGGCTGAAGCTAATCCGGGGGGAGGGGGGCTGCGAGAGGAGCCATCGTGAGCGCATCAATTACAGTCGGTCGCGGAACAGTTCTCATTAACGTCGTGGTTGGCGAATCGAGGCCGCGCATCGGGTGTTTTCGCAAAAGAAAATGGAAAAACGCAACTGCTCACTCGCATCCGGTAAGCCCGGTAATCCGAGAATATTAACCGGGGCCATCGGTAACAATATCCTACGAGTGGCCCCGGGAAGACTGACTAACTGATCAAATACAGCCTCGGGGCGGTTGCTGCTGCTGCTGCTGCTCGAGAGCGATGGGGAGGAGAGGCTGGTCCTTTCGAGTTTTTCGCCCCTTGGTAATATCGGCCGATATACCCGCGATACGTACACAGGAAAAGTCTCTCTTTCTCTGTCTTCCCTCTCTTCCTCTCGCGCTTCTCTCTCGATCCTCTTTCGAATCTGTACGAGCCCTGGATACGGCCACGGCTCCATATTGGTCACGCCGGAACCCGTACGTGTGCGTGGAGACGCGTACGTGTGACCACGTACCTGCGCCAGGAGAATTGCCAATATTGGACGAGCCTCGCCGCGTTTATTATCGCGAAAGCGAAGCCGAAAGTAGTCCTTGATATATTGCCGGCGTTCCCGATGTCGCAGCTCTACGATCGGGACATTTAAGCGTAATTAGTGCCGGATCGTTGACCCCCAGCCACGATTTCTATCTGCCTGCGGCCGCCCCTTTTTTATTACTTTCGTAGCCGCGGAATCGGTGCAAATTTCGGAGTAAATTATTTTCTTTTTTTGAGGGAAGGATGGTCTTTCTCGTTCTCGATGTGGTGTTTGCTTTGGCGTTCTAGTGTTCATTAATCCTTTTCAAATTTCTTTTGATCGCCAGCACCACAGAGGATGTAATTGACACTATTAACTTACAAAAATTCCTTTGCAAATTCATTGTTCCCTGGGAGTAGATACATAAAATCGATTCACTTATAGATGCACCCCTAAAACCAACACTCTAATTTCCGTTCTAAAAAATATGCTTCCACAAACAACGTTTTCAAAAAGAGCGTGTCAACCAGCAACAGGGAAGAAGCCGGTTTCACAACCACCAAAACATCCCTTCGAAATCCATCGCCCGCAGAACCACATAAACTCGATTCACTTAGGAACCCTTCCAAGAACAACACTCCACTCTCCGTTCGGACAATGATATTTCCGAAAACACTGTTATCAAAAAAGACCTCCTGCGAACCGGCAACAGGGAAGAATCTACTGCGACCCGAAAATCGATTTCAAAATCCATCGCTCGTCAAGGACACGCAAAATCGATTCGATCGTTAACCAAGTTCGGTAGCGGGTGGGAAGGGGTGGCTGCCATCGAAAGGAGCGGTGTAAAAGCAAGCGAGGGAGGTTTTTTTAAAGCGTCGCTGATATTTCAGCATGACGGACGTTTTACTGCCGGCGTGGCATCGGGAACCACGGATACGGGGAACAGGGAACAGAATAGAAAGACATTTCTGACCTGCCAGAAAGCCTTTCGACGGCGTCGGCGGCAGCGTCGCGACCCGACGAGGAACACACGTCGTAGGTGTGCTGCAAACAAGTGCATTCTGAAATACCACGGCTGCTTTTCTGGAATTTTTATTATTGGTTCGTACCTTTGTTACCGCGATCTACTGCCCCGCAAGGAAGAGGAAAACTGGGCGCGGAAGGGGAGGAGGAAACGCGCGGTACAGCCACTGCGACGGAAGTACGATTTCCAGCATGTATTCCGTGCTTCGTAGCGTTATTTTGCCTTTTTTTCTATTTTGTGTTCTCCCGTTGTCGTACTTCGTTTATTATTTTTATTTTTGGGGGCTGGTTTTTTCTCCTCATCGAACGTATCGGCGATCGATAGATTTAATAAAAGTTTACAGGAAATCGAGTCAAAGGCACCCTCCGACTGTTCTTTCGTCTGTAAACCTCGAATTGACATTGCAGCGGAGCGCACGCGCGAACGAGCGGCTACTCCACCGGACCGTGACGCAAAAATACGTTTTTAAAAGGGCCGTACGCGAAATTTCGTTGGCACGGAATTGATTTTTATTCGGTGTAAGTGGTGGCTCGCGCTACAACATTTCCCGCGGATTTGTTTACACGATTTACCGGGGCTAATGAAATGTGTTGCTCGGCTCACGGTTTCTCATTTTCGCGCTCGACACCGATCGCGTAGGGGGAAATGCACCGCGTAATTTGTTGTCGATCGCATTCTGCGAAACTGCGTCCTTTTCGATGGAGCTGTGCACCAGGTGGATCCAACAGTTATCGAAATCGGTGCTGTACAATTTTATGAGCTAGTAAAGTATACATACAGACGAAACGACGTTTTTTGAGTACTTAGAAGAATTGGTTTACCAAATGACGTGCAAAAAAAATTTTGAAAAAATTACAATTGCTGTGAATTACGCGAGTAGATAAAAAAGCACTTTTTAAGATCTTTTTTGCATATCATTTAGCAAACCAATGCTTCTAATGGCTAAAACAAAGTCAGGTCGTCGTTTCTAATTTTAAAAAAGTTACGCTATTTTAAAGGCTGTTCGAACACATTCGCGAGCCACTGTACATACAGTCCTCTCCGAAGTAGCTCTCTTCAAAATTTATATAATACTAGAAACATCGTTCTCACCCTTCGGAACTCTTCAACTGAAACTACTTTCAGTTTGTCTGCTATGACAATGTTGGCCTTGTCAAGCGTTTCAAAAAATTTGTTTTCGAAACGTGGAAAGACCACACTGGCTATCTTGGTCAAAAACTCGGTCACGGAAATAACAGTGTGACGCAGAACGTTACGGCGATGTTGTATCCAAGAAAAAGTTGTTTGCTAAAACACGATTTGGTAAACAAAATTTAACTTTTTCTTGATCAGTCATTCAAACATTGGTTTAGAGCTAACGACAGGTCTACTTAGGACTAGATCCACGAGGTCACAGAAAATAGTAGAACTACACGATCTAAGAAACAGCCCGGACCCGAAGGTTTTGTTCAGATCAAGATTTTACTGTATTTATCTGTTGTTACTCACAAAGCCACAGGTTCAGTTTTGTTAATTTCGGACACACCAAGCACAATACAATATGATCGACGATTTCATTCGAATCTCGATTCCACTGGTTTCAGCTCGATGGTGTTTGCATGATTCATTTGTACAATTCCGAGCAGGCACGCGAATTCCGTGTTCCATCGGAGCCGCGGGGGATCCTGTGCAAACTCGGCCCGCGGAACGATAAATAACGAATAAAAACATAATTTTGCCGGTTTTATCGCGGTTCCCGTGCAATTCCTTGAACTTGACCGCGCAATGTTAGCCTCCGGAGCGGTGCGGCGAGCCGCGATTAGCTCGCCGAGCCGGCCAGCAACAGGTTCTACGATCGGTATTTGCCAAATAAATATCTCGCCGCGGGAGCTTGAGACAGTTTACAGCACGTTATTAATATTTCGAATGCTCGCCGTACAGCCCCGTTGTGCAATTCGAAATCTGGCGGAATCCTATTTATGCAAATAATTTCTCGAATTAATGAGAAGAGTCGCGTGCGCGTTCGATCGGTCCGGCGAACCTTTCAATTAACTTACGACCTTTAATCAGCAGGCATTGTTGCGCGGTTTTACAATGAACAGTATATCGTGTTCCGTATCTTATAAATTAAAGTTATCGCCTCGCTATAGCGCATAGGTCTTTGAATAATTCCCGCCACAGAGATTGCATTCCGTGCAGTCCTCTCGCGGGTTACAACGCTGCGAGAGGATGCTGAGGAAGCGAGGCGATCTCGCAGGCGTCAATATTTCCGTGACATGCCGTCAGTTTTTCGCGTGAAAATGCCGAGCGAATTTTGCGTCGACAAATTTCCAAAAGGTACGCGAGACTAGTCTATACACTGTGATTTTAAATATACATTTCCGTGCACGCGATAAAGGCGCCACTATTATGAAACGGGATTTAATTTCCCTCCGCGATTTCAATAAACCCGAAGCACGGTGGAACAGTATTTATATTGCGTTACTTTTTAAAGACTTATTATCAGACTACGAATATTGTGCAAAGTAAAATTTTCCCGATGTAATTTGCGAGGACTGCAGTCAAACACAAGTTTATTTCCTCTTCCTTTCAACCCCTTGCCTTATGATTTATTTCCTGATCAGGTCCGCAGAAGTCGCTTTGTTGGGAATAATTTCCGAGCTGAGAAAGAAAGCAGGCGTTTATCGCTGGCGCGTGTTTGATGTGAAAGTTCAATGCTCGTGAACGCGGAGTAATATTTCTCTGCAATTGATGTAAACAGGGAAATTTCGAATACGTATCTGCAAAAAGAGAAGAGTTAATGGAATATTGTACAAATAATTGTGCCGCTACGTAAATAATCATGAATAATTTTATAAATTCGAGAGTGAAAACGATACAAACGATAAAAGAAATACAAAATTATTGTAAACGCATAGAATCGAGTTTAATAGTGATAGATCTGATTGTTAAATCTATTTCAGTATGATTCTAGTATCTGCCAAAGGTTTCAAGAAAATCTATGTATACTCGCGTGACATAGAAATATATGACGTAGTAAATCACTATATACTACGTGCGAAGTGTTAACACAGTGATGCAGCCACGGATGCACCGAGGACGAGCATAAAAGAGAAAGATGAGCGCCTGATCTCTCAAAATATTTTTATAGATATTACGGCTTGAGTACACAAATATGATTTCACAGATCAATAAACCAAGAACTCTGACTGTATTATATTTCGTTTAAAAGCCATAAATTGCACCTATTTTATCAACGGTGCTCGCATCGATCAATAAATTTTATTTGAGAATGTATGTACACTTCGAACGACCTGATCTTGCAGTATATTCCTGTAGATGTCATATCTTGAATATAAAAATGTTGTTTTACAACTCCATAAACTAAAAATGTTGACACTATCCTATTTCGTTTAACGATCATGAATAGCATCTGTTTTGCCGACGATGTTTACTTTGATCAATAAAATTTTGTTTGAGAGAAGAGGCATCTGGAACGAACGATGTTTAAAAACATTTTGCTTGATGTCGTATCTGGAATATGACGACATTAAACTAATTGTGGGTCCGATTCCAACTGTGTTTGGAAATCATAAACATTATCAATGGTGCTTGCTTTGACCAGTAAGCTGCATTTGAGCTGCAAATAATGTTTAAAATCGATGTCAAAAATTGTGCATTTCGTAACAAGGGAGCAACAAAAGAAAAAACTTCAGAGGGACAAGAGGATTGCAGGAACGTGTCCGATTTCGCATTCAATGCTGGTCGTGGTAACGGGTTAATGCGATCGATGCATCGTTGCAACTAACCGGGTCGACGCGCGGCGAGTATTGCGAGATCGCGCGAGCGGGAACGCGGTGCAACGCGGTGCAACGCGGCGTGTCGCCGGGGATATTTTTCCGCGGGTATCGCTCGCTGTGTCGTCGCCGGAGCACGATGGAAAAATCGTGTTACCGCGTGTACAGCCGAGGAATTTACATGAGGTGGCAAATAAAACGAAATTGTGTAGCACACTTAAAAAGGTAAACACGTTTTACGAGGGAGATGGGCTCTCGCGGCCGCGCTCGGCTCTTTCTTACGCGAAATACGGGGATGAATAAACAACGATATGCATACAATGCACGGACACCGAAAGCTCGAAGCTTCTTCTCGCGCCGGTCGCCGCATCGGCACGGCGACGTGATAACAAAAGAGAGACGGGAAATAGCGTCGCGAATTAAACGGGAATTTGAAATTTAAACCAGTCGCCAGGCACTTACGCCCGCGCGCGCGACATCAGCGCTTCCGGTTGCCCCATAAAATCGAGACCCAGTTATTTCCAGCGACCCTTGAACAGATTACTCGCATAATTTCGACACAGAGTGTTTTCTCGTGCGACAGAAATGATGGACACTCGGACGACCAATATACACACTGCAATTTTTGTTTAAAGCTCAATGAGGCAATGAATTTTGCATACAATTCTATATATTTCTTATTTCACAGTGTGTATCTTAATTAGAAATAAACATTCAGACATGTATAGTACAATAACCTTGAAATGTCTTTTTGACTTTGATCTCCAAAAAATTAAACTTTTAACTAAAATTTATGTCCATGGAGATCGCAGGCTATGAACTAAAACCAGGATACGTTCCGCAACCGCGCAACAGTAATCTCTGCTCGAAAAAGTGGTTGTATTTCATGCGCGATGCGATTCCAAGATCCGTGTGTCAGAAAATGAGCCTTGTACGCATTAATTCACTAGCAAACGTCCGGGTTTGTAGTTTCGTTCAATCCCGGGGATAGCTCTCTTCGCAACCGGAAAATTGTGCTTTTCATGGAGTCACTTTTTCCTTAGCGTTTGTTACAGTACAAGCTTTTCGGAGTTTTGGACCTTGCAGAATTTAATTCGCGCGTATTTAATTGGAAACGTTCTCTGCGGATTGGAATAAAAAATTTCTGTTAAACTCGTCAAAGGTGCCGTCACTGTACTTACTAATTTGAATTCGACGGTGAAATTTCATTTAATTAAATGAACACGTATTTGAATTCAATTTTTCGATTGGGTTGAACTTTTTGATTCTCTTCTGTTTTTATTTAAACGTGTTGTGTTGATCGAGTTCTTTTTCAATCGGATTTTCAGTTCTTTGATGTCGTTGCACTGCTTTTGACCTAGTTCTGACCTCAGTTGCTCGAATATTCTTTTACGTTTAGTAAAAACATATTTTTCTGGGGTATACATTGAAAATGACAATAAAATAATCACTCAATTTCAATAAAAAAATTGTCGATGCGTAACCTGTTGCAACTTTGCCGGAAAAAAATAGCACAGCAACCTACGTGGGCTTATTTTAAACGGCGAAGCCTCTATTTTCACTTGCTGTACTTGTTTCTCCGTGGATTCAAAGATGGATGTGTCACCTTTAGAAAAAGTGTATAAAATTCGACACACAATCTTTCCTTGCCACCAATTTAATTTCTGCGAAGCTCAATCGTCAAGAAGCTGAAAGTATCACGGCGAGGGCGTTACAAATTGAAGCCCGAAAGGATTAACTAACTTCCATCGGAAATTCGCACATGTCGTACGAGCGGAGCCGTTTATTTTCCCGAGAAAGGGGCGACTTCTGGGACCAAGACCTGGACCAGCCACTCGAGAACAAAGTTTTCGGGGAGCGGGACTCTCGGCTCGGCGACGTCGCGTCGAAACTGATTCCGCAGGATCGAGGAGCCGAACGCCCTACTTGGAGAATTAGTCCTGACCGTTGCCGAGCCAGGGCCAACAAGTGGTTGTGTCTAGTTAACTTGCGGAGTCGTTGCTGGAGACAGTTCCGAAAGACACGCTGTCACTGGGGCAGCTCCGAGGGACGGGAACAACTGCGTTTCTGTAGCCGGGATTTAGGGTATTGATCCGTGGCACGGCACCACCGGTTCCGCGGGAAGGATCTGCCAGGGAGTCCGGCCGACTCCGGCCAGTGAAGCGGGGAACGTGCACCGCAACATAAATCTTTCACCCTGACGGAGTTTACGAATTGTAATATCAATATCTCCTCTCACCTGTTGCCGGCCGGTCGGACCCGGGTTAGCCTGCTCCGATAATTTCCAAGCAAGTTTTTTATTGTCCGAAAGCCTCTGCTCAATATTTTGGTGAGGTCACTGAAGACATACTTCTAACTGATTTTAATTGATCATAATTACAGAAGTTTTACAGACAGGATGATTTTATACAATAATTGAATTCTGTATGATACACTTTTAAGTACGAATATAGTACATGATGTTTTTTCATTTAATTTAAAAGATCACCTTGAAAGGACTAAGATAGCCTTGACGCGAATAAAATGTTTCACGAGAAACTAGTTTACACCATCAGTGCCGATGTCGCCCGATGGCGTGATACTAGATATATTCGATGCTATTAATGTCTACGTACTTGAATAAATTCACAATATTTGTGTGGAGTGTTACAAGGATGACAGTGACTCTTTCCATATATTTGATACACCCGAAAAGCATTGTATGTATTATGTTAATTAAATGATTCTAAAGGAAGAAACGAGAAAAGTCTTTCAAGAGTCGTTCGGGCCGCTTCGGTGAACTGGTCTTCGAGCAGCGATGCGGTTGAAGAGTCCTTTAGACCGACATCAGAAATACGGTGAAACGGGCGAGATGCTCGTTGCTTTGTGTCGCTGCAAACAGAATACGGGCGCGCGCGCGCCGGGACAAACCTAAATCTTCAGCGTTTGCTGTTATTACGAACGGGCGTTTTGAAGTGAGAACACCAGTTTTCGGTAGTCGACGTGGGTTCTCTCGGTCTCTCGGCATCGCGGAGGGTCCGCGGGTAAAAGGAATTTGAACAAGCTCTAATTACCAAGCACTATAATTTTCCGTTGAAAGTGGCGGACCGAAAAATATGCTTCATATTTCGCTTTGCCGCCTCGCCGCTCGGTCTGCATTAACCCGCGCGGACGTGAACGCGCATAATTCTCTCAAAATGTGGCGCACACAAGTTGCTCTGTCTCCCGGCGGCAGAGAAAGGGTCAGGAAGGAAGCAGATAATTTTGAATGAATTGAAGCCGCCGCGCGCAACGAGCGGTCGTTCTCTCCTCTCTCGCTCTCTGTGTCGCGCGCGACCCACCAACACAGATACCGGCCGGTGAAAATTATGAATGCGGACGGCAAAATATGTAGATGAAACAACGAAAAAGACAACGCAACTTCGCCGTGCCTTGTCGAGGCCAGCGCCGTGTTGTGTCGCGCCGCATATTATTCGGCCGACCACTTTCTAGACAATCTAGAGCCACAGTCCAGAGGTTATTGATCGATCGAGGAAACGATCCAGCACGATCCCTACAACCGACGTGCCCTGTACCATGAAAGTACAATGCCTAAAAGTGTCCCCGTATCCCGAAACGACAGCGACGTTCGCGTCGTCGCCGCGTGTCAACAGTAATTAACATTCGACGAGGCAAGGTGGAGAGCCGACTGGAACCGGATCACGATCGGCGCCGGTGTATCAATAAACCGAATAATACAAGACTGACCCGACACTCGGCCCGACGACCCATCCACCTGGAAACACGTCACATCGAGCCCGCGTCAGAACTTAAACCCCCGATGAAAAAGTTCGTTTCCGAGATCCGTGTTCCCGTGTCGACGACACACACTCTGCCCGCAGGAATACGCGCTCACACGCCGATACCCGGGCCTAACACGATCTACCTGTTCTCCTTTTTTTAGTTGCGCGGCAAGATCTAGAGTTACACTTTCTTGGCTCTGGAAATCTGGTCCCTCCCAAGAATAACTTTTTAAAATGTGGATCAAGCAGCTGGAATTTTTTAAAGATATCACAAGGACTAGTTTACTAATAGCTAATGTCTTAATAATTTCTTTTTTAAATTGCTGTCATGAATGAAGTTACTCGTTTTTAATGGGGGTACTTGTACTTTTTACGCCGACTGTATTGTGTAAGAAAATATAATAAATCAAATTCTAGGATAGCCAGGGAAGTATCGTGAACGAATTTTCTAGTGGCGCCGAAGGGCTCGCCGAACGACTGCGAATAACTTCGGAACGAATCTGCGAGCAGAGTTTCCGCGAGTACATGGTTGTTTGCGCAATTGATTAGTTGTAGAACGAGCACCATACCTAAATCGTCCCCGGTGGCGTCGAATAATGGCAGAAACAGCGAGCAGCGTCGCGTACCCGTCGACGCGACGCGACAGGAGCAAAGAAACGTTCCCGTTCGCGGGTAGATTGGCTTCCATAAACGAATCTGTCTGGGGAATTCGATTTTTGAGTCGCGCACAGCACGCTCCACGAGCCCGCGAACGTGTAAACAAAGTAAACGACATAAAACTTGTTGACCCGTTTTCAGGATGAAAGAGAGATCCGCCGGGGAATAGAACACGAAAGACTCGACCGACGAGTTTATGAGAGGAAATTTATAAGCGTAACTCGGTTTCCCGCTCTCGCTGAAAGGAATGTTATTCAATACGTGGCGCGCGCGGCGATACGTCGAGAGCCGAAAATCGAAATCGCGCATGACACGCTCGAAGAATGCGAGCATACGCGCGTCCACGGTTGGTCGATTTATCGTTTCATAGAAACCGAAGTTCTGGGATCACCGTGTGCAATTAATCGACTGACGAACAATGTTTCAAATAGTCGACCTAGTTGGACAAAAAACTTTTGGTTATCGTTCTATGGTAGATCCAGTCATTTCCTTCCCTAAAAATGATCCATCCAATATTTCAATTAATAAATTCACTGGCATATAGATATTGTTTGCATATCCTGTTTCTATATAAATTGAAATATTTTCGTTGTCGAATAAAATGAGTTTAATTATGTTCGTGTGTTTGAATACTTTCTGGGACTACTGCATATTGAATTACATCATGAATAGTTTGAGAGAAATATAGTGGTTCATTATCAAAAACCAATTAATTTTGCTAAAACGTGATTATTATTCATATCCGAAACGGCTCTAAATACACCAGTTAATAAACGTACCAAAATCACCCAATCTGGAAATTCGTCCAGCTAGATTGGCGACTCGTAACGTTGTTCCGACGACAGATTCCCCGGTTATAACGTCGCCGGTTATAAAGTAACATTGTTTTAAATTATGTTCACGTTTCACCGATTGCCGGTCGTTTAAATGTCTCGCAGCCCGAATGAAATCCCGTTGAAATTAATTCGCTGAAAGCAGCCTGAATGACGGACCCGTCATCAAGCATATTTCACGCGCCACAGTGGCCGCCGTTTGTTCAAACAGAATTACAAAAGGTCCGCGCCTGCGACAGCGCGTCGCACGCTGTTCGTTAATGGACTGCTAGTAAACCAAGTTGATACTACCTATTGTGCAGCTGAAAATCTGTGCTTACGGAAATCGAAGATTCAAGACGTTAATTGTAAACTCGTCAGAGAAACATGGAAAACGTTGCTACTTTTGCGAACATTTTTATTACGTGTTATATATTACTGCCATTACTATTATACGTCTCGCGGTAAAATCACTGTTCTCGCTCGAATTAAATTGCATTTGTGGCCAGAGTCGTGTTGGATAAATAAATTCCACTCTTCTCCCGCTTTATATGCAGTATTACGAAAAAAATTGGGTCACTATAATGAAAAATGAAAATGTGTGAAACAATTGCGTTAAAACAATTCAAACATTTTGGCCAAAATTGACGGACTGCGGATTTTTTCAATCACTGAAAAAAGTGAATAGATGAATTTTATAACGGTAGAAAGGTTGATAAAAGTGCACTCATCGTATTAAAATTATTAAAGAGAGAAAGAAATTTCTGTTCGATGTGTGCTTCCTGCAGTTGACGCAGAGAACTTTCATTTTGCATAAAGATTCACGGTCTAATTAAATAACGTTATATTGCGCGCGACTATCTGCACAGAATTACGCTACTGATAAATCAATTAGGTCAATTAGAAAAAGGACGAGTTTGCGCGGCGACCGGAGCCTCGGTACAATTTATACCGATGTTGAGTCTTTTCTAAATGTTTAACCGGCTCGACGTTCAAACAGTTCCGGCGCCAAGGAGAACTGCAGCGAGCTTTGCTTTGTTAGAAAATTTTCCTCGGGTCTTCCGGCGCGGCGCGACTTCGCGTTTCCCTTTTTCCACGGAGATCTTCCTTTGGGTGCCTCTGCAAAGGAATGGGTTCTTTCCCGTCGAGGACTATCTACATGTTTTGCTGGTTGAACAGGCCGCAATGGTCGGTGGCTGCTCGAGGAGAAACGATCCCGCGTTCAATGATCTGTTCGAGGACTGGCACGCGTGTCTTTCGTCGATTTCGCCCGACGCAACGCGTCGAAGACGTTCCGTCCCTTCCCGACGAAACGCCCTGACGGATAAGCTTAATGTAGTGACTAGAGGTCAGAGGGGATGATCCCGAACCGTTCCAACGGGAAGGAACGGTCCCCGTAATTTCACGCCAGGCCGCGAACATTGCTCGGATTTGAAGCCTCGATCACCCCGACCGAATTTTTCACTCGATCAAGACGATGAATTGTCCTTTCCACGCCGGTTTCCCTTCGCCTTCTGCCGCCCACGATGCTCGTCGTAAAAGCCGTCCCCCATCAGACCCCAACTATACTTCGTCTACTGAAATTTACGAAAATGTAAACGTGATTTGTGATTTGTAGGTAAGTTCACCACAAATTGTACACATTTAATTACTCCTAACAATGAAATAAAAAATTGGAGAACCTCTAAATTTCAAACCCGAGTAAAGCAGAAAATGGTACCCACGACAGAAACTGATCAGCCAGGACGAACCCTCCCTCCTCAGACCGAGACTCCAGGATCATCGGCCAACAAACTAATTAGCTGCAACCCCTCCAGTCACGATTCCCCCATCAAACGAGAGGATCGACTGTGAACGGTGTTTACGCCTATGCGTGACGCGTGGTGTCCTTTCAGGCCCGAGATAGTGCGTAGTCACGTTGCTGCGAGAAGGCCAAGAATGGAGCGTGTCATTGGTTCCGGAGACCCATTACGGCCGGTCATAAAAAAGAATGGTTTGATAATGCCGCGGATAATCTATCTACTCGGTTCCTTTATAGGGAAGAATGGCTTGATAATAGGAAATCGATTTACTGCGTTGCGGAAGGAACCGAGTCCTCCCTCGGGCGATCACCGCCATCTTTCTTCTATCTCTCCTTGCGTACTTTCTTTCTCCTCCATGCCGTGGACTTCGTGCCCTAACTGAGACGAAGTATTTCAAACGATAACCGATGCGGAGGAGGGGCAGGGTCGCCGGAAGAGATGCACACACCGGGTTTTTCCACTTTTTCATTTGCGCGTCCGACGGCTGGGCACAATGGCGGAGCCCGGCATTTTCATCACCGGGTATAATATTTCCCGCGAAGTCACCCGCCGCCCACGGTAATCGGTCTTTGTCTCTGGAAGCACGCGATACAATGGACACGGAGCTCTGTATGGGGATCTTTTATGCCCGGCCCCCGTGATCGGCGCCGTCGAGCGAGTCTGTCCGAGCGCGCGCGCAGTCCCATAAATCGCTCATTGTCGGGATCATTTCCACGATAAGCGATATCGGCGCCGATATTACGCCCCTAATTATCGCTAGACGATGAAAGGAACAATAAGTTACGGGGCCAACGGCCGAGATTATCTCGCTGAATACCGGGATCCTACAGAGGCTCACGCTCCGGACATTCGCCGAGTTTCTTTCATTCTTTTTCCGGCCGGAGTTCCCAGCGAAAAAATCGCCAGCGATCTCTGATCCGCATCGAACGGCAGCCGATCCATGCGGAACTTGCCCGGCCCGGTATCGCAAGGGCTACCGAGTTATATGAAGATTGTTTCGAAACTATCGAAGATGCAATAAAGCTTTCGGATGGAAATTAAATGGCGCGGAAATTCCTCGTGGATTCTTTTCCTACGTTATTAATTTGAGAGGTGCCGGGAGAAAATTGCGTTTTTTAGAGAGAATTATGATTATAAACTACTCGACTATTACTTAATTGTCTTTCAGATTGAAAGCCTTATTAAGGTGGCTGCAAGTCACACATTTTTTGCCAAAAATGAAGAATAAAGAAGTAGTTGCATTTCTGACTTCCCTTTGAAGTTACTAATGTTCAACGTCACACAAATGTGCTAACAGTGGCTGGTAATTGGATAACGTCTCTTGTTCCTCCCATCACAGTAGCATCGCCAAGCACTGTTCCCAAAATCGAAGCCGCAGGATCGTCAATGAGATAAACTATCCCCGTTTCGAGCCCCTAAATTCCGGCGAAGACTTCACCGGGACAGGGCTGGTGAGCAGTGTTTACGAACCCTTATCGTCGCGCAGAGATGGTAATTGTCGAGGAATGTTGGTCGTAGTCCGCAGACATCGTCCGAATTAAGTCCGCCTTCAATTCTAATCTTGGCGTAACAATCGCGGGTCGCTATTGAACATGATTAAATTATTGTTAGCTTAGGTGACACGGGGGTGGTCCTCGGTCGTCGTCGTCGCGACGCCGACTCGCGTCGCGTCGGCTCGAGCAGTCTGCGAGAGCTCCAGACTTTATCTAACTTCTGCCACCTACTAAATTGACTACTAAAGATTAATCCCCTAAGCCCGTTTAGCCGTATCCACGGGACGGGTTACATTGTCGTCGGAAAACTGGTAATCCCGTCGCGTTCAGAGATCCTGTTATCTGATCAGCCGGGAATTTGTTCCGTGCCTGGAAGCTGCGTGCAGCCGAACGTTCGATTAAACTGAATGCCATTTTCCCAGCAAGAAATTCTTCGATATCGAATACTTCGTGTCTGTATTCTTTAATTTTATATCGTATTTCGTATCTGAGTAAAATTGAGTATAATGACTGTAGGTACGATTACTGTCATTTATGACAAATTTGAGTCAGTAAAATACACGAATGTTACCCTTATGCTTGGAAATGTTAGTTGCCCGACCCAACATCAAAGCTTGTTTTCTTATTTTTAATTTCCTGAAAAATTGTAAACTACGAATTTAATTTGATTTAAAGTAGATTAGGTATATATGAATATGTATTTACTGTAATTTACATTAGTGCAGCAGAAATAGATCTCAGTTGAGATCTGAAATGCTTAATAAAAAAAAAAAAATACACTAACAAGTGTCTCCTGTAATCAAAAACTGTAGCCGCACCCTAGTTGCAACGTCGATCGTGAACGCGTGACCATGCAACTTTCCGCCGTCATCGATCCCGAAGACGCTGCTCACGGCTCGAAATTGAGAGGGCGTTCTAAGAAATTAATTGGCTCCGGTATATCGGCGAGAGGAAAACGGATTGTCGAAGTGGGGTGAAGGGGGCGAGTGACGACGATCCCTCTGTCCCGTGAATTTAGCTTGGTCATTACGGGGTTTATGCAGATATATTGGTATTAATGACGCCGATGAGCTCGCGGGTTCTACGACCCAGCAAGAAAATTGCACCGGGAGCGTCGAGGGGGATGGCAGCCCAGGGGGACCGACGGATAGGGTAATCGGCTTTCGAGCTTGCATTTTATCTTCGGTTCTTTGATTGCAGAGGCGGCCGCGACGCGTCGTGACTAAGATAAATCCGCCCGATACCCCGGATACCCTTTAAATTTACGGTGTCCCAACAGTTTATGAAAAAGCCCGCGATCTATCTACCTCAATTTTTTCTACCGCGGCACACGGAGGCGGTCCGCTCGGCTTCTTCGGCCGTTTAACTGCCACGGAATCCGAACAGCCGAGAAAATTGCCTTCGGATATTCTTGCGAATGCCTAATGTCTGGCAGGATTGACATCGAACTACGTATCGTGGGGAAAGAGGAGCTAGAAAATCTCGGTCTCGAGTTCTGGCGTTTAAAGGATACAGGGTGCTAGAATACGCGTGTCAAAATTTTATAGAATGATTCTACATGTCTATTCCGTGTCAAACATTCTAAAGAAAACAGGTTCAAAATCTGTGCAACCCACTGGTTCATTGTACAACATTAAGAAAACCAGTTCATGGGCAATCAGCTTATTGTAGAACGCCCTTTTCTAGTCGCAGAAGAAGACTCGTAATTAGCGGCGTTGTAGAGCCCGCCCAAGGCATTCGTCTAGCAGCCGTCAGAGGTGTCCTTATCGTTCGGTGGCACCCCATCGGGAATCTGGGATTGCCGGGGTAACGGGGACGTCGAAGACGACTTTAAGGGGTGCTGGGAGCCTCGAAAAAGTGTCTGAGGATAGAGATTCGCCGGGAGTATCAGTCAGAAGCGAGGATGGTTTCGGGAAAAACCGCGATGCCGAGTAGCGATGGTTGGAAGAGGAGGATCAGAAGATCGTGGGGGTTGGCGGGGATGGTTTGAGGCAGGATCGAGAGCAGGGGTGCGTCGCGTTCGGGCTTGAGAAGGATGGGATAAGACGGGCAAGAAGGGTGCTCTGGAACGGGCGTCGAATAGGACGGGTAAAGTGATTGCGAAAAGGGGGTCAGAGGGAAAATGGGGTACGCTGGTTTAATAGAGTGAGCCATGATGGATGACTCGGGATCGATATTAGTTCTTCTTTGCCTCGGAGTATCTGCGCGACACGACGCGAGTATCCTCGGCATTTCGGAAGCCGCGATGGACCGTGCACGATATACGAGCCCGCATGCCGGGCATTTTCGACGGTGGACGGACGCGAGAGCTTACACACCGCCCCTCCAGACACGAGTGACTCTGTTATTACAAGTCTTATAGACGATGGATGTCGAGCAAGAATTCCTAATATCTAGCGCTCGTCCCGCCATGCGCCAGCCCAGCGCCGCGCGCGACCGGACAGCCACGATTTTCTTCGCCGACGATAATTGTAGCCGGAATGGAATTCCCGCGGGGCAAGAAACACACCGAGTAATGAGTTATGTAATTCCCGTTCGAGCTAACCATAGTCTCCGGCGATCATCCCCTTTCGCAGAGGTCCTGCCGTATTCGAGGAACGCTACCCGAGGCAAAAAGAAAGTTTATCGCCCGCTCGGATGGTAATAGGCGTTCTTGCACAGGCCTAGAGTTTGGATTAAGGAAAAATTACGGCTTTGCGGATGCTTTGGCTATCGATGCGCTTACTTTCTGCTCGCGGAATCGTTACTGATTACTAGACAGCGGATCTTTATGCAAAATAAAAATTTTCCACCGGAATTGCAACAAACCGGACCGACATAGAAATTTATTTTCTTTCTTAATATCAATGGATCGAAAATAATATAACAGTATTTTTAAATTCGTCTAATGCTTTTACTGTTTTAAATTAAACCTACTCATTTTCGTCATAAATGCATAATAAGCTGCCGTAATCGTGTCTTTAACTCTTTAATTGGAATCTGGCTATGAGAGTCGCGACATAAAACAATCCAAAAAAATGCCAAAAAAATTTTCAAACCCAATCAGTCCAAATTATGAACTTCTTTCTTCCTCACCCCACAATAGAGATGATTCAACCGTTTCGATCCTGAATTCAACAAAATTCTCCCAACACGAACATTCCAGTGGTCTATTCACCAGGACAGCTAGCGCCCGCGCGAATTCCGAATTAAATCAGTCGCGCAATTACGGAACTTTTAATAAGCGTAAATATTAGTCTCCAGGTGGCGTGGCGCGGTCGCAGCCGTAAAAAAGCTAATTTTCCGGCGGCGGCGAAGAGGCTCGTTCTCGCGAAGAAGAAGGAAGCCGGACGAGTCTCGGGGTCCGCATCGAAAAGAGTATATCCGGCCATTTCCGGCTGTGGATGCGCTCGCAGGGAATAGCTCTCGTCGTCGAGACTCGAAGTATCAGGGTTCGTCAGGAAGTTCCGGCGCTCTGGGACACTTGAAGGACGCGGGGGTGGATCCGGGGTCCGGTGGCCGACAGCGATATAAAGTTACTCGAAATTACATCTGCATATTATTTCAATTTTGTAGATTGTTTAACTGCAGTAACGGCTGGAATACCGGCGCGCCGAGGTGGGGGAGACTCCCCGGGAAAGTTTTCTTAGGATAATCTCTCCTAGGTACCGCGCTCGGCGCGGGCGCGGGCGGGCCAACTTGCCGCATCTCATTGACTGTGTCGGAAGGAATTTGTTGCTCCCCGTCCCCGACCGGCATCCACCCTGTCCAAAATTAATTTAGTGGCTACCGGGGGGTGGAGGACGAGGAGGAGCTCAACGAGCCGCGAAGCGAATAAATAAGTCGCGCTGCTGCACCGGGGCCACGTCGATGGAACGCCATTACACGATCCCCGTGGAAAAACCGTGGCGAGAATACTCCCTGCGGCCCCGACGCTATTTCTCTCTCTCTTTCTCTCTCCCTCTCATCCTCTATCATCTCTTCTCAATCCACCCCTCGCACCCCCGAAATAAACAGCACCGAAAAACAAACCGTAGCCGCGTCGCGTCGCGCGTAAATCATCCTCCAAGTTTACATTGGATCGGGAGATACGCGCTCGCGGTTCCAGAGGAAAAAAAACCTATCGGACGATTCGACGAGCCCGTTCCCGGTGATAGAACTTCCCCGACGGACCTACGCGTCGCCGGAAGTATATTATTCGTGGCCGCAGTCGCGGCTGTCGCGCGGAAAATGCAACAGCAGGGATGGAACTTCTCGTGATTCTGAAATGTCCAGTCGTTACGGATGTTGCAGTTTTTTATGGGGACCGGGGCACCATGTTCTCACCCCCAGAGCGATTTAACTTTGCGAAACGCAGCTTTCTGATTCCTTGTTTATCAATTTTTTTTAGATACACCCCCTGTGTGCGATGGACTCGACAAAAATAACTAAAAGAGTTCAAGACAAAGAAAATAGAAGATTTCTTTGAGACACAGCTCTCTTTGACCATGAGAAAGTTGTTGCTTCCTGCCTCGATGCAACTGCAAGAATTTAGTCTTCGGAGAAATTCCAAGAAAGTTGGAAATAAAACAATAATCGTTCGCCTCTCGTACATTGCGCGGTCCCCTTGGATTAAAAGAGGTTGGTTCATTATTGTTCTCAGAAGCTCATTGTGTTCTGGCAAGTTCAAATTCGAACACGTCCACGCAACAAGCATGCTAATTAATATTTAGACACTCTAGCGTAGACGGTTCAAAGGCGGGACCACCGCCGTGTAGCAAGGATCGTTTTTCGCCTAGGAAAAGGCACACAAGGCGATCCTCAATTTCAATTTGCAGAGGGTACACTTATCAGGGCGTGTCGGGCTGACGTTTGACGGAATAGAAGTACTTCCGAGATTAATTCCCGCGCCTCTCGGCATTTTGATCGGCGGGATACGACCGGTGAAATAACTTCGAACACCTTCGTCGATCGAATCGTTCGGGGGTGGAGAGAAGCTAGGTGCGGTAAGAAGCGATGAAAAAGGGAGGAAAACGAACGGAACCCCGGTGGAAAGAAGAGAAAGGGAGTCGGCGAGGGTGGGCAGTGTGTCGTTTGTATCAATTTACTCGAGCTGCCCTCACACCCACCGGCTTCCTTCAGATTTAATCTAATGCCGCGTCGAGAAGGGTAATTCATTAAACAAAGACCCCACTACCGCGTTCACAGAGCCAGGTGCTTCGGGCTTCGATTCGCCGAAAATGCGAATATATTACCAGGAAACACTGCAGTGGGCTCCGATGCACTCCATCACTTCTAAAATTATTTTAGTTGCCCATAAACTGCGGTTCTTTATGCGCAATGGAATATTCTTTTTTCTTAGATCGTACAATTTTCGTTACTTAGATCGAATACCTATTGTTAGTATATTTTCTTCTATAGTTATATTTTGTTTCAGATGTGTGAAGATTTTAATCCTTCATTGCATTCCGTTCCCAATTGGGGACTTAAATTTCAAATGTTCTATAGTAAATTAAGTAGACTATACTGAAGACTCTGAGCATGTTGGTGCCAAGTGGGAATATTGCGCTTATGAATAAAACCGCATATGTATAAAGTTCCCATACAGTAACAGTCATAAAATACAATAAATAACATTTTCTAATAAGATTTTATTATTTATTTCATGATCACACTCATTTTTATATATTTTTCAACTCGTCATAAAAATTCATGCTATAGAGGGTTAATATAATATTGAAACTTTCGGCGAGACGTGTTCATCGATGTGGTCAAAAGTAGTATGGGTTGCGAGGGGTTAATTGAATGATCGGTCACGCCGAATTTCTCGGCGATGATCGGTCCTTCGATCGGTCTTGGAGGAATCGGATTACCAGCGGCTTAAAATATCGAATCGAGCGGGGCAGCCGCAATACGAGCAACTCGAATGCGATCGCTCGAAAAAGGATATTACTTATGGATACGGCCGCTATTTATAGCGCTCGCGATAGAGTCCAGCCACCCGCGTCCGTGGTTTTTATTGCGCGGCCGTTCTGATGATATCACTGCTTTCAGGATTATCCGTATAGGTTCCGGGTATTATCCGTCGGTTTCCATCCTGTCGGTTTTTTTTCAAGGGCTTCATTTTTTCAGACACATTGCCTGTATATTGGATGGACGGCCGGCGGGGGTGGCTCTGAACGGCTGACTGGGGGTGAAAAAAAAATTCGATACACCGCCCCCGATGGCCCGGCAAGAAAATATTTCATCCCCTTTGAATGTCTTCGAAAGCCTTTGAGCCACGATCCAAGAGAGGAAAATATAAAAAAAAATCGAGAAACAAGGAGAAAGAGATGGAAGAGGTAGGAGGTAGAAGAAGAAGAAGCCGAATCATATTGAAGAGCACGATCGCAATTCGCGCAAAATTGCGAACGCGTAAGAACGTGAGGTCGGAAAGTTTCGGGATCGACCGTTCTAAATCGCGTCCCGTCCTGACTTTTATAATCGTGGATCGTCGATTTATCTGGCGAATTAGAAAACTTTAATTACCCGCCGAGTATTTTGAGACGAGGAGGAGGAAGAGAAGGACGGCGCTCTCCGGTATCTTCCGCGAAGGGATCATGCCTGCAAGAACAAAATATTCGTTTTGAGTGGCTCGTTAAATTCCGGGGGCGCTTCCGCAACCGCGAAAACTCGGCCAATAGATCACAGGAAAACTTCCGGCACGTTCGTGCTCGCGATCCCCTGGTCTCGGGGCGAACACGAGGGCGAATTTATCTGTACGAACGGCACACTTCCTGCCACGGGAAATCTTTTAAATTTGAAGAAACGGAGTTTCGAATCGATGTGGAACCGTTCCAATTGACCGTGTCGAAGACACCCCCTTGAAAAACTTCCCTTAAAAAAGTCATGGATAATCGGTCCCTGGTCCATTTCTGATCTCTTCGTTCATGGAGTAGTGTCTCTTAGCTTGATATACGACACGTCTTGAATTTCTTCCTCCTATAGAAGATATACATAAATACATAGAAGGGTGGCCAAACCCTAACTTACTACGTGTTTGTTTCGATTACTGTATAAGGCAGTCGAATGAATGATAAAGCAAATAGTAACTACATGCTTTGGTGTGCTCGATGTATTTTTTTCTAAATTTTAAGTCATTCTTTGAGGGTGGAAACAAATTATTTCTGAATGGGGTGAGTTGTGAAGACACTGAGGTAATATTTCAGACAAAGAGGCCCCACTTCATAAATATAAATACAAGAGCATGATGTTGGGCTTTAATCGAAGTGAACCCCTAGAATTTCGGGGAAGCTGCCACCCACTCTCGTACCAAATATCTGGTTGTAGAACTGGGCGAAACAGGTAATAGAGTGAAAAGCTAAAACGACGCCCATTATCGTTAAATAATTTAATGCCTCGGGAAACGTTCCAGCGCGGGGCTCGGGCCGAATTCTCGCATAAATTTCGCAACCGCATAATTTCCGGCGACTAGCTCGCAGCCCCATAAAAATGAGCAACGTCCCAGCAGCGGTGTGGTCTCGAGAAGCTCACCCTCCGATATCCTTCCGCGATCCTTAGCGAGCCCGCAAACTACAATGTTTCCAACGGACGCGGACGATAGCCAGCTGTGTCGCAAGGAGAGTGGGCCTCGCAGAAAGAAGGGGCGGGTGCCCGCGGAGTTTAATTTCGTATTTGTTTTAATTTTAATTTCAGACCGTTGGAAGACGGGGCCGCGGCGACCGTCGAGGGCTCCAGGCAATTATGATAATATCTTGATCCGATAATGGGACACGGTCTTATTCTTACGAATTGTCGCGGGGCGGCTGGAGCAGGAGGTGAACGGGGGTGTGGCGGGGGGCGCCGATTTCACGCTCGAGAACTCCGGGAATGGAGCTAGCAAAGAGGAATTAAGATCTCGCGAAGGCTCTCGTTCCGACAATGCAAAGAACCTGGCCGGAGCGAGACCGTGGATCGGAATAAGACGGATCGAGGCTGGAACCCTGAGACGACGAAGAGGCCGGGGGAGGGAGCGAAACAGGGGAACCGTTTCGAGATAGAGAGAGAGAGGGAGGATGGAAAGGTGAACAGGCGGTAGAGATCGAGGAATAAGGAACAGCCTGGACGAAAAGTGCCGGAGGGGGTAGCGGAATCGAGAAGACGCAGGACGAGGAACAGAAGCAGGGGGTCAGAAGGGACATTATACTTCTGCTTCTGCAGCTCTCTGTCGTTGGCTCTTTGTTTATATTCCCAGGACAGCCGACGGGGACGGACCGTTTGACATGTCGCCGCTCGCAAAGATGTTAAAGGACAAAAGGGGTAGGAACCTTCCGCGTACCCCTCTGCCCCCGCCCCCCTTCCCTATTTCTCTCTTTCTCTCTATCTTTCTTTCTCTGAATCTACCTCAGCTCCCTCTCCCGCGGTTTTAGGACCGTTCTCGCGGCCATTGAAACGCCTCGAACGAACGCGGTTGCACAAGCTGCCGGTCGTACGCACGTACATAAGTGCCATATCATTATGCGGCCGGATAATGAACCCTCGCGAAGTGTTGGTGGGATAAGTAGCTTCCTATATTTCATGAAACGACCCCATGGAGGGGGGCTGCGTGTGTTCGTTCTTTTTCTCTCTTTCTTTCTTTTCTCTTCGCGTTCTTTTTTTTCTCGTTTTTTCGCCGACCCCGCTCGACGAGGGGAGCTCCGTTTCAAGAAAGAAACACGGAAACGGACTTCGAGGACCATTACGCGGTAATGAATTATAAATCATAAATAGTATTGAATCGTTTTTCACGCGTTAATGCCGCGTTCGACCATCTGCCGCCCCTGGCCGAGTCGCTTTTCACGCGGTCGGCTTTGCGAACGATTCCAAGTGACTTCGTGACCCCTTCTAACGAGATTTTTCGTGTTGGGGATGATTGTTGTGTGTGGCAATTTTTATTCATGAAGTTTCGTTATTTTTTCGTCCTATACGAACTATTGGACGTTTTTACAAGTTACGTCAAATTAGTTATCTCTAGTAAAGAATTTGTGTTAGATCACCAAAGAAGGATTGCAATTCAATAAAGTCGTCCAACACCTCGAATAACGAAATAAAAATACAAAGTAGAAGTCGTGGTATTAATAATTGGTATCTGCCAGTAACAACATTAATCTCAGCGTCGCCATAAATTTTGGTGTGAGAATAAATAATCGTTTTACCAGATATCGTTCGGCCGACTATCGACAGCTGACAGGAAACTTTCTCTGTTCAGACTGCGCATCGGTCACCGGTGACCTACGGTGCCAAATGTACCGAATAGCGATTGATTGCGCGCCGCGAATCAAAGGACAAGCGAAATTAGTTACAGTTAAAATTAATTACCATATGAAATCAGTTACAGCAGCCGACGCAACTACACGGCAATGTTCGTAAACTTTTCAGTTTATTTACTTGTCCAGTTTATCACTGGCAACTAATGATGTAACATGGCGCGGTGACACTGAGCAAGATAAATGCGAGAAGTATGACGACGCAGCTCGATTTAAATAACTTCATACAATATTTTACCGTTACATACTTCGCGAAGTCACGTCTTCTGCCGTTAAAAAAAGAAACGTGAAGAGCGTTCAGAACTTAACTTATTAATACGACCTCCTTGCAGCTGAATTTTAGAAACAACCCTTTCAGCGATGCTCATATAAAAAAGAACAGGAATGCTGTATTATTAAACTGTCGTTACGTGGAAGTTTCTAAAGTGCTGGAACACTAATTTCTTCGCTATGTGTATAACCCAATTTTTAAAATCTATTGTTTTATTAATCACACTATGTACAGCTTCTCTCAAACAAGTTTTTCAATTTTCTTCTTCCATTTTTCTTATTTCATCCCTATCTTAAATTCATGATTCAAAAATATGTGAATAAAAATTATTGTGTAAGGATGTCGAAGTCAACTGTCCACCTAAATTTTAATTGTTTAGCAGCTACTTCATATAATCACCGTTTACGTTGTAGGATATCACGGAGGGTCATCGTCGAGCTCAAATGATCACATTCAGAAATCCATAAAAGCAAGTAGATAGGATTTCGACGGATCAAGCACCGACTGTCATGTAATCGTGAGAATGTTGGGCAGGGTTAAACAACGGCTGCATTGTCGAGTGGATATTCCAAGCAGGGGTAATTTGCGCAGTCCGCGCGGAGGATTGAAGCCGGCAGAGATTACGAGCGTTGTATCGCGATAAGGGTTGTGCGGCCTCCAGCACGTGGCGTTTCTGTATTATTAAAATGACCGATGTCACGCGGGACATGGCCTGCACGTGGATCGCGCACATTCCCGGCAATTTTCTCTTAATCTTCGGATAGCTCCGATTCGCGTAATCTACCCCGCGAATCACGCGGGCTCTCGTAATTAGAAATAACTCCCTCTCCCTGCGGTAGTTAGCACGGTGTGCACCGATGCCCCGCACTGTAACGCCGGGAATATCTGCCGTCGAATAACTTCGAACAACGTCCCCTTCCCTTGACACTTCATTACCCCGAAATAATTAATTCCTATCTGGTAATGAGGTACCGGTCGTTAAAGTCCGCGACACTCGTAATACGCCGGGTTAATGATATCCATATCGTGTCAGGCAGGTAGCAAGGCTCGCGTGCACGTATCATAAGCTGACGTGAGATGTACAGCTTACCTTTAAATATTTCACTCCTCGAACTCCGTTGCCGCCTTCGAACCCTACCACTCTCCCCTCTCGCTGCCTATCTCTTTCATTCTCTCCCTCTCTCTCTCTCGGGTATACAGAGGCACGCACTCGTCGGGCGCTCTGTTAAAAATTGACTCGCGTCATTTGAACTCGCCGCTCCCCTTTCTTCGGCTCCCTCCTCGTTTTTTCCTCGCGAAACTACCTGACGTTTCGCTGTCGAGCCGTCGTTCACGGATTAATCAATATCCCCGCGGACGATCATCGAATTCGTCGTTCCTCTGCCCGTGATCCCCGCCGATGAACTTTTAATTTATGCATGGGCTTTTTCGGCCGTTTTTCGGGTTACACCGCGCGTGCTCGTTATCTTCGTTTATTTCCCTCTCCTTCTTTCTCTCTCTCTAGAAACAGGGGAAGAAAAAGCGGGGGTAGCTTGTAGCAGTTTCGGAGGTTACATCGATTACTCGGGGAGTCAACGCGAGCCAGACCGTTCTCGCGAGGTTATTTTATCTGGCCCTCGGCGCGGTCCGGGGGCTGAAGTTTCTGTGCTCTATCTTCAATCTGTTGTTGAACTTTGCCCGTACATTTCATCTATCCTCTCCTCTTCTCCTCACCCTCGCCAGCCCTCGCCCCTCTTATTTCCCCGGGTCGGTTTTTTCTTTCTTTTCAGGGTCCTGTTTCTTTTTCGAAGCTCTCTCGCGCTCTCGCTATCTCGTGCTCGTGACAACCGCCTCGCGCCCGCCAGATGAGAGTTAATGGAACTCCTTTCACGGTGTTCTCGTTGGCCGGTTCCAATTTACGTTTTTCAGATTAGTAAAACCGAGAGCGCGCGAAAAACACTCGCGCGGCGCCCTTTCCCTTCCATTCCCTTCCTTCTCGCCTCCCGCGCCGCGCCGCACAGGTGTAACGTGAATGCGCGTGACGCACGCGGTCTTATTATCGGCCTGGAATGAGACTGTCTCTTTCGAAAATCAGTTCGCCGAGACCCAGAGAACCCGCGACAAATTGCAACTTTCAACGGCCGGCTAGGCGAAACACGCTTAACCGTTGACGAGCCGAGCGCCGCGGTTAGAGTCGGTATTAACTATCCCGGCCGCCCCAACGAAAAACCTAAAAGGAACGCTTGCAAATTAGAGGGGAGGAAACCCTTGACTCCCCATGCCGCGGCTAAATACCAGTAATTAAAACGTCGAGGTTTCGCGCAGCCGTCCCATTTATTTGATATTTGTTTGCCGCCCGGACCCGAGCGCTGCATTCGCCTGCACCCCACTTCGCCCGTCTATACCAACCCCTTTTCAACCCTCTCTTTCTCTTCTTCGACCTCCCTGCTACTTTCTTTCCCTCTTTCGCCTTCACTTTATCCGACCTCCGCTCTCGCTCGCGCTATTTCTGCTTCTTTGCTTCTTTCTTCGCTTCATCTCACACCTAGTTTAACCCCTTTCGCTGCTCTTGTATCTCGCACTGTCGACAATGTACAGCCCCATTTCAAATTTAAAAATTTTAATGAACTTCGGATTTACTTCATTCTTGTTCACATGATTCTATGACTTATTTGTGACAGTGACTATGACAGTACAATAAATATAATCTACACAAATTGTTCGAAATCAATTTCACATAATTCAGCACGTTTACCAGGACCGCCCTGTATATACAGTGGCCGGAATTAATATTCGGACGCTCTAAAAAAGACGATAACTTTTTTAATATTGTACTATACGATTTGAACTTTTTTGGGAAGTTAGAGCAATTAGTTTACAACAGGATGTGAAAAGAAATTTTTTCAAAAATTGCAATAGATCGGAATTGTAGAAAAAATACTAAAAGTTCCATTTTACAATTTTTTTATGTAGGCCTATATTAAAAATTTCAAAAATACGTTTTGTAAAGATTTTACACCATTTTTTGTAGATTTTGTACCATTTTACATTTCCCAATACAAACGCAAATAATCTATAAAGATTTCGCATTATCAATTTCGATAGAATATTTCAAATCAGGAATGCGTCTGAGGGCTGCGTCGTGGGATACTATTAATTAGTTCTAGTGTGCTATGAAAGACTGGAAAATTGCAGCTCCATTTCTCTCTGATTTGTTCAAACTATTTCTTTCCCTGTCGGTGGCAGGCACACAAAGATAATTTTGTGTACACGCATATAGCGGGCGCAAGAGCGCAGGTGAACGCTCGGCGAACAAGAGCGGTGTGTTTGTAGTTTGTACGCGTCGGTGCAAGACCGTGTGACAATGGGCTCCGCATGCAACCGTACACGTGCAGTGCAACGTGTCCCCGGCGTTGCATCGGTGTGGCCTGCTTTCCGCGGAGGGTGGATCTTTGTCGGCCGGGGAGAGAGGATGGCACATGTTTCGGAGATACTTTTAACCCTTAAAAGCGGTGAAAGGGGGCCGCGTAAACATGCATGCAGTTTGATATTGTTCTCGGGTCACCTTTGCGACGGAATCGCAGCTAAACTTGTCCGTGAATAAAAAAAAGATGCTTTTCCCAGGAGATCGTTCGGTGGCAGCGACTGCGACACGTTTCTCGGCGTTATTGTGCCATATATCGGGATCGTGGGAGGGCTTCGTGGAATTTGTACTCCCCCAATTAGAATCGTTGCTAAGGGTTTTACGTAATTGCTGTCCTATTTTCCGTTCTCTCGCGCTCCTGCGGTGTGCTGCCGAGCACTCAAAATGACTGCATGTAATTTCTAGGTAAAAATTACAAGAGTCTATTGTTTGAGGTTACGTGCGACTTTTTCTCTCTCTCTCTTTTCCTCACTCGGAGATTTCCACCAGTCGCCATGAAAGCTCAGGGCGAGATGTAATTCATAGTAAAAGCTGAAAGGGAACGTTTGCTCGCACGCGAACGATAAAAAAGGCAGAATTGAAATTCGTTTTATTATGAACTGAGCCCCGCGAGAAAGGACTTCGTTCTGTTCCGTTTGTTCTTCGACGAGTAAACATCCCGTTTTTGGACGTAATTCGAATTAGTGCTTAGTTTCCACACGGATAATCAAAAATACCAACTTTAGTGGAAAGAGCGCAAACGACTGATCTTGTTGAGATTTTTGTGAGCGTCCTTTTAAAAAAAATTCTGTTTTAAAGAAATGCAAATATGCATGCTGTATATCAGATTGAGGCACGATTGATCAAGCGTCAACCGAAAGTGGATGCAACAGACGCATACAGAAGAATAATGCATCGTCAGAGAACAATGGCTCGGATATGTTCGCAACTGCGAATCAACGACGACTTCGCTTAATAATATCCCACAAATCTCCGTTAAAGTGGATACGCGGCAGAAAATATTGTGCCGACGGAGGCTATTACGGAGCCAAACGGCAGCGTCGGATCCATCAAGGTGGTTTTTCTCTTCCGCGACGCTGATTCCGGTGGATCTCCGATACAAACCGGAGCATTCTGAAAATCTGACTCGCGTCGTTCTGGCTCGGCTCCGCAGATTTATATGAATGTTCACGTCTCGGCGTAGCGTCGGCGCGCATCCCCCGGCAGCACACATCCATGTGGCTACGTGTTCGAGGGTTGAATTCAGCGTGCCTCGCGCGAGTTAGCGTGACACGGCGCGCGGGTTTCGAGTTATAGCAGCGCTAGAGTAGGCGAAGAAGGATGGATTGAGCCTGGCGAAGAGGAAGAGAAACGGAGAAACAGAAGAAGTGGGAGAGAGAGAGAGAGAGAGAGAGAGAGAGATGTCGTCGACGAGCGAGAAGAGAAAACCGCGACTACCACGCGCTTCGTTCCGCAGCTGTTGCCAAGCCTGTGTGTTACGACTGCACGGTTTGTTCATTCGCCGCGCATTCGACTCGAGAGCAGTTAGAACGAGCAAGAGAGAAACAGAAAGAGAGAGAGAGTGATACGAAATGTGGGAGAATGACGGAGCGAACGAACGGGGGCGAGCAAGAGAGAAAGAGAAGAAGAGCCGGAGAGAGACGACGTTTCTAATGAAAGGAGTTTATTAGGACGCGCGGCGTCGGACGAGAAACGAGACCGAGGAGAAGGGCGCGAGGGTGGATTTGCATCCCTTATGCGTAATTTCGCTTCGATATTAGATTAGTTGGTCCCGTGTTATCCGCGCCTCGGAATTACGACGTAGCTGCGCTGATTAGGCGTCGGGGGACCGAACGCGTTGCCGGGCTCCCTCTATTTCCACGCTCTCTCCCTTTTTCTACCCCCTTCGCCCCGTACCCCGCTTTCTCACTCTCTCACACTCTCTCTCGCCCCCCTTTTTCGCCGTCTTTTTACCTTACGGGCGAAATAAAAGCTGCCGATGGCCCCATTGTCTCGAAATTAGCCGCCTGAATGTCGCGCACCGGTCGAGAGAGTCCCTTCTCTTTTTTTCTCTTCTCTCGTTCTCTCTCCTGGGTGGGTAGAATCGATCGTCGCGACAGTGTTTCCATTGTTGCAGCTTCGGCAAGCTTTGCCGCCGGTGTTCCGACGCGGAATTGACGAAATGGACCCACGCATCGTCCGTGCGAAGTTCCCACTGTACGCCCGGTCCTTTTGGAATTATTACCTCGTTTCGCGAGCATTGCAGCCATACTTCCTGTCAACAGACTTCATCCTCGTGCATCCTACTACGGGACCATCAACTCCAACTGTTTTTTCATGAGAAGTCTTATACGAGATTCTTTAATACATTACATATTACAAACTTGCATACTATCAGAGTACAGATGCAAAGCGAGGATCACACATACAAAGGTAAACAATAGGACAAAAATAAAGAATGTACACTTATATTCGTAAGTATAACTTTTAAGGAAGGTCAAAATATATGTATATAATAATGGGTAGAAAATATTTAATTACAACTGAAAGTTTAGTTTACGAAGAAACTACGGACTATTTACGATTCAGGTCTCTCAAAACCGGAAGTAGAGCTCGATAGAGTCGTAAACCACGCCGATTACGCATGGATCTCCTCAATTACCTTCAAATCTTTTAAAAAGAGTTCCCGTCGCGACGCTGCGATCGGAAACCTCTCTTCCGTCGCGGCCCCGTGGGTCGAACCTGGTCGAACATCCAACGACTGAACGGTAATTCGAGACTTTTTCCTTCGTGACGCTATTGTGAGACTTCCTCTTTGAAGCTCGTTCGACTGTACTCCATTAGATCCAGGCCTCCTATATATATAAAGTGAAATTCTTTCTCGCGGCCACTGCCTACCGGCGCGGTGGCAGGCGGAGGGAGGAGAGAAGAGTGGCCTCTTCAGATTTCGTTGAAGTTTCGTCGGTCTCTCGTTCGCGACGGTCGTTTGGATTTGAAACGCGACTCGGACTGGACGGGCGATGACGACGGCGCACCGTGTCGTCGGGCGCTGTGAATTTTAGGGCACGGCCGTTTCCGCGACGAAAATGTTCCATTGATGCCGCGTTTATAGGACCGTTTATACGTGACACGTATATCTCCGCGGGTATTCTTGTAAGTCGTAGAAACTTTAACAATATCGTCCAAAGGGGGCGGCGCGATTTTAGAGCCGCCGGTTATGATGCCGGCCGCGTCGTCGTTCGCCCTGTAATGGTACCGTTAGCGTGACCTATGGCCGACGCTGCCATCGGGACCATGGGATGGCTGCGAATTTTATTTAAGAACTCCATTTGCCTTGTCCGGCCGCAATCGGGACCACGTCGATTGCGACTCGCTCCAGAAATTACATACGGCTGAAATCCTTCTGCGAGAGCTTTCTGCTCTTGTCCTCGGAGGGCGTCCATTGCAAGACGTTTGAAGCTCCTCCCCTTTCTTTTCCGCATTTATTGGGTCGTTCGCCATAAAGCTCGCCATTTCTTAATCGTAGGAATAAGCCAAGGGAACTCCTCCGAAATTTTTTATTCAAAGATAGCGAATACATTTGACCAATTTCTTCGACACCAGAGTCACCACCTCAGGGGAATCGACTCGAATTCAGGGGAAAAAGAAATCTTTGGTTCTGGAGTGAAAGTATCTCCGAGTGGCAAAGGATTAATGCTAGAACTACCAGATAGTAGAAATGTGCTTATAAGGAATGGTCTTCTACTTCTTCCGTATTAACGAACCCGAATACTTTTGTAGCGAACTGTAGCCAACTGTATGCAATGCTCGAAGTCAAGGAACCGTTTTTGGGCAAATCTCTAATCAGCAGCGGATCGATGCGCCGTTACAATGGGTCGTCTGCGAGTTCGGTCCAGCTGGAAATTAGGAAACGGGGAAAAAGTTTGAAAAAGCCGTAACAGTGTTTCGCGTTCGTCGATTCTCTCGGCTAAAGCAGCTACAATGGAGCGTGTATGTGGGTGTGTAGAGTGTAGCCCGGCGAGCCCGATACTCTTGTACGTGCTCGGGGATCCTAAACAATCTTTCGTCGCGAGCATCCCTTGTTCCGAGAGAGCCCCGCTTAAATGCATTCGCCGCCGATCCCGTCCCCGGTTGCAATAAGCAAATACGGAACGGGAGAGATGGTCTCTGTGTCCATCGGGCTCGATCATGGCTCCGACTCGCGTGTAGGAGAAACACGAAGAAGAGCAAAAAAAATGTATCCGCGGCTGGGCGTCGAACGCGATTCGATATTTACCGGATGCCAGGGCGGTTTGCTCGCCGCCAGGAAAAATCCTGTACACGTGATCAATCCGCCGAAGTAAATAATAATGAAAGCTTATCGATCGGCAACGGCCGGTATAGGCAACGAACCGGGTCGAAGCGGGCCGAACCGAAACCTGGACCAGCCCGGCCCCGGATACAGGGAATTACGAATCGTATCGGAACGCGGCTTGAATATTCAAAGTGATTTAACATTTCCTGACCGACGTGACGGCAGCGCGAACGTTGTTCCGGGCCCGCGAGCTACGGCGAAAAATCGGCCCGACCCGCTCGATAATCTTCGCGTCGGAACATTCGCGCGTGCACGCAGCTGACGATAACGTTATCAACCAATCCCTGATAAGATCCGCCGACGCGGAAACGCACATCCGCACGCGGAATCTCGTCCTTCGACCTGAAATTCGAATGCGGAATTTTAACGATCTGATCGCCGATTTCTTAAAAGCTGCTGGCTGACACGTATTCAAAATATTTTAAGGCCATCAGAATTAATTTATTGCTTCTTCGGTATAAATAGTCGCTATTTCTGTACATTGTGTAAAATATTGCACGATGGTGTCCATCAATTGGGATGGATTCTGACGAACTTTTTGTCGAATGAAAGTCTGATAGAGCCACGAATAAAGGATGGGAATTTCCCTTCAATTCGAATCACCGAATAAAAATTTATATTTAAATAAAGATCCACGATATAACTATGGATAATATATTCAACAGTATGAAAGCTCTTTGAAGTTCGATTGAAATGAAGTACCGTGAACGAATGAGGATGATGAGCTGCAACAAAATGAAGCAGCGAAGCTGTATCGAATAGAGAAACCCCAGTTGTCCGAATTCGATGATCGAATGGATTTCTTGAATGTTAATGCTGCAGGCTGATGCATTCATGAATTCGAATAATAATAATAACAATAATAATAATTAAGGATTAAATGATTTAATTACTAAATAATGAAATAATTAAATTTTAATGTCTCTCTCGTGAATTCTGATAATAATAATAATAAATGACTACATGATTTAATCACCAAATGTTAAAATCTAATAGAATCCTATAAATAAAGTACAATAATCTCTTTTCGATTCCAACCAGTCTCTAAAAATTGACTGACGAAAAAGTAAAAATAGACAAATTTCATTTTGCAGAAAAATCCGCAATCTGGTAATAAATAATGCAGAATGAGAACAAGAGGATCCAACGAATTTAGAATCGTAAAATTCGTGTCTCACAGGCTGCCAAATGAAAACGCGGGAGGCAAGTGGCTTCAAGATCCCCCAGCCTTGTTATGGGATTAAAAAATTTCATGTGGAAAGGGGTGAGCGTTAGTAAGATATACAAAAACGTCTCGAACACGTGCGTTCAACGCGTCTACCAGAGAAGCGCGAGTTATCACCGATTCCCAGAAGTTTCGTTTTCAGTTTCGGTTTATGTGTACGGACGTAAATGCTTGGACTGTTAGCAGAAACAAACAGATTCACGGAGCGAGGATACGCGCGAGAGAATCGAATCGGAGGAAAGCTGGAACTGCTAGTTGCGATGAAATTCCTGGGAAGTATGATGGTACCTGGTGATTCGCCGTTACCATTACCGACAATTATACACCAGGTATCGCGGTTTGAAAAACCGTGTTTGGCAATGCATTCGTCTGGCCTTACCTTGCTAATCTTTCCGATATTTTGATCGAGTCATCAACTGCGCGATAAGTGAGCTCACGCCGATTCTAGAAATGGATTTTTCTATGAGTCAGTTACAGATATCGTCTTCCAGTTAGATTACTAACAGCTTGCTTTCAACTTCCGCTTTTAGGATTGATTAGAGATAGAATCGCAATCCATGTTACTTTGGCTGAAATCTGTAATTGGGGCGTGTTATTAGAACTGTAGGACACTGTTATCCTTCCGACTAACAAATTGAATCTAACTGTGGCTGCATATATGCTAGAACTTTGGAATCACTTTGTGAACTGATGGGATGTGTTTGCTGAGTCAACAAACTTAAGGCACTGCAAATTATTCCGTTAATTTGTCCAAGGCAAGAAGAGGGAGTTTCGATGACTGTTTAGGAAAATGTTAGTTTTAGTCAGAAATAATTTCATCATCGTATGGAAACGATGGTACTTTTCAAACGTACATGAAAAATAATTTTTTAACCTGAGAATTAATTCAATTAATGAATATATGTGAAGAACTATGCTTCTCCTGAATGATTTCCAAAGAGGCCATCTAGATAGCAACCAACTAATATCGCTGGCAGGTAAGTCCGTGGTCGGAAAATCGATTAAAAAATGCTGTTAATGATCGATTCCGGAGAGACGATATAGGCGAGACGTTAAGGAAAGAAGATTAAAAGCGGGAATTAGATTATCGTGGTCGAGGAGACGACGCTTTTGCGAACTGATACGCCACCGATGATAGCTCGGGCGGTTGAAAATTTTACAGAAATTCGCTTCGATCTGTGCCGGTGGTGGTCGGATCCCGAGGCCAGGTTGGCACAAAGGCGAGGCGAGTTCTACTTGGTTTGTTCGGAGGGCCGGAGCGGTGCTTACTACCACCGTGCACGGCGGTCTACGGTTCTTCGACGTTGTTGATCCTCATTGTCGTGTAGAGCACGATCAATTGAAAGCGCTCGCAGCGGTGAATGTCCACCGATATCAAGTTTCCGGTTAAATGTCGTTCAGGTTGTGCCGGTGCAGCTTGAAAGAGCTCCCCCGTCCCATTGAAACCAGATCATGTACGCTCGTATAGTTGCATTCGATGTGGATCCTACGCGACAAATTAACAATCTAGAATGGCCGATGGCAAAAAAATCTCGCGTCGCGATGCCATCGTAGCCGTCCACCACCTTGACAAATCCTGAATCGAAGGAAATCATACTGTACTACCTTTCCATTTCTTGGCTCTCGGTTTCGGTTTCGAGGATTTTCGACAACTGGACACCGATAGCGAGACAAACATGGCCGGGATCGAATGATATTCCACAGGGCTCTATTTAATGATTTTTTACCCGGCTTTTTTCCGTTTTTTCCCCCTGTCGAACGAGCCCCCCTTTTGGTAATTCGAAACCGGACGTATCTTTCAAGTGTCCTCGTAGCGCGGCGTTTGTCGAACGGCCGTCGAAAACGATTTGCCAGCGTTTCAATTAATGCGCCCACACCGTTCCCAGCGCACGTTGGATCACGTCGATTCATCGACGGACATAGGATAAATAAAAATATATGTGTACACGTGTGCGAAGGAACGAAAATTCGAGCGCAACCGAAAACCACCGGCGCGCTCTGCGCCGCGCCGCGAGAAATCGATTCGAATCGAACCCGGGCCGGGCCGGGCCCTGTGCAAAAGCAGACCCGCCGGAATCCACGGGCGCGCAGACTCGAACAAAAACGGGGCCCCATTCTTCGGCATCCCCATGGCCCTACTTCGCATCAATCGGCTTCGAACACGAGTAAAAAATTCCAACACGCGAGCCCACCGCAGCTCCTCTTTTTAACTTTGTTTCTCGCGGACGACTTTAACGAGACTAGCCACGAACCAGGCCGGGGTACGTGTTTACAGGAACTTATTGCAATAAGAACGAACCACGCCGGCTACAAGCCGACCCGCAATTCGATTGGCTGCCGCTCGAGCCACTGGAAAGGTTAAAATGACTGAGGGTTTGCTATTTTTTAGTTACGCTTGCAATTGCCGCTGCTGCTTTAAGGTTTAACGACTAAGTGGATATACAAAACGTAGTCGTCAAAAAGTTGTTGGTGTGTACAAACAGACTCTTAAATTGAACAGAAATATTGTTTTAATGTGTTCTTTATATAAAAACGGCACTCAAGGACGACGTTTTGATCAAACGAGCTACCTCGCTTATAAAATATGATTTTGTAGTTAAAATGTATGAAATTTTTTATTTAAAGGCTTGAATATGTCTCATGCGAAAGACAGCTATTTATACAGTAACTTTACAAAATTTCTGCAAAATTGCTCAGATAGTCTCTTTTTGCGTTTCTTCCACCAGCAACATAAATTTGCTTTAAGCGACGCACGTATAACATTTTCAGTCCTGAATTTTCATAAAGAGCGTATAATAAAGTGTCATCTGCTTATAAAATGCAGAAGAATGTCGTTCTTTTAAACCGGATTAGAGAAAAGACCTCTTAACGAGATACAGAGAGATTTTTACATTTTGTATGAACATAGGAATATTTACATTAACTCAGTTTAAACTTATAGCTGAATTAAAAATGAATACAGATAGTATCAACTAGAAGGATAAATCATTTTTATAAATATTGCAGGCAATTATTGACAATGCTGCAGTAAATATTCCTGGAATGTGTAGATACATCCGAAATCTACAAGAAAACATTTTTTTAGTTACATTTGTTTGTTTCTATATTAGAGAACGTACAATCTCGTCAACTTGTTCGACCTGGAAGCTGTTATTTGCGTGACTTGTAGCACCTGGCATAGTCACGCAAATTTAAAAAATGAGTAACTCTCAACTTCAGCAATTTACTGCGAGATTATGCCAACTTCTCAAAGAAACATGAAAAACTGAACGTTTAGAAGAAAAATGCCCTTTTTTCCATTCTAAAAAATTGTTTTTGTACTATTCCAAATAAAAGATCATTTTAAAAGTTTTAGTACGTACTGAAAAAACTTATAACGAGTAAAATGAGCTTCGTTGGAAATTAATCGGTCATTAGTTTTTCAGTTATCGTTCCTACAGCTTTAAAAAACGAGTTGTTTCGAACTGTGCAGCATCGTCGCATCAAATGGCTTGCAACTTCGTAATTTTCGCGAATCCAAGCGCAAAATTTCGGCAGCACATTTTCCACATATCCTACTTTTGAATCATGCAAAAAAGATTGGTTTTTCGAAGCTGCCAGACGAAAATTCCGCCTTATGTTTCAGCGACTCGCCATAAAATTTTATGGATCGAACCCTGTGCGAGCTCCGGATCATAGTTTCCGAATAATTTCGCGATCGATCTGCTCGTGGCGCGGCGTCTCACGGTCCACGGTCAATCTTGCCAGGAAGAGCAGCTTTTCGGTGGAAGTGGTTGTCTCATTTCCGGCGGCGAGCAGTTCGTTTCTGTCTCGCACCGCGGGAAATACCGCGTCGAAAACGCGATTGTTGTTCCTGCGTTCCGCCTTCCGCGGGGAAGAACTTCTTTTATTCTTCGAAAGTTTCGCGCGGTAGCCATCCCGCTGTTGTTATGCACAGTAAAATTTTACTGCAGCACTTTTTTACAATTGCGGCTGCGGGATTCGGCCGAGCTATGATACCCATTAATTTCAACCCCATGCGCAAACTCGAAAGAAACGCGCGGGCAGGACCGAGCTTATCCTACCCTCGGAACCAACTCTAACGAAATTATATTTTGAAATTCAACCGCCTCGGGGCGAAAGTACAGAGGGGTGGTAAAAGCTTGTCGAACTCGCGATGCGATTGTCCTTTAAATTCCGATACTTCCGGCCTCCTTGCCGGAGGTTTTCAATTTTCTTTCCTCCGCGAACCCTTTGGGCTTGACGTCTGCCAACGTCTCGATCTTTCAATAAATTGTAAATACTGCCGAGTGTTCCAATATTGAAAGACAGTCGCGGACTGATTGCCAATTACTTTCAGACCAGCGATTCCTACCCTCGTCCCCACGCCACTCTCCGCTACAACCGTCCCCGCCTTTTATTTTTCCCTTATCCGCGGCCCTGCATTGGAGCACGTAAACGGCTCCAGTCATTGTGCCAGTGTACCATCGATAGAAATATCCCTGCAATTTTACCTTTGCCTCGGCGCTAATCCTTGAGAGGACCACCGAACCTAGCGGCCATTTTAATCTACATTGCTCGAAATTCTTCGAAATATTTAATCATTCGGTTTACAGACACTTAGATGTCTTAATCGTAAGATCCTCATAAAGGTTCAACAAAATATTTATCCTTTTACAATATAATCCAACCCTTAACAGAAGGGTTAAATATTTTCTCCTTTCCAATTGCCGTAAACCTGAAAAATGTACATATATTTTCATAAAGACCCGCAATCGATTAATTATTCTACTATGTCTCATTGAATATGTTAAAAATGATCTAGCATTTTGCACAATTGACAACGCGTCGGCGCGGGTCCTCGCAGACCCCACGTTCGCAGGGTCTATCGAATCAGCGAACTGTCACTCATATATTCTCTATGACGTAGGAGATTCGCAGCGAACAGACGAGCTGGCTTCGAAATGTTTTTTCCCAGGCGTTGAAAATGAAAGAATACGAACGCAGGGTATGGATCTGACCAGGTGTTCGCGGTGATGACACAGTATTCGTTTTATACACTTTACTTTCGTGTCGCATCCGACAATGACAGGCTTGTTTGACAAACACCGATGGGTGGTTGTCCGTCGATTCGCACTCGCGCGCCCGAGCGAGCGAACGTGCGAGTTCCGAGCGGATTTTTCACGACGGGACTGAAATACCGCCGTGCCGCCCGGACAAAAATCCGATGTAAATCAAATCGCCGTAAAGCACGCTATTGTCTGACACATTATACCCGGCGGGGCCGGCAATGTCCCGCAGCCAAAAATTTCTGAACGTCATAGATCGAGGCTGTTATACGACCCGTTAAAAGCGATTCGAGGAGTGTCAGAGGCTGGCGATCCGCAACTCTCTCTCTGCGCCGAATGTGTTTCCACGGCCTTGGCGGTTCGCTCTTTCTCCCTTTGTCTCTCTTTTTTCTCTCTCTCTTCTCGCTCCCCTTTTTTCCGTCGAAAACTACGAGGGAATCGATGTACCATGTACCCGCGCAGTTTTTCCCACGCATTCGTTATTTTGCCAAATGGGAACACGCAGCACTTTATACGCTCCGAGGGACGTCGAATAGATGATATTTCGAGAGGACACAGTCCTTGCGCGTATATAACGACCACTCTATAAATTGGCTGTCGTATTGCCTCTCTGCGTTCGTTACAGGGTTGACGCTAGATCGCTGTGATTACAGACGGTTACGAATTTTTCGAAGAACTGCGAACTGCTCCTGTTGCCGGCTCCGCACTCCAAACGTGTCAATCAAAGACGCACTAAATCTTAAACCTGACCACAACCTGACCTGGGGTATAAATTGATTATGAGCCCGCAATCCCACAGAATCACAACGGAAGATCGATGCACAGTAACGAAAAGTCTTAGTGCAGTACCCGTCGACGTCGGCCGGTGCGTAACCGACAGTAGAGGTCGGGTAGCTTTTAATAACATCGATTCCCATCGGGGCGAGTATCGGAGGCGATGTGGTTTTGTTTGCCGAACGGAAAAGGGCTTTCAGAGAAGCATTCGCCGCGAGTATTTACGGGGAGGGTGCTCCTGTCGGACCGTGGCACTCGAGAACCCGCGGAATCATGGAGTAGTATCGTGACGACAACGACGGCGACGATGGCGTGGTCTCTCTCGGCAGCTCGCCCCCCTGAACGCCGGCTGCCCCTTGGGGCAATTAATCCCTTTTGCTCGATTAAACTCTTATCCTAGCTTTAATTAAAACTTCTTTTTCGCCGGTGATCCTCGGCGCGATCCATCGGGGTCCGCGAAGATCGCGATTTTCTTGTCGCGATACTCCTTCTGCTTACATGGAAACTGAATCTGCCCGCTAATTGATTTTCGAATCAGAGGAGGAAGAAGAAAGTTCCGAGTTGTCCGGGGGCAGCGGGCGGAAGTGGTTGGAAGAGGCTGCGAGTTCTCTCTCAATTGGCACGAGCAACGAAGGAGATCCGTTTGAGGAAGTTCGAAACGGCGAATGGTGAAACACAGTGTAAATAAGATAAACAACGACCGAGGCGGGGGGAACGAAAGTTATCTAGCGCGAACAAGTGTTCCTCGAGAATCCCCCTCGTACCTCACACCTGTCCGGAAGACGAGCATGTACGTGCACCAACCAGCTCGCCCACCAACAGCCAGACCTATTTCTGGCTAACGTCGGAGTTTAGGGTGCCACGGTTGACTTTGGTCGTGGGGGGGCATTTCTCGCCCCGGAAAGGAAACTTTCTTCGATCCCATCCCCGCCGACATCGTCCCGGGGTTACAACGATCCTTGATCTTTCCCTCCGACCCCCCTCCCTCGAACAGGTTTTAATTACGAACCAGCGCCGGCCTTCCCGCTCGCCAGGCTAAGAAGTATTAATTACATTTCGAGACAGTCCGATGTCTCTGTTATTCCCGATTTTTATCGGAGCACTTGCATAATCCGCAGCCCTTAATTATGGCTCGATGGAGGCACTCGCCGTGGATTAAATAATATCGCCGCTCGAGAGTGTTCTGCAGGTTGTTAGGCGAATAATCATTGTTAATTCTGCAGGGAAAAAGATATATGGATGTTTTTAGATAAGCATGAGATAATGTGTTAGGGTTGTTTTATTCTTTTTCCAAGAGTTTGAAGAACCCAGTATGCATAAGAGCGGCTCCCCGTAACAGGTGACACACACGCAGATCAGAGCTGTCGGGGCACGCGTCAATTAAGACGGTGATCAATCTTCGTAGCAAGAAGCCCATGTAGAAATCTCGCGGCCACGACCTGCTAACGAACTTGGTGGATATAAAGCGTGGGTGTCTCGTAGCCTCGGCATTCGGTCTAGATAATCGAGCGGCGCGTAATGCCGCCTAATCTTTGCCTCTTTGAAAATCCCGCTTATCGCGGTTACACCGGTGCACACCGGTCCCGCGTATTCCCCGAAATTCAATTCACCGTGGCGCGGCGGCGTTGGATAGGCACAATACAAATCATCTTGGATCATCATCGATCAAGCCGGAGGTCCCTGGGATGGCCGGACAAGAATGAATCAGCGGGGCTTATTCAGAGCATATCGAGAACCCGATCCTGCGGAGTCAGTCGTCGCGTTGCACACAAACCGAAGATCTCGATACAGTCCGCGAAGGGCCCTCGTCAACGTATGTATAAATACGTGTCCGCCCATGGAACCCTCGGTCTCTCTTCCTCCTCCTCTTTTTCCCCCCTTTCGGTCGCCCGCGACCGTAAAGAAAAATAGAAAAACCAAGCTGATCGGTCGGCCACTTAAAAATTGATCGAAACCTTTTTATGAGCAGGGGTGCTGCTCCGAATATCGGCTGGATCGCGATAGAGGAACGAGCGAAGGTAAACACACCGGAAAAAGAAGGAAGAGACCGCAATGGTCTGTGTTCCCCAGTCGATTCGCGAACTCCATCCTTTGTTTTGTTAAACGTGTGGAACCTCATATGAGATTCGCTTCGGCCGCGGATGCAAACATTAACTTGCTTGCCAGTTCGCTCCTCAAGTCACAGTATATTTTTTATTTAAGTTTGGCTCGTTCCGCAATCAACATTCTCGGACTCAACAGAGTATCACAGTCGCACTTGCTGAATTTCTGAAAATTGAATTAAATGAATTATATGAGGAACGATGGAAATACTAATATGGGCCTTCCTCTAGAAATATGTGCAAAAGAATCGACAAACACAGTGGTGAATATTTTTTTTGAACATTAATAATTTCCGTGCGCGGGTGAGAGACGCATTTAAATTGTAAAAATCTGTTCTGCGGTTCTAGTTACAATTAGACTGCGAATCATTATGCAAATATAGAGAATGCATTTTTTACTGGCGTACCCGGATGTGCCTAGCATAGTGCATCACAAATGAAGGAAAGAAATTTTCATATCGCAGTGAAACGATCTTCGCGATAGCTGCTTGTTCCGTAATTGTGAATAAGCCGACAATGTACCATACGAGATTGACCGATAAAAAATTTCGTCTTAATCATTCGCGAACAAAGCGTATGGAAATGCACCGACATTCCTGTGTATGCAAGTTGTAAGAATGACAGGTGAGCCTTAAGTATGAACACGACGGTGAAGTACAAATATAAAATTCAATGTCCAAAATTCCTTTTATATTGTAAAACTTTCCTAAATTGTCTGCACTACAAACTGCACTTCGAACCGCATAAAATCCTTTGCCGACGTTTACGGCCACGAATTTCCGATACAATAATCTTTGAAATAAATTCCTTATCGCCGCTGCCAGTGATACTCGCGCTACCACGAGCGATGTCATAATAGATATGAGATGACGTCACGCGAAAAAGTAAATCAAAAATGCGAAAAAATCGTGTTCCCTGGAAGCAGCGTGACCGAGAGGATTCGGATCATACGAACGGGTTATATTTTACGAACGGAGATATATTTTCGGTACATAAAATAATGCGAAACATGTGCGGACGATTTTTACGTCTGATTTGAATTCAACGTCGCAATAGACGACTGTGTGATTTCGCGACGAATGTGGAGCATCATGATATTAAAAGTATTGCCTCGGCATTCGAGGGAACCAGGATCGATATCCTTTAAAAAGATCGTTTGTCGTACCGTGAAAATATTTATCGTGACCGAGTTCAGGTATACAAATATCCTTGAAAGATGTGCCCGCAGTTATTACAAATTGTCTAACAAAATCACCGATATCATTAGGCGACGGTAATCCGTATAATCGCTTTACGATGATTCCGCTGATGGAGAGGCGAAATTCTGAAGTATTCGATGACGAAGCGTTTTCTCGCCGTTGTGCCGAGATTTACTGGATGACCACGCCGTACACGCCGTAATAGTGAAAATAATAATAAAAAAAATGATTGCGAGCACCAGATAGTCGTGACAAATCTGTCGTCGAAAAACAGTTTGCGCGTTGCGTTACCGTGTTCGATGGAATTCCCGGTTTTACTTTTTCATTTCTGGTTTCGGATTAGAAGTAACAGCTTTCGAGACTTTTCTGTCGCTGCGGTAACAACCGTTTTGTATTTTTCTGCGTCCTGTTTTCAATGTGCCTCCCTTTAGCTTTCCGTTCCACGATTTTACACACGCGGTATTAAAATATAAATAATATATGTTTGATATTGTATAAATTTTCTTATAATTTTTTAAGAGAACAGTTAAGACTTCACTTATTGTGATGAGTAGAATGAAACGGAATCAAAAAAAAATTTGATCCTGTGACCTTGAAATTAATTTCGCTTTATTAAATATACTTCCACCTAACCAAAGGCGTAGAATCTATATCGTAGTTGCGATAGATAATTTCTTTACACCGTGTACATATTTTCGCTGTAATTTTCAACAGAATAGATCGACAAAAATATTTTAATAAAATCGGGTGAATTGCGATCGTTTGAAAGGGGCCGGAATTTGGCAAAAGAGAACGAGCTGTCCACTCGGCCGGATGTAACGCGGAATCGCGTTGCAAAATCAAAATGTGCAAGAAAAATGTAGAATGTAAAGCTGGAATGGTATTTGTGGTGGGGGAGAGAATGTATCGCGAATCAGAAGAGAATTGGCGCGTGCACGCTTTCATTTCCGCGCGATCCAAATGTGTCCGATGCAGCGGTAGAAACAAAGGAGGCGATGCGAAAGCGGCTGTGCGCGAGAATGCAGCACGAAATAAAGAGAACGATCTGTCCGCGGGATCAGAAATAGAGTTTCGCGGTGAGGCCAGGAGCCGATCGAAGAACAGGGTCGCTCATAAGACGCAAAAGGGGAAGAACGGAGGTACGCTCGGCAATCGGGAATCGCGACGGCGAGATACGATCTTCTTCTGGTTCTTCTGGTTCTCCGGGCGGATCGGGGTGGTCGTGGCCGAGCCAGGAGAATAAGATTTCATCGTGTTGGACGAGGGTGGCCGTCTACGTCGAGGTGTTAGGTGTCCCGACGATCTTCTCGGCTCACGCAACATCACTCGGCCCTCGCAACTCTTTCGACCGCACCTGAAGATGGAAACCGGCTACGTGCGGCCGTTTTTCGCGGCATTTTACCCTTTTTAAACGGACAGGTGTCTGCGCGAGACGTGAAATAGGTAAGACACGCCTGGGGTCTTTAGCCTTTCCACGTTTCTCGAAGAGATGCTGCATTCGTTGTGATATGTTGACTAGAGAGCGTGATATTTGAGTCGGAAATGTCCAGAGGCTATTTTACTGTTTGACAGTCTCGGGAGATTGTAATTCGTGGTAGAAATAAGTGTAGATTACTTTATCTTTTACAATACAGTAGGACCTCGATTAACCGGCTTGATCGGGAGACAAACATCCCGGATAAATTAAGGCCCGAGGAAATAATTAAAATGTACATTATATTCCAAAATAAATTTTTTATTTTTATGAAAATTTATTTTTCCTCTTAACATAATCATATTTAAACGTATATTTGTTTATAATCGGGATCCAGTTAATCGAGGTCCTACTATACTTTTATGTATGATGAAAAATATTTTTCTGGTAATTTAGTTGTACGGGGCTACTTCGTCAAAAAATGACGACGTCTATAAACTTTGACGTCTACGGGAAACAGTTTTGCCAAGTAGAAGTGTCACACTCACGACCAACTGTCCAAGTGTTCGATTAAGATGAAATTTTCAAAAAGTACTGAGACATTGTAAAGTGCCGACGAAAATCCCGAAGGCCCTTGCATAGATATAGAAGAGTCATACGTTTTCTATAATACTCCTGTAACACATATGCGCCTGTGGATTCAGTGAAATAGTGAAGTAACACGTGAATGTCTGACAATGGGTCTCTTTATTTCCCGAAGAATTCTGTATCGGATAAGGAACGGTATACTTGACTTATGATAGTTCACAAGTTACATAAACCAAAATAAAGCGTTCAAAAAATCGAGATCCTTCGGGAAAAGACCCAGATGTCCTCGGATCTAAAAAGACGAATAGAAAAAGGACGAAATAGAAGAAGCGTTCATTGTCAATAGAATTTTCCTGCATCAGAGAAACACCTGTGAATGAAATAAAATGAAGTAACACCTGAGCTTCCCAGTCTGTATACCCCCCGAAGAGACTGCTCACTTAAAACGAACATGTGTTAAAATCGCTCAACCAAAATAAAACGCTCCAAAAACTGAAATTCCTCCAAGAAAAGACTCAGATGTTCCCGGACTTAAAAATAAAACAAATTAAAGAGTGAAAGAAGAAAAAGTGGAGAAACACAAGGAAAATCCAGTTCGGATAGTATTTTCCTGCAACAGATAAGCACCCGTGAATAAAGCGCAGTCTCTTTCCTTCGCGAACAAATACTCGCTTGATTAGAAAGCACATGCTTGACTTGGAGTCGCTCTTACCAAGATAAAACGTTCAAAAACCCGGGATCGTGAAAGAAAAGAGCCAGCTGTCCCCAGATTCGAAAACAAGGGAAGCTCGGCGAGGAAGATAAAAGAGCAAGGAAGGGGTAAAGGTAGCAGAAACCTCCGTTTCTGGCGTCGTGTGTATATGAGGCGACGCGACGCGCCGTGTTTCGAATAGTACGTGCTGGCTGAACAAAATCGAAAATGTAAGTAGCAAAAAAAAAGTACTAATAATCTTTCTTCACGAGACAATGATCAGAAATGACTTTCTTTGTTGGAACTCATTTAGCCTCTCACACTACAGAATTGTACAGAACGATTTTAAAAATCCCATTAACCCGTTAACATCGCTATTAAAAAATGTTAATGGAGTGATAAAATGTCGTATCGATTCTTTGGAACGAGCTCAAAGTTTGAAAAACATAATACAGTTTCGTCCAGACTCTATCTTTCGGAACAGTGTGCGACGATGCGCGACGATAGAGCGCGCGATTTCCCAGTCGACGGGAGGAGGACGAGTAAAGGGTTCCCAGGGACCGTATGCCGTCTTCCTTCCACCATGGAGAGGGCCACGACGATGGGCGCGTGCTCGACGTGGTAGGATGCCGGTCCTTGCTGCGCTGCGCGCGTGTGTGTCCCTTTTTCATCCGTGTCTGTATCAGTGACTATGCTGACGCCTGTGTCTGTGTCAGTGCTGCCGCCGTTGGTGGGGGAAGGAACGATTGGTGGACGCAGCGTCGAGTTAGATGCTGAGGAGATCCGAAGCGTCAGTTGCGCGGTGGCCGCCGTACCGAGTGATACGGTGTTCTCGGTTTCGTACCCTGCCGGTCGGTACCCTACGGTTCAGTCTCCTCTCTCTTGCTCCAGCGAACGGTGTCGAGCTTCCTCTCGTAGTACTCCCGCGATGGGATTTCGGTAAACAGAGACTGCAACCGTCGGACAGTGTCCATCCATTCCGCGGATAGTAAACTGTGCATTGGACACTTCGAACCATTTCTATCCGGAAGGATTTTAATCCTTCGTAGGATCATAGAGTCGCAAGATTTTTTTTTTGGAGTAACTCTTCTGGATTACCTAACTCTGAATGAAGGATAAGATGGAATAAGGGACGGAGTCTCGATATAGAGTACATTCTTTCGGAAACTTGAATCCGTCCCGTAAACAATTGGTCCCGGAAGAGTGTCCGGAGTCGGGCCGTGTGAAGTGTGAAATCTCGAAGTGTTGGTCACCGGTTGCGATCGCGGACGACGGAGTCAGGGTGTTGGGGGGGCCCCCGAGTCGGCGGAAGTCGGGATTGCACCGGATGGTCGGATCTTAGCGGAGACAGGTGCCGTGGGAAGTTTCGCGAATCGATTGCAACGGGGGCCACACATGACAGTCGGTCGGAGTAAATATTGGAGGGCGTATACGTGCGACGACAGCGTGCGTTAGTGAGTCGGGCGACGCTAGGGTGGTTTTGTGTGATGATCAGTAGGTGCGCGGCCGAGGGAAGAAGAAGGCACCGAGAACGCTAAAAGATGCGCGGCCTGGTCGATCCCGTGGTCAGGCTCCGCGGTGGATCGGTGTTGTCGCTGTCTCTGCCGTTGGCCTGCTTCTACTGTCTGCTGATCCCGGTGTGCCACGTGCTCGCGGTGACCAGCGAGCTGCCGCCGAGGCTCGACCTGCCGGAGAACTGTTCGTGGGATTCGCGGCAGGATGGGGCGGTCACCTGCGTCCACCGGTATGTGGGCGGCGAGAGCCTCAGGACCAACTTTTCCCAGGCGACCAGCGAGTACGTGACCTCGGTGAACGTGGTCTGCGAGGACACCGAGGCCCTGGAGGCGGGCGTGCTGAACGTCGACGGGTTCGTGCAGCTTTGGCGGCTGAGATCTCTGCGGCTGACCGGGTGTAAGCTGGTTCACTGGCCGGCAAAAGTGCTGAACGGTCTACGGGACCTTCGCAACTTGACCGTACGTAGCCTGAACGGCCGGAAGGGCAAGTACAGTCTCGAACTGGATAGCGGCGCATTCGACGCGGTCCCGCAGATCGAGAAGATCGATCTCTCGTGGAACAACATCTGGCAGATACCAGAGCACTTGTTCTGCCCGCTGTCGAACCTGCTCACGCTGAACGTCTCATGGAACATGCTGAAGGACATCTCCGAGTTGGGATTCAGGGACATTCAGGAGAAGCATCCTAGACGACAACTAGAATCCACCACGGCACCATTCCCGTGTTCGTTGGATGTGCAATCGTTGGACGTGTCCAATAATCAGATCTCGGTGCTGCCCGCGTACGGGTTCTCGTCGTTGAAACGGCTCAGGGTGCTGAACCTATCGAGCAACGCGATTTCGATGGTAGCGGACGAGGCCCTTCACGGCCTCCGTTCCCTGGAGACGTTCGATCTGTCCGGGAACAGAATCGTCGCGCTGCCGACGGAAATGTTCCGAGACGCGGCGAAGTCGTTGAAGGAGCTACGGTTGCAGAACAATTCGATCAGCGTGCTGTCGCCCGGACTCGTGGCCGATATGAATCAGCTCGTCGCTCTGGACCTGTCGAGGAACGCGTTGACCAGCTCCTGGCTGAACTCCGCGACGTTTTCCGGGCTGATTCGGCTGGTCCTTTTGAATCTGTCCCATAATCGGATCAGCAAACTGGACCCGGCCCTCTTCAAAGACCTGTACACCCTTCAGATACTGAACCTCCAGTACAATGAGATCGAGACGATACCGGCGGACACGTTCGCGCCGATGAGTAATCTGCACACGCTAGATTTAGCGTACAATCGATTAACTTACCTGGACGCGTACTCCCTGAACGGTCTGTTCGCGCTCTCCCTCCTCTCGCTGGACTCTAATCAGCTCGAAGGAATTCACCCGGATGCCTTTCGGAATTGTTCCAGTATGCAGGACCTGAATCTGTCCGGGAACAATCTGGACAGCATACCGGTCGCCCTCAAAGACATGAGGATGCTGCGGACGCTGGATCTCGGTGAGAATCAGATCAGAAGCCTGAACCGGCCGGGCTTCCGCGGTATGTCGAGCCTCTACGGATTAAGGATGATCGGGAACGAGATCACGAACGTGACCAGCGAAGATTTCGCGGAGCTGCCCGCGCTGCAAATCTTGAATTTGGCACGGAATAAGATCGACATGGTCGAGGACTCGGTGTTCGCAGCGAACCCGGCCTTGCAGGCGATCCGGTTCGACTCGAATCTGTTGCAGGACATGTCCGGTATATTCGCGAGCGCGCCTGGCCTCCTCTGGCTGAACATGTCCGACAACATGATCGTGCACTTCGATTACAATTTCCTGCCGGAGAAATTGCAGTGGATGGATCTGCATAAAAATCTGATTATGGATCTCGGCGTCGCGCCACAGGCGATGAGATTGCAGACGCTGGACGTGTCGTTCAACCGGCTAACGAGGATCCATTCGCGATCGATACCGGACTCGATCGAGCTTCTGTTCGTCAACGACAATCTGATACAGACCGTAGAGCCACAGACCTTCCTCGACAAGAAGAACCTGACCAGAGTGGACCTGTACGCGAACCAGATCGTCAAGATGAACCTGTCCGCGTTCCAGCTGACCCAAGTACCAACCACCAGGCAACTGCCGGAGTTTTACATCGGCGGGAACCCGTTCATCTGCGAGTGCACCACCGAGTGGCTGCAGAGGATCAACTCGTTGTCTCTGCGACAACACCCGAGGGTAATGGACCTGGAGTCGGTCTACTGTCGACTACCATACGACCGCCACAAATCGTTCATACCGTTGCTCGAGGCGAAATCGTCGCAGTTCCTCTGCACGTACAAGGCGCACTGCTTCGCGCTCTGTCATTGCTGCGACTTCGACGCCTGCGATTGCGAGATGACCTGCCCGACCAATTGTACCTGCTACCACGACCAATCCTGGTCGGCGAACGTGGTCGATTGTTCCAACTCCGGCTACAAGACTCTCCCAGGACGATTACCCATGGATGCGACCGAGGTCTACCTGGACGGTAACAATTTCGGCGAGCTGAACTCCCACTCGTTCATCGGTCGCAAGAATCTACAGATCTTATATGCGAACGACAGCAACATCATCGCGATCCGCAATCACACGTTCAGCGGATTGAAACGACTGCTGGTGCTTCACCTGGAAAACAACAAGATCAGCGTGCTGAACGGCGTCGAGCTGATGCCGCTGGAAAACCTGAAGGAGCTCTATCTGCAGAACAACCTGCTGACGTACATCGACAACGGCACGTTCCTCCCGCTGCGTCAGCTGGAGGTGTTACGGCTGGAGAACAACCGGCTGGGAACGTTCGCCGTGTGGCAGCTCGGCCAGAACCCGTACCTGGTGGACATCGGTCTGTCCAGCAATCCTTGGAGCTGCGAGTGCTCGTACCTAGACCGGGTGCGCGAGTGGATGTCCCGCAACCGGGCGAAGATCAGCGACTGGAGGAGCGTCACCTGTTCCCTCGGCATGCCTATCACTCTGCCGACAAACGGCTCGGTCGTAAATTGCGCGGCGTTAACCGGCACGACCTCGGTGATCGAGACGCGGCCGCTCGAGACTTATCTGCCGCTACTGCTGGCCACCGCGGTGCTGATTTTCGCGATGGTGGCGCTGGTGTGCGGCGCGTTCAAGCACCGGCGAGCCCTGAGGACATGGGCGGCGAGCAGATGCGGCCTCAGGGCCTGCTACAAGACGGCCGCGTTCGAGGACCAGGAGAAACCGTTCGACGCCTACATCTCCTACTCGGCGGTCGACGAGGCGTTTGTTTCCACCATTCTCGTGCCGAATCTCGAGACCTCGTATCGACTCTGTCTGCATTATCGAGACCTCGGGGCCGGCAGCAACGTCGCGGATGCGGTCACAGAAGCCGCGGACTCCTCCAGACGCACCATCCTCGTACTCTCCAAGAACTTTCTGCACGGCGAGTGGGCCAGGTTCGAGTTTAAAGCGGCGCTCAGGGACGCTCTGAAAGGGAAGGGCCGCTCGGTGATTCTGCTCCTGGTGGGCGGTGTGTGCCCTCGGGATCTCGACGCCGATCTCAAAAAGAGGATCTCCTCGCACACCGTGCTGGTGTGGGGAGACAAGTTGTTTTGGCAGAAGTTAAGGTTCGCCATGCCGGACGTGTCCATCCCCGTCTTCGAGAGACCGCTGCCGTTGCCCCCGCCGCCGCCACCCCCGGCGCAGCATCAATGGACGTAGAACTGCCATTATTTAGGTAAGAGACATTATTCGATCGTCTTGCGCTTCTTTCGCTTTCTCAACGTCGTCCGCCGAAGGGGGGAACACGGTGAACAGTCTAACAAGGGATCGTCCCCGAGTGACGTTGCAGATCTTGATGAAACTTTCGGGGACGCGAAGTCGGGCTATAAAGCCTCTTTAAAACGGAGTAACTTCTGCCAAAGTGGGCTAAACGTCTTGAGATTTTTTCGAGAAGTTACAAACATTAGTTTGCTTAATAACGTGGAAAAGAAATTTTGAGACAATAGCAAGCATCGCTTTTTACAACTTTTTTTGTCTGTAATGAATTTTAGCTGTAAAGAACCTGGTGAAAATTTTTATTTTTGCGCCTGCAACACAGACGAAGTCCAGAATAAAAATATATCTAATATTTTCACAAGAACTATTTCATAGAGTTTCATCAAGATCTAGAGACGTCAGTTCGGAATGTTCCCTCCTAAGGAGCGGTTCTCCACAGTGGTGACACCCGAAAAATAGGGCCATTTTGCATAAAATCCTGGCGAAGCAAGCCCGTCAATCGAGAATTACTCTATAGCGGTCAATCCGTTTCCACTTTAGTCCCGATTTGATTCGAGAAGACTCTCATATACATATAGCTGATTTCGCCGTGAATCGATGTCCGCGGTTCGATCGTTTACAGGACACGCTGGGAATTATCGTTGGTCGTTGTCGTTCTATATACTACTCCCATGACCGACTATTTTGCAACACGGAATCACCGCCGCGTTAACTTCGAGACCGGGATCGTTCTCTAAGTAAAACCCGCTCGGTGCCCAGGGGTTCTAACGGGTTTACGGCGGCGCTTAAACGGTTCGATCCGTAAAGCCGAGGCTGGCCGGTCTCTTCGAACAGCGCGCGCGTTCCGTAATGTCGACGGTCTGAAATTATATATCATTTCCGATCTGACAAACTAACGAGACTACTGTGCTAGCCATTGAACGGGCCGGGTCGGGCCTCGACCTACAAGCCCGATTTAACGGCAGAGCATTTCGAGCCATTGTGATCGCGCCTGTGAATGGGGCCATCTTCGATGGGCGGGTTTTGCGGGAGCATATGGACCGGTCCGAAAGTATACGCGGACCGGCTTATACCCGACGTTGAAATTTGTCGGGGTACCCCCGGGTGAGGGTCTGTCCCGTTGTTCCCGTTAAATTTGAAAACTCTATCGATCGGGAATCGCCCCACGTACGCAGACAATTTTCACCCACTTAGCAATTAAGTCGCTTTTATCGGATGGCTCCCTGCCAGCCCGTAAAGGAATATCGCGTCGCAATTGCATCGGCCGGGCGGCGCGTACATCCGAACCAGACGAGACGCGCGGCCGACACATTACCTTTCATCGATTATCACGGGCCTGCCTCTCTCGTTGTCGTTCTTAATTCAATGGAAGCACCCGCGACGCGTTTGCACGACAACCTATTCAACGCCGTCTAATGTTAACGTGGCCTCGATTCGGCGCTCCGACCCGACGCCTTTCAACCACCGTCGACGAGCGCGTTCCACGATAACAGGCTGATCTGTATTAAACCGATACGCTTCGTTTACACCTCTTTTCGGGATGCCGTTATACGGATAGTAAATAGCGCGACTGATGAGACTCGCGGATCGAACCGCCTGTTCAACCCCACCGCGCTTCTCCTGGGAAATCCGGCCATTTTGTAACTCTACTAGAATAGCTAGGTTGTTATTCCCCCCTTCGGCGCTGTTTGGAAAATTGTTGCATTCTTATCTGGTATATTGGGTTCATTCAAAGTAGTCAATCAAGGATGGAAAGTATACTGTTCAGAGGAGATCGAATATATTTTCATAGTAGATATATACATCGACAGTTGTATTATGAAGTTGTGTACACAATATACATAGAACATGATTCATTGATTTAGAAAAGAAAAAAGATGGTATATTAAAAATTGCGTATCTTCACTTAAAACAGTAGTGTGTGTAGAGTGACAGTATTTTGAGGATGGAGAACAGATTCTGTGCCCATTTTATAACACCGTGCGGACTGTAGACACTTTAAAGGTATCCTGAAGGTATCCACCAAGTTTGAAGTAAACCTAAGTAGATTTAAAAATATTACGATATTATCCGATTCGATAAAACACAAATTCAAAACAATTTCAGATTCGACATTGCGAATACAGACTCGAACCATCCCCGACCCAACACGTTGTCTACCATTATGAGTCGATCGCCAATTAGTCCGCTTTCATCTGGCCAGAAAAGAGTCATCACCCCAGCGAATCGATTCTCTAAGACAATCCATAGAGGGGTGTCGCCCTTCGCATAAAGCGGAATATCGCGACACGCGCTTTGTCGCGGCGGTACGAGAAAATTAGGAAAGTCAATTGGTCGTTCCGTCCCCCCAGATTTCTGCGACAATGTCCCTCGTCCATCCCCACGTGTTTTGGGCTCCCTTCAGCTCACGGGTCGAATGACCGAGGTTCCGAAGAGAAAACCGGCTCCGACGCGTTAACCTCTCGTGACAAGCTTCAGTTTCAGCTGTTCTTCTCCGTGGTGGTCACCGCCTCGTTTACCCGGGGGTGAATCCTAAAGGGCAGAACCGTGTGTTGCCCAGGACCCTTTTTATATATTCTCGGTACTGACGCATTCACGCCACGGGCATTTCCATTAGCGGCTGATCCGCCTGTGATAAGCCGCACCGATACCGGGCCCAGCTTGCGTCCCACGGATAACCCTCGATCCGGTCGTCTTACGGGATTACGCAAAAAATATATTAGTCGAACAATGCGTGAATGGGAACTGCCGAGCCATTGTCGCCAGAAGATTGTCACGCCGGTGGCAGCTAAAGCCTCTGTCGCGCTCCCTTGAAGAGGGAAACTCTGATTTGCAAAAGCTACCCTGGAGCTCTGCTACCTACCATTCGCATCTTGGCGTTCACACCTTCTCTGAAAGTCATGGAATGAACATCGAACGTTTCCAATAAAACTTTTATCTTGAGCGTGTGTATACAATTTATATTGCACCTGTTGTCTCCTTGTGGAAATGAAACGTCAACCTCCATTAATTTTCTAGTAACTTCTCCATGGATTTTTAGAACCATGTTAGACGATTTTAATCTCTTTATGATCGGACGTTCTCTATAGAACTTACATCAATTGAATAAAGATAAACATGAAAATCATTGTGAATACGTTGAGAAAGAGTAACATTCACATGTTATATATATGCATATATGCGTACATAGTTTTTACGAAATTAGTTGGATGGGTAGAAGAAGGGTTACACTTTAATTTACAGGAATTTACAGGAAAATGTGCGAACTTATTATTATATAAATTACTCATCATTCAAAGGGATCCGGGAACATGTAACTCGCGAAACTTGATTTACGAAGACCAGAAGGAAGATGTTCTCAGCTCCCCCGAGTGGCTCGGGAGCATAAAAATTCGCGCAATCCGAGTCAGCGTGTCCCGAATATTTTCGAGGGCGATCTCTAGCCCGGAAAAGAGTCGAGTAGCTAGATGGTGGTCTCCGAGTTGTTTTGGTCTCGGCGTCGGAGTATAGGTGCGCTTTGTAAGATCAGCTCGAAAGGCAGACGGTAAAGGAGAAGCTAGGGTTTCGTCAGGGTTCCCTCGCAGGGGAGAAAGGATATCGTGCTCTTTTTACCGTGATTTATTACACGCCATACGCCTAGCGGTGGGGTTTTGTTGTCAGTTTCGATTTCGGCTATGATGTACGAGTCGCGCGGCGGGGAGGGCGAGTCGAGCAGAGCAGTGAGAAAAAAAAAGAATGGGTTTCCATCGATTGGTCCACTATCAGCCACCCCCTACACACACCACCACCATCACCGTCACCCTCCCACTTCACGTCACCTTCTGTTATTTTTATTTATTTTGTTGAATGTACCCGGAGCAATTTTGGTCCCCATAATTCCCTTGTATTTATGTGTTTTCCAGCGACACGGATGCGACGACACGGAGGCGTGCGAACCGCGGATAAAAATCGGCTTCGCGCGGTCCCGGCGGATCGGGCCGGTGAAAAATGCTTTTCGCCGTCCTCGAACCTCGAATACGTGTCCCGCCTCCTAATTGCACGGAGTCTCCCGCGTTCGCAACCATACTTTCGACGAGAGAGACTGAGAGAGACAGAGCAGAGGCGGGAGAAAGATCACCGGCCGAAAGCGAGGTCCGAACCGGGGGAAAACGAAACAGGAAACAATGAAAAGGGGGCTGTGTTCTTCGTCTCTCGCCGGGCCCCCTTCTTCTATCCGTTCTCGAGTCTCGAGGCGTCTGCCGAGGAAACAGGTAGAACCTGCGATCCGCGTACCTGTTACCGCCGGCCTTTACATTTGTACCTGACAACGGCTGGACCGAATCTGGAAGACAAATGGGATTCGCCGTCGACCTTGCTTGCGTTTTTTTCCGGGCCGGAGGGACACTAGAAATTAAAAGAGGATTTGTACCGGTGCTCCATACCCCTTCTTTCCTTCCACGACTTTTTCCCCCCTTTGTGCGAGCCCTTCACTCCCTCGATGGGTGGTCGTTCCGGACTCGAAATCTTGAAAGGTCTTTCTAGCTTGGCGACTGAGGGAATTTTTCTAAAGACCGCTGTTGAATATTCTAATCCCGAACTTGGTGTGCTTTTTAGGCAACCTTTGAAGAATGCGCTCAATTCATTTTGAGCGAGAATGTTAACTTTCTCCGAAGATATATCTGTCAAGTTTCAAAGCATTTGGTCGCATTCATTTTTTCAAAAATTCAATCTAAGTCTCCAGGCACTATGCCAGAGCATATGTCAAACAGTGTTACTAAATCGTCAAGTTCACCAGTAATGTTTCTGGAATACGTTTTTAACCCCTTGCCGTATTATTTTCTGCACAGCAATAATAGACGAGTTTAAAGGAATAATATTCATGTTTAATCAATTCCGTTTGAAATTTTCGTCACGAATTCGAGTCGTCATTATACGGGGTTGATTCGTAAGAAAACGCGGAATAGCAGAAACAATTTTCAGCAGCCGTCAAACTAGACCGACCTGCGAAGTTGCGCGAGCGTGTCAGGCGTTTCCCGGATTTTCTTTGTCGGATTATGAAAATTAGGCGGTGTATTTCGTTGCGACCGTCGTCGGGCGGAGTTGATCTTCGCCATTGTGTAGCGTTTTAGTATAATGGCAGCAGCGTGGACACGCGTGTGCGAGCGGAGTGGTCGGAGAAAGCTTGAGCGGCGTTTCTCTTTTAATTAATTCCTGGTTCGAATACCGTGGTCCTTTTCTGTTCGCCATGGGCCCGGGAAACGTCTCCGGCCTTTTTTGCCGGCGGCGAGCGTGTTCAACGCTCGATTATTTATTTAGTCACAGGCGTCAAACGGCGCGCACTCCAGAATTAATTGAAAGAAACCGCGCGGCCGTGCGCTTCTTGCTCATTAGAATTTTCTACGCGCATTACGCAAATTACGCGCGATAAACTTTACGATCCGTACTGCAGTACGGTGCCGGACCGCGCCGGGACGCTTTAATTACACGCACACCGCTAGAAACGTCGTCGTTACTTGGAAAAAATTACCGGCCAGGTCCAGATACCGCGGTCGCGGATCTGTAGCGAGAAACGAGACGAGGCTGGACGAAATGTACTGTCGGAATTTTCGGGGAGAAACGGATGGTTCTTAAAGCGGGACTTCGATATCGCTAATTAACCGGTGGTATCCTGTTCGATACGAGGAGAATTATTTGCAATTAGAGTGGAGATTTTTCAGTGAGAATCTTCGGTAAAAATCTCCGTCACGAAGCTGTACGAACCATCGTTTCACTGATCTTTCATTCACAGTATCATTGATGTGCATTTTAAAAATCTTTGGTACTGTTTGTTCCACCGTTACACTGTATATACTATGCAAGGTCTTGCGAGTATGTAGACTGCAGGTCTTTATGCAAAATGAAAGTGTTCCGAGAGTCGATTGGAAGAAACAAATCGAAGTAAATTCTATTAATGTATGTACAGTTTCGAACTTTAACTATTCATTCGTACTATAAATGCAAAAAATCCGCAGTCTACTTACGAATTCGAGAAATACATATATTTCATTTGATCGGAGATGTCCTCCAACAGAAAAATCCGACAATACTTCTCGGCCAATCGGATACAACGAGTAAGACTGCGCGCGCAGTTGTGTTCGTGCTGAAGTGAGAAATAAAGCAAGAAATACATATTTGGGAAAGAGTACTATGTTGACGGAAAAGTGTCATTATTCCATACCTCTCCAAAATGGTGAATCTTTTTCAAAACAAAGTTGATCTTCCCGTGCGGTTTTCGCGAGAGAATCGCGAGTTGCACGACTGGTGTAGCTCGATGCATCAATCGGAGACAATAAAATGATGCGTTCGCGCTTGGACCGCCGGGAAACGTTCCTCGATATCCCGGACAGCCGTTCCACGTCACCGCGAGAAGACGGCTGGCTCGACGTGTATCCGCATATCGACAAGCCCCGGTATTACATCCTGAGATTGGCATATCAGTCGTCGTTCCGTCGCCGTTGCATTGTCCGCCAGCCCCGGCGAAATGCACTTCCGCAAACCCTCGAAACCCACCCCGCCGCGAGCCCTCATTGTCAGCAAGGTGTTTTACGAGGCCACCGGGTCTTCCTAGCTTCGCGACCCCGCTCGGAAACCGTTCTACAGCTGTCCTCTCTCGCGCGTATTGCCTGCTTCAACCTACATCCTTTCGAATGCTTTCCCTCCCACGCTATAATTGTATCCGAAGCCCTCGAGAAGGTTTATTCCGCTTTCAACGTGGTTTTCTTCGATCAACAGTAATTTTTCGATAAGCTGCTCGACGATTTTCAACGTGACAGCTTTGCTGTTACACGTAGAAAAATCATTTCAGTTACTCTTTAACTCCTTCTATTACGAATTATTTCACGGTTACAGTGATTAGAGCTTCTAAAATAATGCCTTAAAAGAAAAACGAAATTTATATTCACTGCATTTTTATTTGTCCTCAAATGATTATACAGTCTTGATCCAAGAGAAGCCTCAGCTCCATGCTCTTCTAGAATAAAAGACTGCAATAAAATTATATTCCTCGAAAAGAGATATTTCCAACATTTTATACAACCATCCTCCACAAAGAATTAACAACTTCACCACTTAATAACCCCAGTACCTTTACTATTTCATACCATCCTCTTATTTCATACCTACAGCGTTAAAATTATCTTCATGCACCGGCGGCGACCGAAAAGATCGTCAGAGTGAAGCAGCGAGCTATCCAGAGACCCAGAGATCAGCGAATATCGGCGAGAGGATGTTTTTAAAATCATTTAGTTTAACGAACGTTCCATTATGTTCCGCCGCAGAACGCAATATCCTTTCGCGAGAATTGATAACTCGGGAAACGGGAAACGAAGCGAGCGAGCCCCTTTCCCCGTTTTCCTTCCTTTGGAATATCTCCTCTCCCTCTCTTTCTCTCTCTCTCTTGTTCTCTCCTCTACTGGCGTGTCTCTGCTCGAGCGTGAACCTCTCCCGGGCTCTTGACGTTTCGACCGAGCGGCAGATCGCGAAAGTAAAACGCGTGCAGATATCCGCTCCCCTTCCTCTGGCTTGAGAGAGAGAGAGAGTGGGAGAGAGAGAGAGAGAGAGAGAGAAAGAGAGGGAGAGAGAGAGCTCCACCCTCGCAGATCTGCTCTGCTATCCCAAACGTAACACGCCGCCAGGTGAATCGCGAGGCTCGAATGAATGGATGAATAACGAGCGACGATCTCGAGCGCGAGTCTCCGATTCTACTTTGGCTGGTAAATCGCGGAGTACGCCCGGCTTCCGCGTATAGAAATCTGTGCCACCGGGCTAACGACTGTTATGAAATTTCTGGGAACGCGTACTACCATCGTCTAGGACTTCCGGCCGAGGATTCGTTTTAATGGCGACTCCATTGAGCACACATTGAATTAACGAGTATTGTTCCGAACACACGAACACGCGATACTTCGCGCGCTGGAGAACAGTACGATGACGCTTCGAAGACCTCGAGCATCCTTTTTGTATACACTTTCGAATTACACGGAGATTGTAAGATAGAACTCGTAATTGTTAGCCCGCGCACACTCCTCAAAAATGATTCAATACATTCTGTTTCACGCTACAACCGCCAAGCAATAATCGTGCTTGGTCATTCCAGATTTTGTATGAACTTTATTGGATATGTACTCGATAATATCAAAGCATTAAATGGACGAGTTTTCACTCGAGGAGCGTGTGAGGGTTGAAACTCTGTTTTCTCAATTTGTAAGCTACAGTATCCTAACTTCTCGTTATTTTGTACATAAAAAAAAGGGGAAGGGCAAGTTGTATATCACTGCTGTAAAGTACCATAATTTAGTCGTAGACATAAGACATTGTATTGCGTGAACCAAGTCCTTTTTCATGGCTGTGAGGCTGAAGAATAATAAAATTCTAATTTAACGTACCACAAACTGCTCATTATTTTAAACAGTTCTTTAAGCATACCTCCAAAGACTCCCACACAAGATCCAGTCACTCGGCGTTCAGCGTGTATTCCTCCTTGGGAAATTAATGTATTAAACTCGTCCGAGTATCGCGCGATTTAGCGTTAATTATCGCGTAGTATCACGTAGGAGTTTCTAAAAGCCGGGCTTTATTAGAACAAGGGAAAATAGACCATGTAACCGTGTAAACGTCAATATTTGCTACTCGTTATCATCCGGGGGCCCGCGTGTTTCACCCTCATTAGCGAGATCGTAGTTTCCTGTCGCGCATTGAATCGCTAATGAAACGGCCACGGATCCTTCGCCGTGCGCCGGTGAGACGCGTATGGCCGGGATGAAAATGATAGCGCGTCTGTTAGGCGACGCGTTGTCCCTCGCGACTTTACAACGGCCGCGCACGGCTGGCTTCGCGTTCTTAGAAGATTCTACTAATCTTATCGGAGACCGGCGGTATACATGCGAGCACCTGCATCGCGCAATGTTTGCGCAGCGAACATTTTTATACCGGTTTTAGCTATGGTCTTGTACGCGGACTCCCGACGGTTTTTTCTCGTTCCATGGCGCGTCCCCCTCGCCTCTGTGCCCCTCATTCTCAGGCAAGAACACAGCCGGCCCCCGCTTCCCAGTAAAGTCGTTAACAGACTTATCTCGGTGGCGTGTTTGGTCAATTTGGAAAGCGTCTCTTCGCTTTAGCGCTCGACGATTCCCGTCCCGTGCCGCGCGCGGCTAACTTCGTCATCAGACCGCTTCTTGCGTCTTCCTTAAGAGCTACTTCCACTTTTAATACGCGCTTCGTGCTCCTTATCTTATCAAGACTCTCTCTCGCTTTTGCTTTCTCTATCTCTCTCTTTCTATCCCGCCCTTTCATCCCCTTCGCCTTTTTTCCCCGTTTTATTAGCTCCAGCCGACGCCGCCATTCCTCTTCATTTCCATAGGCCCCGAGGTCACGTGCACCACGAAAATTTCATACCACCCTCTTCGATTCTTTTCAATTCGGAGATCCTTCGTTACACACCCGCCGGCTCGCTCAATGATTTTCCGCAGCAGCTCGGAGTTGAATTTCTGGCTCGCGCGGCGAACGGTTTGGTTTGATCGCCGTGGTACTTGATAACTAGATGGATTTTTATGCGGGATAAAAATTTCCTGCGTCAGTCACGTGAAACCGGAGCCAAATAGAATTCTCTTTTTGTAATAATTTTGGTAAGTTGCTAGCAGGTCGCCAATATTCTTAAATTCTTTTCTTCTTTCGACTGTTCCCAATCTCATCTATTTATCCTATCAAGTTAGGAGTGAGCCGACACTATCGTTCTTGTAAAAATCGTTCTCAATGCGATTAGATAAAATGCGGTACTAGTATTTTGAAATGTATATATAATGATTACAATTTTTAAAGGATCTACGTTTATATGCAAATATATTCAGATATACACACTTATCCAAGTATGTTCCAGTTGAAAATTCCATGCTAAAATTGTCACACGATTCCTACATGCATATTTGTGTCGCTTATTGTATTCTCGTGGGATACATTTTAACAATTCTAACATAAAGTCCAACATTTTGCATACAATTTGGACAAACAGATGTGTAACAGCTGTTTCTGAACAAATCTATGAGACACTGTAATTACAAGCCACCAGTTTGTGGTCCATACATTTCGGACATTCACGATCTTCTACTTCGTACGAACATAGCAAAATTAATTTTACACAGGTGGTTATTCAAAATTCATAACATCCAGCACAACATCCAGAGATGTTTGCCAAATTGTTTCAACAATTCATGAAGCACTATGCAGCATTTAATACAATATTTTAAAAACGAAACAAGAGATGGTGGAAAACGTTTTCATTTTTTCCAGAACATATTCCCTTGAATCTCATTTGATCATGACGTGCAGGATCTAAAAGGGTTGTTTTCAACCATTGACGTTAGCGAACGCATTCAAGCTTATCGTAACAAATTTGTGCGGATTAGTTAATTATGGTTACATTTTAATCCCGCAGTTTCGGACTCATCAGCTAAATTACTTTGATTTCGAGGTAGTATTTCAGTAGCTTGGCCAGTTAACGTGTTCATCGTTCCGGTTCCCGCCGGGAATTGCAGGAATGTTTATCCGCGCTCCGGAAAAATATTACATTAGATCGTTCCTCCCTCCTTTTTCACTCGGTGGAAATTTTTCACTCCGACGTCCCTTGTATTTTTATCATAGCCAGTGTAATACGCCGAGCATGTATACAGCCTCTGTAAAATATGGTTACGTTGATTATACCTTTTTTTCGCCGCCGCCAACGGACCCCTCACACCCCCGCCTAGCCGTGTGTCCTTACGAACCATTCCAGGATCCCCATTTTACTGCGGTTTTCCCCTCGCGTGTTGTTCGGTTAGCGCGAAGGATCGGATATGAGTCACCAGAAGGGAACGAGAATTTTCGTGGATTCATGCCCGTGCGATATAAATCGATAGAGCGTGCATGTGGTCCCCTCCCGCCTTCGATGGTCAGCCGTGTCCCTTTCACGCGGAGGTCGTTGTCGAACCAGCAGCCATAAAAGTACCACGCGAAATTAGAGCAGTTTATTCGATTTACTCGATGCTGATGAAGACGTTAGGAAAGCCTGACGGTTTGGACAAAATAATTAAATTGAAACAACATAGACATCTTTATATCTTAATATTGTTTAACGTTCAGCAACAACCATTTTCATACATTACAGCCAAATATTAACAATAATATACAACCGCAAAAATCTACAGAAAAATAGAGTGACATTCTTCCAAAGCAGTCAAAGCGATCCCCAATCATTCCTGAGGGGTGTCGGCCACCCCATAAATCCCGCAGAACGAGCAACAACACCGACACATCTATAACGGATAAAATTTTAGCGGCGTCGCTGGTTCCGGCTCAGTAAATTGGCTAGAGCGTTCGATTCCGAAGGAACCACCGACCAGTTCCGATGCAGTAGAAAGAAATTGGTAGTGCACCGTAAACCCGACTGGTTAGGGGTTGGAGACTCACGAAACTTTCCGGGCAAGATGTCCAAGATCGTCGTCGATCGAATCGCTATCGGATGTCGCGAAACGAAACACGGTTTATTTAATGGGGTCTGCGGGAGGGGCCGTAGGAAGAGGCCGGAGGAGACGAGGAACGAACGGGGAAAGAGAGCAACGCGGCCACCGGAAATAACAGACTGACCTTAACGCCCGCCACTGGGCGCAAACTTTCAGATGTTATGAGTGTAAACTCGCCACCGGTCTATCGTGGCTCACTGGCCGCTCTGATACCGTATGCCCGTCCCGTTTTATTTATGAAACGAAAACATTCCGGACCTCGGAATAATTTTCCCCGAGCCGACGTTTTGAATTAGCCACGTCTGGTTACACTCTTCCCAATACAAAAGCGGGATATCCCCGTCGTGTCGGGCCGAGACTCCGCGGCCACCGTTATTACGGTTCAAGCACCAAGAGAGAAAGAGAGGGGAAGAGAGAGGCGCCTGGTGAATCCGTCGCGAATCCTAGATGTAATTTCCATTTAAATTCGTGTCGAGCTGAGTAAGAAGAATCGCCCCGCCAACGGTCGTTAATAAAACGAAGATCTGTGCGATTCGAAACTTCCCCTCAGAGTTGCGTGTGCAGCGCCTGTAGGGGATGTTTTAACACTTTGCTTCACCGATGCCTATTAATAGCAATTTGAATGACTGTTCTATATTTAAAAGAAGTCCAACAATTTTGTTCTGAATTACAATCTCAAACGAAATTAGCACGGTATGTAATACTTGAGATACCTCGCTGGAAAAGTATCTCAGTGAAAGAATATTTTTACAAAGCCGGCTTTATATAGGTTTTCCTCGATCGGTTAATATTGAAGCAAAAATTGAAATTATTATTACACCACCCCAGTAAACATGTTTATTTTTCACATGTTCTCCGAGCTATATTGATACTTTCCCGGTGGAACGCACCAGCTGAACGCCTTTAGGAGGGCTAATTATAATAATCAATGGGTAAATATTCAACTTTTATACAGATTTCGATCCGCCGCTGCTTGCGGTGTACACAATAAACAAGTTAATTACATTCATAAAATATTCGCTAATTTGAGGTTTCATTGAGGTAAAATGTAATCCTGCTACGGTCTGCTGCCTGGAGAATTTAAAATCAATGTATAAATAATTTTGGTGATTAAATGGCCAAAGGAACAGTAATAGCAATCATCTCATTCGATAACAAAAATAGGGCTGTACAATAATCGATCGATTCTCTCACTAGCAATGAGCGACATTTTAAACGATCGTGAGTGTACGTTTGTGTTGGAGCTAGTATTATTCAAAGACATTTTTCTCGAATCCGAGGTGCTAAACAAAAAAATGCTATACCTTTTTTCTTCTGGTTTCGATATGTAGATTCACCACCCGCTGGTACCAGGATGTCGGAAACACCTACTACAAGTAAATACAAAGAACAAACTAGTCTCCGGCGACTAACAGATTACCATGTCCAAGATCACCGGGAACAAGAGCCTTCGAGCTCGACCGAGTTATCCTCCTCAGAACTCTATAATCCGTTGCACTTGCACTTCCGGCGGCGGCCATCGCATCGTAACGGCGCACAATGCTACTACTTGCATCGTCCGCGAACAATGTCGCGTTCGATAACACGCGTTTCCATTAAAGCGGAGAGACCATCGGTCGTTTTCCAGCCGAAATTGAACAGCCCCGAAAAAATTACCATCCACCCCCCGGAATATTTCGTCGTCGCTGTCAATCTCGCGGACGATGCCAGGACCACGTCGCGCCGCGCCGGTTGCGCGCGAGCATTTACCGTATCCATTAATCAGGGACAAAGAAAAAATCGGCGGGCGGCACCGTTCAAAAACGAGAAAGTAATTAACGGGAGAATAGTGGAGGTAGACGGGGGCGTTTCACCCGGTCGAAACGTGCAGAATCATGCTCGCCGTAGAACCGGGAGGGAAGGTGCGCGGCAGTTTTGAGTGAAACCCGAAAACTCCCGGACACAAAGGCGAGTCATCGCGGGCCGGGCCTCAACTGTCCGAAAAATTTCTCTCCCCATTGAACGCATTCAGGCGATCGTGTCGCTTCATTGTCGTCGCCGTTCGGTTGCGACGCAACCCCGTAACAAATTCGCCACTGGTGCCGTGCATAATTGGCTTCGTTCCTCTCTCCTTTCAACGTATCCAACCCTCTCCCCTCTCTTTTACCCCCACCAAATATATTCTCACCACCCAACCCCGTCGCAAGCCGGTTGGCTTTGTGTCATCGCGGAAAATATTCCGGGCTAACGTGTATAATCTCCCGGCGCTACTCGCAGTCATGGATCCAGTTTCTCCGGGCCCGACATCGTTAAATCGGCCATATGCTTAAGTCTAGTCACGTTCGCGTTTCCGTCTGATAAATTGATTGCGTTTCGGAATTCTCCATGGTGCCGCAGCTGTTGGCTCTGCGAGCTCCGTTAGAGCTCCAGTCGTATCGTTGCGTTTGGGTTGCGTTCAGTTGCATTGCCATTGCCGTAGCGTTGCGTTGCCCCAATTTCCATCGGCTCGTCGCTTATGGGCTTATGACTCCCGCCACGCCTAGACGGAAGTGATTTCGACCTGGCGGCTTGTCCCACGAATACCAGACGCCTGTCCTTTCGCTTGTCCCACGAATCTACCGATTATTCCGCTCCGACCCGCGCAACCATCACCGCGAACGTTTGCTCGCTCGAGGACGCACCAGGTGTTCGACTGTGTACATTACCCTGCGTTCGTGCTAGAGCCGCGATCAGGGATTAGAGCCGCGACGAGAAGCATGGAAATACGAGCTATTGTTTTCGCAGGACGTCCCGTAATAGCCGAGACGCTTGTTTTTGTTCACTGATATTCACATGTCGTTTTACACGCGCTTCTTGCAGTGGCTGATCAAATTGTTAGAGCCCCGGTACGAAGAATTCATCGCCAGGAATGTCTTTAATCATTTTATTGTATTTTAATTTTATTGTATTATCACCACAAAAATTTCTTTTATCTCAGAGAAAAGTAGAGACTCGTAGGAACGACCTGCATCCACTGTCAATAAAAGATCGCCGGTTAACAGGTTAATCCACCCCGTCTGATCGCCTAACCTACCAATAACCATCTATCCGGGGACAAAGAAATAATTCACGGGGCGCGGAATTTTTGGCAATGTTTCCAGCCTCGCCTTTACATATTGAACAGGGCCGTAAACGTCGCGTGGCCCGCGACGCTCCGGCGAGATGAGATTCCACGGAGGAAGAGAAAGAAAAAAAAAGAGAAGAGCGGAAAAGAAAAACGAAAAGGCGGTTTGGTACCTGTTCAAGATTTCCCGCGGAAAGCTTACGGAGCCGGGTAGTATTGACGCGGCCCTCGACGGTGTAGCTCTGAATTATTTACGAGCTTTCGCGGAGCCCGGCCATTTAATTCATACGGAAGGAACGATAATATCGTTGGTGGGGGTGGCGGTGGAAACGCATCGGCGAGCACGGGCCATTGTCGCGGCATCGGGGGAGACGTGGCTCTCAAAAGGACAATTTTTCTGGCCGCTTTGCAATTCGTCGGAGCCGGGACGGAAGACGAATGCCTCCTCTGCTCGTCGTGTCGTGCCGCGTCGCATCGCATCGCGCGCGGATCCTTTACAAAGAAACTTTTCGGGGGATTCGGTCGGGCACACCAGGACCGAATTTCTCTCTCTCTCTCTCTCTCTGCGGGTGCAGCGGCTTCCTTCTTAACGTTCCGTTGTTATTTCAATTGCTCCGCCACTCTACCTGTCATCGCAGTGTCGGCCCTCTGAAAAGAGCAAAACGGCGACGCGCTGTTTCCTACCTCTTGCGTCTATTCAGAGCCAGATAACCGTGAGAGGGATCGAAGTCTCGGGGGCTGGTCGTGTCCCTGCGGCCTCCTCTCTCTTCTCTCTCTCTCTTTTCTCTCCCTATCCTTCTGTCATTCTGTCTCTCCCAATCGTTTCCCTCTTTTTCTCCTATTCTGTCCGTGAATCCGCAAAACAGGCCGAGGCCGGCCTATCATAACATCTTCGCTTTCACGGCAACAATGACGGCGTAACGAGACGTGCAATGGGTCGACGGCAGACCCATGGTGCCCCGGGGAAACGGGGCGGGCACGGCGAATCGTGAAATTCACCGGGAAAACCCGAGGTTCTTGAGCGTTATGCAATAGCGATTACAGGCTTCTTTTGTATCGATGCTTAGAAACCCCGGCGCTACCCCTGTCCCGGATATTAAAGCGCTGTTACCGCGCACGCCTTAATGCGATGTAATGGGCGCCGGGGAAAATATAAATTAACAACCGGTAAAGAGAGCACGCCGAGCGCAAACTGCCTTCGTGGATTCTAATCCTCGCCACGATGTAATCGCTGTAAGCTGCGGGGTAATTGAATGCCCCGCCGTGAGGGCAATCAATTTTTTAAACAATTGACCCGTTGCCTCAGATCATTGTGCGCGCCGTTCTCGTGGCCCAGATGCTGACAGTTTCCTGCGGAAATTGTTTCCTCCGTTAGAAAGTACCTTTCGAAAGCGACACGAGTTGCGTGGAGCATGTTGCTCGCTTCTTGTTCAAGTAATTTTCATGCGATTCTTTACACCTTTCAATTGATGTTTGTAAAAGTTTCCTAAATAGATCTTGTCTCGCAATCAGTTTTGGTCGTCTTGCAAAACGATCCAAGCCCGAGCTGTACGAGTCTTTTAAACCTCAGTAGTTCCGAGGCGGTTCCGCGTGTTGTTCCCCGGCTTGGTAAGCAACAATAGGCCAATTGGGCTACGCTGGATAAAATTTTCTTCGTGGCAGCGGCGAGCTTATTGATATTCGGAACTTCTATCGCTTGTACACCGTCCCACAATGGGTCGAGTCGGCGGAAACGGGCGGCGTGGCGAGCCGAGCATTCGATAATTTGCGGGTTTGTGTAATCGAATAAGGAGGGAGAAATGGGGGCAAGGGACTCGGAACTCGGATGGAATCAGGGTAGCCGCTCGCCGGTACGAATTAACGGCGTGCACGAGAAAAAAGGGGTTTCTCGATGGAGCGGGCAAGAGATGGGAGATGGGAAAGAGATAGGAGATGGAAGGAGATGGGAGATGGGAAGAGAGAGGCGAGTCGAACGGTCCGGTGCGGCGGGTAAGGTTTCGGACCAAAGGGGAAACGAGAAACGACGAACGCCCGAAGGCGGAGGTGAAAAATCCGAACGGCGATGCTCTCGCTCGCGTTGGAACTGGCGCGGCCGTCATTAGAGGCTCCGGAGACTGCGCACGAAATTACGCGCGGATCCCCGTATGATCCTCGCTTTATTAAATCTACCGTGTAATTTTCATTCCGTACGTTCCAATTCCGAGGCCCCCGCGTGCGTGTCTTTGTTCCATTAGAGCGCGCCGCGCGTCCTCCTTTGTTTTTTCCCTTTTCCTCGCCTTCGTACAGCTTTCTGTTTCCCTTTTAATAATCCTTCCTTCCATGGACATCGAGCGACTCCGACCGCGGTGCTTCATAGATCATCGAATTCTTTTACACCCGTACAAAAATGTCTCCGTAAAACGTCGCATCCGAGGATCGTGAAATTGACAAAGCTGTGCAGGTTCCGAAGTCACATGGCCTGGTGACCCGAACTTTAAACGCGTTTTTCTTCGAAACTGCTGGATAGAACCGGTTGCGATTTGCCGTACGTGTTCGGCATATTACGCGCTGTCGTTGGTGGCTCCGAGCTCTTTTTATTGTGCAACGTAAATAATTTTACCCGGGCTGGGAGTTGGAATTTTTCCGTGGAAGTCTGTCCGTGTTATTCAATTCTCCTGTCAAGGGGATTTGTTCGTTGACGTTTGTCCATTGTAATATTATAAATTGCTAATGGAATTGCTAACAAAAATTCTGGGTGTTACTTCGATCTTGCCAGAACACTTACGCGAAACACCAAAAGTCCGAAGTTTCTAGATCCCGTTAAATAAATTCGCCAACGTAAGCGTCCGACTGTCCGAATCCCAGTGCCCGTAAAGGCGGCACTCTCAGAGCGGCCGAGTCATCAAACCCGAACATCCCGTCCGCGTTAATTTATTCGACAAACAGAGAGCTGGAAGAATCGTGCTAAGACAGAGACGCGTCCGGTCGTTCTCCGGATGGCGCATTAACACCGCCATATAATTCAATGAGCTGGTCTTGGATCAACGCCGCGAGAAATCGATAATTTACGACGGGGATTCGTCACGCCTTCGTGTTAATTGTTTCCAGACGTAGCCGCAGTTTACCCGCGGATGGGTCATTAAGTGGGTCTTTTCGTGGCGGGTCCACGGAGAATCGTGGTGGGAGTTCCTCTAATTAGCGTTTCCGTGGATCATCGCTGGGGCGTCGGGCCGCGATTAATTAAGAAACGCGGCTGAAACGGAACGAAGCGTTTCTTTTGAAGCGTCGGTGGAAATCGGTGAAAATATCGGCGTGGAGATCGATTGTGCGCGCCCATAGAGAATTCCTGAGCGGGAATTCAAAAAGGCTGGCGAGGCTCCGGCGGGATAAAGGCTGCGGGGATGGAAGTTGCGATTGATTTTTCGAGGCGAGTTCAGAGACGCTCGCAATCGGAAGTTTGACCGCGCGAATTCTCTCGGTGAGCGCGAAATGAAAGCGGGATTCCCGCCGCGTGGCGCGGAGTTGGCGTCTCCGGCCGCCGGAACTATTTCTCTGTTTATGCGAATTCCGAACGAACGAGCGAAACCCGGCTGAAAACAGTTCCGCCGCCGCGCCGCGCCGTTTTAATTAATAAGCGGAAATACGGCCGACAAAACATACGAGCGCACGCGGCGCGGCGCGGCGCGGCGCGGCTGGCGGCTGCGCCCCGAATATCTTCGTCCGGTCTTTTATTCGAAGCGACGGCGCTCGATAATTCCGAATATAAGCCAGCGCAAATATTTACCGGCTCGGGTAAATAAAACGCTCGTTACTTCGAAATTATTGACGGTGTTTTCGCTGCTCGTAATTCGTCCCGGGAACGGATCGGATCGGCATGGGTAACGCATCGCTGCGGGAACCGAGAGGATGATACCCGCGTGGAATTATGCATCGCGTACTTCTCGATGTAAGCTCGCTTTTCAATATGATTCGCACTTTATTCGATTGCCCGAGTCAACTCCACGGGCTTTCGTCTACCTGCCTCGGCTCCGCTCTGCTCTGCTCTGCTCTACTCTGCTCTGCTCGACGAACTCGTTGATTTATTAATCCCCGATGCAAGCGTACGACCAGTCCATCCGCACTGTCATGACCGACCAGTGATAAAGTTCTTGTGCGCGGCACGAGTCGTTCGATTTTATTTAGCGGTGGTAATTAAATTTTATTCTATTTGGACGGACGGTGCGTCATTGTTGGCGGAAACGAGCGACTGTGTTTCCAAGAACGATGATTTTTCGTTACTCTTTAATAGACATAACTTTCATGCCAGTCTAGAACGTATCTCTACTTTTCAATTTCAATGAAATTTTAACGCTATTATTTGCCTACGAACTTTTATGCAAAAACGGCTTGTAGAAATTTTGAAAAGGAGATAGTAGAATGGACGTTTTCACGAGACATCGTACTCTTTTCACATAATTTAAAATTCACTGAATCCGTACGATCGAAAAAAGAAAATTCTCTATACAAATTAAATCTTGAATATTCCATGAACACATTGTAGATTCTTCTCCATGTAAAGGTAAATACTAGAACACTATTATAAGAAAAATAGACAGGTGAAATATAAAACAGTAAAAACAGTAATAATATTTTATACCATCTGTATGTTTCAATTATTCAATGTTGGTGTATATCATGCACCACGTAAGTAGGGGATAATTATTCTAGCTCTAAATGAGCCCACTATTCGCAGTCCGACGATTAATCTCGCGAAGTTGTTCACTAAATAATGAATGAACTGAATATTCGATGAAGAAATATATTTTTCTGTGTGGCGCGAATTCGAGAAACACGGGCGGCTCGCGGAGCACTCCCGGCGCATCGAAGTAATTAATATCGTCCACTAATTACGGAATCATAAAGGGTGGCGTGGTGATTTGTCGCGGGTAAGCTCAGCGGCACGCAACAAGTAAATTTTAGCGTTAACGCGAGGAACAAAAGGGACGTGGCCGAGGAAAACGATCCCCGCCCCTGGCTGAATTTCCTGCGGGGCTCTGGGATGTTCCTCTCGCTCCGGAGTGGAAGGACACTCCGTTCGCGAAATTACTTTTCTTTGTCTCGTAACGTCGCGATACTGGCCGTGTCTAAAGGGACCGAAGCCGGAGACGAGGAAAAATCGCCATTGTTCCGCGCGCTGAACGCTTCGTCGAGAAAATAAAGGAGAGATCGTGTTACGCGATACTGTGTGCCTAATGTAATCATCGAAGAACCTTCCACCGTATTGGGATTCCCCATTGACGAAGATTTCGAAATCCATTTTGGTCCCGGAGTTCTATTTTTTTAAATCAAGCTGCGTCCATTCGCTTTTAAAGTAATTTTTATTGCAGAAGACAGGTACACGCTCGATCTAAATCAGCGATAACTATATTACGTCCTCCGCTTGTTCAATTTTTATGTGAAATGATTTTCATTGCAGCAGAAATATTAAAATGATAGAATGATAGCTACGTCCTCTATGCATCCAATTTTTTAATATTAATATGATTGTTTTAATTGCAGTGGGCAGATATACATTTAATCCAAATTAATGCTAGCTATAGTAGCTGCACTGCGTTCTCCATTTATTCAATTTTTAAATAAAATTGTTTCAATAACAGCAGTGAGGTACACACTTCCCATAGATAAGTAGAAGATAAACTATGGTAGATGGACACTGCGTGTCCTCCACCATTTAATTTTTATATAAAATTATTTTCAACGTTCGATATAAGTACACTTACTGCGAATTCATGATACCCGAGCTGTGATAGCTGTGCTATCCCCTCCATGCATTCTATTTTTAGATAAAATTGTTTTAATTGCAATAGATAGGTACACTTACTCTGGATTATTGATAGCTACATTGCGACCTCCATTCATTCGAATTTCGAAGAAAATAACTTTCATTGCAACAGATGGGTACACTTACCCTGGATCAATGATAGCTAGACTGTGATCCACTGTGCATTTATTTGTGCACTCGAATATGAACGCAGAAAATGCAATGGAGTATGAAACATTGCTAAAAATAATATTATCTCTGCTTCGATATCAGTAAATGGTTTTACAATGAATATTGTGCTGTAAGATTATTAGAAAAATAGAATACATCTTATTAACCATGAAGCAACTTCTACAATTTTTTAATAGAATTTGCGGGAGAAGACCTTCGTCTAACTCCGTCTTTGCAAACGAAGGAAATGTTATTTGACACGAACGTATCCGGAATGCTAACAAAGCAGGTCCCATAAATATTCCACTCGAATTCGGCGAGGGGCAGAAGTGGGTTCGAGAGCGGGGCATCAAAATTTCAACTTTTAATCCTGAAGAAGTTTCTCTGTTTTCAAGCAGTCGGCCCCGAGATTCGCGGCGAGACACTTCAATTAAAATATTAAGGCATTCTCTGTGCGGTTCGCAAAAGGCTTCCGCGCGAGTTCTTATTAAAGGGCCGGTAGCTAGGGGATATACCCTGGTGGAAAATGGACCGTTTCTCCGGTGGTTTTTCGGTCTGGCCAAAGCCTCGCCACGGTTGGGTTCCGGTAGCTGATCGTGGAAAAAGGGGAGACGCTTCTTCGTCGGGTTCGAGTTACGTTTTTGTCGATGCGCCGGGAAATTAACTCTTGACCCGGCCGCGGGGCAGTTTTATGAAAGCGATAAATCTTCGCGTGGCTTACGTATTTACCCGGGAACACGCGCTAATGGCGCAACCTTTTTATCTTGTCCAGAACCCGTCGGTCACCCTGAATCAGGGGCGATTCGTTCCCCCAAAAACATCGATGCTTTTCTTCTCCACAAACCAATTGAAAAATCGTAAAGCGGTGACCAAACAATTAAACAAACAATTAAATCTATATATATATATATCATGATTTCTATAATTATAAAAATAATAAATCAATATAAAAATTGTTCGCTCACGTACAATTAGTATCGGCGTCGATTAAATAACTAATCAATTCTAGGTACCATCTAGGAAACTGTAAATAGTATGCATCACAAAAATTGTTTGATTGCTTACAAGTTAAATAAAGAAAAAATATGTTTCTTTATGTAATGAGTTCACTAAAAGATTGTTCAAAAAACAGATGATTTGTGAGGTCGTTTTCTTGAAGATTTAAGATGAATCTTGGTGATGTCTCTGATCTCTGCCACGCCAAAGCCCGGCTGGCTTCCCCAGCGCTTGCATACTTAATTAAGTATCGATTAAAATGTATCACTGCTGGACCAGGGGCCCGGAGAACGATAAAGAGTAGGGAGGGGCAACAGTTTTACGGTCCCGTTCCCCGGTTTTACGTCCTTTTTAATTACTCTGAGTTTTAACACGCCGTAACCGCGACTCGCTGCTGCCGGTTTTTACGAGCCATCGAAGGATTTGTATTTTTCATAAAAGTCCCGGTGGAAACTCGACCTGAAGATCAAGCGACATCGTTTCGGCCGTCCGGCGTACACTGTCCGGCACGCCGGTATAATAAACACCCCAGTGATTCGACCATTCTCGACGAAGTGCTCGTCAAATGCGTTCGACATAATCCGCAAAATCGACGCTTTCGTGAGGTCTTTGGACAGCATCAGTCACCGTTTAAGCCCAAGGAGGATAGGTCTCGCTCGCTATAAACACTCTACCCGATTCGTCATCGTCGAGGATTAACGCCGAGACCTGGCCTTGCTGTGGGCAGGCAACGGCGGTCGCTTGATAAGTGCCGCTTTTGGGGCTGTGAAAGCTGTTTGAGCACCGTGTCGGTTTGGTAGACGCGACAAATCTTGAAACGGAGAGTTAACATTCATGATTAACGCCTTACCTACTGCAAGCTCAAAATGTGGCTGATCCGAAAGAAATTTAACAATCTTCAACTAAATAATAATTTCTCAAAAAGTAGTACAACTTTGTTACTGTAACCTAACTTGTTGATTCACGAATAAAATTGACGTCCGATCAAATCACTGTGAACAATTTTAACTTTCCTACTGTATAAAAATTTATGCGCATACATGAAACCCGAACAAGGTAACCACCAAAGATCAATACTCAAACGCCTTAACAGTATCACGTCAAAAATCTCCGAAGTTTACCCAAAGCCTAAGTTTGTGTTTGCGAACAACCATTCCAAACAGCGTTCGGTGACTTACCAACTTCCAGTGAACCTTTTCCAGAAAGCGACTATTTATCGAGCAGTTAGTATACCTTCTGTGACGTTGATTTTTGAAAGGTCGAAAATCCCATGTGCGTTCCGTCGATTTTCGTGTTTACGTTTCGAAGGAAAGTTGTACGAAGGGGCGGGCGTTTTTTCGTGCAGAAGACATCGGCGCCAATATTTCGCGTGCATGATTGGACAGAAAGCAGGCGCGGTAGGTGCAGGGACCGGCTGGGACAGCCGGTGTTGCAAGCTCGGCCGGGCAGATGCTCACTCTGCAGCCTCACGCCCCGACACAATGGGTCCAGAATGCGCGACGAAAATAATGGTGGTCGGCTGTAAACCTATGAACCGATTCAATACGGTCCCACCTTTCCTCCGGCTGCGCTCCTCCCGGGGGCGAGGAAGGAGTCTTCTTTGTCATGCCACTTTTACCTCCATTTATCTCTCGGTGCGCATCCGTCCCCTTCAAGTCTCCCGCCCTCCACCGTCCACGGCGTATCAGTGTCCATCTCTCTTTATCCGCGCATCTATCTACCCCGTACCCAAACCCGCCTCTCCACCCCCGTTCCCACCGGATTGCGTATCTCCGCAGCATCTTATTGTGCCCTTTTCTCGGAATTCTTTTCTCTTCGCTCGCCTCCGCGTTTGGCGCAACCCGCGCCCACCGTGCACACACGTGCAACCGTTTCCACACTCGCATCTTCTGCAGAAAATCTGAAATGCGCAGATACGGTTCTAATTGAAGCATTCAATGTGTTAATCAATATAAAACGTTGACGAGACAAAGAAAAGTCTGACAAAAGTGTGAGACTGAAAGAGGCTTCCCAGAAGATTGTTTAGATCTTAAACAATAGAAGATACTGGTAAATCCAGAGTTGATAGCTGAGAACTGATCGTCAGATATCATTCAGAGTTCGATCAATCTGATAGGAAATGAATAATAAATTCCAGGGGTGTATAAATATTTATGGACGACGGTGAGACCCGTTCACAGTTTTATTCGAAAAGTAGAACACATAGGAGGAACGGCTAACCGGTCACGTGTCTCGTCGTCGGTGTGCACGATCGTACGTCTCGTTCGATCCTCGATACGGTTTTATTAGATACCAGGAATGCTGCTCCGTTTCCCTCTGCCGGCCGGAAATGCGCGTGAAATGGAAAACTGCGCGAACGTTCCCTAGATCCTTCTGTCGTCGTGTTTCTACCTCGATGAATCATTTCGTTCACTCACTCTCTTCCTCTCTCTCGTCTCCCGTTCTCCCTTGCAATAGTCATTCGACGAGGCGTATTGGCGTGTTTGCCGTAAAAAACGACCAAATTCGCAATTTTCTTTAATTCTTCTACGTATTGACTAACAAATCGACTATAAATATTCGGCAGTGGAGGTGCTGTAAATAAAAATTTTCTGGGTCGCTCTTGAGAAATCGAATTTACATGAAAATATATTTTCTTCTCCCTTAAATTCTTGTTGAACTGGAAAACAGGATTCTCGAGCTAGAAAAAAGAGCAAAGAAAGGAATCTAAAAAACTGGTATACAATGTAATCACTATTGCAGAAGTACTTCAAGTGCCTTTGCTCTCTTCGTTCCCCGACTGAGCTCTAAAACAGCGACGTTCTCCGGCATTTCACCCATTTAGCAGAGATCAGCGGAACAATTTTCTCTCCGCCGTAAATATTCCCTTCCGCAGCGATGAAATAAGGGTGGCTAGGTCGAGGGGTGTGGGTCGACGAGAAGAGACGAAGCCATTGTACTAATCCCGAGCTACGTCTAGAGATACAATTGTGTCAAGTTTACGGTCGAATGCGATCCCATTCGGACAACGTGTATCCACCGTGCGCGAGTGTGTCCGTGGAGAGAGTAAGCTAGAACGAGTAAGCCATAGAACAATGTGGGGAGTAAGAGAGATGGACAGCAAGAGGAATGGCAAGAGGATGGCGGAGTCGCTTCCCCATCAAAGGAGGAATTACAGGGAACTAGTTTTCTATGGGCTCTCCGCGGACCCACGGCTTCCTTAGGTAAGGTCGGGCCAGCAAGATGATTCCATTATAAGTTCCGCAGCAGCGGCTCGCCGAGTTCCTGCGCTTCTCTGCTCGCTCGAGCCTCTGTCTTTACCGGGCCTGCTATCCTCCATTTCTCTATCCTTTCGTATCCATCTTTATCGGCCGGCTTCTTCTTCGTTTCCACGACGACTCGACGGCGACGACGTCGGCTCCGTTCTATCCGCGAACTCTCGCAAATCGACGCGCTACTTATTCCATCAGGGGGATGATTCAACTTCCCCAACGAACCGTAATGTATACAGGCGGCTCCGGTAGGGTAGCTAGACCGTTCTTCTTATTTTCCGACTGCCACCAGGGCTCCACACCCTGCCTGCCCAGACCCGAGCACTCGAAAATTTGTAAGCTGCGGATTCGGTCTAAGGGGTGGCCGGGAAACTTTGCCACCGAGGATTTTCCAGCCGCCCCGAGAGGGTTTAACCGTCGGGATTCTACTCCTTTCGCAGAGGAATTAGGCGATGCGCGAAGTGCTCCGCAATGTTCGCGTGTTATTTTCTGAGAATTAAAAATCTCAGTAAAGTGTGAGGGTTCAATATTTTGAGTGTATTACTAGTTTTAAGTTTTGGATAGAAGATGACGAATCTAATAGAGAATAGTGGATCTAATAGACAGTGGAAATTGTGTGCAGGTTTCGCAATAAGTCTGCGATCGAATATCGAATGGTTCTCAATAAAATTCTTGCAGAGGTGGCCGGGGTTTTATCGGAAGTTTTTAGACTGCCCGTTGGAATTCCACTTAAAAGCGTACCATCTTAATCGAACGCGAGAAAGACCGTCGATGATGACGAGGCATTAAAACGAGGGGCTGAAACTTGGTGAAAGTTTCGTCGACATTTATGGGTTCGGGCTGGCGCGTAACCCGCGGGAAAGGGAGCAGCACACCAGAGCAGAGGCAGCCAGCGGATTCGATGAGTAACGAGGGCCGCTTAATCATTTTACGCAACTACCGATTATCTGGCGCGGAAGATAACAGATATATTCCTGACGTATCGCCGGGAGAGATTGATGACCACGCTACAAAGAAAGAAATCAATTAAATCCTTTATATATCGGGGGTCCCTCCGACTGCCGGATGAATCATATCTGTCCGACGTAAAAACGTCCACTCGAGGCGATTTATCTTCCGTCGGATATCTCCTTAATACTTCCGACGATCGCCGGACAAATGTCCATTGAACCGCCGTGAGCAAGATCCGCGAAAATTAAACGGAAACGATAATCTCGCCTTCCCATTCAGTCAAAAATAAAAAGAAATTCATTGACGTAACACATGTAGTGGTCGGATAGCTTCTTTGAGATTTGGTTGGCCTGAAATTATTCTAGTATTCACAATAGTTTCTTCTCTTTTCTGAGCATCACTTTCGCTTACCATTAGGCAACCACGTTCTTCACTTTCGAACTACAGATTACATCTCTATCCCCTAATGAATGATTTCTATCTTCCATGATAGTAACTTCTGAATAGCTATTGGGCAACTAACACAGTTGTCGGTAGGGTGTTAGGACCATTTACACTTTTATTCATCTGTTCTTTAAGCCTACTTTATAATATACTCCTGCGAGATACATTAATCTCTCTGTTGCTTCTAATTCGACAGCTATCAGTTCATTAATCATTGAAACTGAATAATTAAATTGTTGACAAGCAATTATAGATTTCGAACGATCGATAGAAAACTCATTACAATTCGTGTACCGAGAAGTCTGTATTAATTCTCACGAATACATTAAAGCGAATATATGAATGTTCTCAAAGTGAAATAGTATGTTTTTCTTAAATCAAGTTTTTGTCTTGGGACGAAAAAAAAATCGCAGACAATCAAATTCCTATACCGAGAGGAAGCTGCACAGAAGAGTCGAATAGCTTGATCGAGCAAGTTCCAAAAGCCTCGCTAGTTGTTCGCAGCCGGTGCCTCGGCAGCGAGCGATTTTCGCGGCATTATCCCCCGCGGTTTCACTTTGGAAGCTCGCCGAAGACCCGTGTATTTTTCGCCGAGAACGGGGTGGCCCTCAGCGGGGAAACACCATGAATTTTAACGAACGAACGCAGGGCGGATGATAATATCGGTCGAGAGAAAAGGGATGGGGCCGAGCCCGAACAGCCACGGAGACCTGTGTCACCGTTGAAAGTGTAACATCCTTTGGCGTGAACTCGGGGGCGGAATTTCGGAACGAAATTACGGGTGATTTAAAAGCGGCGCGCGCGCGCGCGGTAATGCATCTCAGGATGTGCAGGGTTTCAAGCGGTGTGGAGTGGAGCCGCTTGTGTACACGCGTATATAGATTCCGCGGTTATAGATCGCCGGGAGATTCGGCCAACAAATATTCGAGTATCTCTTTTCCACGGTGGAAACGCGCCCAGAGGTCCAGACGGGACGTGACCAAGATAACGAAACGACCTTCTATTCCACCGGCCCTGGGTTCCGGGGGAGTTGGTGCACAAGGTGGAAGTCGATGCTCCGTGTTTTAGCCGCGCTGCTTTAAGGGCGAAAAAAATGAATTTTCCGCATGCTAAATGCACACAGATTTCTTTTTGATTATTTTTGGTCAATCAAAACTGTCTATCTTTGATCATTTCTCTTATTTTACTCGTCTCTGCTACCTATTACAAACATTTTTACTAATTTATCGTCCTCTTGCCTCAGATTTATGATCAACGACTGCAGACATTCTGGGTAGGAATTTTGACTACGCAAATGGCAGCACTTAGATTGATGTTTTCGTGCTATTTTTCCGGCTTCGGGGATTTCAGACCGCAGCGTGGCGCCGAAATCTTCGAAAGCCGTGCCCCGGACGGGGAAACTTTTGTGCCGGTGACTGCCTGGTAACGTTTTCTCGTTCGAGTATATCTTCTTTTATATGATAGAACGTACGCAGCCATTGTGTGTCGGTGTACCGTCGCACACTCGAGGAAGAGAGAGGGAGAGAGAGCACGTTTTCATGCGTCCCCGAGCGGCGACGTTCGGAAAAGAAATATTTATTAGATGCCCCGCACATTGAATTCTTAGGAGGCTGCTTTTGCCCTGCGCGTACGGGAAAGGGGCGGGGTTAACCAACCGTGAACGATAGTGGAGTTTTACGATTATTTATCGTTATTACCGGATACGCGAGCTGCTCCGACGACGACGACGACGTCGATCGAGACGCCGCGACGGCTCCCCCAGGCTCCTGCAATCCACGATCGTAAAATTGTAACTGTGAAATCGGAGCTGCCGTGACTTACATGTCGTCCGATTTCCGATAGAGTGCTCGTTGCACTATGGGAACGGTTGCTCATTTTTGCGACCAAATCTACTAAAACTATCCTGGAAGGTCCCTTAGTAAGGGAAAAATAAGAAGAGAGATTGAACATATTTTTGAAGTTGGACTATAGATTTTTACGTTAAACATTCACACTGGGTCACAGAATTGAGAAAGATCAACTTCGAGCACTATTTTCAAGGTCAAAACTTTATCCCCATCTTTTTATATAAACTTGTCTTATTGTGGAACATTTCAGCTCGAATTTAGAAAAAGTTTTATCGCTCTATCCTAATTGTATCAAAAGTTGTATAATTTTTTTACAAAAGAGTAACTTGAATTATTATACAAAAAAATGTCCCTGTTGCTTGTTTATATAATATACCCGTTGGGAATTCTATTAACAGGCTGACTAAAATAGATAAAACAGTAAATGCGTTGCCAGTACGTCACAACTTGTAACATTGTGCATTAACTGTAATGGCCATTCGATCGATATCGCGTCGCCTATAGAATTGAAATCAATCATGTGTTAACACTAAACCTACCAACCAAATTATTAGTTAATGCTGTCTGATAATACTGACAAGGTCGAATTTATTTAATCGCTTCGCATAAAACCATACAATTACACTAATTACAAAATAACAAGTTACAATCTGGTTATCTGACCAACAGCAATTTGGCGTTGAATCAGACATTTAAAACATTTTTTTAGATTAAAGTGCATATTATCCAAGAAAAGATGTTCAATTGTCCGCGTTTGAAATTCTAGTGCAAGAAGTGAAATCGCTGAATATTGCAGGGCACGGTTAAAGTAGAAATAGTTGCGACGTAAGGGACAACGGAGCAACATTCTTCGGCTAACTTGAAAATGAATTGCTCCTTGTCTTCCATTCAACGTCGAAGCATACAACGCGCATAACAAACCGTGGTCGTAACCGTGAAGATCGATTCAGCATTCAAAGAGACGGAATGTATTCAAGTCTCTTCGTGTTCGTGGCTGCCGTCGCGCGACGTACGGTATCGAGCGTTCGCCGGAAGACAGGTTATTAAAAATTTTCAACGCGTACCGGCGTTATCGAGGTTATTGATCGGAGTGATTCATACGTGTCTGTGGAAGCGTTAACACGGCTTTATCGATGTTGTACGCGGAGCGGCGATGATAAACGTCTGATTAGAATCGTGACGGTGCTTCCTGAGGAACCAAAAATGAAATTTTAAACCGCACGTCCTGGAAATTAATTACCATTTTCCTGTTACACTTCCAATCTTTTTTGGTGCACCCTTTCTCTAAAAATTATTTCTCTTATTAAAACTTTCAAGAATAATTTTCGGAACTTTAAATATTGCTGATGATGGTTAAGAACTGAAATTTTAACATCCCCTAAATCCTAGCCGATAAAACTAATAAAAAGAGCCCTTTATTTTCAATCATATACCTCCAGCCCAGTGTATCTGACGTTCCAGCGTAATGGAAACGAATGTTAACAAAATCGCATGAAACTTGGCCGGGATCCAGGAAGACATAAGTTGTAGCAGCTGTAATAAAGGTCAGACCCCAGACCGGCGTAAGTAAAAAGTTCCAGCGACGGCAAGCTTGGATTTTCTTAAACGAGTCTCAAAGAAACAGAGGAAAATGTATAAACAGAACTAAATCGATAAATAGGAAGTCGGAAGAACAGATGAACAAGAGAAGGCAAAATAAACTATGAAAACTAGAAATAGGAATGAGAGATGGGAATAACAAATTGTAACCGGTGCAACATTCTTCCGGTTGTGGTCTGTTTGTACGACTATATATCTCGTTGGCGAGAATAAAAACAGCGACATTATACCGTGGCGCAACATTCTCGCGCCAGTCGATTCGGATTAATTCTTAGAGGCACTCCAATTAAGAAACACTTTACGCGAGGATTTATACGAAGCAATAATTCGCGCATTACGCGGCACCGCGTAATTTCCAGCAGGAGGTATAGGGGGAAGGGGCCGGGGGCCTGCGAAAAAAGAGGAGCGAGAGAGAGAGCGGTACACCGCGGGCGAACGAATTTCAAGGGAGAGGCGCAGCGCATCGCGGGCGTGCAACGCGTTGCAACGGCACGGGGCTGCAGGCTGCAGCGCATTTATCTGGCTAACCGCCGCGTGCCTGTCGCTCGGAATTGCGATTCGTGTCCCATTGCACTTAAATAGTTCGAAATGTAGCCGGTCAATTTAATTTCGGGATGCGGCAACTATTTCCATTTGCGGGATTTATAACCGCCGTTTCGCGCGGACCTCCGTAATTGCGTGTCGTAAAAAATTCGCACAACTCCGCAAGCCTCCCGACGTACACACACAAAAAGACACACAGGCCACAAAATTTCCGAAGATCGCTGGCTCCCCGCTGATAAGAGGCTCGCATATATTATTTTGTTATTATCATACGGCTTAATTAATCACAATTACGTTTGATTAAATATCCTGCCGCGCGACGAACGATAATTGTAACAAAACGGTCAGGCTCCCCCATCCCCGTCGTCGTCCGCCATGTTGCATCGCTTCGTTAGAGGCCGGTCATCGCATGTAATATTTTTCGCCCGCTCCTCGAATAATTCGATGAACAATTACTGCTAATGAAACGACGCGGGGACAAACTCGTCGAACAGGCCTGATGCGGCGCGGCGCGGCGTGCGACTAAACTCGTCGAACACGAAAAACACGAAAGTTCGGGGCTATCGATCGCGTACCACATGAAAATTTTAGGCGCGTCCACCGCAGGCTTTGAATCGATCGTTTTCGAATAGAAAAATATAATGGTCCGACGAACGCCAGCTAAATATTACTGAATAGAAGTAGAACTCCATTTATCCGAGCGTGTCGGTGAACAAAGTGGTTCGAGTAATTGGTACATTCAAATAATGGAAGCTCAGTGTGCCCTCCCTCCCTCAGGCCCTCAGGCAATGATTTCTCGCTCGGTTAACTTGATTCGACGATGTCCATTCGTTCTAAACCATTGTAACGTTCTGAGTCGCGCACCCGAACAGAGCAGCTGGTAATTAAATTTTAGCGTATCGATTGTTTGCGTTTTGCGCACGGAGATCATCGCGTTACGCAATTAGCATTTCGGGACGGAAAAGCGCGATTGCCGCCTCACCGTAACTTCCCGGTAATTGTTCTGTTGAAATTTTAACCAGCGTCGGAGATATTTTTCCATCGTGCGGAATTGAAACGCCGCAGAAATGTTCGCAGCAGAAATGAAAAAATGTTAAAAAATATATACGGAGAACAGTAACTCTCGTTTGAAATAGTGTCTAACTCACAACTCAAATTGTCGAGAAGCGAAGACCTTTTCGGAAGAGAAAGCTCGAAGTTTCTGCAAAGCTAAGCATGTACCACAGCTTCCCGGTACCTAATGTCATCCCAAAAGCGATTTCGAGCCTCCTAAGTCGCCGCGACTGTTGCAGCATACGTCTTCCGCTTTCATCTCGCCGCTTACAGAAATTCTGCGCAACTTTCGCGCAATCTTCTTTCTTGGGTTGAACGCGTACCCTTTTGATCTTGCAGCTTTCCTACCGCTTTGTTCCGTTCCACCGCGACTTCTGCAAACGAATATCCTCTCTCCGGTCTCTGTTCTCCCCTTCTCTCTCTCTCGGGCCTGGTCGTTCGTTTCCGAGAAATTCTCTTCTCTCGAGAGTGGCAGCCAGCAGCCGAGATCCAGCTTTCAAATTATTAGCTTCCGCGCGGACCGAGAGTTTCGGGTGTGCACGCGGACCGGGGTCCGGCCAGTAAAAATCGCATAACCGACGCAAGGTGCGACCAATCATTTCCGAGAGTCGGCGAGCCTCGAGAAATTACCGGGCGCAGGCTGTGTATGCGTTCCTCGAGTAACCACGCGGCCTTGGAGCACCTGCTGCTCTGTTATACGACACCCTCTCCGATTCTCTCGTTTCTTTCGTGCGGCCCTTGCTCCAACGACTTCCCTTCGTCCTTGTTTTCGCCCCCCGTTGCGCCATTGCGCTTAAATATTCCCGAAGAACGTTACACAACTTCCCAGGGAGCGAACGAACTTTTGGCACCAGCGAGCCGGCAAATTTAACGATTTCGCTATAGCTAACTGTTATCGCTGTGCTTATATCGCGCTCCAACCCCTTTGACACCCTTCTTGACGGTAGTTTCATGTACATTATACAACATTCTACAACGATTCTGATGTGCAACATTGTTTTCTTGACTGTGTGTCTTTGCAATTATGAACTCATGGAGACATAACGAAGAACAAGTGAAATAACAAAAATTTGATCGTAGCCAATCAATAAATTACTAAGTGAATTAAATGAGAGAATTATCCGTGGAATTAAGAAAACACCAAAAAGATTCTAAAAAGCGCCAGAGAACTTCAACGGCGAATTACCTCGTCATCTCCAATTAAAGGGTTAATTATCCCTGGTAACTCATCGATGCCCATTTGGCATAAAAAGCTGATGACGATCTATATTCGTCATTTCATTGGAGGGAGTCGATATCGAAGGGTCGCGGGCCAGATGGCGGTCGTGTTAAAAACATTTCCTGATCATGATTTTCCAATTTGAATGGTCGGACACGTGCCAGGGACGATTACCGTGGGGCGCACGAGCAGTTTTATGTCTTTTTGAGGCGGATTACCGGCCGCGTAATTCGCACGTGGCCACCGTCTTTACCCTGCACGCGACCCGCCTCCCGCCCTTGCGGTGTACACTGTCAGTTACTTGGGGACGGACTCGGCGCCGCCAAATAATAGAGGAAGGCCGCGGAAAACTTTCCTTCTATCTGACCTCCTTCGAAAGTTTACCCCAAATGTCCCCTCTCGTAGCTGTCTATATCTGTAATCCTTATTTCGAAGTTTTACGGAATGTTTTAACCTCTTCGAAGTTTTAACCTTTCGCGCTCCGACCTGCTGTCTACCCGATTTGGATGCCCGTTTATTCTCGTTTGCCGCGACACTTGACGTCGGTCACCGGGAAAAATAACTTTTCCGGCGGTGTTCTACTCGTCAATTTGTGCTTGTTGTACTTCGTTTGTTATGATTAGACTGCGGATCTTTATGCAAAATAAAAATATTCTGAATTGATTGTGGGAAGCAGGATGAAAATAAAAATTGATTTAAGAACATTAAGAATATTAAGAACAACGTTACAATGTTCTTAAATTTTTCTAATCTATTAGTGTTTTATATTTCACCCAATCAATTTTTTCATAAATGCATAAAGATCCGCAGTCTAGTTATAATATTGCGCTCGATGTTCTCAATTTTTAATTTCGACTGATCTTACTGTTTCATCCAGTAGCCTGAACTTCACTCTCAGAAGAAAGGGATTCTAGTTGAGGATTCTAGGATTCTACTTGAAACTAGAACAGCCGAGCCCTAAATCAGAGTATGTTCCTTTACAGTAATAAAAGGATTGAATTTATTCAGATATTATAAAAACAGAATATTTGTGAACCATTTAGAAAAGTAATTAACACTTGCGATCGAGGCAAGACATTTTAATTTAGCATAAACATCCGCAGTCTATTGATGGCATTAAAAAGTGCACGGAGTATCGGGGGTTAATTGAACCATAGTTTCTCGCAGTCAGACCGTCGTTTTAGATGACAGTGGTTCGGGCTAGGTCGATCGGCGACGCGAATCCGAATTCTACGTCGAAAGGGATAGGTGGCCGGGTCGTGGGACGATCCCGATAGGGTAGACCGGGTAGAACCTCGTGTCGGTGGATCGAAGTTGGATCGCGTTTCGCGGGATCGCAAACGGTTAATGCCCTCGGATCGAGGGCGGCGAAGAAAACGTTCGCAGCAATCCGGAACGACTGGAGGGGTTATTCGGAGAGCCGGGCGAACGATAGCGGCTGGAATAAGTACCGCTCGCCGGGAAAGCTCTCCATTGGATACGGGAATTGGATGTTCAGGATCGGGGGATAGAATCGACGGGCGCTCTCAAACAATTCTTCACCGTGTATTGACCGTGGGTAAATCAATCAGAGACAGTCGTTTTGACCTTTACGATCAGATTCCGCTCGGTTGCGCCGGCCGGGACGGCTGGAAAACGGCCGGATAGAACAGGAACGAGTTTCCTCGGCTCACGAAAATGAACAGGAACACGAGGAACACGAGGAGCAAGCGGATAGAAAGCACTCGCGACGAGAGTGGAAAGACAGCGTGTACACAGCCGGGCATTGATTATCCAATCGCAATTACACCGCCCTCCCCCCGAACTTCATTTCGGTCGCCGAACGAGAACCGAAATAAAGTCCATCTGAACGCCGAGCAAGTCTGGTTATCTAATGTCGAGCTTCTTTGTTTGCTCGGAGACATTTTGCAACCTGGATGAGATTTTTCGATCGGATCTCGGGTTTCCTGTTGCTTCTTTTCGAGACTAGGTGGGTTCCGCGACGAATTAGACGCGACGCAACAGAGAGAGAGGCAGATTAAGCGCGCGATTACGGCGCTCGATGATTCGGCTGTACTACGCGCGCAGCATGCCGTGACCAATCGCGCTTTGTTCCGAATTCTTTCAGCGATCCCGCCCGGTAATTGCTTTCGAAAAGGTTTCAATTCGGCTCTCGATGGAACTGGCCCCCTGGAGAAAGACGTTTCGCTTTCTAAGGGGCGGCGGGAGTGTGGAAATCGCTGTTTGAGTGACATTTGCTGTCTGAACGAGTAAACACCAGACGATACTCAATCCTTGATTGTAATTGCTTTCCAGATCATTTAAGAAAATTCGCGTGCGTCTAGAACAACCTGTTACTTTTCTCCAGTAATGAATATACATGTGATAAAAACGAATTATTGCCATTGTCACGAAACTTGTGTTTCGAAAGAGGGGTAACCGGCCCAGTTAACTGTCATTTCACGGCTCCCGTTCGCTATCTATCCATCGCGTCCTCCACCCCTACTATTCGGCCACCCCCGCAGCCGATATCAGTCCTACGCGGTTTGGTCAGGCGTTTATTGTGGTGGCTTTTTTCCCGGCGGCAGATTTTTTCGTGGTCGCGAGATTTATTCGAAGAGTAGCGCGAAAGCTTTGACGCGTCTGCGTATGATGGACGAGGATTTCTGTCCGGTGGCCGACGGTGCGAGGGTGGTTCGAGCGGGGTGGACCGATACCGGTGAAAAATCGCTCGAGGAATGGAGAGTATAATCCCCGTGATTTTTATTGTGACGCTGGTTCTCCTCGTTTTGTTGGTGTTGTGATCCGCGACGCCTGCAACGGCCCGCTCTGAAAAATTGTGAACAACAGAATCCACTGGAAGCACCGCCTGAAACAGAACAAACGGCTGAAGTGTAAGACCCGTGCGCGTTTATGCGCTATCGACCCGATTTTCAGCTTTTTGACGTCATTAAAGCAGGATAGAAATTTGTTTGCCATTTTTATATGAGATGTAGATTTTAGATGTAGACAATTTTTAGTCAGCATAAAGATTCACAGTCTTCTTATGAAATTAAATTCTTCTTAGGACTACATGAGATGGGAAAAGGACAATCGACGGGCTCTTTCACTTTTAGTTTCGCGAGCAATCCTCGCGATTAAGCTCGCCCCGGCGGCTCGTCATCACCGGTCGCAAATGAACATGTTTTCGTGGAACTTTCAGGGCGCGGTAGGTATTTCGCGTCCCTCTTTCTCGTCGAGACAGTAATTATTTGCTCGGGCTCGATGAAGGGAAGCGGTGGAAAAGTTTCCGTCGACATCGGTGGAAAAGTTACGGGCCGGGACTTGCGCATAATACCATGGCTGAAAAGTGTGGGTGGTACACGTTCACCCGGGGCCCAGCTAAGGAACGTCGAGCGCCGGTTGAGTGCACTTCCGAAGTAGTTGCCGGAATGCAACTGCGCGGTGGTGGCTAGAACCGAAAGAGGAGACGGCGAGAGAGAAACGAAGAGGAAGAGAGAGAGAGGGAGAGAGAGAGAGAGAGAGAGAGAGAGAGAGAGAGAAAGAGAGAGAGAGATGGTGTGAGAGTAAGGAGAGAGCGAGAGCACGGCTCTACGATAACGGAAATCGTGACATACGCCATTTTCCCTTGGCTCGTTCCAACCTAACCCCCGGAGCCATTCTACTTATCGAAATCGAACCAATCGACTGCTCGTCCTCTTACATTCTGTGTACGTAACTGGAACGCCCCGATCACGAACTACCCGGCCCGGTTATTCCGGGTAATACGCGGTCCCCGGCTGCGCAAACTTCCGTTAATTAAAATCGGTTACTTTGGACGGCGAATTAGCGACGATTATACCCGTCTAGCTGTGCAGAGACCGACGATCCTTTCGCACGCATTCGAATTTTCGGCAGCGTGCGTGTTTCTTGGGGCTAAATTCCCCTCGTTCGTTAATCTCTCGTACGAACCCTCCGCTTTGATGTCTTTGTGCCATCGAATATCTTTTTTCATCACTTGCACGAGTTCGACCCTCGTATGATCCTCGGATGAAAATTCGTCCATTTTCTGCTTTGAAGACCGTACAATATTCGGTTTCTCTGTGATTGGGTTGAGTCGATTTGTTTGTTTAATGTAATACACCGTGCTTTGGTCGTTTTATTTTTCGGAAGTGAAAACTTCAAATTATTTTTGTGGGATGGGTTATGAGTTTACAGAAGTTTAATCAACACATCAAATATTGGCATGTTCTACGAGTACATAAACAGCCACAGTTCAACAACATTTCCACCGCACCCGCGGCCATTTCCGAAGACACTGACTGCAAGACTGTGCGCACCGCAGCGACGATACAATGTAAATGGACGATAATTAAGGGTCGTGCCGCGGACGGCTTCGATTATCGATGAAACCAATAAGAGCGCTGTTGGAACACTTAGCGATAACAGTATTAAAACGAAATTAAGAATGATCGTGGAGGAGGTCGGCCCGGGACGCTGCATAATCATAAAGTTTCCCGACGCGACATCCGTTACGGTGCCCCGTGAAGAGTGGCCGTAGAAATTCGCGACGTCCGAAACCCGGCATTCCACGGTCCCTTTAATTCCGATAACGTCATAATCCTACTCGCTTAATCTCGCCGATCACGTTCGCCGTTTGCAGCTCGGTCTCGCTCGCTCTCCGGGCTTACTTGAGAAATTTTCCCGGCGGTGCTTAGCGCTGGATCGTCGCGAAATTGTCCCCGGGTACTTTTTACGTTGGACACGCGTCAAGTAAATTCGTGTCGGTGCACTTGACTCGTCTAGATCAAATACGTGGACTGCCTGCAGGAAGGATTCACGGGCGCGCCAGCGAAAAAACGAGGAGGCGAAAAAAGACGAAGAGCGTAGAACCAGGAGGAGGAAGCCGAAGAAGAAGAAGAAGAAGAGACACGGTGGCGCCCGGTAGTCGGGTTCCGAAGTTTCCGATTACTTCGTAAGCCCCGATTCAAGTTGGCCCATGGGCGAATTATGTCGTTCGCCGTTAAGCGAAAGCCCGGGCAGGCGGGCGCGGGCGGTTCGATGCCGGAGCCGAAAAAGCCGGATCGTTTGCGGATCGATCGTCCCGCGGAAACGAACCTGCGGAATTAACTGCGGCGAACATTGTTTTTACCTGGATCCGGTGTCGCGAGTCTCGATTGTTCCAATTACCGATTAATCCCCGCAAAAAGTCCGCATCGAATCTCTCTCGCCCCGGCTGGGCCAGCCTCGGGGATACGAGAGGATCCGCGCGCGCGAGTTTCGAGAAGAGAAAGTTTTACGGCGCGGCGAGCCGAAATCGGCGTGGGTGGGCGGTTACCCGGATCGCTATTTAAATTCGACTGCGGAAACTATGTTAATTTGACAGCGGAACGGCCGCGGGAGCAGCCGGGGAGAGCGAAGGGGTTGAAACCGGCGATCCGAGGCGAGAGGGTGGAGATTATCGCGGGAGGTATGAAACGGGAAGAGGAATAGACCGGCAGATAAGAGAGGGCGAGATGGATGATAGACGGCGGGGGTGGGTAACGGAGAAATGTCAAAGAGATAAAGGGGAAAGTGAGCGGATGGCAAAGAGGCAAAGAGAGATGCGGCAAAAAGAAAGGAGACAAGAAGAAGAAGATGAAGAGGAAGAGAGAGAGAGAGAGAGAGAGAGAGGCAGATCGGAGGACTGTCAGAGGGAGAAAAGAACAACCAAGAGAAAAGGAAATTTCACGGGGGTGGCGGCGGCGGCGACTACAGGAGAAAAAAAGATGGCAAGAGAGAGCAAAGAGAAAGGGAGAGGAGGCGCGCGTCAGGTGAGCCGGAAAATCCGGTAGCAGTTTTCAGGGGTAGATCCAAGGTTCCTGGCCTTCGACGAGGGTTGAAAGGTGAGGAAGAGGGTCGGTGGTGAGCAAGTACAAAGCCGTGAGAGGGTGGGAAAGGTAAAGAGTGCTCGAAAAAATTTATCGAGCGCAGCACTTAACTCCCGCCACGTTTTAAAACAGACCGACGGGGCCGATTCAAAACAGCTACCCTTCGATTCCGTTCCCCTCCCCGCCATTCATGCTTGGGAAGGGGCGCGGCGATAGGCAAACATACTTACCGTTCGTTCGACAATCGAACAATTTCCTCGGAGCACCGTCGCGATTGGCGGACCCATCGGCCCGCTTGTATTCGTAATCAGATTAGACGACGAAGTCGATTTTCCGATCGAGGGATTATATTCGAAGCTTCCTTCCTTCGTTTCGTTGCACGAGAAAACCGGAACGACTGCCAGACCTCTTCTAGCCGAAAATTCCGGCTTCTATTAGACTCGGCAATCTCGCGGAGGTGCCTTGTTATTGCCAAGAACAATACACCCTTTGGTGCAATGGAGTTTGCAGCGTTGCAGCTGGCTTATTGCGAGAAGAGATTCGAGATTCTACCACTTTGGAAGTATTTTATTCCATTTGAAAGAAACCAGGTTGATTCTGCCTTATTAGTCTGCGTAGTAAAACAACTTTGTTTTATTCCTAGATCAATGAATTTCTGTTTTAAATGGTTGCTATACAAAAAGAAGTTGGCGGTAGTGTTGGCAATAGTTTCAGCCTCCAGCGCTGAGTAGAACTGTGCGAACGCACAAACATCTGCAGCATGATTACTAATTTCCATTAGCACGGTCTCTAGCGTGGCGGCATGACAGCAGTGCGATTAAACTTAGCGCGGTGCTTCTAAAAATAATATTCGCTATCCTAAATTAGCGACCGTGGAAATTGAGACTGTTACAAAAGAAAGAAAAACTAGAAAAAGGGGGAGATAGCAGAACGGAGCAACGTCGGAGCAACACAATTCAACGAGGAGCCGCGTAACTTCCCCTTGGCCGAGTGAACAGGGAGTCGGATTTATCGTCCGGCCAATGACGCGTCTGGCCTCTGTGTACGAGGCTCATACTATGAGGCATCGTACTATGAGCTCGTCACCGGAAGTAGAATGGATGGACAAACTCTTTCGCGTTTCCCCTGTCGTCGTCGGTAGCGCGCTCGCGCGAGAACGAGCGGGAAGGAGCGAATGCGCGCTCGCGACAGCGTCAAAAGGGACCGAGGGCAAAGTAACTAGCCTGTCTCTCTGTGAAACACCGTGAAATTACGTGTTACGTCGAAAAAACGTAATCCACAATATTTTCATGGCGCTGCTGCTCGTTCCTGCGCGCAGCCGGCGTTATGATGGTGCTTTGAATTTCCTCCGGCTTTCCGCCGCGCATACATCAAACCGGTCGCGCGATTGCATTAGCTGTTAAACCTGCAACCACGTCGTCGCTACATCCCTCTCTATAATGCGCTTTTTTCTGGAAATGAGATCCTGCATCGACAGCCGCCGCGCTACTCAACTTTAATTACTCTGGGCTCGCGTAGGATTTACCGAAACTTCTGATCTGAACTTCTGTATTAACAGAAAAATGGTTGTCTGCTTGAAAAGAAATTATAGCGTGATTCTACATCCTCGGTTTGCTAGAAATGGATGTAGGGAAACTAAATTAATTTCAAGGTTAAAAGGTCAACAATTTTTTTTATTGTGTCTTATCCTGCTCATCACCACGATGACCTTTTGACCTTGAAATTCAATACGGGATGAACAAAACCGAACCAGGCCGCACTAAAATGTCTTTAGACATCATTCGCTTTTATCATTCACCAATGTCAGCCTCTCACTCAAACTGCCCACTCGACCCAATGAAACACAGCGTTCCCGTTTGGAGAAACAAGGTCGACTCACCGAACAGCTCGCAAACACAGGGATTCCGGGATCGCTGGCGTATTAATCTCTGAACGAGCACGACGGTCTCCGTTGACAAATAAAGGCTGATCGATCGTGGACTTTGCAGCTCCTTTTTCCCGTGTCGAAGCTAAGTGGGAACACAGCGAATCGTTCGGACGTGGATGTATGGCGGAAGTAGAAGAGCCGGCGTGCGGTTCTTCTTTGCTCGAACGACGATGTCCCAGAAATTTCGGTCTGGCCCGCAGGAATCGTGACCTCGTGTTCCCATCATTCTGATCCGCCGTTCATCGTGATCCTGATACGAATTGAGCTATCCGACCCGACACAATGTAAAAGTCCTTCGAGCCCCGGGATTTATCGTCGGACTCACCAAAAGGACTCTGCACCCTCCTGTCCCACGAAACCACAGATAGATAGTGCACCCCCCCCCCTCCCCCGCCCTTTTTTTATATTTTTACGAAAAAGTATTTGTCCGCGATCCCCCTCTTCCGGTGGCATTCCGCGTTTTCATCCGAGTTTTACGACGACCGAACAGAGCTCGGTGTTTCGGCTTCCAGCCTCGAGCCTCTCGTAAACTCGAAATTCGCTCGTGGACTTGCCCCGAGAACGTGTCTCTCGATTCCCGGGGGACCGGTGAATTAGTTATCTGATACATCACAAGATCCTGCGAGCAAACCTTTGCGAAATGAGGTCCGTATCGCGGTTGATCACTCTTTGATTCGAAAAATCTGGGACACTTTTCGTCGAGTGCTTTTAGCACCTGGAGTTCGAGTGTTACGTTTTTATGTTGGGGGAGGATAGGCGCGGGCTCGGTAATGAGCTTTTTATGTTCATTAGGTTAATAGGTTCGACGCCACAAATTTACATAATTAGGCAAAATGGTTAACAAAATTCTCGGGGAGTGTTGCGAATAGACTGCTGGTCCTTCTTGCAGAATGAAAATCTGATAAGTCAATTTCAAGACGTAGAAGTTAAACGAAAATGTACTCTTTTAATAATTCTTACAAATTATGTGTTCATTCCTATTATTAAATGCATCAAATCACGTGGACGTGTAACGTAAACATTGTACTAGGTACAAATACTTTTCTTTTAACTGTTGTAGTTTATGCATTTGTGCTACATTTTCATCAGAAGGAAATTTCGCCTTTGTCTGGTGATCATAAAGTTTGCTTCGAAAATGCGATGGATGACTTTCAACGCGATGATCTATGGCCACCAACTATAGAGGGTCCTGCCGATTCACTGACTTCGAATCAAATTCCCGTGGTGTTTGGCGAGCTGTGTACTCGAAACAGGGCGCCACTGGTCCCATGGATCGAAATGGGGGTATTATTAATATCAGAGGACACTCATTGATTTCGGGTCACTGCGTATGCTTATTGGGAAGAGCGATGTGTCTAGTATGGTTAATACACTCAATTCGAATAGCTAATCATTATATTAGATTCGAAGCTTGAAATCTTGTATAAACTGCAGTCCTAAGTCGGTGCAATTTTTCTAGTAAAGAAATATGTCGTTGATACTTAATAATGTTTATAGTTCAACTCTTGTATATACAGAGTGTCTCATAATTCATGACATAATTCACAAATTAGGTCAGGTCGATTCTATGGCTGGAAAGCAGACGAAAATCTAGAATAACGAAATTGCGTGGGAGGCTTCGTTTTCAAGAAAATTAAATTTAAATATCAGTAGAGTACACACGCGTCCTTAATAAATAACCGATGTCACTATCAACTTGAACATAATGTTCTAATTCGATACGACTGGGAAATAATCGTATTCTGATAGCAAACAAGCCCTGGCATTGTACCATGTACAAACACGGTCGCAACAGCATCTTGTAGTGAAGCTGTGACATCGGTTATATATTAAGGAAGCCTGTGTGTGTGCGTGTACTCGACTGATATTTAAATTTAATTTTCTTGAAAACCAAGCCTCCCACGCAATTTCGTTATTCTTGATTTTCGTCTTATTTCCAGTCATAGAATCGACCTGACCTATATAATTTGTACCATGAATTATGAGACAACCTGTATAAAATTGAAGAAAAATGGTGGAGAACGATCATAACACCATAAATTGTAAAGTCTTGTATTTTCTTCGTTCTGCAACGTATGAACGTGGTAGGTCACCAAATATTTTCGCACCAGTTTAAAATATCAATGTTTCATGGCTAACGCGTGAACTGCCTGTATTATTGCAGTATTGTTTTAGCAGATTATGGAGAACTACTAAAAGAGCAGTCTAACATAACTAACTAGCAATATTTTACAACCACGTTTCTTCGATTTCGATGAAAATTTTCAACTAACTAATTTTCAATAAAACCACCCTCCAAAAATTGCCATTCGCTGACTAACCTCGGAAATTAAATAAAAATATAATTAGAAGAACAAAGTGCGATCTCCCACGTAAAAACCATTTCTATGAGTCGCGTACACAATTTGTGTGAGTATCTGAAGAATATGTGTTTGTAAGGAATGTCACGATTCGATTACACAGATTGTCTGGAAATTTCCGCGTTGTTCGAAGTATACTTTTGTGTTCGATATCGAAGCGAGACCGTGAGAATCGAACGAAACAGACGAAAACGAATCGATGGCGCTCGCTCAAACTAATTTCCATCGGCGGAGCGCGATCGAGTCGAGCGTTTTTGATTAGTATTACGATATCGCGCGCCGTGGGGCATAAGAAACTTCGATTCGCAATTTCCATAGCATATCAAAGCGTGTTGTTTGACAAAGGTTTCCCAGCCGACTCGGTCGCGCGCGGAGCCGCAGATACTGGAATTCACGTTCAGCGAAAGGAGGAACTTTATATAGCCACTTTTATGTCAGTGCACGCGAAAACGTCAGCGTGCAGGCGGCGGCCGTCTCCATGATATTATATGGGAAATTCATACGTTCCAGTTTTCGTTCCAGTATCCGGGCCGAACAACAGGAACGCGCAGCGCGACAGCGTTTCCGCGCTAAAGGCACTTTTATTATTTTCTTCCAATTTTGTCTGGTCTGTTGTATATTTCTTCTTTTTTTGGAGGATTCCGCTACGCCACACAAAATTTCGTAAAACGGGAAGGTTCGTGCAGATGGCGTCGCGCGATAAGGAAAAATTTGTGCCCGCGCGCAACCTTGCGCAGACCCAGCCGATATTGGCCGTTCGTTATCGGATAGAAACGGTTCGGTCACTATGAAAAATATATTTTACTCGGTCGGAGAGTTTCACTCGATAAAATTCCGGCCGTGACGCCCCGAATAACGTAAACACGCGGACGGTGTTGGCTGCGGTTATCCGAACGAAAAAACCGACGGAAGATCGTCGATAAAACGCGAATCGCCGGCCGTCACGGATGGATCCGCGTCGCAGAATTAATTCTGCATGGAGCCATTTAAGCGAGGAAACGTTCCTATTCTTTCTAACAAGGGATACTGATTTTTGGCATTTTTTGGAAGAAACAAACGAAATTTATATATCACCTGTATATGTCTCCCATTTCATGAACATGCCTCTACTGTCAGATCCAGAATCGTAGATAACTGAATATTCATAAAAGTCTCGTGCTCGATTGATTCGCGAGAATACATTGCTCTACAAGAGTCTCGCGGTAGCCAACCAAGCACAATAGCGCCTTACCATCATTAGGGGCAGCAGAGCCTCGTTCCAACCGGGATTGGCGTAATTATCGTTATAAGAAGCTTCCATTACGATTCCCAGCAGTTTCGGTTGATATTTGAAACAACGGAGGAGGTCGTGGGCGATGGGGTCGGCGCGGCGCGGGGCCGCCGGGGCAAATTACACATGCATATTCGAGATGAATACATTTCGCGCGTTAATTACATGCACGCAATTATCGTTCAGTATGCAGCCGCGGGTCGATGGAGCCCGCGGAAATGCTTTCGAAAATTGCGCGTTTCGAACCCGCCGGCGAAACAGCCGCGGCCTGGTATCAAAACACCGTGGAAAAGGGACGGCGGGGTCAGGCGTGGGTAGCGGAGGGCTGATGATGATGCAAATGCTGGGAAGACTCGCTTTGGGATTTGTTTGCTGTCGGTTTTCCATGTGGATTAAAACTGGGGAAACGCCACGAAACAGAGGAAAAGAGAAAGAGACGGGTTCGAGACGTTCGCTCGCGGGAGAAAAAACGGAAATCATGGCCGGCCCGGGGAATAACCGGACGACAAAATCGGAACACGGTACATTCGTTAGCATGAAAAGTGCTCTTACATTGTGCCCGGCCGAATAGACCGGTCCGGGATCGGTACAAATGGCCGAATCGAAACGGAGGGAACAAGCGTTGCAGCAGGTCGTCATTCCTATGCGTCATTTCACTTTTCCAGAGAGTGGTCGGGAGTCGAACCGAAATTTCCATGCAGCACACCCCGTCGTTCACCCTTCTCTCCCTCCCTCTCTGTCGCTCGCGCGCGCTTTTTTTCACCTGTCCCTTTTCCCCTCTCTGTTTTATCCTGCAGCTTTTTCCAGACCGAGGCTTTTCCACCCTGTTCGCGTGCAATTACAAATAGAAATTTAAGGCGCGCGTGCTCGCGCTAAATTCGACCGTCGTCGTCGATTTGCGGCGTCGATTCCGAGTCCCTCCGTCCTCGTCTCGTCTCGGAACTCTTTCACAATGGAAAAAGTTCGTGTTTCGGAAATTCTCCCGCGGCCGACGTGCAAAAAGGATCCCTTTTTTCCGTACGTGCGTTACGCGAATGGAAGAATTCCGTTGCCGGTGATCGATCGAACGCTTCGTTTAACAATACTGATTGGCGGCTGCGTAATGAATCACTTTGTCAATATCTGAGCGTAATTTTTGGGTTCTCCGCTGCGAGGGTCTAACTCGTTTGTAGGTAAAATAGGATCGATGAGGGGCAAGATCGAAGAGGAACTAATGCGATGCTACTGGCTGACTTTCGAATTTTTTACTGTGACACCGTAAAACTTTCCAGTATCGAATTTTATTGTACTCTATTGTCTGTGTTTGAACACACGATATACAAATTCCTTGATGCAGGAAAAGTAAAAATTGCGTTTCTTAGAAGAATTATTCAAATATTTCGCCAATTATAAAATTGCAACAAAAAGTTGTGCAGATTTCATTGTTATACCCATTACAGCTACAGGTGTGTTGAGGGTGCACAGAAAGTTTGAAGTCGATCTGCCCAGCGGATCTTGAGATATCACATCAGCCAATCCACTGAATACAGTCTCGAAAAAATTGCTTGTTCTACCCGAATTTTAAGTTGTACCTTCGTCAATTTGAAGAATGTACGAACACCGTTTTGTGGACACATTTTGGCAGCTTCGTTTAATACGGGCCGTAAAGAGACGGATATTTCGGAGGCAGTGGAGCCGAATATCCCTTTAACGCACCGTATCGAGCGTAAAAGTGTTCGGAAAGGGCTGCGACGCACGTTCGGGGGTCGCATTTTCGAAACGCTCGTTACTCGAACGAGGCCAGCGCCTTCCGACCGGATAGATTCGCATTCATAGCCGGTCGAACCGAAAAAACGAGCCAGTGCGGCGACGTCATTCCGTCATGTCATTCCGCTTCAGAAGGCGCGGCGCGCGTGCAACGAGCCGAAATTTGAATGACGCTTTTCCCGATCACGCCTCTTTCTCTCGTTCTCTCTCTCTCTCTCTCTCTCTCTCTAACTCTTTCTGTTCTCCATTGTGGCTGGGTTTTTCCTCTCTCTCCCATCGGCCTTGTTCGCTCGTTCACATTCGATTTCGATGGTCCGAAGCGCGAAACGAGATTTTTGACCACCTCTGTCCTCTTTGCCAGCTATTCTCTTAGCTCCCTGAAAATCCTTGTACACTTATCCTCCATGATTTCTCCGTTCCTTCCTCGAGGCGGCCGAGCGATCGATCGATCAACGTGTGTGTGCGTGATCGACCATGCAGAAAATGAAGTCTGGGCACAAAAGGTCCGAGGACCAGAATACACCGAGGAATTCGACGCTCCTCGAGCAAACATGCAAGTTTTGTTTCAACAGACTACTCTTTTCACTCGGGAACCATTCGAAATTCATTTCCCTGCTGCCGTGCGCTATAACCTCTGTCATTATTGTTTTACGCGGCGAGGCTCGCGAAAACCGTGTTTATGATGAGGCTCTGAATCATGCAAGAGCTTAAGGTGTAATGGGAGGATGAAATACGTCGCGGTGGGTTCCGTGGGACTCGGTAACCGTCAGATTTTCCCAGGGAAATGGCCGAGAGCGCTCGTCGGATTGTGGGTCAGCGAAGTCCCTCTTAAACGAGGAACGCGACTGCAATTGCGGCGCCTTTATTATTATCATTTCTCGCTTCGCGTGTAAAATTTACCGTTACCATTGTCTTGGCACTTGAATGTATTAACGCGAATAATTCCACTCGAGCCTGGCCCGGGCTGCCAGCGACTACTTTCGAGCCAAATACGTTTCGAACGCGTGCTTGTCTTCTTCGTTTGCTATGAAAATAAATTTTCTTGTATATCCCTGGTACGGCCGGTCAACGTCAATTAGCTCACCTTCATGATTGTCCTCTTAGAATGTTATAAAATCTATCTCACAGATTCCACCAACTGACCATGTAGAGTAAAGCTGGTCTCAAGAYTTTTTTATTTTATAAAAAGATAACAATATTGCAACACAAGTGACCTTCTTTTGATCTTAAAAATACAGAAAATATTAAAAGGAAGGACATTAGTGACGTCGATCACATCAGAAGTGATAAACGATATTCGCACTTCCTACGCAAAAAGCTCGCTTTCAAAGGGRTTGCAATACCTTCATTAAATCTAGTCTCCTGTGATCTTTCTCTCTTCACAAGAGAATAAGGGGAATATTAAAAGAAAGGCAATAAGCAAGATTTTCGCATCGATCGCATAAAGAATAACGCAGCATCATTTCTAAACGCCACTTCGTAAAACAATTTTGAACAGTATTCCGGAGGGAAGTTCAGGGTCCGGAGTTGGTATAGCACATCCCAGGAGGATCCCTTCGAAGGTGAGCCCCTTTAGGCAGTGAAATACGCAGTAATTTTCCCGCGACGAGTTCGCGAAGTTTATTGTCAGGCCAGCTCGATATTCGAGGATCCGCCCCGTGTAAGCCTAAGAAAATTCGAAAGTTTCCCGATGTCCCGGGCGATACAGCTCGATCGTTTTCACAGGCTAACCCCGGAGTGGCGTTCTCGGGCGACAACCCCGGAAAAAGTTGGTTGCATGCCACTCGCAGAAACACAACACAGCGGGGGGTGGCAGCAACTTCCTTTCGGACGGGCTGGACCGAAAAAAGGGGGAGACTCGGCCGAATTTACATGTAGACCCCAAATATCGAGAGGGTTGGGGGTCTGGTCCCCTATGAAAAATTTGTAGGGGGGTGTCCCCGTCTCAGCGCGTGTTTTCCGTTTCGCGGGGGTGTGGCAGGGGCAATTCGCTTTCCAGGGTGCAGCGTCGCAGCGAAACGAAACGAAACGAAACGCGCGCGTCACATTTTGTTACTATCGTCGCTGCTATCGGCGTGGGAGTCGGCTGCGGGGGTGGCATGGGGTTGGAGGAAAGCCGGCGAAAGAAGAGCGGGAACAGGAAGAAGAAGAAGCAGAGGGGAGGATGGTAGATACATCGGGCGAGTTTCTGTAGACTTTCGACTTGGCAACGGCAACGACGAGGAACCTTCAATTTTAATGAACCGAGCACGAAGTACAGATAGAGGGGGATGGAGACGCGGGGGCGGATGTGTTCGGCCGGGGAAAGTTTTCTCTCCCTCCTTGAAATCCTGCCCGGGTGGATTTCGCCGTTCTGCCGTGAATATTGGAGTCGAAGTTTTCGCCGGATGCGCGCGGGCCATCGAAAGAACCCGCGGAATAATGCATCCCCCAAAACTAGGATACCCTTATTAGCTGCGGAAACAGGGCCGCCGGTGGCCCATCCATCCTGCGGAATGTTAATAGACACGGGACAATAGGGGATTTCAATTTCACACTGCGTTAACGACGATCGCGGAACCGTAATGGCGGTTAATGATGGCCGGCGGTGCATCGCTGCGCACGGACCCTCGGCCCTCGCGATGTCTTAATTGCCGGTCATTCCGATAATAAAACTAATACGAATCGGAACGCAATCGAAACTTCATTATTATGCGCGATATTAATTAACGTGCCGGGATTATTAGAGACGACGACGCGACGTTGCTGCAGCCCGGCCTCCTCTCCGCGTCTTTGGACGTCGTTTTGCGGGATAAATCCGCCGGGTCCAACCTCTGTTTTTTCTCGATTTTTCTCTTTCTCTCTTCCTGTCTCTCCTCTCTCATTTTTTATTTTTGTCGTTATCTTCTTCGTGGTTCTCTTTCTCTCTCTCTCGCTCGTTTTCTTTCTGTCCTTGTCCTCTGTCTTCTCTTTTATTTTTTTTCGATCCTTCTACACGCACGATTATCCGCGGCCTCCGCTATCGGCTTTAATTAACACGCTCGCATTATATTCACTCTGTCGTGAACGGTTGAGACAAAGGACAGTGGCTCTTTGTTCATCTCATCGGCCGAGGCTCTTTCACACGCTCGAGAGCCACGGGCTAGGGCGTGTCCACTCTACCGGCCTCTCTTCTCTTTAGAACCAGTTCCACTTGTTTGTAAACACGGAAGGACTTTCCGCTCTGAACGAGGGTGGTGGTATTTCAAGACCGCTTAGCACGTTTCATTATTTCCGCTGGACTCTCGCTGTGTGTTGCCACCGTTGTCGCCGGCACCGACCACCACACCCGCGTCCAACAACGCTCGCCAGGCCAACCTGCCTCCGCCACCGTTGCTGATATCTTAATCTAGTTTTAATTCACGACGGGAACGATTACGGATACACCAACCACGCGGCTGTAATTCACGACTACCCCGACCACCCCGACATTTATTTCGTCTGTATTTAGTTTCTTTTTCGCCCGCAACGAAACCGACCGATTAAGGAGAGATAAATATACCCTGATACGCTGATGATCCCCCTTTTTCGAGCAGCCTCTTCCACCGCGGCTGCTGGAACTTACTTTGTTTTTTCGTTACTTATTAGCAAAGGGTCTTTCTGCCTGATAACTTTCTGCCTGTATTTTTACCCTAATATATTACGAAGAATTTTTTGATCGGAGAAAAATGTGTTCCTGGTTCTCCGATTTTTGTACAGTGTTGTTATTAGAACCAATAGTTTATTGGGTTGACCAAAAAGTCTTCATTTTGTGGTCTCGAATGCACTTCTTGTTTTATTAAATTAATTTTTGTTACGGTATGGAGCGTTCGTATTATTTGGTCATTTGTGTACCACGATACGAACGTTTCAATCTTGATAATGAACTACCCAGATGATCATCGTCGTTGTACCGGAATCTTATTTTAATAACGTATGCTCGCGTCGAGGCTGCAGAGGTCGATTGCGAAGATTGATATCTCTGTTTCGTAGAAGAAGGAAGTATCAAAAGTGCACGATCGAAGTTAGACGGGAACGTATCTATCCAGTCCGGCTCGGCCGTAAGTAATTCACGCAATCCAGCCACGATCCTGTCGCATTATAGTGATCTCCGGCAGCGAAGCGTCTCCCGTACGGATCGCTGATTGAAATTCCGGCCGGGAAGAGGACCGCGGAAGAGGCCGGCCCGCGCGAGTGTTTGCGCCGCGAAGAAAGTAATATCATTCAAAAGCATCGGAAGTTATTCCCCAATGCGAAAGTTTCTCCATTTTACATTACAGGAATAGTCTGCGGTAGATGTTAGTCGCGGGGAAAACTTCATCTCCGCGATAACTTTTCCAATTATTATCAGATGGCAAATGGACAGTCTTTGTGTTTTCCGTGGGCGGTCTGCGACAAAGAGAAAGCAAGCGAGAGAGAGGGAGAGAGAGACAGAATATAGGAGAAGAGAGGAAAAGAGAGAGAGAGAGAGAACCAGTAAAGCCGGAAGTTCAAGAAGTCCGTGGAAAGTTGAGCCGCGGCGTACAATACCTCGATGATAAACCCAGGCCGACCGGTGGAAAATCTATTTTTGATCGAACGCTCAATGTTTTCCGAGCACTTGCACGCGCTCTCTCTCCATGGACAAAGATTTTCTGTGAACTATACACACCGAGTTCATCGCGAATGCGTGCTTCTGCCTGATCGAGGCCCAACAATCGCATTAACTTCGTCCGATACCCATTGATACTCGAGGAAACGCTTCGAATAGTCTTGAGAGCAATGCGATACTCATCCGCAAAATTGCTAATTTATTTTCCCTCGAACCTTCGGCATTGTGTTTCTCCATCGCCGACGCGCTGTTTCGAATTACTGTTAAAGCTTCGATGGGCATCCAATAGACCGAGGGCCATTATCTGCGAATCATTCTGCTAATGCACAGATTATCTTACGGAAATCACTGAAAAATTCCTCCCGGCAAACTAGAATAAAAACACCGATTTTCAGTCTACTCTTAATTTTCTATAACAAAACTAGAAAGTAATAGTTGAAGCAACAGATCAATGCCACTTATCTACGGAACAGAAACTCAGTTTGAAAATAACGTAAATATTGAAAAGCCCGTCGGGTCGGCTGCTCGAAAATTTATATAGCGCTTCAACTATCCGCATTAAAAATAATGATGCAAATTACTAAAATGACCTCGCCGAATAAATTGGTGGCTCTTCATTGAATCCAGCAAACAAAATTAATAAAAATCTGGGTTCGGCCGTGTTGTTGCCGGGAACTCGCAGCTCGCTGTAGGGCACTTTCCGGGCTGTATGAATATTGAGAAACCCATTAGCGGGCCCGCGGCCGGCCTCGGCCCGGACACAGGGGTTCAATTAGTCGTCGACAACGGGACTCATTCAATGGCCGAAATGACGCGCGACTCGTCGGTCATCAATTCGGTTGGACCGCGGAAGTCCAGGTGAGAATTTTCACCGTCCCGCGCGGCCCCGCTTCCCCGGCCAGACATACAATTTCGGTGATGACGTCGCATCAACTTGTCGCGTCGTTATGAATGTTCCCCGCGCCGTCACAAAGTGGCCGCGATTGCCGGCGTATTATATTATCAATTAGATACAATCGCGCGTTGCGCTGGCCCGAGCTGGGCTGAGTGATTAATTATGCGCCACGTGCACATGCAAATAAGAGAGGATCGATGCGCACCGCTATGTCTGCGAATCTGCTCGCGTCCCGGCAACAACGAAACGCGATCATTGACCGCGATATTATTCCTCATCGATATCATTGTTACAGATTTCAGCGATCAATCTAGTGTTAAATAAGCTGCGATCTTGAGTGCATATGCTTGAAGCTGTCTTATGCGTAACATTCTCCTCTTATTATTACATTAACGTTTATCGTAATGCAGAAAGATTAACGAGCCCATTAACTCTTTCTCTTACCGTAGAAAGATTATCCAGCTGAAGTTGAACGATGTATTATGTAAGTTGTGTCTTTTTTCTCACGATATAATTCCTATCATTACAGAATTTCAAGTATAAATGATTGATGAGATTCGCTTTGTCGCATTTCGAGAAAGGATTGTATTGCATACTCTTCTTCCAACCGTTCATACGAAGATGTGCGAGCTAAATGTCGAATTTCGTCGTCTTCCTCGAAGCAGTTAGTGACAAAACCACATCCAGCGCCGAAGTATGCGGCCGTGTCTATTGCTAGTTAACTAAAATGGAAATAAAGCCGGCCCTGGCCGATCAAGTAACACAATCGCCGGGAATTCGATTTGTCCCGGTAATGAAAACATCGGATTCACAGCGCGCCCGATTGCGGGCTCTGTGTACTCTGTGAACTTCGGTTTCGTTGATTTCCACCGATTCGAACGGACCCGATCAACCTAATCCGCGGGGTTTGTTACGCAGTGGGTCACGTTCCGGCGATATTTTGAGACGCGACCGTCAAAGGACTCGGCGCGAGCGCTCCATCGAGCCGCGAAATGTGCAAGAGTCTCGCAAAATTGGATCCAACGACGGGAACCGAGCGGAATCGGGGAACGACAAAGTTCAAAGTGTTGGGCGAGTCCTGGAGCTCTGAAATAGATTGTTCCCTATCTTGCAAAAAAGTATTTACACAATCGATTTTGTAGGAAACATTGCACGCAATCAATTGGTCCTATTCTGCCGATAGTGACCTCTTTCTTTTGTTCATTTTGCTTTTATTCGGTAGGAATGGTGAATGTTCAGCGATACTAAATGCTGCGGGGAAATTTTTCGAAACCAGCTTACAATAAGACTGCGAACCAATGCCGCTATAATATGTCACGTTCACGTATCGATCGTCATTGATCAGGTTTATTTTACTCCAGCACATGTAACACATACTTGTAACGACCTACACCATTTGTACACCGATTATAAAAGGAAGAAACATTTTGTCTACCATTTACATTTCATTCTGGAGACTGCAAAGTATCATTGAAGCTAAATTTTTCAAGTTACTCATTTTACAGCAGTCTAACCCCTTACAAGCCTCGACAACAATCCTTTCCGCAGGAAACGAACTATTGTGGAAACACGGTGCTCCAGGTGCAACAGCCCAATTGCACTAAACGTCTGAGCGGGTCCGGCGTGTGCACCGGGTCAGGAGTGATTTTTCGCAATCAATAACTTCACTGTTTACGCGCTGTTTCCTCCGTCGTTCGCGAGAGCATCCAGCCTGCTGCCCGGCTGACGTTGTAATTACATTTTCCCCAGCTTTACGGCCGATTCCTCGCGAAAACCGGCTTACGATCGATCCGTCGAAATAATTTTACAAACGACCCAGTCGGTTTCGCTGACAAACGAAAGCAGGAAGCGACGAGCAAGTTGCCGCCGCGTTGATACTGTTTGTCGCATACTTAAAATATCGACATCAATGCGACTGCTGCACCGCAACAGTATCGACATAATCCACAAAAAGAGGTGCATACAGCGAGCCATGAAAGCGCATTCGGACACTTTGAAATGAAAAGTTTTATGCTTACAAAGTGTACGTCTCTCTCGTATTATGAATTACAAAATCATTTAATTTCTATAGTGACTTATAAGTTTCGTATTTTATGTTTGTTCCGTAACGTGAATATTATTTGTGAATAATGTTTTAGCGAGATCAAGCAAACGAACTGAGTGAAATGAAATTCGAACGATGCATTATAAATTCGATTCCTAATTCAATCATTGTAGTAAACATCAAACATTATTTAATGAATTTAATGATTTAATGACTAACGGTTGGTATAAATCATTTTCAATGAACCGTTTAATGACTTGTTCCGCAAGACCTAAATGGTTTAAGCGAAACATATAACTGTTTTAAAAAAGCAGAAGGTAACTGCTTAATTCGATCCCCGCTGTAAATCCGTCGGTCCGGCGCTGTTAAAGTGCTGCTAAGTGGACGACATCGTTTATTATTAATTTTCCGAGAGCGGGTTCAATTAAATCGGCGTTTCGAGGGGAGTGAGGGCAAAAAGTTACCGGACATCGGATCCACGGGTGCCCGTTCTAACCCGCAGCCGTCGTATCCCGTAATTCGTCCACATCGACGACGAGTTCCTCCTTTTCCATTCGACGGCCGCCTATCGTTTTTCTACCGATGCATCTGGCGCTTTACAGCTCGCAGTTTATTGCGGACGGAGCCCTGAGCTTTTTGCCCGATTGATCGAAGGCGGTTCGAAAGTTTTAGACTCCTCTCGGCCGCCACTAGCGACTGATGAGACACTGTCACGCTTTTTGCACGATATACTTCTGCCGGTCTTGAAACAGTAGTTCATCAAGATTCTATGACCGCGATCGTACGTTACCCGCCTCCCTTCGACCGATACATTATCGTGCCTCCGTCGATCCTCCCGACGAAAGAATTTTCATTGCGGCGGGTTCCGAGCTCTCTTGCCCGAGGGGCTCCTTTAATAACTCCGCAACCTAGTTAACTCCCGACACATTCCCCGGCCGTCTTGTTTTTTCGAGGGCTGTCGGTGGACAAGGTTGCACGTACGATGTTGCATCGAAACATTTTATCGGGGACGACGCGATCTCATTGAAAACGATGGGAGCTTTATGAGGACGTTTGTAAGAAGATGTACTGCAAGCGGGATCGTAAAATCTTATAGGCGATGTAGCAGTCTTCTATCTTATCCAACATATTCATTTTCTTCGTAGCTGACTACAGTCTCGGTAGAAAATGGTACAAGCACGATACTCGTATAGGAAATAATGTATGAACAAATCTAAAATTATTTCAAGAAATAGACATTTGTTTCTTTCCGGTGTTTGCCGTAATGTTTATTTTGTCTGGAATAGAAAACATCGGGATTCGAGCCAGCTTCTACCAGTGCAAAAGGGTTAGCGGAGGAGCTGCAAAAACGGGAAAGATAGTAATAGTATGTTGCCAAAACCGTATCCAGCAGTTACAAATCTGAGGCATTGTAGTTGATTTTGAATGGACAGTGGTTCGGATAGGCGGGGTCCTTTCAGACCCTCGTCAAGCGATCGCCGTTCCTCCAGTTTCCCTAATACTATACGTTTCAGTTCGTCCCCCTGATCCTCTTTTAGATCTGCACGGGTACAGGCGGGTACGGGCGACAGGCTCACTCCCCCGCTTGTCGGACGCGCTTTTAGAAATGCATTTAAACTTCCGCTTGGTTGTGCCCTCCCCCTGCGTCAGAACGCGTTTCCACGTTCTCTCTCCGCGGCGGTTGTCGCGTCTAGACAAGGCCTGTCTGGATTTCCGGTGGAAAAAGCTCTGCGGGCTTTTTGGTGTCGAGATCGCTTCTCTCCTCTGGAAATGTCCCCGTGCTGCAATTCCGGTTACTTGAACCTCCTTACGCCCCGATGAACGAAAATGACGGCAAGTCCGTTCGGCTACTCGTTACCTCGTCCATCTTCCCGTAGATGCTCGGACAAATTGATACAAGTGCGCGACACAAATTGCAGCACCGGACAAGCTTGATTCGGGCCGGTCGCGTTTTATTGGCTCGCCGAACCACTGCTGCACTGGCAGTGATTTGCCGGAGGATCCGTAGTCGTTCGATGATACGTTCTGCAATTAGATCGATGATCCTGCGTTCGATTTAGTTGAACTACGGGGAGAAGATGTACATCTGTATGAACAAGTTTGAACAGGTGTGAACACATTTGAACAAGTTTTAATATGTTCGCAGATGTTTGAACCGATTGAACAGATCGAACATGTTTTACCAACATTGATTATTACCAGCGAAAAGTGGACGTTGCAATTTTTAATTTTCTGAAAGAATAATCACAGCGAAGCCATTGATTTTCGGTACCTGTACCGAAAAAGATCTGTATAACAATTGCTTTAGTTTGCTTCCTAATTTCCTCTAGAAATACTTTTATTGATAATTGTGTCTGTTCAACGTGAGGTATAGCTGGTCTAATGGATTGTCTCGTATTTTCTGTTTCAGATGTGAACTGTTGCCAGAAGTATTATCGATTCGCATTACGTATGAAGTAATTGGAAATCGCAGTGGGCAAGGTGAGGTTTGCACATCGGTTTTGCCTCTTTGTTCGACCGCAAGGGAGCTCCGAGCAACCGAGAATCGCTTCCAGTTGCACGAGCTGGCAAAACTTCGGGGATTTTGCATGAGATTTCGTCGCGCCGGTGGCCGTGCTCGAGATACCGCGTTAATATTTCAAGACAGCGAGATCAAAGAGACGAGATACACGGTTCCTGATATTTTCGAGCGTTCCAGAGGCGGGAACTCGAAGTAACTCGACTCGTTTAGCGTTCTACGCCGGCGGACACGGTGTAACTCGCTCCTCTATTAATTTCTTGCCAGACTTTCCTTAACTGAACCGTTCAGGAATTTCAATTTTGCCGGAGACATTTTGTTCTCGCTGCGTTCTCGCTGCGTTCTCGCTGCGTTCTCGCTGCGTTCTCGCGTCTATAACCATTTGGACAGTTCTGGACACCTAAGTAGCACCAGTCGTTTTAATTTCTTTTTTTGTTGATTCTTATCTTCGAAGCGAAGCATAGAAACTGTCAAAAAATTATTTTTCTTTGCGAGTTTTTCTCATTTTATTATTGTTTTATATGGTACTCTCCGATTTTCTCCCCAGTTTTTTATCTCGGAGTGTTTTTAAAATTATTCTGAACATATAATGAATAATAAAAAGTGATTTAATATTTCATGTGGAAATGTCCAAACATTTATGGAAGGCAATGTATGCCTGAAAATGGGGTACATATAGATAGTAATTAGATTGTGGATTCTCTGTTTTTTACCTCTAAGTGTTTTAAAATAATTCTGAACATATAATGAATAATGAATAATAAAATGTGATTTCATATTTCATGTGGAAATGTCCAAACATTTATGGAAGGCAATATGTGTCTGAAAATGGGGTGCATATAGATAATAATTAGATTGTGGATTTTCTGCATTTATGATAAAAATAAGTAGATCAAAAACAGCAGGAGATTATTAAGAATTTAAGAAAATTTTATTTGACTCCCGTTTGTTGTAACTAAAGAAGACAATATTTATCTCGCACAAAGATCCACAGTCTAGCGATGAGAACGATATTGTGTAAATAATTCGATATTGGATTTTCTGTTGCAGGATTCCCGGCTGCCGCGACGTTTCTCTCTACTTATTATCAAGAAGTATTTCTTACTATCGCAATGTACTCCGTAACACGGTGTCCAAACTAAAATAAACGGTTATTCGTATTTTTGAGAATCGTGATAGCTTCGTAGTGTGCAAATGTAATTAGGGCAAAACTAAGAGGAAGAAAAACGAAACACAGAAAAAACAAGCGAGACGAGGTCGACGGAAGGAAAATGGACAAAAAAAAAGAATGAAAAGATACTCAAGAAGCGTAATAGGAAAGGAAGACGGACACGCGCTCGAAACGTATACATGTACACAAGCGATACAGTGTTACACGAACGCGGACAAACATACACACATGCACATATATACAGGAAGGAACACGATACACACCGAGCATACTACCTTTATTAACTCGTAATTGCAACGAAGTAACAAGTTTTCTCTCTTTCTACTCGACACGATAGTTTAATCCAATGATCGACTATTAAAGAATTGCGAAAGATTAAATTCAACGGGGAGATCCTCCCCGGGCGAAAGATTGTCTCTTGTTTCGTCGGGCGGAGGTTATTTACTGTACATAGCGAGAGTTTTGTATATTTGTAAAATAGATAGGGCATTTTATTATAAACAATAAAAGTTATTTATATATATTTTAATCACAACATCGCTGAACGATCTCCTTTCTCCCGTCGCTATTCTAACCGCCTAGCTTGCCACAAACGACCAGAACGATGATCCCGTGCACGTCATGCGCTCACTGAGGGATAACAAGTTTCGCCAATACGGTACGTATATAAAAATCATTTTCGAGGAAATCGTCCCCGCACGTTTATTCAAATTCACATTTCCAGAGCGTACGAACTTTTCATTTCTGTCGCGCAATTTATTGCAGTCTGAATATTGGAACTTTCTGTCCTGTTATTTTTATTTTATTGTCTATATGTATATTAAACCGTAAAAACTGATGAAACACATTCGCTCCGGTGAAATGCGCCGCTACCCACAATGCAATCACCGCCTGTCAAGAAATCTACATACCTATTCATAATCGAACTTCTACTAGATATTCCATATGTATATATGTATAATAATCTACTATCTTTTTAAATGTGTACTACGCTTTCCAATCTCTAATAAATCTCGTCCTAAAATAATTCCATCTTATATCATTTTCTTCATTTTATAGATGTGAAATTGATATAACACCTCATACAATACTTAAATGTTCAGTAACTGATTAGATAGCAAGACATTTAATAATCTAAACAATATTTTGAATAATGGTATAGCAATTTTTAGTGCTAGGTGCTAGGGGTTAATTTCTAGAAGCAGAAACCTGAAGCGGCTGCAGCATCGAGATTAATTATCCTCGAGGCGTCTCGGTTAAAATTTTCTGCAATACTCCTAGCAAGATCGATGATCGTCTGCCATTTAATGGAACACGGTGTTCCTGTCGTAATTGTCGCGAGACAGGTGGATAGGAGGGCAGTTTCCCGAGTTGTCAAACGCGATCTCGTTGAAACGGTTGTGTCGCGGGGGTGGCAAGAGCAGAAAGGCCACACACGCGCCGGCTATTTGTTTGTTCCAAATTTCCACGGGCATTATTAATTCCCGGGCGGTATAGAGAGACGCGGCCGCGCGCGGGCGGCAATGTCCATTACATTAACTTGATTGAGAAACATCGGGGCAACAAGTGCGCGTATTACCGATCGGGCAAATGAAATTCGTATCACGCGGCCCGTCAACACCATTCTCCGGATATTTTTTAGGCCCCGTTGGTCCAGAGCAGAGCGTGGAGGCCGCGCTATCAACATGATTCCTCCGTCGGGAAAAATAATTATTTTCCGATGCCGGTGACGCGTGATTTGGAAACAATTATTGGGTTCGAGAACGTTTCGGCGAGTGACACGTCGACAAACGTGCTCGAATAAACGCACGCGCGGCCGAATAGAGGAGAAAATACGGCGACTAGGTTTCGCAAGGAGAGAGAGACATTTGCACATAAATTGTCATGAAAATTTGATTCCACCCACGGCGAGGTAATGCGAACGGTGACTTCAATCATCCTCCCTTATTCGATTGAAGCCTTACACGTTCTCCTGGTCCGCGGAATGCGGCGAAACGAAGTCACACTCTTGCCGGCAACAATTAATTACTCGGTGCTCTGGTTCGCGCGCATAAACTACGGTACCACCGCGTCTAAAAAGCAAACCCCGGTTCAAGTCATTCCCCAGGCTTCCACGAGTCACGATGCTAATATCTTCCTCCTTCCGAGACTCTTCCCGTAAATCGCGGCACGCTTGGAAATTATTCAATTCATATATTTGCGAAATCAACAGATGGAATCATTTCATGAAATCTAAGTAGTCATCTCGGTGAAACAAAGACTGGCGTGTTAAGACCCTCCGTTAAGATTGTTTTCTTTTTCTCTCTCTCTCTTCTTCTATCTTCTAATGCAATTTGTTGCGCTTGATCAAATTTCAAGCTCGGACAGTGAATAGTAAAATATTTAATCTTGAAAATATATATCCGACCATTTTCAAGCTAATCCGATTATAACGGAGAACCGCATTTTCACAAAAAAACTAACACCACTATAACAACAGCTACATCGAGTTGTTTTATAAGCTTATGGCAGGGATCGAAAAAAATTCTGAACGAAGAAAAATTTTATTTTAACAACAAGCAATTCTTTTAATACAAAAAATATTGTACATTCGTTTTTATTAAAAATTCATATTTTAATATCGGACTACAATCAACCATTAGTCAAATCAATGTTTTACATGTGCTTTTCGTCTTTAAAAAACCACATTCAGTAAAGTGGCAATATCATTCCCAATCGGTGATATCTTTCAATAAAAAATTTATAGGATCTCTACCAAGTATCTGTTCTATATATTTTCGGGTCAGGCGCAACCCCTAACTGCAGAAGAAGCGGGCCCGCGCTTCTCAATAATTTTCTATGGAAAGATCAGCGGAACACGATAATTTACCGGTGGAAAAACTCGCGGGGCCTTGTCGCGAGCGTTTTGTCACGGTAAACAGTGGACTGTGCTTCGTCGAATCCCGCTTCCGAGGTTGAACCCGGCGCGGGGGCGTTTTCTTGAAATATAGGTTAATACATCTCCGTGAGTCGGGGGCTGAATCGCAGCTCCGTATCGCCGAGCTATCTTTTATGGCGTGCTCTCGCGGAGTGCGGCACTCGCGCGCACTTGCCACATGTCATAAAGGGTAGTTCTTGGGCGCAGTAATTACACGGGCTTTGCTGAAAGCTGCTTGCACATCCGTAAAGGCAGCCCAGGTCCCACTTTTATAATTATTCGCCGTAGACCCGCGACTCGGAAAATTACGAGAAGTCGCCGAGTGCATCGCCGCCGTAATAACAGGTCCCGCCGGGAAACCTTGTTACGCTTAATTCTTTGTCCAACCCCCGCAGCCTCCCATCCCCGTGCGCTGCCGAGCATCCTCCCTCGGTCACCGACGATGGCTCTTCAACCTCCTAACGATCGAATTATATTTATAATTACGGGATTCTGCTGCCGGGATCCCGTCGGAAATATCCGGAGCAATTAGAGCGTCTCTTGTTCGAATTACCTTAACCTTTGGCCGAGTGTTCGATATTTTGCACAGCCGGCGGCCATTTCGACGGCTACGCTGAAGTAGCTCGCTGAATCTCATAAATGAGATTGCTATACAATGCGACGCCGTATCTCGCGCATAAGTCACCGGCACTATCGACCCGCTGAAGCTGATTCAATATAATAATTGCAAAACTCCCACCCTTTGGTCGTATTACTGGGAACTTTCTGACTCTTCTCGTTCACCGAACATTAACTGAAATGCGAAGCTTGTATTGAGCTCGAGTAATAACGTTCTTTTTTTTTATCAATGCGATTACTTCAAATTCTCGTAAACTCCATTATTCAATACATATTTTCCGTAACTTAACATGAAAAACTTTTTTTTATTTAGCATACAAATAAACAATTATAATAGACGCATTAAAATAGTTTCATTGAATATTCTTCACCGCGGCTGCATTCAGAGAGAGTCGTCTTATTTGTTCCATGTTCTGTGTCACGTCCATAAGCTCCTGGTGAAATCTTAAAGCATTGATTCCTCACAGCACAGTCCAGCCTTCCAGCTAATTGGAAGAAACAATAATTACAAAAATGGTCCCCGGCCGGTCTAGTGAGTCGCATCAGAAAGACGCAAAAGGACTGGGGTTGTCGCACCATTATAAATTTCATTATTTTCCTCTCGGCGCGGAATATTAACAGAGATTCAAACAGAGTCGGATTATCCGTCTGTTTTCTGCTGTGTTTGCGCGTTCGTTTTTCAGCTGCATCTTGAAACAGTGAAATATTAATACCTCCGAGTATGAAAGCAGTAGGGAAAGTCGACTCGCAGAGGTAGGAGGAGAAAGAAAAATCGTTGGGCGTGGTCTCTGACATACAGAGGATTGTGTCTGCATCGAATTTAAAAAATCGCAGGTAGCGAGGCCGGGGATTCGTAACACACAGACATAATTCGTTCGCGGGGTCTGGCTCTCGTTTTCCGTCAACTCCACTTTTGGTTGCCATTTGTGTCGCGCAATAGAGTGCGCTGCTCCTGACAGCACTTCACGTCCCCTGCGCCCGTGCGCTTTGTCCGTCGTTGGGCTCTGACAATGAGACACGGGGCTCGCGATATGAATGAATCCTTCCCCAGCCCCTCGGGTTCATCCCCCTCGGGCTGCAAGTGCAGATCACCCTTACCCCCGACCCTCCTATGCACATCCGATTCCAAGCCGAAATCATTTCATCCCCCCTCTCCCCAAGCTCTCCGCCCCTTTTTCTCTCTCCATTCTCTTTAGCAGTCTCTTTTTCTCTCTTTGGATCACTCTCCCGGACCGCTCTTATTTCCGCCAATGAAGTCAAAAGTTCTCGAGCTTGCCTAGCACTTCGGGGGCGTTGATCATTGCCTCCTGATTGCAGCTCCGCAGCTCCCCGTTTATTCTAGCTCTTCCGATAAACGCCGCTCTTTAACCGGTACCCTTTCGACAGCGCTCATTCTCAGGAAGATTGATGATTGTAATCCGCTGATGGGAGCTGAAAAGATCGGCCCGGGGTGGAATGCATATTTTATTGCTCGGAAGATTGACCCCTGCTACTCGACACGCCCGGGGAAAGTGCACGGCGAGCCGAGCAATTCGTACCCCCGCCATTGTTCAGCGGGAATCGCGATTTGTCGTCGCTGGATCCCATTCGACGAGAAATTGCTGGGTTGATCTCCTATGTGCGTTTGCTAATTGCTAATTTCGAGGAAGAAATCTAAAATGAATTTTTCTATGAATTTTTTAATTGGACTCCTTACTTTTTACCGCGTAGACTTTATGAAGTTGCTAAATTGAGTTGGTGATTGTTAAAACAAAATTCTTGGATCACTTTTAACAGCCTTCTTGCATCTGATAGCTTCTAACAAATGGATCGCAAGTTTGATTCGGTTAATAGATTGTAATAAAAATTGATTGCTAAAAAAATTGTCTCCCTACGAGCGCCGCTCTTGGTCTCGTAAAAGTTCTTAATGCGGCCGTATTTATTACAAATAAAATGTTAATGGCGCTCCTTATTTTGACATGACAGCTAAATTGGTCCACGAAAGCCATTCACCCTACCACAATGCCTCCAGATCACACATGGGTGCTCGAAATGGGGCGAACAGCTATTGTGACTGTCGGTCTGTCTCATTGTTAGACCCCTTCTTTCAACAACTTTGTGTGTAATTCTGTACATTAGTGTACTTAAATTGCAGTGTTCATTTTAGAAGTATTATTTTTATTCTCGCTGTAGGCGAATTGGAACCCTCGGGTACGTTTGATGAAGCATTTAAATAGATGATGGTATGGTATGGAGCACTATTGACACCTAGAAACGTCACACACAAATTACTATTTTTATCCTTACTGCAATTCATAAAAAGACGAAAGAAAACCGCGGGGGACGTTTTTGACGAAGCATTTAACTAGATCATGGTTCAATACGAAGCGCGATTGACATTTAGAAATGTCACAAATCATTTACTATTTCTATTCTTGCTGTAATGGATTAAGAGACGCAATAAGACCCTTGAATGCGTCTGATGAAGCATTTAAATAGAACCTGCTGTGGTATAAAGGACGGTTGTCACAAGAAATCCCTTGGAAAAGACTGGTACTTGAAAATGTAAATGTTTCGTGGTTTGCTTGTTCTTAATTAATATGAGAAACTATATTTATCAATCGTGCCTGTTTCGAAAGATCATTATGTCCACAATCAATATTTTTCACGTTTTCCTAAAAAATGGTGCCTCTACATCAGGGGGTGGGAGAAGAAAACGGGTGGCATTTGGCAAATCGCTTAACCATCCAGCACAGGTTCGCGATTGCTAGCCAAATTGCAAGCGGATTAGGAGGTCCCATTACAGTTAAAATCATTTCTCCATCGGTCAGTAACATCGATGGAGCGTTATTCGTAGCCGCCAACTGTTGCTACGAGTTCGCTCGCGGCCTGCGACCGGTTTTTAAACAATGAAGAGGCTGGAATAGCTCTCGGGCCGTAGATCGCGGATAGAGAGCCTTCAGGGATATAATGGCACGTTTGAGCGCAATTCTCGGTGTAACCGGCGGTATTGCTTTATGCGGATAATGAAGGCTATCGGCTTTGTATGGTTCATACGGATATCCGCGATATTTGGATAATACAAGTGCCATTGTGACTCGGATACGGGCCCGATACGGGCTGGCCAATTTATGCAGAGAGAAAGAGAGAGAGAGAGAGGGAGAGAGAGAGAGAGACCACTGTTATATCCCACCTCACCACTCGAATATTTTCTTCGGTATTAACCATCGACGAGTGCGCGGTTCGCCGCGGGGAACACGAGCCAAGCAGTCGTGTAATGCGGCGGATGAAGGAGCACTCGACTGCAGATTATTGTTCGATTCTGAAGTGGATCCGCCCCCGCGATCGTAATTGCTCTACCACAGACAACCCTCGCAAGGATATTGCTTCCCGATGATACGTATTTAACGTCTACTTAGCGGGAATATTCTGAAAAGACAATAAAAGCTGCGGGAACAATAACCCGCAGCATTGGAGAAGCGTACCTGGACAACGAGCCGCGGTTGCTTCCTGCAGGTGGTCTTCGAGATGTCTGGTGCTGTAAAACAACGATGGAGGATGTTACTCAAAATTGTATATGGCGTAATACAGCCGAAATGAGGGGGAGCTTAAGTCATCAATTCCCTGGCTTCCACTTCGTTCGTAAAAGGCGGTCCTGGGACCAAGTATACTATAATTTCTGCCAATATTCACTCAACGATTTTTAGCTCGGAAATTGACCGTCGAATTAAATTCTTTTTTTCATTTTTTAGGTCCGGTCTCTGCTGTCACATTTTTTCTTATTAAATTCTCTCTGTCTACTGTTTAATGCTCTATCTACTCAATCTTATCCCAAAAATAAAACTTCGTAGTCCATTCACTTGACATTCGTACACAGAAGAGTCTCTGACGAGTCAGACTGTTTTTGGCGTAAACTTGTCAGCGAACAGTTAGCAGACCTGAACAGTCAGAGCCCACGGCTGAAGCTCGTTGAAGGGACACCAATGGACGATTGTATACAGTCGATCGCCGATCCATGGGAACCCGTAACACCGAAAGAATTAACGCGGCGAGTGGATCGAATAAACGGTGACCGCGTGGCTGTTCCCCAAGCTCGCCGACTCCTGTACATTACCATGTAATATAAGAGGACGCGACGAAATTTATACGGTTATTTGTCCCATAGGTAGGTGTACGCGTCGAGGCGAATGGACTGCGCGAATGGTCTATATATCTTCCCTTCTGCTGGCTGCCTTCCTTCCTTCCTTCCCGCCGCGTCGAGCGTCAAGGTCCAGCCGACTCACCTATACACACGCTCGTGATACGGATAACAAGGCGGTCATTCTTTCTTATTTCCGACCGAGCCGCAGCCGCGAATGCTGATTTATTTCGCCGCGCCGGATCATACAACCCCGGCCTCCTCGATGATTGTGCGATGTGCCCCGTTAATGACGCTGGAACACGACCTTGATGGCCACGCGAACGCTATCCATTAGGGAAGCTGCTCTCGTGCGGCTTCTCGAGGGACTGCCGGTTTCTGAGGGGTCAAGGACAAATTTCTTCTATGCAGTGACTGTAGCTCTATCAAACAATTTTTTACTTACAATTAGTTCCTGTGAGAAAGTTATCATGGCAACCTTTTGAGGACAACAAAATGTATGTGTATGCGTGTAGTCCTTGTTGCCGAAAAACAAGGTGAGGCCCCGGCGAAAACCGTGTCCGGAATTAACGATTATCTATTAAGGGAGTAGACTACTTTTACCAGGATTGCAAGAGTGCGGGGTTCGCGATCTCATTTCTCGATAATACAAAAATGGGGGTTTTCAGTAATCAAAAACGCTAGATGAAAGATCGATCTAGGGCACTATCGCTCTCAAAAATCCTATTTGTTCGTTTACGAGGCGTAATTTGCATTATTCGGAAGCACGTAGCTATGAAAATAGCTCAGTTGCATGCTTCAGAATAATGCAAATTACGCCTCGTAAACGAACAAATAGGATTTTTGTTATTATCACATTTTGTTATAGTCAGTATCTCCAACAGTTTCACTTTTAGATAGGTACTATCAAACAACTTTTTACTTGCAATTAGTTTCACTTTTGGATAGGTCTACTAATTTAATGTTCACATAAAATCGATCACAATAACAATCAAATAACGTAATTCTAGAACTAAATGTTCCACAGGCTGTTCGAACAAGCTAAAAAATTCATTTATCCGAACAAATCATTAAACATGTAAAAATAATTAGAAGATCGGCCCGCATTTTGATTCGGCTGGCATTCAAATAAACCCTGGTACCGAGCCACGGGTACATACCACTTATCTTCCGCTATTTGCATTCCCCACTCTCCGGAATTTTCGCGCTTTATTCCAAAGTCAAACAATCCCGGATCAAATTGACCTTCCAGTTCGCGTGTCGACGCGGGTCTGGGGTTTAGGTGTCTGCGGGTCGCGTGAAACGCCGCACCGCCGCGCCGTGCCGAGGCGGGAACGCGTGTTTTTCATCGAGTGCCGCCGACAACTTAACGAGCGCGATATTTGCGACTTTCGCCAGGTAAAACGACTTCGAACCGTGCCAGTCAGTCTGCGTGGAACGCTAGACGAGGCTCGCGTGACACTCGAACAGCCGCGTGCGGGAACTTTTATCGCGGAAAACGCTGTCGGTGCAACGAACTCGATCGTAGGGCTGCGAGTTTGCGGGCTTATTTACTGCATTAGGCCGTTACGCGGTTGGCAGCCTGAAAAAATTGACTCTGAGAATTTTTTCCTTAAATAACAGGAAGACTTTATACTTTCAAGAGAGACACACTAGCTCATGAATTATAATTGATTTACATTATCAGCACCGTAACAAATGTGCACATTATTTCGCAAGATACATAGAGAATCGATCTAAGAGTTGGTAAATATTCGCGAAACGCCAGTCAGAAAATTTTACCTCGGATTTTTTCGTCGAGACGGATGCGACTGCATCGCCCCCAGGTGCATTTTTAATCAAGAACCCGTCCCTTCCGCGGCAAACTCGTTCCCTCTTGGCGGCTTCTGAAGAGGCTCGCGTTTCGACGGAGTTTATTTACGGTTTTCTGATCTAAAATGGAAATAGGGACGAACACAACAAGTCGATGATAGTTGGATGCGAAATTTGTAGCACGCCGGGGAACATGAAAAACTTGTAGCACCACCTGAGCCTCTCTATACACGCGCGCGAACAGGAACGTTCCCCGTTGGAATTTTACCGAGCAATTTTCACTTGGAAACCCCGCGAAAAAAAGAATCGGCGAACTTTGAATATTCACCGTCGCGCGCGCACACGCCATCCTCGCGAACGCTCGAACTTCCGCAATTTCTTCCCCGTAGCCGGAGTGAAAATTGACTGTTAAAATTCCGCAGTAATATTTAGCTCCACTTGCACGTTGCTCGGGGAACCCTTGCTTTCTTCGCTCGTTGCGAACCTCGATGCATCGGACGCGAATAAAAATGGTTAAACTGAAGGAGAATGCTCGGTGCGGCGAATCAAGCAGCACTGTGTTCGAACGAATATTTATTGGCTTGTATTTTACTTTAATGTGATTAAAAGCACAAATAATCTACCGAAGAATTTGCTCAACAACGTTCAATTTACCGCAGCCTTATTTACGCGAGTAAATTATTTCTACGTCTAGTATGTGCGTAACTTTTTAATCTTGAGTTTCAGCAACAGCCTTCATAATTATAATATTTTATTAAACGCAGCATATCCTCTAATAAAATATGCAAAAAAGCATTCTCACTGAAAAGTTATAAATCCTCTGGATATCGTAATGTACAATTATAAATTGAAACAACGATACGCTGAAAATTAATGTGATCCTTTTTACATGAAATATAAAATCGTGGACGTCGCGCGTGTGTAAGGTTGGCAGCGAACGTGTTAAGAAAACAAATATAAAATAAAATAATTAAGAACCGAAGCTTCCACGCGTTATTTAAACCCTTTCAACCATTAAAAAATAAGAATGGATACAACACTGGCAAAATAAGAGAAGATATTGCATGATGGAAATAGTGTTTAACTCATCAAAACATAATTGAGTCAATGTCCCACGAACGCAGCAGAATTAAAAAAGAAGGTACACGAAAGATGAAGTTCGAGGAACCAAGAGCTAATACAAAAGAACACATAAGACAAATATGGAAGTTCGACTCGAGCACGGAATACAGATCTGCGCGTGTTCGAGCGCCCAAATGAAATTTATTTACCGTAGAAAAACGCGCGATTTTATGCGTAACGTCAAGCAATCACGTTCGCCGTTCCGCGAGGACCACCCGGAACACGCGGGATTGATTTACGTGCGGAGGTTTTGCGGCGCGCATAATTAAACATTTTTCCTTCGATCGGAAATTTAATTACCGCGGCGCAGCGTGTCGGGTTCCGCACTTTTATCCGGACCGCGCCTCCTAATTAAGTTAATTTCGTTGGACCGCGAGAGAAAGAGAGGGTGAGAGAGTGCCGCGTCTCGACGTCGGAGAGCGGTTTCGCGCGGAATGGACGAATTCTCCGGCCTGTTACGCGCCGTTGCCGGATGCTAAAAAGTAGCCTTCCTCGGCTTCCGTGGCGTCCAATTAAACAGCCCGCCACGAAAAATAGTAATTGTCTTGTCTCGCCGGCCGCAAAAACCGGGCCCCGGAGCCGAGGGAACCGTCTAGGCCGGGCCTCGCGTTTTTCCCGCGGACGATTTAATCGCGGCAGAGAATGCGGCACACGCACGCGAGCATAGCTTCTAGCCGATCTGCCGATCTGCTCGGACGATTCCGTGGCGATGGAGGTGAGACTTAACGCGCCTATGACGAGAGAGGATGGTAACGAGCATAATCGCCGGCTTCTAACACGCAAGCGGCAACGGGGAAAACGGGACCGGCAATGAACAGATTGTTTCTGAGGATCGGGACCCCAACATTCGATTGCACATTGTTTCTTTGTCCCTTTGTTCCCAGCACGTCGGAAGCCGAAGCTATGTTTCTGAAAACTTTACCATTGCTTCTGTTAGCAAACAGCGTAATAGCCACTCTAATATACTTCTGTTTCGTTAAAAATCACTTAATTCGAAGCGGCGTACGGTGTCATTTTCTTCAAATCATAGTTAGATTTTCATTGTAATTTTCTTTTTCAATATCGCAGATGATAAAAGTCACACATTTTTAATAGTTTATAGTTTATAGCCTCCCACTTGATATCTCTCGAAGTAGTTCCTAAGCTAAAGTTCTCAACAGTAATTTTTTTAACAGAGAATTGGTCTAGAAACAGACTGAATTTCGAGAAAAAGATGGCTGGAAGGAATCCCGCGAAGTAGCACGATCTCCTAATGTATAAATGATGAACTTTATCACGGATCGGAAGCGACCCGCCCCCAGGCTGATCGCCAGACAATCCCCCATCCGACAATTAAAGGAATTGCAGGTTCGTTTTTTAGATTCGCGCGTTAACAGGTAATTATTTCCTGTTCGCTTGAAAAAGGAGGGTAGGCATCGACCGGGCTCCGCGCTGGTTCTGTTCGATGAATCTTGAATTTTTTTCCATAATGCATGTGAGACACTTCATTACCAACTGGTAACTTTGAAAAGAAACTTTTGCAAGGTGTGTGCGCGCAAGAGAGAACACGGGAACGTCGTCATCGTTTCCCGTCCCTTCCGCGAGGGTCCTCTCTCATCTCGTTCGGAGTTTCATTAAAAAAGGAAGCGCGCCATGGCAATATCCTGGCACGTTGGTGTGCGACAAGAAAATTAACGGCGTCGTAATCCAGTCACTTACCCGCGGCCACGACGAAGTCAATTCACACCGGATTCGGTTAAGCGACTCGTTACGATCCCCGCTGCCCCATTACGATTCGCCCGAATCCTGTAATTCCGCGGCACGCGGAATAGGTTTTTCGTGCCGGCGAATGCGATCGTTTCGTGGAACGTCCTGTACGAAAAAAAGCCCCGAGATCCACCGAGCCGTGTATACAGGGTGTCAGTGAACCGGCGAGTTGGTAATGCGACCGGGGACGTTGAAATTTCCAGCTAAAAAACGTGTCGAGTGCATAGGATGGTGTTTCTTTCCCGGAACTTTTTCCAGGAGAAACTGTGTGAGAGATTCTCTCGTGATTTTTACCCTTAGTGTTACCCGTGTTTCCATAGTTTGCGATGAAGAAATAAAATGAAATTTCTTTCTTGCCCATTAACATTGACTATTTCTCCATCATAATCCTGATGCTCACGAAACAAATTATTAACGAAGCAATATTAATGTACGAAATCCACAGTAAATGAAAAGAAGTTACACTTTCCATTACCACAAAAATTTTATACTTGCCATTTTCTTGCGACTTTCCGGCACATATTCGTTGTTGTACACATGTCGGTTGTTAGGTCGTACAAGTTTTCCGCCACCCTGTATATGCACGTAGGCGCCTGGAGGTCGTTGCCGTTCGAAGGGCAGCCTTGAAACATGTCGAAAATAATTGAGCCGAACGGCCTTACTTCCAGTTTGTTACACTTGCCATCTCGCCGTGCTGCCGACAGTTGTTGCTCGCGGACCGTGCCGTCGTAAAGGCGACCGCGTCGAGGAAAAAGCGTCGACAACGAAGAAAGCCTGGTCCGAGGAGGCAAGAGGAACACGAAGAAGAGGAGAGGATAGAGACAGCGAGATAGAGTGACACAGAGAAAAAGAGAGAGGGAAGGTAGTGCAGCCGAAAAGGGGGGCGGGGAAGCGAGGCCGCGTTTTGCTCGAGTCGCTTTCTCGAGCAACGAGAACCGTGCTCCGGGCATTAAGGAAGAGCACAGGAATTCCGAAAGTTTGTTAGTTTGTCAGCGGAGAAAAATGCGCGCTATCAGCGACCGTTGCACCGCCGCGTGTTCCGTATTAGCGGTGTTCACGGCGTCGCCCGTTTTCCCCACCCTCCGCGCGCCGCGAAAACTACCCCCGTTTTTCCTCGGCCACCTGAGAACTTTGATCTCCGCTCCGCCGCCGACTAATGGACAAGCTTGTAAATACTAGGACCAGACCGCAAAGCCGAAGCCCTCCTTCCGCGGCTTTAGGACGAAACTGCCCCCTAAGGGCGGTTTCCAGTGTTCTATCCGATTTGCGTTTCTTCCCCGATCTACGGCAACCCGATCCCGCCAACTCGTTTGATCTCCGACTCGGACGCGACGCGCACTCGACCCTAAATTTAATCCTTTCTTCGTCTAGGCCCTTGCAACCCTGTCCTCCTGGTTTTGAGGTTCCCCGTTTGTTTAAATTTACACGATGTTCGTTCTAGACACTCGACCCGCGGGATTGTTGGTTTTGATGGGCTGCTCTTGGAAAGATTAGTGATGTATTCGAGAGTTTAACTACGGTATCGAGTGTATCAAAATTGGGTATTAGAATTTATTCGATGATAGTGATCACAATCTCCTGCGAAGTACCATGTTGAACTTCTCTTTCGCTTTAGATGTGTGCTGGCTGAAGATTAGAAGGAATCAAGTCCTCCATTGGTCGCCAGGATTCTGGTTGTATGTGGTGCGAGCTACATTCTGAAAATTGAACGGATCACCAAGAGAAGTCAGGAACCGAGTCTTTCTGGTTTTGAGGTTCCCCATTCGTTGAAATTCACGTAATGTACGTTTCAAAGACTCGTCTCACAGGTCTGGTCGGGTCTGCTGGGTAGCTCTTGAAAAGATTAGCAGCGTATTCAAGATTCTAGCCACTTGGTGCATTTCTAATTTGGTAGATCGACCCATGTGAGATGTACCAAGTGCATCAAAATTGGGTGCTAGAATTTTTTCTGGTATGATAATAATGAATTAAATTTAATTGCAAAAATGCACAAAATGTATCTTTTTTAAACCTCGTTCACATTGAAGGGATGAGTACCTGAACTGCAGTATACTATATTGGTCACACATGAAACTAATTCTGACAGATAAAAATAGTATAAGAGCAATTCGCATGTTTTTTCAACCGCGCCAACATCGTACAAAAACATTGAAAAAAAATGTTGCTTCTCCCGTATTTTTCTAACAAATGTTTACATTGGAAAGGTATACACGCTGATACATTCAATATTTGGAAAATAAAATAGAAAAAGTTGTATATACACAAACTGTTTTACCACAATTAATAGTTTCTATGGTTAACTGTCGAGTACCATTTACTACTTCCTCCCTGGTGCTTGAATATGAATGATGGCCACTCGTAGAAAAGCGTACGTTGTATATCCGAGTTAAAAATTGCAAATACGGTTGAAACAAATGAGGGATCGTCGGTGTTCGATCGCATACGCGGCTGGATCGATCCACTTCGTCAATTCCCTGCGCTGATGCGATTATTTCATTTGCATGTCGCACTCTGTAACGCTTCAGAAAAGTGTATTTTGAGTTAGATTTCGCAGGGAACGTCCACGCGGAACGTCTCCGTCGCTGACAAGAATCATCGTCCGTTATCAGACCGGGAAATGGGAAAAGTGGCTGGCAGAAAGGCCTCGGCGTCTCGATATAAACATCTCGGCTCGCGTATCTCGCATATTAGGGGCGGACGAGGATGCTAGAGAACGCGTGCCCGGTTGTTCCACGGCGCGCACGGATTTCCTTGGCTCGAGGAGACTCTTTTTCGAATTTCTCGCGAACCGTATCAGGGCTCTCACGGGCGCAGCCGGTGCGGCGTCTATTCAGAGCGAAGCAAGGCACGCCACTCGAATTCCGGCATGCACGTCTTTCCGGTGGCTGTTGCCGTAGCCTCGCTTCCGCGTTATCTCTAATGCCCTCGTCGCGCAACCGTACCGCGAAACTGCGCCGGCGAAACCCGTCCGTTTTCTTCTCGCCGAGGAGAAGACCCGCCCCGGAATAATTTATTCGTTAAGAAAACCGACGTGCACGGGAAAAATACCTTGGATATTAGCCCCGCGATATTAGTACCTTGATGTGCCTCGCTACGCCGACCTGCAATCCTGACCACTTTGACTGTTGTATCGCTGATATTTAGATGACCGGATTAGGTATTTCATCAGTAGACAAAATAAAAATTCACTGGTGTTCTTAAATCGTTGGAATCGCTCTACTGTTTTAAAATGCACTTATTTTGTAAAGTAAAGATTTAAAGTGTAAAGCAAAACTATTGGAAATATTGTTCTAGGATCTTCCGTGTGATTACTTCTAACCAGTATGATGAATAAATGAAAAGTTTCAAATATGGAGCATGTAACTAATGAAACAGGGCCGAGAACACATCGATAGGAATTTTCCGGAGCAAACCACGGAAATCACGGGCGCCAAGGTTTAATGCGGCGCGGAAAGAAGGACCAGCCCTTCAGAACCGAGGGTGTTAGCCTACTCAGGGAAAAGATTAAGAGCTGTAGAAGGGTAAGGTGTGCCGGTCGAACGGTGAAACTTTGTCAATTTGTTGGGGCCGCGGAAGTGGCTGCGCCGGGCATCCCAGGCCCCAGAAGTGCTCTTAAAACCGTTCCACGTTTCCAACGGTATTATCTCTGCCCGTGCCCGCGTAGACGCGGCCTCCGCTGCGAAAACTATGCGCCGAATGTCTTCGCGGAATACTTGGGATCCCTCGCTGGCAATTCAAAGTTATCTCGAACGCTTTCTGCTTTCCGGCGCGCTATCGCCCCGGTGATTGTTGGATGCTCCCGGTGACACCGAGAAAAGAACCGTTTCTGGGGTCGCGTGTTTCACGGCCAGCCAGCCTCTACTCGGCCAATCCTTCCTTCCTCCGCTCCGTCCCGACGATAGAAACGTCGCGAACTAACTGTATATGATACAGTGAACTCTAAGGCGTGGTCGAGGTTCTATATCTGGAATATACCTCGGCCACGGAGAGGTAGAGCGTCCTCGAGTCCCGCAGACTGTCCTCCTTACTCCGGCGCGCGAGCCTCCTCTCCGCGATTCTTTGTGCTGCGGTTAGAGCACAGTGGCCTGACCACCCTTCCTTCCATCGTCGACAGAAAATTACCAGGACCTTGTAAGGACTCCGTACTGCACGGAATCGGAGAAATTTTTCTCCGGCAATTATCTTTAGTACCTTATCTTTCAGTCAATTTGCGAATAATATTAGTCTTTATGCTTTCGTGATCGACTTTTGATCTCGTGATAATTACTATTTTTATACCATATTTTTGAACATAAAAATTTAGATTAGGATAGGAAGATTGAGTGCACTGTATTGCAGTCTTCATGTACATTTATTGAGGTGGAAAAATCATTTCCCAAGAAAGATATTGATTTCATATGTGAATACGCGTGAAGGATTTTGTTTTAATTGGATGACAGTTTACAAACGTCAGTGCTGGAGATTTGTAGTTACCCAACAAATTGAATTTTGAGAGTGCAGCTATGCATTAGAAAATGTGAGAGATCCTTGGTGTTGACAGTTCGAGGGTTAGGTCTGTGTTAGCTCTCGGAATATTTAGACAGCCTAATAAAGTTAAATACTGAGGCCATTTTGTCACCAGACTTCAAAAGGGTAATTCTGGGTTAGATCTTCAAACGTGTAGACTGTCTACTAACATTAAATGTCGAGTCCAAATTATCATCTCCAGAGGGTCAGGTCTACGTCGAATCTGCTTAACAGTTTAATAAACTGGACCTCCATATGAGAGAACAATTTTAATTCTCAGACAAGTTATCCAGAGAACGCATCGAAGAAAAGGAATTGCGTTGTTGGAAATGATTTTGATAGTCTAACAAGTCGACATAGGATTTTGGAGGGTTATCTCTGGATTAGACCTTGAAATATTGAAACAGTCCAATCAAATTGAACGTCGAATCCAAATCGTTGCAGAATCTCAGAGAACTAGGTCTTGGATTAGATCCTGAACTACATGGATCCTCTAATAAAATTAAGTGCTGAATCTAAATCAGCACAGAATCCCCGAAAGTTAGGTCTTGATCTGCTTAGCAGATTAATAAATTGAACCACCAACTCTGAATATCCACCAAGAATTTCAAGGTGCAAGAAATATCTTGATATGCTTTCTCTTAATTTTTCTTACGGAACAGGAAGTGACCTCTATATTGTTCCAATGTGTAATTTTAACATACACCTTTTAAATCGGCATCAAATCATCAACGCTAAACAGTAGTGGAACCACTGGCTTGAATCTGGCAGCAAGATGAACCGTTCCGAGCTTGTTGCGTGGCATAAAATATCGTCTATCGAGCGACTGTCGAGCGATTCGCGCGATTCTACGGGAGCGTTTCATTGTGGCCCATCGGCGGCCAGTAAAGCTGTCGAGCAAACCAGTTGCCGCGTAACGCGTCTTCGATACCGGGACACGTTTCAAACCGCGTCGTTTATTTGCCGCACGTGAACGCGACCGAGGAATGTTTTATGGGGCTGATCCCAGTGCCGTTCGACGCGAGCTCGTTCGCTCGATAGATACGGTGGTCCGCGTTCTCGCTAAGGATTCCATCGTTCTTTATACGGCTGAATATCTTTCGCCTGATTCACGGATGACGAAAACGCTCTTCCACGAGGAGAACGGTGCGTTCGATTTAATACAGAGGCCACTTAGCTCGCCGATAAAACAAACCGTGGCTGCGGCCGCGTAAAATTTCGCCCGCGACCACCGGATTCGATATCGCCCTCAGAGTCAGTTTCACGGATACAGTTAGGTGTGTGCGATCGAGTATGCTTCGAGCCAACGTCGCGCTGCTACACTTCAGCAATCCTCGTAGACTACGCTGCATTCTATCCGTTCTCAAAAACTTGTCGAGCAGGTAATTTTGCACCTAGATGAGCAGAAAATAGCGATCTCAGAACGAAAATGCTAAAGGAAGTGCCTAAATAACGAAACGTTTCTCTCTACAATTAAAAAATTCCTAATATAAAACGAAATAATAACTACTGCATTATTGTATTGCAACCGCATTTTACAAATTCAAGACAAACGCAAAGATCGTCGTTTAAATGATACCTCCTACGAACCAACATAGTTCTTCCTCAATTGGATACACTGTTTCGATTCCTAAGAATTATATGGTTGCCGGTGTGGCACCGAAAAGAAATTCCGGCTTATTTATTATCGCGGCTAATCCATTTATCTCCAAAACCACTCCCGTTTCCACGTTCCCGGGAAGATACGAGGCTTCATCAACTGAAAAGAATTTTTCGTTTCCGCGAGCATACACACGTCTTTCTCGCTTTTCCAAAATTAACAATTCCGGTCCACCTCGCGAGGAACCTAACCCGCGTTCCCGAGAGTAATGTCGGTGATACAGCGTCGAAGCATTCGGAAAAGTTGCACGAACTCGCTGCTGTAGCAAGGCAAGGTCGGAAAAATGCGGCGAGCAGGCATGAGAAATATCCGAGCCGAGTCCGGGAAATCTAGCTTATGTCTCTCTCGGCATATCGGTATCTTTTCCGTGGATTCAGTTAGCTCGGCTACGATGCCGGCATAAAGCACGCGAATTGTTATGCGCGTATTCCCCGGAATGCATCTGCGGGATGCTGAAGACGCGCTCCACGGCAGTTCAGCGCTATCAGTAACGTCTGACTCGCGGATATGCGTTGTCGTTGTCGTCGTCGTCGTCGTCCTCCCCGTTGTCGTCCTTGTCGCAGTCGACGTCGACGACGCTGTATCTCGGGGGCCACGTCTTCCCGGCGGGCGTTTCACGAATCGATAAAATTTAATTCGGCCGCGACCCGCTCTCTCTCTCGCGCGCGTTCCCGCTCCGTAGCGTCTGCGAAACGACCCTGTTAATCGACTCCGCGGATTTCACGCTACGATCGCCCGGAACCGATTGCCGAGCACGCGAATTTATTCGCCGGCTGTTTAGCCTCCGGAGATCTGCTCCAGTTTGCGCCAGAACAGACCAGAGACACGCTTCCGCTTTACTGCCACGCGCCGCCCGGAAATCGAACCAAAGTTGTCGACGATGGATCTTCAACACTTTGAAGGAAGATGGTTCTGATGATCAAAAAATATTTTTAATCGTACTTTATCCGAGATCCATTGGACTTCTTCATCAAGAACTGAATAGCTAGGCGAAGCCTTTAACACTAGGTTTACCGAGCACTAAAAGTGACTGTTTTACCTTACTTTATAAAAATAATGAGAATATATCTATCCAAATATTTCCCCGATTTTTTATGTGTAAATGGATTAATAATTTCAATCGGTTGGAAACAGCGTGGAAATACTTTTAAATGTCTTCATTGCATCGTGTCCGATCTAATTTCACCACAAACTCATAAAATCCTCGGTCTATCGCCGATTAAACGGAGAGGAAGCAAATATTACAGCCAGATCCCGCGTCGTCGATACTTAGAACGGAGGATCGAGAAAGGAATGGAGATTCCGACGAGACGGCGTAAATTCCGCGTGGCGAATCGGTTCGATAATTAAATTAATTTGCAGAAGGAGAGATCGAGTCCCCGAGGCAAGGAGCCCGGAGATCGCGTCGGTTCGATTTCGTGGGAGACTAGCGTCATACTTGTAACGCGCGTTTAATTATTACCGATCATTATATCCGGCTTGCCGGGAGATTAGAGTGATATTAGAGAGAATGCCGGTGTTGCGGTATATCGGTCTGACGGTCGAATATCGGAAAACGATTACAACATAATTCACGGTATCGATAAAATTTAATTACGCTTTATATAATGTAACCGGGGCGGCGTGCTCTGTCGCGCGTGCTCGCGAGGAAACGCCGAATCCGCTCCGCGAATTTATACGCGGACGTCACTTTTGCAAAACATCGGGGCAAGGGGGGTGGGGGGGGGGGGGGGTGGTCCCGAAATATCAGGGCAACAAGGCGATTCCGATGGTAATATAATTCGTTATCGTCCGCCGGGTCGTTTTATCATTACCGCGAATCAAGCACTCCGTTTGTATCTTCCCGACGTGCCTCGCGCGTGACGTTTTCCCGATAACCGGCTGCATAAATCTGAGCGTAATATCGCAAACAAAGCTGCCGCGCATCCACTCTGCCCCGTACCCTCTTTCCGAGAGCAGGAAAAAGAAGGCCGGAAGAACACGCGCGCGCGAGGATTGAGTAACGCGAGAAGCATGATATTTCTCAAATAATCCAACTAAATATACTGTTTCGCAGAGATACGCGCGATCTTAGAGGCCCGCGTGTCCGAGAACTGCTTGATAGCAGAAATTAATTACGGGACCAGATTTTATCGCACTCGGCACGAACGGCTCTCTTTCTATAGAGGGAGATTCGGTCTCTAAACTAAAGTCTCTAGAACTTTAGTTCTTTCCAAATGAATTCGCCTCTTTCAACCCTAATGCCACTTTCAATGCATTGAAAATTTGTTGTACATTATTGTAGATAAATTGCTAATCTCTCTTCTTTCTTGGATAAATAGACATTTTTCCAAATAGAGATTTATGGCAAAAATGAATAGATGAAATATATAAAACTGTGAAGACATTAGAAGCATTTAAAAATATCGGACTTGCTGTTTTTTAGCGAAGCAGACATCGATGTCCGTGCAGAGCTCCAGCCTCTTATAAGACACTGTCAAATCAATTCCGCCGGTTCCCAGATAAAAATAATTCATCGACCGATTCGATGGAGTCGTCGATCGGTCCCAGCGAGCAATGTCGCAACGCTTAGGTGTGGTTCCCGAGCGAGCACAGAGAGAGAAAGAGCGAAAGAGAGCAGCGTCGTTCACATAGAAAACGTCTGGCACGCGATCGTTTGTTCCCGATGTCCCTGTGCGCCTTTGTGTCCGTGTGTTCGAGCGTTTCTGAACTGGTTTCGCGATCGGCGTCGTGATTGCAGACACTCGGCCGAACAATATTCTTATGCAACAGCGGGATCGTGCGCGACAAAGCGACGTCTCTCGCGGGGTGAAGAAGGAGCGCTCTCGAAGGGGCAGAGAGCGCAGAAAATGGAGGCACGTTGCGCGATCCATCTTCCGCGTTCAAGTTTATCTCGAGAATTTCATTTCTCGGTGTACGTGGTGGGACCGGCTCCCACGTGGGACAGCGGTTTTCCGAGCTCGTCTCTCGCCTTCCGACTTCCCTTGCCTCTAATTCCCGTGAAATCCGCTGAGAATTCGGCGGTAAAAATTCCCCAAGAAATTAGAGACGATCGCGCTACTGTCCCGTTTTCTCATCCCCGAAACTTGGACGCCGAACGGTCCTCTTCTCAGATTTTGTCCAAAAAGCTTGGATCGTTCGCATATCAATGTTAAATCATTTAACCCTTAGCTCCTTGTTGTGCGATTTACTTCATTGCTAGAATAATTTCTTAGTGGCAAACATTTCCAAGAAATTAGAGACGATCGCGCTGTTACCCCGTTTTTCCATTTCTTCCGCAGGTTCGTTCTATTTTTCCCTGGACATGACTACAAAAAGATCGGAGAAATACAATTCTGTTTAATTAACAACAGTAATATGATATATTGCAAAGAACCGGCGTGAATGGAATAAAATAGCTACCTAAATTTCATATCGAATTTGTTAATTAAAACTTTTGAAACTACCGTAATTGCCCGATATCATAGGCTTCGTATGTTACGATCGCCATTTTGACAACAGCGTAATTACCTACGGTTAATTGGATATTCGGGGGCTTCGTAGCTGTACGTGCTTTTAAATTAATACTTGTTTAATGGGTGGGTAAAAGAGTCATTTTTGATGCTTTGTAAGTTAGGGACGAAGCTCGGCTCTTTTTCTGCAGCTGGAAACTTGGCCTCCGAAAGTTTACTATCGCCGTAGCAGCTCGCCTCGGCTTTTGTTCAGGACGGGATCGCCGACTGGGAAGTCTCTGCGCCATAAAGCAAGGATCGCTGCCGCGAGTTACGAATTAATGTGAACTAAATTTGCGACGAACTACCAGTTGGATGAGTCCTTTAGCCAATCCGTGCTCGCGCGAGCGCTCGGTGTGCTCCTCGAGCGGTGCATGCTGGCGAACACAAATTCTACCCCAACACAATTAGCATACTGGAACCGAAGAGTCATGGAGCATTCGTGTGCACGTTAGGTCTCTAGCGAGATAGTGCAGCACCGAGTAGTCGAAGGGGATTGAATAGAAGTTGACTCGAGCTAGATACCTAACTCGGCTAAGGAAATTTCCCCGATATTTCCCTAAAATATCCCCGCCGACATCTTTCGTTCGGCTCGAGAATGTGTCGAATTCGAATTTCATTAGAATTTGAGAGATCTTAGGAGGAAGCACGGGTACAGATTGCTCTCCGTGACACGCTGTCCGGGTTCGCTGTAGCACTCAAGAGCAACGAATCTACGTCTCCTCGGGGCATTCTACACAGGAAGAGCAAGATAGACTGCATTCTATCACGAGATCGAGAATAACCCACTTTTCTTTGACTCGGACGCCATTTGCTCCGAAGCGGTGCCCCCGGGGCAATTGAAAACGCTCCCAGAGCAAAGAGAGTTTATTGCTCGTGCTTGCCCTAAACGATCATCGACGTTGCCGGAGCGCCAGAAGGTTAAGGGAGCGATCGTTGTCACGAGCTCTCGGGCTTGGCTTCATTAACCCCTTTCTCGGCTTGCTCCTTCATAATCCCACCATTCTACATCCACTTTTCTAAATAACCAATATCAAGAATCTCAGAATAAGAATCTCAGAATTGTTCTTCCTTACATATTGTCCCGTCTCGAAAAATTCAATGTTGAGGAACGAAGTCGAATTTTTTACGCAACTCCTTGCCATACGATTTTGTGAAGGAGATCAGGAGAATTGTCTTCTCTCGATATCATTCTCAGGTCGTGTTTAGCTACATTCTTTAGCCCAGATATTTCAGCCGCTTCAGACCCGAAGAGTTCAATAAATCTGCCCGATTTTGATCGATTTTTCGGCTAAGCCGGTACGCAGGGAATCGCACAGTACCACAACACAGTAGTCGAAATAAATGCGTACCACGGTTCTGGAGGTAGAGGATCGTCTATCGAATTCCCAGGCAGAAACTAAAATTTCACCGTTTAACAACGAGACCGAGCGTAGCGAGGTCGAGAATCGGGAGTCTAGCAGAAACGGCCCGTGGAATCGTATCGGGATCGTTGATCGACTCCCCTGCCGGCTTAACCACGTGAATTTAATTAACGAGAAAAACAAGCAACAATCCGGTTGCTGGGCGTTTGTACGATAGGGGCGGATCCTCAGCTAGATGAGGGGCTGGCAGAGGGAGTGGAAGCGTTATCGGGCCGCGGATGGACGGCCGGCGGGTCGGTTAGGTGCGTCAGGAGAAGTTCCCTTAGAATTTAATGTCCCACGTGTTCGTAACGATCCGAATGTGTCTGCTCGTACGTCCTGTCCCGGAATTTAATACAGTAACGTACGTGCAATTTAGATCTGGTCCGGCACGGCTAATGCGTTACACCGCAACGCCCGCTCGCGCCGGAATTTCGCGAGCAAATTATATAGGGGCCGGGCACGGGCCGGCGAGTATTAATGGCCGTGTATCACCGTTCATTTTGTTCCGTGGATTCACTTCGCGCCGCGCCGAGCAGAGCGAAGCGGGCCAGAGCGGGCCGGAGCGGACAGAACGATCGAAAAATACGCGGATGTCCGCGCGTCTGCGGTGCACACAAATCTTTCACCGGGGAAATTATATCGTTACTAGACGTCCCAGCTGAATTCCTGGAACGAAACGACCCGTTCACGAGACCTCTGCACCGTCCACCGAGTACGAAACAAAAATGTGGGACACATTTCGCCCGGCGAAAACCGTGACCCTGTCATTTTCCCACTTTATCTAGCGGCTATTGCTTATACGCATTACCGCGGCTTTACTTTATCAATTACTACGTTGTCAGCGGTGTTCGCTGGCTTTTCTACGTAGTGATGTTACACACTTGAATTCCTAAAATTTTTGATTTTTGCGACAATTCATCAAGGATAACGTAGTCAAACGCAGTCACTGAGAAGTCCATTAATATTTTGTATTCTGAATTACACTCCTACCTTTTACTACTGTTTTCATACCAGACATTTCGCAACTGTTCACATAATATGTGCGTTAATTTCAATGCTCGTACCAGTATTCTAGTAATGGAAGTGGTATTTCGAAGTCCCTTCAGGACATAAAGGATTATACTAGGCTTCCCGTAGGTAAAGTGTAAAGTCAACAGCAGCTTCCTGTATTTATTTTGTTGGGGCCAAGTCTTGGGTGATCCATTTAGCTATCTATAAGCGTCCACCGAAAAAAATCAAGCCTCCCTTAAAATTACGACAGTTTTACAAAATCCAAAAACACCAACGAAAGAAAAATCGAGCAGACCTTCATCTTAAAAATCTCGAATTTACAAATTCTAGGACAGAAAAATCCATCAAGTGAAAAACCGAGCAGATTTTCACCTGCTTCGGCATTGATTTCCTAATCTTCCACACTAAGAGAAACCAATCTCAGCCTCCGTTACACGCAGGAGGTACTAACCGCATTTATTTTTACGGCCGCCACGAAACTGCTTTGGCTTTCAGTCACCATTTTACTTTCAGCTCGCCGCCGTCGAGGATATTTTATCTCCGGCGGCCCATAAAGTCCCGCGTCATCAGAATCCGGTACGTTCCGGCTGGTCCGAAATTCTTGACGATCTAAACGACAAGAGGGCGAGAGATCGATTTAAAGCCAGCGAGCAGATGCGGGGTGGATTCTGCTCGCCCCACGATTTCACGGGGGCGCGCAGCCCCGCGCTCTAAATTACCACGGCGACTATAGCAACGTGTCGGTGGATCGTGGTTACAGGGCCCTAAGGACACCGTGGCTTAACGAGACGGGATGTACGCGCGTGCGTGCCCACCCACACACATCGAGGGCAATATTTTTTTACAGCGTCCCAGAGACAGTTTTCACGCGTGTCGTTGGACGGAACGAGATCGTTCCGCTCCCGAGGGTCGCGGCCGACTGTAATCAGCGTCGAAATTGTAACGATTATTTACCAGGAATCCCGTGGATATACGACCGGGGACGAATGATGGCGAAGGCGTGGTTAAACCACGGACAATCTTAGACGGCGTTAGCCGGCGAGCTAATATCCTCGAGTGGAAAGAGGTCGCCACGCTATAAACTTGCCTCAGCGACGATTTCGCGTAGAACGACGCCTGTTATTTGCCCGACCAGGATTTATAATCCTGTTAACGCCTGTCGATCCTCGTAATTAATCTCCTCTTGATTCGGGGAACGCGATCGCCGCTTTAAGGTCGATCTACACTATTCTACGCTATACTGCACAGACCGGCTCGTTCCGTCAACGGCACACAGCATTTTCCCTAGCCATATTTTTAAATCCATCTAATCTTTCGCTATTTTCATACATCATTCAACATTGTTCTAAAAACCCTTCTACAAATTGTTAAATAAAATAACATGGGTCAATTTCGCGGACAACATTTCATGGTAATAGATGATTGTTCAACCGCAAGACTCGGATTCGGAGGTCGCAGAGATTTAAGGATTGGCGGTGAACGTCGAAGTTGGGCGTCGCGTATTAGCGACAGGCTGTTTCAAAGTTCCCAGGGCCGCATAGTACATAAAACGTTTCCTTCGCATCGGGAACAGTCGATTTAACCCTCGGCCCCGGGATCCGGCGCCGCGGAGTTTGCGATCTGGACGTGACAGATCAAGCAAAGTTCGAGAAACCACAGCGAACGCGGGAATCGAACTTTATAACGCGCGCCGCGTCGGGCGACATATAACCGGCGCGCCGCGGTCCGCGCGCGTTTCGCCCGCGTGCACACTGTGCACGACCTCGCGATGCGAATTCGCAACGCGCGCGCGGTCCACGTACTACCGAACGATTCGCGAGCATTTCGAAACAGCTGGATCAATACACGCACCCGGCACCCGGCGAAACCCAATATATCGATGCACCAACACACCAGCGAACCTCAGAAAATACAACTTACTTTTAACGAGGAAACTTGTAACTGGACGGCGAATTTTGTTGACTTGCGACTGGATTTTCTGCAATCTTGATAAAAATGGGAAGCTTAAATGAAGTTAATAATTATGATGAAACTTTGTGCATGCATACAACTCGCTTAGGTCTACAAAAGGCATATTATAAATTTCAATTATAGGCGCAGACAAAGAAGTTAAAAATCATAACCATTACTTTTTCCCGCAATTTCGACCAATGTTATTCTCTAATTAATTTTGTTTTGAAAGAAGATACATATTAAAGTCCTCAAGTGACTCTACATCGTATCCCAATGGTTAATGAAGCAATAATCCGGCCGATGATCATCCGGGCATATTTCCCCATCAGCGACTCGCCTCGTTGAATAATTTCTCCTATAAAACGTGTTCGGAACTTTCCGAAGAAGCCTCGCCAGTCTCTAGGACCGCGCGGGTGCAGCTTACAAAGGGCTCGCTGAGCTGTAACGATCTTCGGACACGTATTTAGAGGAATTGTTGAGAAAAGTCTCGCTCGAAGGAAATACGTTCCCCTCTTCTCGACGCTCGATTTTTCATTAGCTGGCCCGTGCCGCTTGTTAATTCCCGTGTCAGTGGCAAGCTTCGGTAACGTCCTGTTGCCGAAGAAGGCGGGGAATGAAAGAGAGCAAGAGAAGGAGAGGGAGAGAGAGGAAAACATGGAGGGGTAGCGGGAGAACAGAGGGAAACGGTTCTTCGTTAAAAGTTTGCCGGAAGAGGAATTTAATTTGGCGCTTAGCTCGCTTGCTTCTCGCTTAGACGCGGCCGCGCGAACGCAGTCAGCCGAACCCTGTTCCTCCCCCGATAATTGTCAGAGATCGTGGCACGGTGTGGCAGGACCTATGGAACAGAGAGCGAACTGATTGTACAGCCTGTTCCGATGGCAGAGAGAGAGAGAGAGAGAGAGAGAGAGAGAGAGAGAGAGGAGAGAGAGAGAGAGAGACAAGGGGAACCCGGGCCAACGCTCCCGTTTGCCCACAGCATATACAGGGGGATAGTGAAACTCAGGCAGATGCGTCGAGCCGAGCCAGGTCCATGGCCGGGGGATTGACCGGGGATATAATTGACACGGTCAAACGGTGTGTTCTCCCCGGACACGTGAAATGTGATCGAAGACGCGGCTCCCGTGGTGTATCGTACGCGATGACGAGTTTCGGAACACCGTTGCGATTCCGGCCCTCGTTTGTCGATCAACACCGCGGAACAAACTCGCCGGCTTCCATTGATGAAGCCCGCCAACGTTGCCTCGCAAATATGTCCCGTATAATTGCTTCGCGAGCCGACGTTAGACGGTCCGACGCGACGCCGAGATCCAACAACCGATTTGCTCGCGCACCCCATTTGGCTAGACACAAGATTGTCTTTTCTGGTTTGGAGATGGTGAAAAGTCAACCAGTTAGAAGCTTGAATGTTTCACAACACCAAGTTAATTAAGGTTACGCTATTGTAGATAGCTGCATTTTACTTGTTGTAACATACAACAGGGAACATTATAGTACAACTAGTTATCTATTAACTTTGTTAAGCAAAGTTTGAGGTAAAATCTAGGCCGAGAGAAGCTAGTCTGATAGCTAAGAATTATTTCCAACTCGAAGCGTCAATGTTCCTCTTTGTCCTCGAAGATGTCAGTAGCCCACGCTACTTCTTTCGCTAAGAACACGCTAAGTCTTTCATCCTCACCGCTATATCCAGCAACAGGAAAGTGAAAAACGTGTCGACGGAGAACACGTTGATGCCGACTAACGACGTCGGAGACGGAAGGCTAGGAACATAAATGGTCTACTCCGGGAACAATTTTTCTGTCAACATGTTTGCCTTTTTGGAGGACTGCGGGATTCCACTGGTTGTCGGGAGAGAAGAGGACAGAGAGGCAGAGAGAAACAGAGATAGAGGTAGACGTTTACACGGTCCCTTTGAGAAGGGTCGGGTGAAGCAACGCGTACCAGTGACCGGGTGCATGCACCCGACCGGATGTTAAATGTACTCGGCGGTCTGTTACGCGAGAGCCAGGCGATTTCGCGTCGCTTAATAATGCGATAGGATTGATCCGGCCGCATCATAAGTGTGTGTCTGCGCCGGTGGAAGCGCAATTATGGGATTGCCGGTATCGCGATCACGTTGGACCGCATTTATGAAAATTCAATCTGTCGGTACCCGTTGATTTTCGACGGGTATTATACCCGTTCCCTGGCTCTCCAGGACGGATGGGCATTAGAACTTGAAGCGGTTGCAACGCCGTGCCACGCCGCATCGGAGAGAGAGCCGCCGCGTTCGTTCGCTAATTTCCCGCGCCATTGCGAAATCTTGCTCCTTTGTTCCGTGATGCGTGCTGTTATTGAAATCGAGGGTCAGCAAACGGTCATACCGGCTGAGCCGTTCGACTGACGATTTTTGTCGCCGAGATAACGCGTTGTCCCACGCGATCACGTATAATGCGAGCGTTGCTCGCCGATAACGACCATTCCAAACGTAATTCGCTTTGGATGGAACACACGCGGCGCAAGCGTGAACGGTCGTTAGAAATTCGCGCGTCAAAGTTCGTGAAAAATAAGATTGGGGAGGTTAACATTTTGTACTCGGAACTATTTTAACTCGAAAACCAAAAGCTCCTTCCAACCTAAAATATTTTTATTCTACAAAGTGTCGCAAGAACTCGGTTTCGAATCCCACCGCCGGCACCTCTGGAAATATTCCATGTGCCATTTTAAAAAACTGTGGTGCCCAAGGTAGTTCGGAACCCAACTTAAAAATAAATTGTAAGTCCCGTCGCTTAATAACCTAGCAGTTGAGAAGCGACGTAAAGGAACAAAGAAAAGAGTGTCGCAAAAAGAATCGTTATGGGAATACATTCTAAAAATGGTTCGAAGAATCCCATCAAAACCGAGTAAATGTTGCTCGAGTTAACTCGAGCGGACCATTTGATATGAATCATATGAAGATTTCCTACTCCTTTTTTTCTTCGTGAAAAAATACGTAGTAGAAATCAAATATCACCTTGAATGAAATTTCTATCGATGTACCAATAACAAATATAATTGAGGTGGCTGCGTCAGAGACGGTCCACCCGGTATATAGCTTCTTTCTCGCGGTTGATGAACGAGTCCGCGAGCCCGCGAATGAAAACTACGAGATTCTATTGAATTGAGAGTGCGCGCCCCATCCCCCCGTTGCAGCTCGCAACATCGAATTCCGCGGGAAGATCGGCGAGAGATGAACAAGGTTCTCCGGGCTCGAGGTAGTTATGGAGGTGTGTTGATAAATAGCGGACAGTTTTTCAACGACGATTTCCTGCGTCGAAACAACGGGCAAGGCGCATCGATCCGATAATCCGATTTGCTAGCTGTAAGTACTGAAATATCACCTTCATCAACCGGGGCTCGCTCCTCGCGAGTACCGAATAAAGTAGAATCAATCGCGATTTATTTCGCCGGGCCGTTGTGTGTGTCATTACCCCTGCCCTGTTTGTGTTTGAATGGATCCCCCTGAATACCCGAGGCGGGAATTTTTCGAATTTATTCCGTGATTCGTTGTAATTAATAGAACTGCAGTTCGGAAAGGGGGGGAGTGGAGGAGGGAGTGTTAAAGCGATCCTGTATGGGAGCAAAAATTTGTGCCGGCGAGGATTATGAGTTATGGGAACGACCATCGCCCACAGGGGTCATTTGTATCTGACCGGCGCAATAGTCAACTGTCCTGGAATCCTGTTTTTACCGGTTTAATATAAACAATGATGCATCTACCCCAATGGAGTTTAACTTTGTCTGTCGGTTCGAAGTTGGGGGTGTATTTTTTTTAGATGGGTACTGGGGTAAACAATTGCAGCTAACCTCGATTGCGTCAAAGTTTATCGTTGGATTTTCAGGAATTTAACCCTCTACTCTATGATTTATCTCGCGACTAAACTCTTATGTTCTTTTTTTATCGGTAACAATTTACCCTGCTGGAAGGATGCTATGTATTTATTGTAAAAGAGTAATATGCAGAACTGTAGACTCTTATATTTACTATTGATTGAATCGCGCGATATTGACGTTTACAATATCAAATTGAATTTGTTCGGTGCGTGGATGACTCGATATGATTAAAATTGTAAAAATATACTCTTGCATAAATGAACTGGATGTTTACGTGAAGTTAAACATTTCCGATTATCATGGTAAACAAGAGGAGCCAATCATTCTGGAGAACAAGTAGAACCAATCATTATGATGAACATGAAGAACTAATCAATTCTTAGTCTAATTATTTGATAACTGCATGCATCGCCCAAGAATGACATTCAAATTATAGAGAAATTAATGAGCCCATGAAGGAAGTAAAATCCGCAAGAAATTCATACAAAGTGTACATTAACCCTTCAATCTCGTTATTTGATAATAAAAATTGTAGATTAATTGAATGTATGAGCGATGTGTTGCACTGTGAATTGTAGAATTGTTCGGGGAAAAAATTAATGAACCCACGAATGAAATGAAATCCGAAAAAAGTTCATACAAAATCCCCAAGTACATGAGTGTCTTACTATGGTGTACATTCTCAATCGAGGCTGGTGCAATCACGGCCGAAGAAAAGCTTGGTACCATTGAAGGCATTCATCGGACACGGAAGTTGCGTTGAACAAATCTTGCAGCATAACGAAGACGCGTTCTAATAAGGGCCTCGACGGTCCTCGAACTACCTGGGGCCGGCTTGTAATTAAAAATACTCGCGGATTTGTCAGTGAAAGAGGCGAGAGCGTTCTCTGGAGGACCCGGAGCAAAGTTTCTTTTCCCGGGCCGTTGAAAAGAGTAACGGTTGCTGGATGAAATTACTACGCTTCCGCCGAAAACACGGAAGCTACGGCGTTTCTTTTACGTTGATGGGTGTGGGGGCGAGGGTGTTGCGGGGGTGGCTCGGAATTCGAAAAGCCGAGGAAGAAGGGTCGTCGCGCCAGAAGGCGGTGTGGTTGGACTACTCGGGCGCGTATAGCTGGTTCCATATCGATCTAGGTGTCGTTATCAAGCAAGTAGGTAGGGGAAGTTATATAGTTATTGGCCCCTGTACAGTTATTGGCCTCCTCCACCCCTACAGCTACCGCCATTCGGGGACCAATTTCGTGGTTCATTTTCATCGGGGCGACTTTAATAATAATGAAGATAAAGCCTTTCTCTTTTTTCGTCTTTACAGTCGGACCCGGGGGCTATTATCGTTTCACGTGTTATACGGCCGTTCCCGAGCACACGCCTTCTTCCACCGACACAACAAATTCCTTGGCCGTGTCGCGCGCGTGATCGCGGTCAAATAAACAACCCCGAGAAATAACTTCGGAGAGTTGCTGCGCGAGCGGGAATCTTCAAGAAAAGTTTCCTCCTGCGGTCTTCTTTTCGCAGACGCGATACAAGTCCAAGGATCGTTTTTCGGCGGTAGTTTTCGGAATCGGGACGCGCGGTTCTTCGAACGGTTTACGTCCGACGTTCTCAAAACTTAATTTGTCTCTTGCTATGAAACTGTGAGGTCGTAAAGCTAAGAAACTGGGAAACAGCTAAATTCTGACGGTATACTGCGCGTTTGCATTTAAGTTTTAAAAACTCGTTGGTTTCGAAAATGTAGGTTGGCAAAATACGTTCGGACGAAAATAGCGCCTACAAGGATGCATATATTCTGATGAAGAATTTTTTTTATATTATTCATTCGAGAGGTATGATGAACAAGTTTTGTGTTTGAACTACAATAAAATGGTCCCGAGATAGTTGATTCTCTTCTTCATCAGCGCAGCGTCTGCAATCGGACGTTTTAACGAAGTGTTTGTTCCGCACCTCGTGCTACATTAATTTAATTTCGCCATTTTCCAGCATCCCCGTGCAAGAAAAAACCGCGTAAAATCGACAGAAGGGACGGAAGGGGTTGGAATTTGGTCGACGGAGGGCCACGCTTGACCCTTTCACCGTTCGTGAAGCTCGCAACGAGCATGTTCGCGGGAAATGTTCTCCGAGGCAGCGAGCTATTATTCGATAACCGATCGAAACGCATTAACAGTTACGCAACAAACTGTGAACGGGGTGCATCGACCGAGTCGGCCGGGACCATTAATACAAAAGGCCATTTACATTTGCCGAAGAGCCGTCCCCATAACGAACTATTCTCGCGAGTGGGCCAGCGAATTAGAATGGCCAGAACGACGAAGCAATTTTCGATCGAGGCTGAAGAGGGAGAGGTAGAGAGCGAGAGAGAAGTTTCGAAGCGCAGCGCGCGTATAAGTGGATTGCCGCGCGGAAGAAAGTTGCCGACGAGGCAGGGCGAGGCAGGGCGAGGTGAGGCAACGGGATTGGAATATTCGCGTCTCGTGGAATTCCGTGAGGAACGGCCGAAAAAGTTGTCGAGCCGCGAGAAACGGGCGTGGGGGATATCGTTGAAAAGCGGCCGCGAACGACACCAAGACGATCCGACTGTCGCCGTTAAAATATCGCGGGACCGTGCAAAACACGCGCCTCAGCGCCGACAATCTTAGAAAAACCCTCTTTGATTCACCGTCAAAACAATCCGCAACCAACGCTTCAAGCTTTATAGCTGCGCAGTTTTCTATAAACTCGAACGGTTTCTTGCTGCCATCTAAACCGAATGCCATCGTCGTCCTCTTCGATCCCGCAGTCGAGAGGGCGAGCACATTTTTGTCGCCTCGATTTGTCTTTCCATTCGTATTCATACCTCGGATTTACTAATGGAAACGTCATACTATGCGTCGCTAAGTCCCAAGCAAATTCTAACTTTTCGTTTTTCTCGACGAATTTTGTAGTGAGAAAATAAAATAAAAATAAAATATCTTTGAAATAAAACTAGAGCAGCTGGACAGCCAACAAAATTTTTCAAGAACCCGCTATATAAAATCTTCCATATTAAACCCTTCGCGAATATTTATACATATTCCAGCATTTAATTACTCCCACGATATTCAGCTTCAATCACCCTGCCGATAGAGCAGGGAAATAAATGAAGACCCGGTATTGTTAACAAATCCATTGTCAGACTAGAACGCTGCGCGTAACTTGAACGAAATGGGGAAGGGTAGAGAAATAATTATAAATTAAACGTTATTCCCCCCGAGGGTACACGTAACGTTCAATCCTGACTGTTGCAATCCAAACATTGCGACAAAGTCGATGATCTTTAAATTGAAATCAAGTGGTGAAATTTTGGGGGCGAGTAAACCACCTTGATTGTTAATCCTAGCAATTATGAGGTTACGGGTTAATTTGACCGTGAATGTAGGCAGTGTCGTTTCTCCGAAATTGCTTGTTGACTCATTTCCGGCGCGGTATTTTTCCCTTTGATAGAGGGTGGGCGTCGCCGCGTTAATATTTTCCGTCGGGCTGCCGCGCCGCCGAACGAACGAACACGTATTGCCTGTAAAGCAGAAAATTCCCCGGCAGGTACATTTCGAAAATTCGCGTTAATTCCGGCCGGAAATTGAAGTTCTCGTAAAAAGCGCAATATTCGTATAGATAATATATGACCGGCAAGCAGCGCACGTGTCTGGGGAGGCCAGAGGAGGGTGCGCGCATATAGGTTCGCATCGCGCAGTAACGGTAATAACACTTGGAGCAATAATAAAGATTTAATGCTAGGCATTCCGCCTTTTACGGACGGTTATACAAGCGGAAGGGTGGTGATCCGGTCAAAAACCGATTCCACCGCGTTTCCGTCGAAATTACATCCTCTCCTATGGCGAGCCAAATTTTTTTCCGGTCCCCGGGCCCCCGACGGTTTCTATTACACGGTCGCACACGCTCTCTACAGTACGCGAATTCGTATGCGGACAAACGCGCGAGCGATTAAGCGTAACGAGCCGTCGAAAGTGACCAATCAGAATCATTAGATCCGTGGAAATTCGTCTGAGCAATTTGCGCCACTGACCTTCTTCCCGTTTCTATTCTCGCACTTGCGTCATTTGCTTCACTTTCCTACAAATTTTCTCAAGTGATTTAGAGAAAAACTGTATCGATTGATGCATTTATGAAAAAATAGGCTAGGTGAAATATGAAACAGTGAAAAATTAGAAAAATTTAAAAATAGTGTGTGTTGTTTTCAGATGTAAAAAGCTGTTACGGTATGAAATGAATTTTTATTTAACTCCTGCTGCCCACGACCGCTGCTGAACATTTTTATGTTACATAAAGATCCGCAGTCTAATAATGACACAATCTCTGCATATTCAATATTGAGTGAAGCAATAAAAAATTCGATTTTTGAAATTGGAGTAAACCAGGCACCTTTCCAACACGGAACGAAGAGCTCCGGATTATTGGAACACACTGTACAGTAATTGCGCGGCCGCGCAGTATGCATTGGTTCGTTAATTCCCTTGTTCCACTCCTATGCTCCGACGAGACTATTAACCAAATTTGCATTTTAACGAAATTTCTTGGCGCGTATTAATTCCCGATTACAGTCCCGAGCGTCCCCGAAAAATGTCGGCGCGTCGTGCTCGGGGAAATCGAAGCTTACGAGTGTCCCTCGATTACGAGGCCATTGTACGGGCCACGGAGTAAATTTGTTAATTTCCTCGCCGTGCTTCCAGACCGGGTTTCCTGCTGGTGGAGAGTGCAGTGTCGCCACGCCTAAACGCCTTCTAAATTCCGCTGTTTAATATTCCGTGCGACCAAACCGCTAAGCGGCTGGAATGGCGGATAACGCGGAACTGCCGAAAAGAATTGCGCGATGGCCCCCTTAAAACAATAGGGCCGGGGGGAACCCGGTTATCTGACGGTTTTTCCAAGCGCCGGGACAACGCACTTTGCGTATTAACCCCTTACTTTCGGAGCGTCCACCCCCGAGGGAACAATGCGGGGTCTGGCGTAAAGCCCGGCGCAACATCACCCGATAATAAACAATAATTAAAAACAATCCCGCCGGGGCTCGGATGTTTGCGCTCAGGGATCCGTTTTCCTCTTCGAAGGCTCGCGCCACCGTAATACAGGTCCACCAAAATCTCATGGTCCCAAATCGATGGAGACTCCTCATTTCAGTCCCCCCATTTCAATGAAAACGTACGTCGATTATGTAAATCACTTTTTTGTTTTTCATGCAGTTCTTTCAACGCGTTTTATATTAATTTTACTTAAAAAGAGCGTCCCTTTGGAATCGTAATGCAAAGTGATCCAGCACTCTGTGTTTGAAGATATATACGTTATTTTATATTTTAATTTCGTAATTTATTTGAGAGTTTCGGGGAGAATTGAACGGCGATGTTGTAAAACAGAGATTTAACTCAATTTCCGCATGTATTAATTTTCAAAGGACAATTTATTCAGTCGGTTTTATCGAAATGATTTTTGTAATGTATTTAGTGCTGTCGTTCAAGAAACTTTTGAAAATTTCTCTGGTTCGAGTCGAGTTTAGCTGACCCGCAACAGCGTTTCGAATATTGGACACGGATTGAAAACGTTAATCTTTTAATGCGAATTTGAATTTTGGAATGAGAGACTGGTTGATGGCAAATAAACGGGACTAAAGAAATTGGTTAAAATTGGAATTTAAAAAAGTAGTTGAGTGTTAAAAACGTCGACCGATGTTTTTCATTTCATATTTCAGCTGGGTTTCGATAGCTCACTGTACAGTAAAACAAATTATTTGCAGTTGAGTGTGGAGATATTAGAATCAGAAACGAGACGAAAAAATTGTTGCACGACTTCGAACCGAATGAATCATCTCCAAAAAATAGTTCAGTATGAAGATCCATAGTCCAGTGATAAGACCAGCACGTTGCGAAGGTGGCTCGTCACGAGCACTCTAGAACAATGAGGTAATGAAATCGTACGGCGAGAATAGCTTTCAAATAGCCTGGAGCGTCCACCTGATTTTGCCGGAGCTCTATAGCCGCTCTGTTTCTCCATCTCGCTTTCTCGTCGTTCGAAGCCGCAGGTTCCCGGCGAGCGTGCATCACGGAGCACTCTGTTACATGCTAAAACGTTGCAGTTATGTTTACTGTTAGCGACCAGATGGGAAGGGAGATCTTTATCTGGGTGCATCCAACCTTGCGCAGGGTGCATCGCGAGTCATCGCGAGCTTTGAACACCTTGTAGTCTGCGTTCGCGCGGGCTTTCCGGTTCCGTGAGCTCGCTCCTATCGGAGGAAAAATGCCATTGTGAGGGACAGTAAATGTGGGGGGCCATCCCTGACATGTTTGTTTGACGAAAAGTCCCGGACGTTTCGCTGTCCCGCGCCATACTCTCCTCGCATAATGGCGATGGAGTGTAGTCGTCGGTGTGTAGCTCCTGTGACTCCCTTGTTCGTCGATCTCGCGTAAATTCCTAGCGATCCAGAATGATTCCGCTGTATCATTTGCTGAAACAGCGAGCCGGAAGTTCGCGTTTAGCGTGTCGCGACCCTGTCTGGCCTTGTCATAGAAGTTTCGACGACTTCGATGCAACTGAAAAATGGCTGTTCGGAAGAATAGTCGGCGGCAGTTCGTCGACCGTGAACATTCCGTTGGTTATAAAATCCACGGGAAAATGGAAGTTCGTGGGGGTTTTTGTCTCTACCGCCGCGCGTCCGCCATTAGCCTTGCACGCATAGCTCGGAAATTCCGGACGGAAGAATGCCGTATTTTTACGGGAGATTGTCTCGTCCGCGGTTCTTTCGGCCATAGTATTTTTACAGCGACGTAGCCGCGTAGACGTTCGACATTCCCCGTGTCGGAATCTCGGAATCGCGCCGCGCCGGTCGAGCGTTTTCACATTGTCCGGCTGACAAATGAACGTTCTCTGATTATCGCTCGGTGTAATGCCAGTTTTCCACTTTGCCGGCCTTAATTACGCGTATAAATAAATGCGGAGAAAGGCGACGGGCATCGGTTTGACCTTTCCTAAATCCCCCTACCTCCGTCGATATCCGTTTGTCAATCGGTAGAACAAAGACCGGACAATGTGAAAACGCTCCCGGCTCTCGCTCCCGAAGAATTTGTATTCGGCGTTCGAGCATAATGTTCAATTATAGCGTAATGAGTGTGCGGAGCCGCCAGCCCGCTCTCTCGCCCCCGCTTTTATTTACCTTGCCCGGAACCGTTCGCGCACCGGCGCGGCGCGGCATATTGCCCGGAACGAGGGCTCGCCGGCAACAACTTCAATATGTCTTTAAGCTCCCGTGTATAACTTCCTCTTTTCGAACGAGCCCGCGAGTTTTGTGTACAGGCGCGTCTCTTATTAAAGCACTCGCATCGGTGCTTTATTAAAACGAGATCTCCAGCTCTGCCCGCTCCGCGAAGTGGCCCGGGGACCTCGCGGATTAGCGGACACGAAACAAAAATACTAAAGGGTATTCTATCTTGCCTTTTCTTATATATTCGTACTTACACGCAAATCGTTCAAATCACTTTTTATATAATAAAAATCAGAAAAATTGGAAAGTGGCTCTGGGTGACTAAAAGGTTCCCAGTAGTAAAACTGAAGTGATCGTGTGACCAAGAGTTCGTTGTGTTTTAACAATCTATGATTGTTATGGATACAGATTAGCAGTCGACAAACAATCCCATCAATTCTTTCTAAAAGTCGCGTAGACCGCTCGAATTCACCGAGCCGCGTACGACCGTCTCTCAAAAACCTGAAATTTGATTTTTGCCCCCGACCACTCGGTGCATCGACGCGGCTTTAAGCTTGTAACGGGGGTGGAAAAAAATGGGGGGAGAAATACAAAAGAATGGTCGATAGTTGCGAAGTCCGTTGAAACCGAACGGGATTTGAAAATCCTCTGGAAAACACTGGTAGAACGAGCTTGCTCGCGTGTCCGCGTCGGCGGGAACTCGATCGAAAGCAAACACGCGTCGGCGAAAGACGGGGACGAGGGAGAGGACACAAAGGCTTGTGAAAAAAAAGCGAGACAAAGAAGAAAAAAAAACAATCGAGCGACGGCGGCGTCGACATAATCGCGGCGCGAGTCGAGGCGTGGCGAGGCGACAGCAACATCGAGGCGAGCCGAGGCAAGCCTGGTGAAATTGTTTCGGTCGCACGAGCCGAAAAGTTTCTCGCGCGGCCGAAATAAAGATAAAAGGTACGGGGAGAGAACGCGACGCAATTATGAAGTTGGGCAAGTTTAATTGAATTTCCACGGCATATTATTGGACGGCCTCTCGGCGAGCTGTCGGTGTTACCACGCGTCCCAAGTATTATATAGGGCGACGAATTAAGAGAGCTTTCCCGACCGGGCCGCCTCGTTATTGACAAAAGGGGACAGAAAAGTCCCTTTTGCCATCGGGAAAACGCGTTTCCCGCTCGGGGAATCGATATTTTTCATTCGAGATACACCAGCCGGATAACGCGTCAATATTTTGCTACAAGTTCTTTAACGACGGCAGACCGATAATCCCGGGAACCGCTTCCGGTGAACGCGCGAGCATCGCACCCGGATGAAAATGATAACGCTGTTATCCGCGATTGTTTCAGATCAGAGTTCCGCTATAATTGCGGACCTACGTCTACGTGAATATGTTCAACATCCAACGAGTATGCGACCCGGCGCGGTTCTCTGTGTGCGCCACCGGTGTTACCGTACTCTGTAATTGCAGTTTATTGTTACGTATGGAAATGAAGTATTACGAGTCGCTCGAAATACCGGCCGCGGAAAATACACGTTACTCAAGGTCGCCCGGTAACCAGAACCTTTGTCCTATTTCATTTTCGCATTTAGCGCACAGAAATCGACCGAGACAACTTTCGGCCAGCCAACAACGTTTAAATCGGGAACGCCGCCGAACTTTTGATTGAAATTGTTTGGCGCCGGTTATTATTATATGCTACAAAATAATATTAAATATTATTTGAGTGGATTTTTAGTTTTTAAGTGTAACTTGTAATATGTTTCACACGTTCTTGATCCTCTGTCTCTGGACACTGTGAAATGTTCGATTTATTTCTGTATGTGTGGCAAAATGTACTTTCAAATGTGACATTAGAAATGAAACGTCATGGCAAGCTCAATCTTTGTATGTCGTATATCATCTAATAATTTATAGACATTCTGGACATGAATAGCGTATACGAAGTCCAACAACAAATGGCTTTATAGTTCCCTAATAGAAAAATTCGAAAGTTGGCCTGAAATATCACCCTCAACCACTTCTTACTCGAAACTATTTTTCCAAGGCTTCATCGAATTTAGAAACCTAATTTAAATTGAATTGTTTGTTCCATTGTGATTGGATATTTCCCGACAGGTCTCCGAATTCGCGACAATGGCGGTTAAGCGGAATTGCTTTACGCGGAACCACGCGGCTGCGCTCGCGACGCGTTCCGAGGCCCCGCGATCCCCCTAAAATTAAACTCCGTAGATTAGCTGTTCGTGACAGTCAATTGTGAAACAATTCCCGTTCCATATCTTGCTCCGAAGTCAAGATATCCCGGAGATATGAATCGTTCCGCAATAATTAGCGATTACATGCGGGGAAACTCGGCGCAGCCACGGTGCAGACCGGCTAAATTCGATTCCGGGACTCGAAACACGGCGCGAGTCGAATGAATCCCATCCAATAATCGTTCCCGTTTCGCGAATTACATACTCGAGGCATTACAACGTCGGGGAATTAATGAAATCTTCCTTCTGCCCGGTAATTCCGCGAGCATTACGCGCCTTTACTTCCCGCCTCAGCCCAAGCCCGAAAACCCGCCTGTTGCCGTGAACTGAGAAACTGCTGGTCCGGCCTACACCTGCGGCTATGCCTCTCGAAATATTTTATTCTCGTCAAAAGTTTCGTCTCAGTTAACAATCTGGAAAAAACCTGATCTCTAAGAATTCTTGCTGAATTCTAATTCTAAGAGTTCTTGCTGAGAGTACCTTAATTAAAAGGTACATGTAGCTGTTAAAAAAGGGACTGCATTCATTTCTCGGAAAAAATTCTTAAAGGTCATGCTTTTTACAGATTGTTAGAACTGGATGCCGTAATATGACTGCTTCGCGAGCACTTCTGTGTACACTCCGGTATGAAACGAGTTTCCGGTGTGCGCGAGATCGCACCACCTGCAAACGAAATGGTTAGGGCTTCACGACAATGTCATTCGCCACCCACACCCCTCCCTCGAAGTTTCTGGCTAGTTTTACCCCGGAATTTATATCTGTCTGGCGCAAAGTGTCTACCGTCAGCGAACTTCCACGACCAGCCGTTCTACTCTTCCCGACCGATTTCGCGGTTCGAGGACGTGTTCCGCCTGAGTCATCAGCAATTGAACTAGGTGTCTGCTGTGGTGGCCGCTGGTCAGCGAACTGTTCTGATTATTACACTGAAGACTGCTTCCTCCACACTGTCCAGATCCTATTTATTTATAAAGTCCTTTTTTCCCTGATACTAAAATGTTTAACGCTTCACCATTGACATGGTGGCATTAGTACAATTCTTTAAAAATTGATTTTACCGTCATTACTTTTCCTTTAAGTGGATAGAGTCTAAAATGAAAATTTCAGCGGTTTTATCTGAAGATATATTATGGAATAACGCGAGTTGAGAGTCGATGACTCGACAATGGGATCGCAGGCTTATTAATTGGCAGTTCGAAGTGAAGAGATCGAGCACGCTGGGTATTTGATCCGCTAGAGCAGCGAGTTAATGAGAATCCGATTATTCGCACTCATTTTCTTGGACGGGCGAAAGCTGGCTACAAAGTAGCCCGACAAATTCCGATAATTATTCGACCCCAGGTTTTGATAATGATCTCCCCAAGGACATGGTCGGCAGTCATTAGCCCGGCTGCGCAGCTCGTGTAGGTATTATCGTTTCAATGAACAGCAGAATGCACGGGTTATTAACTCGCGCGTGTAAGAGCCGCGAATTAACATCGTAATTTGATCATCGTTAGAGTTGCCCAATTACGGGTGTTCTCGTTTCGAAGTATAACAACGTTCTGGAAGAAAAGGGACCTTCTTTGTCGCAAGAAACAGGGTTACTTCCTGACGTCAGAGCGTCACGAAACTTTCATATTACATTCCGCGATGCCTCGCTAATTATTTCCGATACCCGGGAGAAAGAAAGAGAAGAACAAGGATTTCTTCTCGAAACTTTCCGATCAACTTTTCATCTTACGCCGGTCGCCATTGGTCACTCGACCATTGGAATATTGCCATGCGAGCCCTTCTGATTTTGGAACTTTCACGGAGGACAAGGGAAAAGTACATTAACCCTCGTAAAAGAACTTCGTTTGTTCTATGGCAGAGAAAATTCGATCAACCAACAGAGGCAATGGTAATAACACGCGCGTATGCTCGATAAAACATCACCGCGTGCCGGAAAGAAGAATTACGAGGTCGAACGTGGACCTCTCATTTGCTCAATGATTACTCCATCAACCACCCCTGGCCGTCGCTACCCTGCCGAGCTTAATATCAAGCCATGGCTGCCAGCTATATCAATGAGACACATAAAGAACACATAAATCGCATAGACCTCGTAACCGGCGCCGTATTCGACCATGTCTGACCATGAACGGCCGCTTCCACTTGTCAATATGAACAACTTTAAGAGACCTCCTAAAAATTATTGAATTTCTCCATTGGAAATTAAACTTTTACTGTGGGATAAACTTTCTAGGTTGGGATAAAAACATTTACATCGATTCGACCAACAGTGTCCGAGATAAAAATTCATATAGAAAGTATTTTATAAACAAATTGTAAATTGCTTGAACTACATCATTTTTCACTTTCAAGTTCCTCAAATTAAAATTAGAACCGGATAACAATAGTGTCACTAATTTCTCCTCTCGGAATTCACGTACCCGTATTTCGCAAATGAACGCGAAACCAGCAAAGTAATGACTTCAACTTGTACTAATTTGATCGGGACTACATCATACCTCACTTTCAAGCCATCCAAACTAGAACCAGAATCGGTATCGGGGACAATTCGGCGCTGGTGTCGCTAATTTCTTGCAAAAAAGTTCTCTTCAGGAAATTCGTATAGCCCGGTCTTGCGACTAATGCGATCGGATTGTAAAATTTAATCAGCGCCGAGGCGGCCCCAGGGCGATCGGAAATTCGAGCATCGGTGGATAGAGAGACAGAAAGGGGGAGGAGAGGCTGGTGAAAACTTCTTTTTTTTGCGAGCTGGACGAAGGCCGGTCGGGGTTTCGTGGAGGACAGTAAAATTGCGGTCGGTCCGGAACGTTGACGCGAGCGGACCGCAGTTTCTAACCGAGCGGAACGAAAATATCGGTGCGCCGTCCAAGTGCATGGCCAATTAAATATCGTGGATGCGCGTGTACGGTCAGCCGCAGTGCTCGGGTTCGTCACTTTTTCGGCGACCTCGCACGGCGTCCTGAAAAATAATATTTTAATAACAGCACGACGCATTCCCTGCGCCTCCGTATTCATTCCGGCAAGCGAGCTTCAAAGGGCCCGAATTGCAAATGTTCCTCTCGACCCTACCGCTTAATATACCGCCCACGCTCCTTCCCCGGCTAATTATCGATTCCGCGGTGCTTCTTCGCCGCCGTGTCCTGTTCGCAATCGAGCCTCGAAACGGGCTGATGCTCGGCTTAACGCGGTTGTACCCGTCGTGTACCTTTGATACATGCTTCTTGGCGGAAACAGCGGCGTCTTCTTTGTACCGAGTTAATCGTTAGATGCGTGGGCTGGCTGCTGCACCCTACGAATCTGTTTTATACGTGTACAAAATATTATAGACTCGGTCAACAGAAGAAGAACGCGATTTTCGAGAATTTTTTTTCTCAAAACCTGTAGCACTTTTTCCAACAAAATTTCTGTGTTTAAAAGGCTATATTCCAGAGAGTACGTCGTACCTTTCTTGGTGGAGTTATGGGTCATTTTCCGAAGGTCTGAAAATGAAAGTGAGACTATTCGCTTCTTGTTCGATTAATTAATTCAATACCGAATATATCGTTTCCATTCCATTTATCATGTTCCTTGATAAAGCAAAACATTTTCATTGTCCTATAAAGAGTACATATATTGTATCCGTGTATTTAATTGGCGTCGTCATTTCCAGGCATGTTAGCATAGTTATATCTGGAGTTTATATAAATTTATAAATATGGGATACTACACAAATTGCTATCCCCGATGTTTTATGAAACCAATAACGCTTTAATAGTAATATTTCGCAGTAAAACTGCCGAGCCATAAAAGAGATGCATCTTGATTAAAGTGTGAAGATTAAACTTATTTTAACTCCGTATAATTCTTACGGAAGTGTATTTATGACCCCAATAATTGACCATGTTAGATATAGTATTAAACTACTGTATGAATGAACATTGAAATGGAGATTTAACTGCACATTGAAATGGGAAATAATAAATGGGATATCCGTGACACGATCGCGAAAACGTAGACAGAAACTGATGCAGGAAAATATCGATTAGCTGCGGGTATGCTAATGCTGTTTTTAAAGCCAGAGGAGAGGTTCTCGGAAGGCAGTGCCGTGGAGTTAATGAAGCTGTTCACTCGTCAAAGGCGACATGTTCGCGGCAAATTAAGACTCCGATAAAATCCGCGATTAATTTGTACATAAGTTTCGCGGTTCATTAGGCGGCGCGATGCCTGTAACGTTGATAGATACTTACCGCGGCTGGGAGTAATTTATTTAATAACTGCTGCGGTGCGCGCGGCATTCTCTCCTTTATTGTTGGCTTTCCCGTCTTCGTTTATGTCTCCTTTGCCTATTATCTTTGTGGCTACTCGTTCGAATTCCATCTGGGAAAGTGGCTTAACGATTCCGTCAAACGAGTCTATTAACTCTTGTCCGTCCCTGAGAGTGAAATTTCTTTGAACACTGTGAAATAGTGTTTCTCTGTGGACCTTGCGCTAGAGCGTTAAAAATTATTAATCTAGTTATTTATGAAAATGTAATAAATATTCTACTAAATATTATGCATAACAATATGTGTGTAGAAGGTTTTAGCAGGTAAGTGGAATTCGGACTATTTTAGTGCAAAATATAATTGTGAGAGCTTTTCTGAAGACAATTTCTATTTCGCATAAAAATCCGCAGTCTAATAATTACTATGACAAATTTTAGCTTGTCCCTTTTTGTTTCACGAAACGTGTATGAATCGTGTGCCTAGATTTTATCTAATTTTTCCGGTTGCTGTTCTTGCAATGAAGCGTTATCCTGGGATCTTTCAATTATTTTGGAGGAGCTCGCGAGGGTTAATTAGCGAGTCCGGAGGAACCTACGGCAACAAGAATGATTTCTTACGCGGGCCGCGATACTCTTGTTAGGGTTTTATATCCCGAATGGAGGTTCCACAAGACTGGAATTCTCCGTCGTCCCGTTTCCTTTCTTTTTGGTCGGTTTTCGGTAGCTGCGCGCGGTCTATAAAGCCCTCCGCCTCGGCCCGACGAGCAAAAAGTGGGAAACAACGCCGCCAATACGCCTTTAAATACAATTTCCCGCGATGGCGGCGGCGGCGGCGGCGGCGGCGGCGGCGGTACGCAATCAGCGAGAAGTATGTGCACGTGTACGGAATACGCAGCCTATCCCAATTCCGTGGCTACGTTTTGCGGAAAACTTCGAGCGCTCAGACGGTGTTAATAACAACCGTACGGATTGAAACGTTTCTCACTGTGAGCTGATCTTTTGCCAGGGATATTGGCCATCAGGAAATTTATCTACTGTACGTGGTTCTTTTCGTCAGCCTCGCCGACTAATTATCGCTTTGCAGAATTTTGTTCCACATAACTAATCCATTTATATAATCTATATATAAACTTTTTTTAAAAGACTTTTAATCTTTAATAACTTACAATTTTTAAATTGTAAAATATTCGCTGGTGATGCGTTAAAACCCTGAAACAGCAGGAATTAAATAACGATTTGACAAGCAGCTTCAGTGTTGACTCACTGAACAGGTCACCCTATTTCTTTTACAGGGGTGTTCTGAAGGGTTGGAAAAGCGGGATGTTGGAATTTACGTTGGAGAGTGGCCGTATGCAGCTCGATGCGTTGCATACGCGTGTATACGGGGGTAGAATTCAATAAAGTTGGCCGGTGCGTAAACCCGGGTCCGGTGACACAAAGTTGTTGATGTTGTTAATTTCCATCGTGTTCTCGCGGGGACGGTGAAAATGGCTGGAATGGTGGGGATCGGAGTCTGCTGGCCGTGTTTCGGGATAACCCGTGCGCGTCTAGAGCACGTTCGCTGCGGGGGCGGAGGCCACGCCGCGCCGGCAAGAGAAATGAGACGTGAAAGGAGAGGTAGACTGCAGGATACGGGAGCGAGAGCCAAGAGATCCGTTCACCCGATGTCCCGACAATGTTGTTTTAGACGTCCTCACAGAAGAGACACACGGCTCCCCGGAATGTTATGTCAGCTTCGCGGCTCCCCCGTGGCTCCCGCCAGCGTCCGCCCCCGCAAACTGTATAATAATGATAAGCAAACACCGGAGTGTAGCGGGTGGCCGTGGTCGAGCGACCGGCCAGCCGGATTCATGAAAAATGCATTTCACAGGAGGATCCTCGACGCCGACGCCCGACACCTCGTCGATCACTCTAATCGGTCCGCGAGGAAACGACTGATCGTCAAATTGTTTCCATCGGACCGCTACTTCTATGTTTCCTCCGTCCTCTTTACCGATATACGTGTCAGTTCAATACAGTAACCCACGGTTAAATGTCCACGATCCATCCCCACCTCTTCCCCTACCGCTTCGTGCCTCGATCAGCGGTAATCTCTAGACCAGTGGTTCTTAAACTGTGTAGCCTTTACCGGGGGTCCGCAAAACGATGTCCCATTGTGTTTAACTTTTACCTTATTATCGCACATCCCCAACTTCTCGCTTTTATTCAAATGACTCATTTAAGAACGACGTAAAATGTCTAGGGTTGGGATGTGGTCCGCAAAAAAACGGACTACTAAGAAGGGGACCTTAAGAACCCCTGCTCTAGACTGTGGATTTTATGCATCCATGGCAAACATGAGTGGGTGTAATTTGAAACAATAAAGATTATGAGATTTCAATAATTAATACATGGATATAGTTATTGGAGTCGAACTGAGCGTAAGAATACTTTCTTGACCCACTGTACCGCTTGTCACAGTGAATATTTTATAAATCCCAAGAAGAAGTCGAAAACGTAGTTGTCACGGTAGAAGTCCTCCAAAATTTACACTTCCCGGATAAACTTCCATCGGGTAGACTTGTTCGCTTCGTAACTGTCTATTTTCGTGCGTCCAACGTGCTGACCACATTTTACAAACCGATAACATTGTCTAAAATTTATCGACACACTGAGGAAAATTTGTCAAAGGTGCAAAGTGAGCGTAGCATCGATACAAAACTAACATTGAAAGAATTTTTAAGTAGAAATAATAGTTCAGTCACAGTTGCTTCAATCACTGGCAAAAAATGTTAAATCTATTGTACTTGCTTTACATCTATGAACATCTATGAACAATACTTCGACAGTTTTAAGACTTAGTTTATAGTTACTGGCAGCTTAAAAATTGATCACATCGTAAAATCAATATTCGGACGAAAGTTAACGACGATGTCGTTATTTATTTTCGAACAATCTTGCTGACGTTGAATTCGTTAACATAAATGAATTGTTAAGATTGCTACAACTGGAGGTCCAAGAAATCAGCATACTTCTAGCAATTTACGAAATGGAAATTAGTGATTGAGACATTGTGAAAAAATTTTTGTATATCGCCAGAACATGAATAAAAATGTACAACGTTCTGTAGTTTCACGATTAAAAATTCTAGAGCTAACTTACACGTCGCCATTTAAACTAGCCCTTTGAAATTCTGTCGCCATAGCAACAGAGAATAAAATAAAAATAGTATTCCAATAAATGATCCACCATTTCCCCGTTCTCGTAAAGCTCTCCATTATCAAAAATCTAGAAAAAATATTATTTTGTTCTATTGCGAATAAATTCGAACGCGAACGTTTAAGTCATCATTTCGCCGATTTCGAACGTGTCCGCGCAGCGCGGGCCTCTAAAAACGAATTGAAAACTGTTCCTCGTCCAGACAGGGTCGAAATTGATGAGAAAAGCCTTCGGTTTTCTCTCGCAGCGACATCCGCGTTCCCTCACCCCTTCGGAGGGCGGGGTATCGCGATATTTGCGGACACGCATCATTTCATTCATTTGCGAGGAGCTATCGGTGTCCACGCACGAGCTGCCGCTACCATTTGCCCGTATGAATTCGCGCGCTCATGATTGCGTAATAAACGCACAGGCTTCGAAAAAAAGCAATTCATAAATATTTATCGTGGAGCCCGACTGCCTGGAAAACTGTTTCGAATCGGTCGACGCCGAACCGTATTACATTCGCTGTCGGCCGAACCACGAAAATGGAGGCACATGTTCGATCGTTACGCAACACGCGAGATAATTATAATAATTATCGACGACGAATCGAACGGGTCGAGGATGGAGAAGGGAGCCCGGGACATACAGATCTGCAAATATTTGGCGAGTTTTACAGCCGATATTCCGAGCGCGATCGACTATTTTTGTTGACTGTTCGAACTATCGAAGATCGTCCCGGCGCGCGGCATTCCCCGTGCGCACACAGCGAGATTTCCACGGGAAAACAATGCCGAAAAGTTTACAGATACGCGGCCGGCTCTGCAATCGTTGACTTCATGGAGATTTATCGGAGGAGTGCAAGTCCGTTGCGTCGTCCTGTCGGTTTTTACGGCGACCCGACCAGAGAGAACGCTTGCCAGCCCCCACCTCCTGAGGAAATGAAACAAATTACTCGATAATCAACGGTCGCGAAAGTTCCGACGCGCGGGAACACCGGGAAAACGACCGCGAACTTCCAATTCCACTCTCTCTTCCATCTCTTTCGAACTTGAGACGGAAAAATTGTGCGAGAAGCTTCGCGCGATGCTAAAATCATTTTCGCTGAAGCGCCTCCTCAACGCGTGCCAAGTTTTCATTAAAGATTGATACGCACTAGAATCTCGGTAATTGCATGAAACGAGTTTGACCGAAGATCGGTTTTGATTGAATTAATTGATCGAAGTCATTCGCTTCTACCATTCGTTCGCTCGAAAGACAATTTTACACCGAATTTTACGACCGACTGTACACGCTGATTTTGTCTACAATAAATTTCCTTTTTATTTCGACACTCGATTGCCCAACACGCAGACTGGCAGCCATATTTGGGCGTCGGAGTTGATCGAATTACCATACGATCTGCGAAACGCGGAAGACCGAGACGATAATTAACACCATAAATCCTAGCGCCTCGATTTGTGCCGAACTACAGAAACGCTGAAAATAAAGATAAACTGCTTCGATTTTGTTTAATTCCCGTAGTCGCCGTCGCGTCGAGTCGTTAACGAACGTGTTAAGGAACACGCCGGCCTACAAGCCGGTCCGACATTGTCGAGATTTATTCTCGGAATCGGGAATTAGCATGAGCCTCCGCTTGTTAAAAAGAAACTGTCAGATTGCTTCTCTGTAACTCCGAAGCACACAGACGGCCGTGTTAAGTAACATTCTGTAGCGTTTAAATACCTGTCCGGGCGACAAACATGCAGATTGCCCCGGGACAGGCTGACGGCGAGCCGAACATTCGGTACAAAGTCAATTTGAAATTTATTAAAAGATAATCACCGGGGAAAGGAAGCGGGTACGTTCTCTCTCGCGAGAAATTCCGGCGGGTACGGGGACCGGGCGGGTGCGAAGGGGGTGGGAAAGGGGAGGAGGTGGGCAGCGGGTCGTTAAGCCTGCCAGTTTTTTCGGCATCAAATTATCCGTCAGGCTCGCAGCCTGCTAGCTCTCATTAAGCCCTTTTGCGCCGTCTCTCGTGCGAGAGAGAGAGAGAGGGAGAAGGAGCGAGCAGAGTGCAACGACACTCGACCGGCCGCTCTGGCGTGGATTGGATTTTATGAAGATTTATCGGTACACGCCGCGGGAATTCCGCCAGTCCACAAGGCCGAGGCGAGTTTAAGCCGAGAACGGCAAGAACTGGTCAACTAGGATAGAAGAAAGACAACTCGCGGCACAGACCGCGTTTAGGTGGCACCCGTTTCACATGCTCGAGCCAGAAAAATTCCCTGACGACTCAATCAACATGTTCGATGCGAATTTCGTTTGATTCCAACAAGTTTCACTTGTTTCGATCGGCGTTATTGATAACGATTCTTAGTTACTTCACTATAAACCACTAAAAATTGTCACACTATTATTTAAAACAATGTTTGCATCACCATGTTTGTATCTGAAAACTTGATAAGTATTTCAGCGTTGACACTGCCGAGGAATAGTGATTCTTAAACAGAAAATTAGCAGCGTCCTAAACCAAGTTTCTAAGCGATTTATTTTCAGAATGATAGATAAGACATATTTATCTTATATAAAATTATTTCTAAACTCATCGCAGTAAACTGCGTTCTAATTTATGCTTGTAGTGAACCAGGGTTGGCAGTGAACACCGAACCGGCTAATTATTCCATCCCGAGTTACGTCTACATCGGCTCTAGATTAGCCCGCGAAGTCGCCTCTAGATTTGCCCGGCGATAAGCTCGGATTAAATTTGTGACTCGAGATCGAATCGACCGATTTCCCCTTTGGTCTCCCCGCGGGACACTTGTCGGCGTCTCCCGTTCTTCCCCTTGGCAGAAAGGGAAAAAATGGAATCGCGTTTTAGGGGGTTCTATACAGAGAGAGAGAGAGAGAGAGAGAGAGAAGGAGAGAAAGCGAGAGAGAGAGAGAGAGAGAGAGAGAGAGAGAGAAAGAGTGCCGAGTCGCTTTTGGATAGAGCTTACGCGGCTCCGATGTAAACTCGCGTCCCGAACGCGCCGGCTTAAGTCGAGGATCGACTCCCGAGCCCTTATTTTAAACACAGAGTGGCTTTACGGGGCGAATACAATGGCGAGAGCCGCCCCATAGAGGTCGTGAATCGGAATTTATGAAGATTTATCGGTACACGATGCCGGGGAATCCTGAACGCGTAGAAGACGGTTTTCAAGGCGACAGGGGCTACGCGAGCCGATAGGCGATCGACCAAAGCGTTTACGCTCCCCGGAAAATCACGGGGAACTGCTGGGAAACCCGGGAAGCCTTACGCAGGAGGCCCACTCGTACGAACAATACACTGCCGAGAGCAATTACGGAGGAATTGGATCGGTAATCCTCCATTGCTGTTTTAACTTCAGCTAGTTCTAATCCTCTACAATTCACATTTTCACTATTCGTGGTTTTTCAAAATTTTTTGTGGAGTGTCAAATGATTGTTACAAAGGTGCTATAAAATATCTTCTCATTATTACATGTAGAACAACATCGATAAATCACGTTCATAGTGTTGCAAAATTTAGAATGCATCAGTCGAAATTAACACGTCCGCAACCAGGTGTCTTACGAATAAACACAAGTTTCAGATACGCGTATGTCGTACGCGTTTTGCATACGCGAATCGCAGCAGCGACTCGTGCAGACTCGCGTGAAAGGGTTGAAGAGAACGCAGTCTTAGAGGCTTTTTCTAAAGGACGACGGACTGCATTAATAGTTGCAGGGTGAAATTCACTTTCGCCGGAGAGAAATTAAAATTCCGAGGGGGTCTGGTTCGAGCGGACAGCGGTACGGTTAAATCGAGCGCGGTGGAGAAAAAAAAAAGAAAAACCGTCGATCCGGCGAAGTTCCCAGGGTGAAGCTCGACATTATCGTAGGCGAGACCCGCCGGGAGGGACCCCGCTTTCACGGGATCTAATGGAGTTTCTTCGCTCGCCGTCATATCAGCGTAACGAAGGACGAATTACCGAGAGCTCGCCGCTGCGCGCCGTTGCGATTGTCTCTGCGAAACTGTCGGCGGCTGCGTAGGAATTCCCTGGAAGAAAACGCTCGTTCGCGTGGCCCTCCTCCCTAATCAATTTCAATTCACGGCTGCTCTTACCGGGAACACCACGGCGTCGGGAACTTTTTGATCAATTGGCTTAATTGCGTGGCCGGTGTTTGCAAAATTCGCGGCGCAGCCATTCGAGGGGCGGGGCACCGCGAAGAATCCCTAATGGGATCTTTACAAGTTTCTTACGAGCTACCCGGAGCAAATCCGCCGGATTTAGGCATCCAATCGGGTTATATCTAACGCCCTCGTCCCGCTTTCTCTTTTCCTCTCCGTCTCCTTCTTTCTCTCTCTCTTCGTCCACCTAACGAAATATGCATCGGTCGACGTGGCCCGTTTAATCCGGGAAGCTGGCTTCAACTTCCGAGAATCCCGTCCATAGGCTGTAAATCTTCATGAGCATCAATTCACCGGCGGCTCACCGCGTTTTTATGGCCACGACTAAAAGACGCATGCTCTCTGTCGCGTCGTCTTTTTTAACGGAATCGTGGCTAACTCCCACGCGACACGCGCTTAGAAACGATCGTGTGGCATGGTTCAATAATAATAGGCTGGAGAGACTCGACGGGAGCCCGAATTAGGGGATCCAGAGGGAAACGATGGGGTAGAAGTGGTGTTTCAACGTTTTCAATTGATATGCTGGTCCTTACCGAATGTAAACCCATTGTTCAGGGGAGATTTATTAGAAATGATGTCTTCGTAATTGAGTGATGTATATTGTGGCATGCGGTTGGTAATGATTAACTGTTTTATGTCAAGTCGTTTTTCAAGAGTTATTGCTTTTAGACCAATATGTGTTTTAGAAATAATTATAGATGCTCTGATGAAGCTCCCTTGCTGAAAACTTTCTGCTCCGTATCGAGTTACGGTCGAAAAAGTGGCTTACCAAGCAACTGGAGGAATCATAGGGCAAAGGGTGTAAAAAGGGTTGGGTCCGAAAATCAGACAAACAATCGTGACCTGGTTTGCGAGGTGCGTTCGATGCAGGTCGCCGTTTCGGTGTGAGCTTGGAGGGTGTCGCGGGGGATGAGCCGCCGGAAATCACGGTATTAATCGTAACATTCGCGAGTCGTTGCAGCGGGAGTTATCGCTAATCGAGCAATAAATTGCGGGCCCGGGTTCGCGGGGGTTGGGAGACCCGCGAAAAACGGATTCCCGGCGCTATTACGTCGGAAATTCAATAAACCGCACGGCAGTCACCGCTCGGCCAAAAGAAATCCCTCTCGACGCCGCTATCGTCGTTGGAAACTTAAGGCGGCGAGAGCAGCCGTCATCCCTCTCTGTACACGAGCCGGCTCGACGTCGAATTAATTTTCTTTGTAACTCGATTCTCCCCGCAATCGTCAAGGTGCCGCGCAAAGGTGTTCCTCCCTCTCCGACCCCGTTCGCTCGCCTCAAAGACGAAGACGGAAAGAAGTTTCGCCACTGTCGTATTGCGGATTTAATAAAGAGCCGTCCGGCCGAAGTTCCGTCCTCTCGAAAAACCCAGAAGGAGGAGGAGGGTCGCGGGATCGAGTAAAAGTAACGGGGAAAGAATATCCTTCTTCGAAGTAATCAGCGCCGCTTCTGTCGCATGAACTTCTTCGCGAGTTCAGTTCCGAAGGGTCCGACCGAGATTCCTTTGGTGTCCGACGGACACCGCGACGGAATGACGAATTAGAGAAAAAGGGGAAAGAGAGAACCACTCTGTGGACACTGGGAAATTATCGTGTGGATCCGCTTCCTCCGGAGACCGCATAATCGTGAAATTCATTCTCCTCGATCCACTATCCTGAAACACATTCAATCCGTTAATACACGAATTACTGGTAAACTATTTTGCTAATCACCGGATCAACAACGGCGGTCTATCGGGGACGAGTTTGCCGAATCGTAAGGGGGTTAATAATAATTACCGCGAAAGGTCGAAGGGCGGGAAATACGTCAGAAATTGAAACTAATTTGAGAGCGCATTCGTTTTACTCCGACCCAAAACTGTATTTCATAAATATTTTACTAGCAAATCAGACGACCAATGTTTCTGAAACTTTAGTCTATTTTAATACTTTACCATTTTCAACAGTGTGGAAGTTATCCACCAAAGAGTAAACCCACCTACTTCCAATATAAATAAGTAATGTAATTTGTACAACGGCATCGTATGAAAATAATTGAACACAGTACAGACCAGTACGGACAACTTCGCAAAATTTCATCGAGCCAAGTTCTCAAGATTTTCCGAAAAAAATTCCCGAAGCGCTCCGTCACGCGTCGTTTGGGAAGGTCCCCTTAAGATTCGAGCAATCTCCGGGCACACGAGAGTCACCGTTGCCGATGAAGTACTTTTTTGTAAAACGCCGTCGTCCTTGTGACGAACTTTTCCACGGGAGAGGAGAAGGAGAAACGGATCTGTTCGAGGGAAACCGACAAGGACAACGTTCGAAGGAAAAAACGAGTGGTTCGTGTCACCAGCGCTAGGATACGGGGAGCAGCTGCAACGGAGGACCAATGGGAGGAGGCTGTTGCGTTTTGGAACAATGTCACCCCCGGGTCGCAGTTGGGTAACCTAGCCCCAGGAAATCGTGCGATCGTTCGTTACTTCTTTCCTTGTCGGAATCCAGTCTCCCTCCTCTTCCCTCTCCGTTCCGCCGCTTTGCTTCGTGTCCTGTCACTTTTTGATGTGTCGTACACGCCCTGCCGATGCCTCGTTTCCCCAGTTTCTCCGGCTCGTTCTAATGAAACGTGCATCGGTGGGCGTTCCTCCGGTCGTCTTAAGGACCGCGTTTTACGTTCCCGGGATTCCCCGGGAGAGAGGGGCCTCTCTGATAAATTTCAATTCCGTGCTGTCGTCCAACATTTTCGGGCTTCCCAAACGAATTTTCCCTCTCCCGGACCCCTCGATGATGCTTCCTATACACTGGGCTTTACGTTCCAGAAAATTAATTCCTCAAAAACTAGTCCATAAAGCTAAGTTTTGTTATAGGGTTGCTAGGTAAACGGTTTCGGCGGTGTACGGGCAGTAACCGTTTTTATCTGAACCGTCTGCGAACCAGGTGACGTTAAATTAGATTTTCTGACGATAAATTTTCATGCTTTTGTTTCTCAAGATACATTGTCGTTTTTGACAGCGAAGTAAAAATTCTTTGTATTAATCGCAAGAGAAAAAAGCCGATTGAAATTGTCATTCTTTCTTTAATAATTTCAACAAAATGGAAGTGATGCATCGATATTCTTCAATCCTTTTGATCTTTTTATTGTTTTACATTTTATGTATTCAAATTGTACAAAATTCCGAATTAGTATGGTATTTTTTCCAAAGAACTAAATCGTATATCAAACTGTTGAACACAGAAAAAGAAGCAAAGTGTTGGATACGTTGACCCGATGTTATCAATGTTATGAATATTCGTCCTCATAGAGCTAATATAATCGATAACAAACATTACCATCTCTAATTCAATGTTATGATCATCATGCATAACCCCGTGCAATATTAACCAAATTATTTTTCCATTAGCAGGTCACGGAATTAATAATATCCTATCACTTTACAAGGCAACGACACAGCGCGAACGTGAAAACGAAGTTTTCAAATTGGGGGAGCAATTAAGATAGAACGGAGGAGCCAAAAACAGGAGAGTGGCATTCCTGAGTTAATAATGACGGTCATCGGCGTGGGATAAAGGTTAACACGGGCGCGGGCATAGTCACCGATTCATTTCACCTAATTGAATCGTCACGGTTCCCGATAATATCGCGATACTCGTCCAGCCCGTGGCCGACCGGTTCATTTATCTTGAGAAAATACCCGAGGACGGCAAGGTTAAGGGGAATCGGAACGGTGCGGAACACCTGTAAAACGCCTCGGGAAGAACCATTTATTCGCGTGGCACCGTAGGACGATCATTTCGTTTCCACGAACACGGTTTACCATCGAACCCGCGTTGTTGCTCCGAAGAGGAGGACCCTCTTCTCGACCGTGGTGTGTTGTGGGCACCTTTCACCCGAGGACGAGCTACGACGAGCAGCTGCGCGACGCTCCTATCTCTCGCTGAAACAGTGTTTCCTGTGACTAACGACATTTTTTCGTATCGAAACCCAGGCCGGGCCCCCGGGCCTCGATCCCAAAAGGAGAACGTGTTTTCCAAAATAGTTAGAAAGTGGGACGTGTTCATAGATCCGTATCTACCGCGCGCCAATTAATTTTCCCCGGGTTGTCCGGCTTTTTCCGATCCTGTGTTTATTGCGTTCCACATCGGGCGATCGCGCGCGCTCCTCTACCCTCTGCACGAGATAGGTCAATTTATTATTATGGCGGCTGTTGATTTGAATTATGAACTTCGGAGGGGAATGGTTCGCTTCGCGTCTGCTTCACAACGTTTATTGACATATGTACTTTTATTCCTTCTGAAGACCATCGCGTTATCATACACTCTGTTGTGCTATGGGACAATTTAAACATATTTTTCTAATAGTAAGGTAGATATTATATCTTCACTTCTCCACTGGCTTATATTTACGAGAGATTTTTTTAAATCGTGGAATCAATTGCGTCACCGTGGAAGGGTGAAGAACGTGTGAAGAGCTAGACGAGATGGTGCTCGAAAATTGTGAAAGCGAGGTATTTATGGGGGACGCTGGAAACATGGGATCGTCAGGGCTAACGACCGATTCCCTGATACAAAATGCTGGTTGAATATCTATTAGCCTCGAGACAATACGGTCGGCCGCTAATTGAGAGCAGCTGGCCGCGTCTCGGCTCGGTTTCCTCGCCTCGTAATAACAGGCTGTGAAAATCGGCGTTCCTCTTTCCTCAAAGACGGGCCGCCGGACGCTCAAGCTTGGCCCACGTGTCCGCCATTCCGCGGTCCTGAGTCCTCCACGGCTGACCCACTTAATCACCGGCCCGGCGACAATTTCCCTGCCTCCGGGAATATTTTACCCGAGCCACGCCAATCCTACCAGGAAGAAAAGATTATTCCTCTCTTCCACGGAGAAGTTCGCCGTGCTCACAGTTCCAGCCGAGGTAACTCTCGCTCCTCTTTCTTTTTTTTCCCATCCTCACCCGATACGATCGAGAGTAAGTCATTCCACGGGTTGTTAACTGGAAAAATAACGAAGACCCTCGTTAACTAGCTGTCAGACTGTTCCGTGTTGCATTTAGCACGGTAACTTATGAATTTTTTAATTCCTCGAGGGGCGGCTTAGGCGTTCTGAATGCTTCTTGCGCGACCTACTCGAAAAATGTGGAACATGTGAAACGTGTGGAACATGTCAATTTAACGATTCTCTTGAAATATTTTTCTTTTCGAAGATATATAGCTTAAGCAGACCCAAAATGGAATTCATATGTATTTACATAAGTACACTTGCATACAGCGTACTTAAAACAGAAACTAACTTTAACAATACAGGTCATCATTTTATCTCTTAACTGGCTAGCTGGTTTTCCTGTCTAATACCTACACTTTTAAAATAAACAGGTAACAACCAGGAGGCTGCCAAGGAGAATATACCTTTCGAAATAGAGGACAATTGTAGTAGAGTTTAATTTTTTGGTCAACTGGAGGCAAACAGTGGTAAAGTTTCATCCAGAAGTTGCAGTCGGAAAGTAGCGGTTTCCGAGTCGGAAAAACGAGCCTAACGGCGGAACACGGGACAATCTCGAGCGTCCGAGTAATGATGAGAAAGCGCGGAAAGTTTCGATGTTTCCTTGCATAATTTTCGCCGTTTCCCACGGAACGGCCGTGCCGTAGTCGCGCTGCAAAGAAAATTAATTAGACGGCGGCACAGCTCGGTTGCTGGCTTAGCGCATCAGCGTTGTTGCTAGGCGCATACAGTGTGTTCCCAAAGTCGTTTCACCCTCCGACATTGTCTGGGCTCGCGAGGGGTCGAGAGCATTGCTTATTATTAGCCGGGAGTTCGGTGTTACCGGCACAATAATCGTTGATTCCCTGGGGGGTGGCCTCGTCGCGGGTGGTCGCCTCCCTAAAATTTCAAATAAGAAGTTACGCCGGCGTTATTTCAAGCTCTCCGCCGCTTCCGGGTACCGTTTCGCGCCCCCTGAAAACGGAATTTGCGAGGGTGAATTTTAAAATCCACGATTTATTTTCCTAGAGGGAGGTTAAACGATCCGGGGGATGGCGTGTAAGCCGAATCAAGAAACTTTTAAATCTTTTGTAAGTTGGGAATATCAGAACGTAAATATTTCATTAATAACCAGCCGGATAAACTCCTTTTCTTAATCGGGGAGGCATGTTTAAACCTTTCGCAAGCTGCGATAGCGAGGATCAGACTGTACATATTTTACTAACGACACGGGGAAGCTAAATTCATTAATTTCTTGTAATTTTGTATAGGGAAAATTGGAATATAAATATTTTAGTAGCAACTCGGTAAGTTTTTCTTTAGCTAGTCTGAACCTTCTTTATCAAGTATATTAAACCGTTGAGTAACGGTTTTTTAAATTACATCACGCAAACTGGGATAGAAGGAAACTTCCTTCTGTCGACTGAAAAATTTCTCACAATGGAAGGAAAATGAAAATGCTAATACAAAGTAAACTTCATATAGAATGTGCTTTCAAGAACATTCCAGCTCCTGACGACCAGAAATGACGACTCCATGCAAATAAACGTAGATACAAAAACATGATTAGGTGGTCTGTTTCACGTGAAACATTCTTTCTGGTACTTGTATACGTACGGATCTATAGCTTCCACTAACCAATTGTCTAATCCAAAGAGCAGAGACGCGAATGGAAATCGAAAACAAAGGGTTAATTCGAGGAAATGAAACAACGGGGGAAATAATCAAGCAGGAACCAAGAAAACGAGGATAAAACAAGAAGAAGAAGAAAGGCCGGGAAATAAGGAAGAAAATTAAATGCCTCAGAAATTGAGAGAAGAGAAAGGAAGATAGGAGAGTGAACGAAATCCCGTGATTTTCGAATCTAACGAGGCGCGCGCATTTCTTTCCTTTTCGGGGGAAATCGCGTTCCGGGCGTGAGCGTGCAATTTAATGCGCTTCTTGACAGGGTGCATGCGCACGTGCACGCACACGCGGAGAACATCGTGTATCTATCGAGCAGCATTAAACGCGAGAGGCAATCCACTCCGCGTTTCGATCGTCCGGTGTAACAACGGACACAATGCGATCACCGTGACAAATATAACGAGTGTATTCATCGCGTCGCGCGTCAAATTTCCATCGAGCACGTTAAACGCGTCATCCAGTCGCGAAAGTTCGCCGCTGGCCCTCGTTAATAATTTCGCGAATACTCTCCTCTCGGCGAGACCAGAGCTCTCTCTCTCTCCCTCTCTCTCTCTCTCTCGCTCTATTTCTCTTTCTCTTTCGCTCTGTCTGCTTCGCTCTTGATGGTCCACTTCGCGATTCAATCGCGTCGCAGTTCCGCCGGTGAAGTGCAAACTTTCTGAAGGGGTCCTCGACGTAGCCGTGGAGAAAAATAAACCCGGAAAGCGACGGTTTCAACTTTTAATAACCGACCGGAAATCATGCGTGGAGGCCCGGCTACAGAGTCGCCTGCATCCTTGACAGATTGACCAACTTCGAACGGAGAGAACTCCGACCGAATTCAACGTTGAACGCGAACAACTTGTCTCGAATAATATTGTTTCTTTCGACGCCGAGATCCCGCGAACTTTGATCTTCGAGCAACCACTTTGCAATTCGATGCTTACTCGCGAACGCCGACGACGGCTGCGGTTTCTGTAGATGCGTTTTCTGACGAGCTTACGTTCTGACGAATACCGCAGAACGACGGAATCAATTGATTCCTATGCGAATGGCTGTGTGCGCTTCTTCCTGCAACGTCGTCGGTACGATCGTACGAAACAGATTGCGGAGATTGCGACTCTTTCGTAAAAATACGCGCGCGAGAATTGCTTACATCAATATATTATTTGAATCGACTGAAACAAGGACGAAATTGATGAGGCTCCTGCTTGTTGTAATTACTGTACACAATTTTTATTTTGCATAAAAATCCGTTGTCTATTCATAACTGATAAAATGATGTGCAAAACTCCCTGTACCAAAATATAAAAAATTTCATATAATGTTTTAAACGTTATTTTAAAGTTATTTTCAGAACCATTTTGAGCCTAGCTTTTACGTGCGTCCTGTGAGCAGTTCCGACATATTCTTCAGAAAATTCATGCACTGTAACCGCAGCATAATTTGGCAATTACCGTATGCTAAACCGGGCGAGTCTTTGCGCGTCTACGGGAGTTTCGGAACGCGAAAATCGTCTCCGGAACAACAAGCTCCGCCATTCGATCTCCATTTACCTCGGCCGAAAACAAGTTCGTCGCTCGGTGCAGAATTTTGCGCGGCAAACACTCGACAACTCGAAACCCCCTTTGTAAAACACATTTCACGCGGAACCGCGTATAAGCCTATCGACCCGGCGCACTACTTCTCCACGGGGCTATTCAACTTTCTCCCTCGGATATCGGGCGAGTGGTTTTCCTCTCCTCTCCTCGACCGCCCCGTAACAGAAAGAAAAGAGGCTGCCCTCGATATAAAACAAGATCCACAGAGTGGAGGATCCTCCTCGAGGAGTATCCGATAAAAGTCACGTGCTTATCCAGCTTTTATCTGTCATTACCGATCGCCGGGCGAACCTAATCGCGACGATCGCACGCCGGTACGCGCAAAAACGACAATGACTGACATAGCTGCAAAGATCTGCGGAAGATAATTAGTGGGGTTCGTAGAGGAAACCTCTGGATCCAATTTAAAAAATGATTCAAGTGGAAGTACGTGAAGGGAACTATTATTTACAGTGGTGAACGAAGAACATTCCTGTTTTTGATTTTTATTTAGTGTGGCTTTGAAGATTGACTTATGTTAATTGTATAAATTTTGTTATAATGGTATGTACATAAACTGTGAATGTCGGTAAATCAGCAAGATTGTTCTTCTTTTCATGTAACAAATAATTCAACCCTTTACATTTCGACTTCCGGGTAGCATTTCAACATTTCCGGCTCGCGACGGCAAGCGAACCCCGTTCGCTCGCGGTTTTTCCCCCGATTAAGCGGAAAAGTTTCTCGCCGGCGTTGGTACACCGTGTGTCGTGGATGGATAATTTATGGACAAGCCATTTCACAGACAGGCGCTCGTCTGCAGGGCCGAGGAGAGGGCGGCTCGAGAGGGTGGGCCTCGACGTAAGTGGATCGGGAAGGTAGCTAACGTTGCCTCGCAGCACGTATCGTAAACTGCTAGAACTTTGCCGAGACTTTGGAAGTAGCTCGCAGATATTATTGAAGCCCTTCAAGATTCCGGATAGACGTGTTCCGTTCCCTCTTCCCCCGCGCCTCGAATATTACGCTTTATATGTACAGGCCGTTCCACGAAGTTCGCGTGCCGGGTCGCGGCTGGTGTTTCATTTCGCGGCGGGAATGACGGCTTCTGTCACGCGATAAATCACCCCCGACGCCAGCCCGATGGCCTGAGAAATTAGCAGCCGGGGACTTTCACGGGGAACTTATTCCGACGCCGGCGCTACCTCTGCTTCGTTTCACCCCGGGAAAATTGATATTTTACTTCCGCCTCGCTTCGACAGACGACTTGATCATCTCTTTTTAACTTTAATCTCACCTTCGGTCACGCGGCATGTTTATGACACTACACATCTTCCTGCTTCGCCGCGTGTGCTCTGTTCTTTACACATTCATGTGGGAAATTGATATTCTACGTCGCCTCAAACCCCTTCAATTTCGCGTTATATCTAATTCATCGTTTATAAAGACGTTCGGGAGGTGTAACACAAAGTTCCTGTTTGTAACCGCATTAAAGCTGATTCCGTAGAAAATAAGAATCTCCATAATTTTAGAGTGCTATTCATTTAAATCCACTGAACATCAAAAGTCCTCCTAGCAACAATGATGGAAATAAAATAAAATTCAGTTTATTTAGATATCACACACCAGAGAGAACATCCTTATAATTTCAACTGCGGGATAAATATTCCGAAACTGGTCCTCAGATCGTATTAATTGCGAATAACGAACGAGTTGCATCGAGTCCGCCGAGAGAAACGATCGAGCCGGTTTCGATCACATTCCAGCGGGACGATTTATCGAGGATTATCGATCGAGCGACGGGTATCGCTGCCATATTTAGGGAAATTTCGTGACAACCGTCCAATTATCAATCTGCCGATCTCCTCTTGCATCGGGACGAGGATCGGGCCAGAAATATGTAACTGGAGAAATTTTGGAAAGGACCCCGAGGACATTTACGAGGGGGGATCAGGAGTGTCTTAACGCGTTTGGAAAAGTGGAATTCGCGGTGGGACGATCTTTACGAGCCATTCAACGGGCTCGATGCGTCGTGTTCGGAAGAGGCGCGAGCGCGAATGCTTTCCATGTCGATTCAAGAACCGGACGCGTTCAGGACGAGAGCCCTACGAGCCTTCTTCTTCTTCTTCGGGCTCCCATTCAATCCTCGACGGATCCCGAAAGCCTTTTGGTGCGCTCCGTTGGAACTTGTTACGTGGGAAGCGGTCCTCCGAGCAAGAATTTTTATATGTATTTCTTCCCTGTTTAACGCGTGCAACGGGACGCTATCGCACGGCCGCGCTCACAAATTGCGTCGTTAAAGCAGGCGGGGGACTTGTACGCGGTGTTAAAATCGAATTCTTGTCTAGCGGCGCTCAATTCCAGCGTGAAGGTCCTCGAATTTCGCCGGGCTCGTTTGAGAACTCCGTGGAATCGAAATTTTGTAATGCGATGAGCTGAATTTTGGTCGCAGAGTTAGAAACGTTCTTTCCAAATTCTATCATTCCTCCAAAATATTGGCTATTTCCTGTAAGTACACTATGAAGATCAACGTTGATGACAAAAAGTAGGTTCTTAAACTGGTATAAATATATTTGAAATGTAAAAAATGGTTTCACTGCAGCTATTTTTTTAAAATTTATTCTGTAATGAATTGGCCAATACCGACAGCAATTTTATTCACAAAGCAGCAGATTGTCTCGGTTAATATATGTAATCTAATAACTCCTTTTGTGATTATCAGCGTAGTGATTAAAGTGTCGATTAATAAGCTTTCGGTAGATGAAGTGTTAAATACGTCCATACAATGTCCCATTTTGGGGTGCAAATTTTCATACAGCACAGTTATTAAAGAGCCCATTAATAAGCTTTCGGTAGCTAAAGTGTTGAATATGTCCGTGCAATATATCATTTTGCAGTGCAAAGTTCACCCCACTGTGCAGCTTGACGTAGTCAAAAATTAAAACGGCGGTCTATAATGGTTTCACAAGACAACATAAACTCATCCCAAAATTAGACAATTAGACAATAGGACAGGGAACAAATTGAGTACAGCTCAATATCGTAAAAAATGAAGTAGGTGGACTGAAACAGTTTTCAAAAGAGACCGAAGCAGCTTGTCTCAAAATTAGCCAACCATTGGGTCAAGAAACAAACGAAGCGCAGCTCAATCTGCTCAAATTGAAAAGGATGGTCTCGGACGGTCCGGACCGCAATTATTTTCGCGGAGTCCCGATGGTTCCGACTTTTCGGGTGGCGTGCAATGAAAAGGTTAAAGACCGGTGTAACGTGTGTAACTGGATGGTTAGATTAGGGGACGTTCAACTTGGCTTAAGGCGCGTCCATTAATAATGAGCCGGGCCGAATTTGGAATTTACCGGGGTGCGGGAGGAAGGCAACCATGGGACTTCATCGTCCATAAGCGGCGCACGACGTCCTGGAATGCTACCAAGTTGGCGATAGCGGAGGCGGAAACTCGAGCCGACAGTTTCAAAATTCTGCGGCCGTCGAGTCTTCTGGGCGAATCGTAACATCGCCGATGCACGTAGTAACAGTCTAGCACGAATAAAGCAGATCCGGCGAACCTCTCTAAGTAATTGGACCATTCTGCCCTCCCCCGTCGAAGGATATGGCTGTGGATCCCGGGAAATCGCGATCCTAAATACCACGAACGGCGCCGCTCCACGGCTGTCGATTCTTTTTCTTGTTCTCGTAGGAGAACCTACTTTTCCAGGCTTGTTCAGAGGGGGATGGCAATTTCCTTTAAGTGTCCGGGAAACTGTTGTACCGCGTCGGTGTCGGGTAATACCGGGAGATCCTTCATGAGCACTCGATCAGGAGTTTCTAATGCTCACTACCCTGGAGTTTTTGAACATGCTCGTGCGGGTCTTCGGTCGGGGAAAAGTTTCCCACTGCGAGAGGTGCGAGAAGGTGTTGGCATCTTGGCGAAATCTCCAGCGACTGCTTTGGGAGCATTGATAAAGTAATAACTAGACCGAGGATCTCCATAAAAAATAAAAATGATCTGTATCATTTGGAAGAAAAAGAGGCCAAGTAAAATTGGCATTTGTTCCTTAATAATTTGAATAACATGAAAATAATCGTTTTATTTCTCTTACTGATTTAAATTTGATCTACTCTAAATAAGTTTCTAAATAAGTACTGTCTTAAAAAGGTTCAGTTTTACGTCTCGTCGTCTTCTTTACAAGCTACTGTAAATAATGTAAGCACTGAGGAAAGGAAGAACAACTTAGACTTTCCGTAAACTCCAGCTTAATGAAGTGAAACTTGTCGTTAAAGTTCGGAGAACAAGTAAGAATACTTTTCGACCAATATTTTAACTTTATTCTGCCTCGTAGTCCATAACAAAATTTTCTTCTCTTGCGAGTCAGGATGAAGAATTAAGTCGCTTATAAATGACTTAATTCATCTATTTCAAAAATTTGCGCATGCCATACATACATACAGATCCGCAGTTTACTTTTTATTGTAGTAATTGTTTGTACAACTCCTGCTGATCCAGACGTAATTCACGAAGATTTTACGAGCTCAGTGTCCCCTTACATAATTATCAACGCATCGGAACAGTAAACAGAGTGCACCTCCGAGACGATTTCTCCAAAGTGAATAAGAAACGAAAAATGTGTGAACAGCATGACGTCAGGCCGAGAAATCGTCGGTCCCTCGTCCAGCAGAGCACAGTGTTAAGACCATCTGTTCCAGGCTGTATTTTCTGGACCAGTTTCTCGATACGAGCGAGTCCCGATCGCCACCGCCCATCTGACTCGCCGTACTAAAATCTCTCATGAATAAATACTTCATCGATTGGCTAAACCGATTCCGGCTCAAAGAATCGCCGTTTCAGAATCCGTCAGCGAGGAAGCTTTGGCAAGACTGCGCCGTGCCGAGAGCCTGGCTAAGAGAAGAGAAGAGAAGCTGAAAGGTGGGTCCGGGTGCAAAAAGTCGGCGAGGAACGCGGAACTAGAAGAAATTTGTAATTAACCGAAAGAAAGAGGCAGCCGTGGCTGAAAAATATATTAGTATCGAGGCCGGATCCTGAGCGAAACTGCAGCAACGAATGGTGGGAGCCCGGAGAGTTGGAGTCATGGATTTAAGAGAAAATTAAAAACTCGTTAACAAGAGCAAAATTACGAAACTCGTTAGCGGAAGAAGGAAAAGGGACGCTGTTTCTGGTCGAAGGGGGAACTGGAACGAGGAGGGAAAATGGGAAGAGAAAGTTTCCGCAAGGTTTCCAAGAACATGATGTCGAACAGTGGCGCTGCTGGCTCGCGCGTCTCTTTGTCTGTTCTCGCGTTGTCGAGCGAGGGCAACATTAGGGAAAAAACAAATATCGAGCAACAAAAGGCACGGGGGGGAACCGGAACCCTTCGGCCCACGCAGGTGTCCCCCTGGTCTGGCCAGGCTTACGGCAACGAATGCCAATGTCGGGGCGACGTTCGAGCCGAAAACACGATTTAGGGTGGAATAATCCGTTCGGTAAAGGTCTCTCCTCCCTCTCCGCCTCGCTCTACCTGTCCCATATTGCTCTCTTTTGCCCCAACCCCCCTCCGTCTGCTCTCTTTTTTTCCTTTTTCTTCGCTTCTCTGTCGCTCGATTTTAGTCCCCCCACACCGTCCTCCCCCTCGATGGAAACAACGTTGCCACGTGTACGACCGCGGGACATCGCACCGGGTCGAATTTAATTTAAAACGCTCCCGCCACTTTCTAAACAGAGCGGCGTGGCTAGGCGCGCGGTTCGTTATGGAATCAAGTTATTAAAAAGCCACTGCACGAGGATGATTTACCGTCGCGAATTTCGACCCAAGGGTTCATAACGAAGGGGAGTTGTAGATCCCGGCACACTATGACTGGTTAGGGAGCTAGCAGCTACGGGCGTCGATGAGTGAAATTATTTTTGGGGATGAAATTATTTCTACGGGTGGCGCCGATAGGGGATTGGTGGATTCTTGCGAGGCTGATTGCGAAACGATTGATTTTCGCGGTGCTACAGATGGCTGCGGGCTCGAGACATCATCCGCTTCGTGCTGAGTATGGCAGTGTTGATCTTTATGTTACATCGTCCTTATAACAATATTTACCCTTAGATCATGCGGGATCCTGCTGGGCCACAATTAAAATTGCCGCTGCTACTGAAAACTGTATTGAAAAATTATTACATATGAATTGTAGCCTATCAAAGAATGATGAAAATATCACCGATGAGACATGTTTGTGCGATTTTTTCGATTTTTAGCTCCCAGGGCAAGACACTCCGAGGACTCCCTTCGAATGGGATTAACCGGAGTCCCAGCAGCCACCGCTATTTACCCAAAAATACTCGGCAACTCGACGTCAAACAAAGATCCGGCGACCGGGGCTGGTAAGACGCTCCCGAAGAAATTTAATTAACGCCGCCCCCGGTTCGCCCGCACCGCGTAACTCGGATTCGCAAGTGGATTAACACGTTCGACGACAAAAGGCCGGGAATATCGTAACGAGATTCTTAGGATTCCGTCGACGAGTGTCTTCGCAGACGACTCCCGTCCGCGTCGGAAAGAAGACGAAAGACGAGAGGAAGGAGACTGCGGCGAAAGGGAATAGAAGGGCCGAAAAGCTCGAGGTGCGGGAAGGCGACTAGCCCGGGACAGAAAGTTCCTTAAGCGCATTTGTACTTTTCGCTCTGAACTTTTGATGTACCCCAGGGTGCTCTAGACTACTGCGTTGAAGCGTCGCCCCGGACTCCCGATGCTATAGGGCCACGTGCCGCTTCTTAAGCTGGGTTTTTGATTGGCCGGTCGTGTTTCAGTCCGGCGCCGACTCGAGTGTGTCTTGGGCCCTCTGTCGATTCAATATGATGAGCACTTGGCGATTAGTATGCCACTCGACCGCGTGTACTGTGCGGAGACGCACTGTTGAAGACGGGAGTTAGGAACGCTGAGTTGGATAGTTTTTGGAAGATGGTGCCTACGAAAAAAATTTTATTAGACATGTTACCAAAAAGAATGTATCCCCTACAAAATAAGTGTAATTGTAATAAAGTGTAATTGTAATTGTAATAAGTGTAATAAATTATAAGTGTACATAATGTAATAAGGACAAACAGAAATTTACCTATAAACGCACTTTGACCTTGAAATTCCTTAGACTTGACTTTGAAAAATTCTCTTCCATTTACGATGCTCCGATTTAAAAAATTGTAACTGTAGAGTATGATACCATTGGAAACGGAGAAGATTTTTGCAGGGTAAGAATAAGCTCGTACAGTAGTTATCGGTGCAAGGACGCGACAACAAATGGAGTCAGGACGGCGGCTAGGGAACAGACAGCACCATAGCTGTTTTCCAGGGTGTTGTCGGGGGTTCTAATGAACGCGACAGAGTATCGGCAGAGCCGCGACACCCGACTCCGAATGGATTTACGAGGGCGTTAGGGTGCGATGCGGAAACGCCCCCGCGTCTGTCCTCGACTTTCCTTCGAGGTTCGAAACGCGGTAGCGGAACGACACTTGCGAGTTCGAGGAAATGAGAATGTCGCGGGATCGAACGGTGAATGGAGATGCGGCACGTTCTGGTCCAGCTACCGTTGCGGTTCTTCGGGGATTTAGGGTGGCAGCTGCGCTTAACCCTTTGCGGTGCCCGGATCCTCCTGCAGCCATTGCGCAACCACCTCTGACATTATTCCTGCGGAGCGTTCGAGGGATTCTCTGGACCCGGTCAAAATTGCATTTTCTCTCTCAACGGCGAACTTCTTTCGAGGGCGACGACGACGACGACGACAGCGCGACGTTTCTACGTTCTTCCGTTGATCGCGGTCCAGTTTCGCTCCGTTCCGCCGACGGATTTTCGACGTTTATTGCACCCCGCCCGTTTTCGACGGCGCGACCGCGTAACTCTTCGAAAATTTAAACTCCCGACGAAGTTTCGTAACCACGATTCGACTCCGGTGTTTCAACGTATTCATCGCGACGAATATTTTTGACGTCGGTTCCGCTATTCCTTGACGAGCCACCAGGCGCCGTTAATCCTCCGCAACCCAATTCGGTTCTCTTCCGCATCGACGGTCACAAATGCACAGAATCCGCAGTCTATATTTCATCAGAAAAATCGAAACTCGTATCAGAAATTCCATGAACTTTATCAATACAATATTAATTATCATGAAGCACAAGCGCAGTCACGCAACAACCGCCATTTTGTCGCGCTCGAAAAGTGGCCCGCATGAGTTCGCTCTTAATGGCTCTTTAACAACTTTCTTTCAAAGTAGAATCTTAACGACGACAGCTCAAACGACTGCGTTTATTTATCGGTGGATGCTCGCGCAACGATCTAATCGCTTTATTAAGCACCTGTACTCGCACTTACAGGTGTTAACATAATTCCACGGAGCGTTAAGCCCGAGACGCCACCGACCGCGGCATTACTTCATCGCGAAGTAATTACTTCACGCACTGTGGACGCCACAGTAATATATTTATCGCCTTAAGCCGCGACGGGCCGAGCCCTGCAACAATGAATAATTTAAAACCGCGGGCGCAACAATGCCCGCGCAGAAAGAACAAGCCGGAGATCCGACCGGTGTGTGCGGGCGGCGGCATTCGAGGGAAGTCTAAAGATAGAGATTACATTTCCAAGCTCCACTGGACCCGGCTCTGTTGAATTGCAAATATCGTGTACTCTGCGATATTAATACAGTCCCTGGGCGACACCAGCATGCATGGTAATTCGTGGTACCATGAAACCTTAATAGGGAAATTAACCTGCTCGATATCAATATCGTTCGCCTCGAGAAAGCTTATCCGCCCTCTCGTTAGACCTTCCGGAAACTTGCAGTCTTGATCGAGATAAGCTAACCGTATGATGTTCCTGTACGTTCCGCTAAAAAGTTCCAAGATACCATTCTTTACGGTTTCTTAAACGCTTTTATCTAATTTTTGGATCCATTTACTGAGAACCATCGTCTCGCTATTTCAATGTCACAGATTCAGAGTACCTATCTTCTGAGTTCCTATTCTTAGATATCATAAAATTCCTTATTTTTCGTAGACTCAGTTAAGCTACAATCTGTTGAATTAAAATGCAAAGAAAAATGGATGAAGCAACTCGCCAGGACCCTTTTCTTTAATGAGGGTCCGCAACGAGGTGACACAGAGGGTGTATGTTAATAGAATTTAGCATTCTACATACATTTTCATGACCTCATTATAAAGAATAATATCACCCAAATCAAGATTAAAAATGATGAAGGAGAAAACACAGAACAAACTACCAACTCCTCTTTTCTCAAACTCATCGTTTCAAAGACGCGCAAGCGTTCCCAGACTAATTACATCTAAAATAAGGCAGCTCATTTATCACGGCCCTCAAAGAGCCCACTATTTCCTGAGCCGAAGAAAATGCTCACGGTGCCAGGAAATGTGGTAACAACATGTAGTTAACGACCGAACGATCTCAAATTTCGTTTAGAGTTTCCACCCTCTTTCCGGAACATCGGCATTCCCACAAACGACATCCTCTACACGATCTTTCATCCAATCAGCCTCGGATCCCACGTCCCCGGCATACAAACTCGCTTGCGCAGCATCCGAGAAGTGTAGTTCTTCGTTTCGACGAAGATCTGCCACGATTTCGGACAGACAGAGACCTTGGAGCAGTGCATCGTCGCGTTTCGGCTATTACGTAGTCCGCGTGCGAGCCCTCGAGAAAGGTCGACGAAAGTAGCCGAGGATCCACGAAGCCGAGATGGCCCTCGGGGGCAGAGGACGGGAGCAAGGGCTCGGGCGCGCGCGCTTGCTCACGCGAGGAGGATCGCGTAGAAACACGGCCCCGCCAATCTCTAATCTCATTTTCCTGAAAAAGGAACGCTCCGGACGTTATATTCCGTACACATCCTTAAACATGACCGCCTGCAGCGCGCCACGATCATGTATTATGCATTCGCCATCGCGAAGCGCGTACGTGCGCCCCCGACGCGACGAACACGCCCGCCGAGGCACGCGTGTTCGCATACGTGTATCCCGGCAGCCTTCACTTTCCCTATCGTATGAAGAAAAAATGAAAAGGACGCGATCGTTAGCGGGGCCCGTCCGAGAACACCATCATTCGCTCGGTACGTCGATCTTAGGCTACTTAAACCGATTATCACCATTCTATCCATTCATCTTCCCCTTCCACACGTTATTCGAACAGGTTGTTATCGCCAGAATCACTATTTTACATTACTTTATAAAATGAATGAGAATGTGTCTGTTTAAATTTTTCTTGTTACGTGCCATGAAATTATGACATTATTGACGAACGCAATGTGAATCAAGACAACAAGAAGAAACTGATTTGAACGAACGACGAATTGGAAGCTGGTCCAGTAGAGCTTACACTTCCAGGCTGCCCTCCAGGGGGCGTACGGTGGGCCACGGTATATGTATATGGAATAGCCTTCCAGGAAACTCGAATTCGGGAAACGAAGAAATACACCGGCTGGGAAAAGAGCGGCGCGCAGGAAGTTTCGGGTTTCACGGAGAGGACGCGTCTAGAATTCGCGGCCTGGAACCATCTTGGCTGCGGAGAAACCCGAGATACCGGGGAAATTACTGTTGCGGGGAATATTATACTCGGGGTATTGGCTCCCGCTACACGGTCCCCCGCGACAACGAGACAGGTGCACACGCTCGCGTGTAAGTGCAATTTATTGTGCACTTCGGGTGGGGAATCGTTGAGAAACGCGTTACGAATTTAGTAACATGTTACACCTTGACATCACTCGGAGACCTTTGCGGAATGATTTTTCGGTGTGACGTCGCTGACATCCCTGTCCCCTCTTTTCAATTTAAGCTACCGTACAAATCTGCTTCTCGTTTGGTTCTTATTCTGCGCTGTGTTACGAAGACGATTTTTAACCCTGAGCAGTCGAATAAAAATTGCTATATCATTATTCACAATATCGGTTACGTTATTAACCCTCATACGCTCCTCAGAAATAGTTGCTTAAAAGATTCTATGATACTTTCTCACCCATTTTTGCTTCGCACTTTAAACTAATAAACTTTGCTTCATTTATCACGTCACATTTTAGAGAAATACGTTTCACAACACAGAAAAAGAGAGACCAATCATTTTATAGTATGTAAAAATAGTAAATGGGTGAATTTTGACCCTGAGGAACGTATGAGGGATAAATATGTGGATATTTAATCAATTACTACACATTTATAAAATGAAAAAAATAGCTCCGACTGCAAAGGGTTAATAATTTTACCTAGATATAAAATTTCTCTCTCATACTCAGACTTTTAATATTATTTTTCTGTTACTCCCCGATTTATAAATGCGCTATTTTCAAGTGTTTTATGATTTTTAGAAAACATATGCACTTCAGGTTAGCGATGTTTTAGCAATAACTTTCAAACGATTATTACGTAATGCAAGGTGGTACTTTTATAGAAGAAATACACATTTCTACAGTACATAAAAAAGAACTCTCGGAGATATTGAGCCGTACCTTGAAATAGTTGGTAGTGTTGGCTTAGAAATGATACGATGCGTGCTAACAGCTGTGGTACGTTTTGTTGCAGATGGTATAACTCGTGGGAACGACGGGGGAGAAAAATCTTATCTTTGATACACCCTCGAAGAAAGAAGGCACACAGCGTTGAACGGGCTTCTTGTTGATCAATTTGCATATGGGGAATTATTCCAGACCACCCCCACAAAGCAGCTAAAATTATATCTCGATATTCTTGTCTGTAAATTCTCCACAGTATGCAGATATCGTCTATTCGTTTCGCAACAATTCTGCAAGAGGAACACATAAAATATTGTAATTACCCTAGCGAATCTTTATGATACCGTAATGCGCATAATAAAATGTATAAATCGAGAAGCATTAACCTACATTTTTATTTTCTAGCTTCCAAGAAGGGGTACTTCAGCCAAACAGAGAGATTCCTTCTCCGATCTAATGTTTCCAAAGGAATCTACGAATACGGAGGTTCCTCTGGCGATCCGCAGCCCAATTATAAGAGTAAAGTGCAAAGAGTAAGTACCATGATAAATCGTGGACCGTAAAGTCTTATCACGGTAAAATAAAGCGTTGCGCCCCGGGAAGAAGAAATTTTATGAGCAATCATACAAGATAATAAACGGGTGAACGAGTTCTACGTGCATTCGACAACGCATCGGCAACCAATGTTTTCGCTTAAAAGTGTCGTTGAGAAGGAGAAACAATTGTAGGAGCTTGATCGTCGACGCATTTACAATTATTATTAATAGCTTCATGCCATATTTATAGAAACTCGTAACACAATTAGAGCCCGACATCGCTGAATTAATAGTGGCATTTTATACGATAGAGGCAGAACATATTAAATGTGAAATGATCTTGTACTAATTTAACGAAACTAGTACTTAGATAAATAAGCAGCGTGGAGAAAGACATTCTTTATCATTTTTATTGTTTGATTATTTTGTCGTCGATGTTTATAAGATTGATCCGAGGAGTTCAATGTCAGACACCGTTTTATTAATTGTTACGACAACGCGATAAAACTGCGAAACGACGGCAGGATAGCCACTTAAACAACAATATGACTCCAGCGAAGTTAATTTGAAAGATCTGTTTTCCGCAGCTAATACACCGTGATAGAACAAAATGTTATACGATCGCTAAAAGCGCCGTCAAAGCACTTCTCGTCCATATACTTGTCAAAGTGCCACCCCGAAAGGAAACCGATAACAGTCGCCGGGTCTGAAATCCCCGGATCCCATAACGTCAATCTCTATTCCAGAAGCCGTGAACAAACACGGCGGCGAAGTTGCTATAAGTGTACATAAAAGAATGCCGGGGAGAGAAATCGGAGATTCCGCAGGATCTGCGCGGCTCGTCGGCAGTAAACACGCGGGTACGAGCAAGCATGAGAGCTCAATAAATCGCGACTTATTATCTGCGATCGCGTGGATCCCGTGTTGGATCGCTGAGAAGGTCGGCGAGAGCCCAGTCTAACGTCGTAGAAAGAGAGAGAGAGAGAGAGAGAGAGAGAGAAAGAGTCCGAGATTTAATCCGGAGTGATCTGACAATTTCGGTGAAGTTCTGATCGACGTAATTCAAGGTGGAAACGGGCTCCATCGAGGGTCATAAATTGCCCGTGGGTGGTGCTCAAAGGGCCTGGGAAACCGAGAGACGGAGGGAGAGACAGAGAGCCCGGGGCCGAGACTCAATTTCGACTCAATTCTACCACAATTTTGGGAGCCGCCGCGGAATCGATGCGGAACACGCGCGACACGGAAATAGTGATTTCGCGTTTATTTAATAGGGCCGTGCGCGCGCGATACGTTAACGTTCGGCCCCCGCGCGTCACACGAAAATTATTTTCCGTTGTCCGTCGTTTCGGTCGCCACTGTTCCGCGAGGAAAACGCGAGAGCACGCGGGTAATTAATGTAGCTTAACGCGGTCCGTACCGGTTGTTTGTCGGCGGAAATTCTCATTTGAAAAAAACGCGAGACAAGGATGAGCCGTGGCAGCAGATCCCGGCGTCCACGGTATAATTGTACGCGCCGGTAAGAATGAATAATACACATCTAATTTCGCTAATAACAATGCGCGCCATGCGCGCTACGCTTGGTCGGCTTTTTAATATTTCACCGTTGCCCCATGTTCGTTTCGCGGCAATCGGTCTTTCTACCACGATTCTCGATTGCCTTCAGCCCCTCTCTCTCTCTCCGAGTTCTTCCACCATTTTCGCATTGGCAGACGTCGCGAATTTTTTCGCGGTTCCCTGAGACGACTGATTTTCATCGAACTCCGACGGATTGGGAAGTTTATAAACGGGAATCTTTACAAGTTCCCTGGTAATTGAAAATATTCAATTATGCGCAGTCGGCAGACTTCACCATTAACGTCACTCGAGTTCACGGTCTCTGTTATTATTATTGTTTAATTATTATTCACGAGGCAATAGATTTCCCCGGAGGAAGCCCGGGCTGCTTTGAAGTTAGACGCGGAGTCAAGCTGGATCGCGCAATTTCCACCGAGCACGAGCTGGAAATTTTACAGTTACACCGTTGCATAACCGCGTGTTTTACATTTTCTTACCTTGGGTCCGCAGTCGGAGCACGGGGGGTCTGAATCTTTTACGTCGTCGCTGCCCTCGCTGTACAAAAATGTGTTAATACCGCGCGTCAGGCTTATGTGAATTCGTTGAAACATTGACGAAAAAACGGGGAACACGATGCCCTTTCTCCTTCCAATCCTCTATCCCCGAATACATATACTGTTTTACGAGGGAGGATTCGGGGGTGCTTGAGGAATCATGGTAGCACCAGAGAAACGCTAATTTGGTATGAACAACAATTTGCGAACGAAATTTTCTCATTTCACGCCTCGTTATCGAGGAAATAGCAAACCCCGCAGGAAAATGTTCGAACTTTTTAGAATAATTGGGGCCTCGAACTATAGAAAGGCTCTTTCATGAGTTTTGATTGTTTCCATGTAACGTTTACTGAGAATGAGGTCGAAAATAATTTATTCCGGATTGCTTGTTTATGTTTTCACGTGGAATCACCCATTTTCTATTTGCACAGCAATTTTCGATATACGCTGGACAGATAGAGCAGAATCATAAAGTATAATTTGTACGCGGTGAATTCAAAAAGTCGTCGGACTGAGTTATATCCAGTCAATTTAGTAGCACGATTTCTATTTCACCGCGAACCGTGTAGGGGTAAATTAAGCTCGGCAGTTGCGATGGTAGTCAGAAGTTGACAAATTGTAGTGCGTGCTTTTCATAATGAATCGCGTACTTTTAACCCGGACAAATGTTCTACAACGTTGTGTAAAGCCACAGTCATTTATTTAATTAAGTCAAAATTGAAAAGCCAACATTTATCACGGTAATTAGACAACATGTTAAAAGATCAATCATTGTTCTATTTCGATCTGTTATTTCTATAAAACAACACGCTATTCAAAGTATATTTTTGTCCAAATGATATAAAAACCGTTCCAAATAATTTTTCACTCAACATTTAGCATTGTCTCTCATCGTAAGATCAAACAGTAATTACGATACAAAAATTCAAAAATACCTTCACGTCTCGATAAAACAGCGCAGCGGAGCACCGAAAAACCAATCAACTTTTATATGAAATATATTTTCGCGCAGCGACCGGTTGACAAGTGAATTAATGTGGCACGGTGAAATGAGCCGGGCCGTATATAAAAACCTTATTTCATCGCTCTGGCCTTAATGGGTTAACAAGGGGCGATAAAACAAGTTTGCCCTCGGTCGTTCCTCGGAGTTGGCAGTGCGGCGCGGCGTGCCATTGGAACTTTGGAAAAGGGTTGCGCGGGGGTGAGAGTCCTAAAGTCTCGAGCTGGTTGAATTTATTCGGATCCGGCTTGGCTTTCGAGCTAAGCCTTCGCGAGCCGAACATCGAATACTCGCGTTTATCGCTCGAACCTTGCAGATAATAAGGGCTGATAGATCGAGAACCGTTGCTCGATACATATTTACGTTTGTTCGGTATCCACGCATGCATACACAACATACACACACACGAGCGTAAAAACACTGCGAAGTCGCAGGGCGCGGACCCTTAATGGGATCCTCGTTTTTTCGAAAAAGTTTCCGCGGCAACGGCGAAGAATAATCGACCCATATATTTAAACTCCGGCATAAAAGTCGCGGGACGGAGGATCGTGGCTGCGGGAACCGTCGCCCGGGTAAAAAAGGAATGACGGGAGCAGTTAGTATCGCTACATTTGCGGGGAAAGAATGACTGATCGTAAAAGTCGCGAGGACGAGGCTCTAATATACCGGCCACGAGAAGCTGAAACACGTGCAACGATGAAATTGCCCGGGCGAAGGAGGAGATGGCTCCCTTCCTCTTCTACCACCGACGGTTTCGTGGCTCGAATCGATTCTGGGAGACCCGCGATCTTCGATATCTTTTATCGCGACCCGGCTATCGCGGATTTATCTCAAGGCGGCTAGCCGGGATGGAATTTTATGGAATATCGACGTTCGCTGGTGACTGTAAATGATGGAACACCCCCGAGAATCGAAATTATTTTTCGACTACTACCGCACCGTATTGAGCTCCTCTTCTACCTGTTTTACACAATTTAATAGAAATCTGCACTCTGTAGACTACCGATCTTCATCGACCGATGGCGTCTCCACCATCTAAAATACTAGAAACCGACTGCAGTGAGAAATAATTAATGTGATGTCCAGTTTAGCTTCAAGAGGAGACTTCTTCTTTTTGATACGAGAGACGCTTTCCAATTCTTGTAAAAGAATCTTAAATTTAATAGAAATCTGCGCTCGGAGATGGACTGGCATTCAGAAATATTTCATCCGAATATTGTACTTCCAACATTCAACATTCGGAATATCTAGTAGCAAGCGTAAAATTCGATCAATTCCCGTGTCTCAGACTGCACGATAAAAATCGTCGAACTCGGAAGATTCCGCGTCGCGAGCATCGCCGACAGCCGACAGTGCTCAAACTTTGCCAATTTTTTCCGCCTACTTGGAGTGAAAACTACCGGTTCCAATTTTACAATAACACTTAGCGTTATCTGCTCCGCGGGATAGGGAAGACGGTTCTCCGTGCAACCAACTTCCAAATATTCTTTCGCAAAAGACACTCGCTTCCGGGACGCATAACCACGCAAAGAGACAAACACAATTTGAATTCGCGAAAGTCGCTCGCGAATTGCTACTTTCGATCCACTATAGCTGCAGGGGAGATTCTCTAATGTTCTTCCATTTTACATTTTAAATTCAAAAATTTTACACTTTCATGGTGATAGAGATTGTCACAAAAATGTTCTTGAATCGCGTAGATGAGGATAAACATTAATAACAAATGATGACAAAGGTTTCATGGGTTGTTTCAACGTACACCCGCTATATTTTGACAAAAACTGTATGTAGAACGTGTTTTAGGTATAGTAAGTGTAACAGGCGCGTCGAATGCACATCGCCGGACCGGTTCATTATCGATCACTCTCGGATCGCGTTTAATGCTGGGCGGCCGCGCCGCCGCTATCTCGTCGCATTACGATTAATTAATTTACATTTCGCCGCGATAGTAACTGGCCTCGGTTGGGCTCGGCTCCGCTCGGCTCGGCGTGCGAGCAAATCTTTCCGCGGACGTTTATCTGTGCGGATCGGGCGGGTAACGCAAATAGCCCGTGCGGCTCGGGACCGCGAACGAATCCGTACCCGCCGCGAAATATCGTTCGCGATACGGCGGGAAAACGCGTTTTCATAAACACCGCGACGAGACCGTATGGAAATTGCCGGGGCGCGTTTACGGGCGCCACGCGCAACCGAATCTACGCACGTTGTTTAGCGGAATTACGAGTAAACGGAGCCGAAACGCATCCTCTCTTTCCTTCTCTTTCCCTCTCTCTTTCTCTCTCTCTCTCACTGCCGTTTTAATCATTGCCACGCGTGATTGATACCGCGGGCACGCCATCGCGCTTTGACGTCCTCCTCGATACCGTAGAAACTCGATACTCTTTTTTGTTTTTGTTCCGCCAGGCACAACGCGGAATTCCAATCTTGCCGGACGCTCACTATCTCCATCATGCTGGACGTCGCACGGATCCGCTGTCCGAACGTGCATCCGACTGGATTCGCTAGAATTCGAGTGCGTTTCGCGGTCCCATATTTGAAACAGACCCCGCATTGTTCGCGATGTTCGAATTTAATGCGTACGCAATGCGGCTGAACTGTATAATTTTCGTTTCGGCCGTGAACACGCGGTTGCCGACTCGTCGAAGAAAGAACTGCAGTTCACACACATTCGTAGCAAGGCTAATCCCGCCGAATACCGAAGAAGAATATTGGTCTTGCTGTTGCTGTATAATCTTAAGCCCTCCTGGTTGTTACTGAACTTTCTGCTGGCCGAATCGCTCGTTGCAGGGATCCCCGTTCAACCTTATAAATCTCCCGAAGGTCGGGACGATTCCGGGCTCAATTAAATAGAAGCGTAAGCATGCTCTGACTGGGAAACTTGATCATAAAACATTTTGCAGAGAATCTAGAATTCATATTCAAATACTAAAGGAAGAGATACGAAAAGGTTAAAAGCAGATGCTAGATGCTCGAAAGACTTTTTCGAAAAAACGAAATCAATTGTTGCTACCAAAGTGTTATCCCTGGAATTTAGCACAGGATCCGCGTTTCAGATCGTTTCCGTCGTATTTCGCGGCGCCGTAAAATTCGGCCAATCGATCGGCGAACGATCAATTTCGCTCGGGTAGGTATATATATTAAAATTTCGCGATCACTTTGACAGGGCAATTAGGCGGAACGCGGTATTCCTCAACGACCCCGATTTCGACCGTGGATATTTATCTGTTTCGTCGGCGCACCCCTGGCTCCGGTTTCTCTTTTTTTCATTTTTTCTCGTCCGTCGATCGGGTTTGTTTTTATTTTTTTACGCGACCGTCTGACGCACGATAATAATAATCGAATTTGACACGATATACGGGCCGGCGTGATGGATCATAATGATCGGCGGAGTTGACGTAACACCGGCTAGAGATCTCGTTCGGCGAGAGACGATGGATAGGCGGTAAATAAATTTCGGGTCCAGGGGTCCGCGCTGTCGCGCCTTCCACCCGGCTTATCTGAAATAAAATTAACGCGAGGGTTGCTCCAGCCGGCGGAAGTTGTCGGATTTTATCTACGCCCCTATACGCGAGTCACGGCATTAATGTTTCTCCCCGTATTATCCGGCTGGCCGTTCCGCGATCCGGTTAATTTCCGAGCGAAAGATGTTCGATATTTAAGCTGCAGAGCAACGGGAGTCTCGCGAAGAGTTGCAATCACTGCGAGCTCTTCGACTTAACGGAAGGATCCGCGAATGTTCTGCTAGTTTAAATTCCGACGAATATATGGATTTCCCAATTCGAGTATTGTTCGTCGCAAGATTTTCTTCTACAAATTATTTGTCGCAGTTATTGATTTGATCTCCTGAGATCTTTTGGGAGTCCTTTGTAAGATTTTAAAGACGTTGGAAGACATTGTCGAAAACGTTAAGGAAACATTGAAAGATATTAGGAAGCCATGGAAGGCTTGAGATACCTTAGGAAACCTGGGTAAACTTTGCAAAGCCTTAAAAAACCTCGAGACACCTTGAAAAATTATTGAGCAACTTGTGGAAACTGAGATAACTTCGGGAAACCTCGGAAAATCTTAGGAAATCGTGAGAGCGTATTTTCAAGCAAATCTCCCGGAACCATATGGTTCGAATTTCTACATATACTCAAATTTCACTCGGAAATCTCGACTTCTCAATGGTTCTAATCGCGCGTGAACCCCCCTCCGCGACAGGTAAGAAGATGCCGCGCGTCCACGATCCGGTTCGCAAACGAATTGGAAAACGATCATTGTACGGGGTGTACTGCTCGAGCAATCGACCGGCGACTTTTTCTGCGCGGGGAACGCGGGCGGTAGCATCTAGTTTACATAACATCGCTTTCATCGAAATCGCAGGCTCTCCGATCCGGCAATTTCCAGCGCGGGAACGGTTCGCCGGGATCACCGTTCCGCGCTTCTTTCGTCGATCGTATGAATTCTCGGAAACTGTTATAGAACGGTAAAAAAATGCCGGTAATTCATTCGGAATCTCGTGAACGGGATATTCGAGGTGGCCCGATCTCGTTCGAGAATCCCGAAATCTTCGCAATCTGCATCCCGATAAAACAGAATCCGCGTAGCCGGTCTCGTAATCCCCATCAGACATTTTCCCAAACAATCCGGGTCAAACTGGAACTCAACTCGGCCCGAGTCTTGAAGTACTACGGCGCAAGAAACAGAGATCCAAGTCCCGGGTATATCGTACACCCGAATAGCCTGGCTCCGTCAACTTTGTTGAATCGATCAGGACCGTCAAAATCCGACGAGATCCACGATCATTCCGCTGCGCGTTCGACCTGTCGTCCATCGTCGTTGCACCGAGACGCTTCTTAAACATTCCGTCGACCCGACGAAAACGCATAACGCTAATTGCCCCGATTAAGTCTTTAATTAAACCCAGAACGCATTCCGGGCGTTCCATCTTTTCGCTCGAGGCGGATTCCTCGCTTGAACCCTCGAGAATAGCTCGCGATTAAGATATCCGACGAATCCGGCCGAAAGAACTTAATTCTTCGATCGACGTTCGACGAGAAGACTGCCGCGGTTTCTGTATTCCTGGGCAAGAACCTCGGCCCTGGTAACGCGCTCGATTGCCCTGGGGAGCAGAGCTTCGGGGGCAAATTGACCTCGGCGATGCGAGAGACCCTCGATTTAGGAGCTCCGCATCAATAGCTACGAGAGGTATTCTATTCCGATCCCTTTCCGTCTAGAGTGCCCTAAGTGGGCGTGGCGTGTTGCTCTCGGCTTAGGCGGGGCTGGTGCCACACAGGGCAATTTGCTTCTACGCAGTTGTCTTTTAGCAATTTTCACCACGTTCTTCATATGGAAATTCAAATCTGCTAATCCTTATACTTATTCGTTACACCCTAAATTATTCGAAACGACGTTCATTAAACATTATTGTTTTCTTAATCAAATGAGCGTCTTGGAAACATACGAACCCCACACTTAAATATAATACATTAATGGAACGATTCAAAAATTGTGAAGAGTTATCCACATAGCAACATAAGATTACATTCTCTGTCTAAGGAGGGCGTGGCTTTGTTGCTTGTGACTCTTTCTAACTTGAACTCTTCCACACCTTCCCACTAGTTTCAATCTTGAGTTACATGACACAATATTTATCAAATATTAAAAATACACTTACATGACAACGTAAAAATCGTAAAGGATTGTGGTACGTTTTAAGGTGCAGTGGACTCACGGATCGGAATCCGAAGATCGTCACTCCGGTCGCGACGAGAGGAATCGCGCAGCCGCGCCCGAGAAATCCGTTCCGGACAGCAAGGGGCGGCGCGGCGGGGACGCCTTAATTACAGCCGGTCCGGGCCAAGGGATTCGGGTTATCTTATCCGGGCTGAGTCAGTATCGAGGCCGATGTTCTCTTCGCCGGCGTTATTAGCATAACATAAGACGGGGTACGAGCTGGCTGCGTGGGCGGCGCGCGGACCCTCGCGACGACAAGCCGCGCTACGAGAAAGATCAGGACCGAGACGACCAGCCTGGAGCCGAAGCCGAAGCCGGCGACGTTGCCACGGATTCGACCAATATCGCGCCAGCCTGTTCCGATTAGACCTGTCCTCTGGGTCCTGTAGAGAGCCTGGCCGAACCGAGCCGAATGCACAAATCGAACCCTGCTGTTGGCGCTGCCACTGTCAACTGAGGATATGTGTTTATCTAGTAATGGATACCAACTCTAGGATGTTGAAAGTTTTGGGAAATGCATTCATCTTGCTGGTGTATGCATAGGTTGCTGAAGAATATCAAGAGCACACATTTCGAAACTTCTGGCACAACCTAATATTTTCGAATTTTATTCTCTGAGTAGAAATAAATTAGCATCGCTAGGATGACGATTGAAAATGAATAATACAAAATGATTGTACAATTGCAGTGGAGCGTATTGAGCATCGAACTGTTTTATTGGAGGACGGTTAATAAACACCTCCGATGATTGCGTTGGGTAAAAATAAGATCAACCGAAAACCTGCAATGATCCGTGGCAAGATTTAATACGGGAACCATATACGCACCGACGATCGTTGGTCCACGTCGTTACCGGTTGCTTGAATAATGCATGCCGCATATATTGAAAGCGAGCCAGGATTAAAGCGACATCGGGGACCCGGTCACGGCCCCGTTCGACTCGGGAATCGTATCGGAACATAGGCTCTCCGCGATACCACGTGGAGCCATGTCGGGGATACACACGAGAACTCGAAATATGTATATTATACCAGGTGACCGCGATCGGTCCAGTGTACGGGCAAGAAAATTGCATGATTATCTGTCGCCGGGAATGTTTGTCGCGACGGACATAGGACCGGGCAGCATAATTACGCTGTAACACAATGTAATGTGACGAGTTAAATTCTCAAATGTTACAACAATGCCACGTGGAACAATAGGATCCTCCCGTAACATCATGTGAAAAGGCAGCGATCTGAATAACCCGAGATGGAAACCCTGGGTAATAACTGATTAAAGGATTTCCCGGTCTCGTGTGGGGATTATCAATAACAATTAGTTGGTAATAAAGCATACTCTACCATTCAGCGCAACGATTGCGCTGAAATGAGGATTAAAGTCCTCTTTCTCTCCATCCTAGAAATGATAGGAATTTATCACAATCATTTGAGGATGCTTTGAAAGCGTTTAGGTGATTTTGACTGTTTCTAAGGGCTTTTAAGAACCATGAGGATACTGAAACATTTTCGAGGACTTTCTAAGAGCGCTAGTAAGTGTCAAGAATATTTCAAAGGCATTCTGAAACCCTTAAAAGTTATGGCGACTCTTCAAAAGTATTTTAAAGACTCTAGGAGGTAACAGAAACCCTTCGAGAACCTTTCTGAAACTTCCGAAGAATCTGGAGTCTTTCTACGAGTCCAGTAAAATTCTGCAAGACTTTGGAAGGACTTAAGAGCTCCCTAGGATTCGTACAAGTTTACGAGGATCCTTGGAGGACCTGTAGGAGTCCTTCCAGGGCCTGTCCTAGCAGGAGCCACGCAGGCCGCGTTAAAGGCTTTCCTTGGGAAAATCGCAGATCTTCGAAAGCTTTCCAGGGGACCAACGGGATCCGGAGGATCCTCCAGCGATTTCGAAAGCATCCCGAGAGTCTTCGAAGGGTTTCCTGGGAGCGCCAAGGGATTCCGGAGGGCCCTCGAAGAATCTCGCTGGAGTCGATTGGTATCTCGAAGTTCCCGCGGATAGTGGTCTTATTTTCGAAAGTTGCGTTCAAGGAATTATAGAGCATGGGAGTAGTTTTCAAGTTGCTCGCGATCAGCTCGCGATGCGAGGCGTTCCCGGTCGACGGTGGCGGGTCGATACCGAAATCTTCGATCTCGAGCGGTGTCGCGCACCGATGGGCACCGAGTTGCGAGTTGAACCGCGAACGAGTTAAGACTCCGTGCGGCTGATAAGGGGAGATTCGTAGGAGTCGTGGTGGAGAGCAGTCAGTTCGTCAGTTTTCTTGGATCGTGTTTGCGGCGTGGCGCGGTCGAGGCGGTTCAGCAGATAAGAAGAAACCGGAGTTTCGATCCCGCGAGCGAGCGTGCGAGCCAGCGGCGACGATAAGCGCGAAATGCAAGCCGAGCAGAATACGAACGGGCCACGATTCGCGGAACGACGAGCAGACATCGGAGGATACATGGTTTGCCAATTACGTTTCGAGACTGAGCGGATTCAAAGAAAACCGCTCACGGGGAATCCGAGTTCTCGATATTCTTTGCTACGCGCCGCTGTTTTTCACTTATTCATGGGAAGATTTTATCTCGCCCCCTATACTTCCCCTCGTATAAACCCGCGATCCGCTCTCTCGAAACCTTCCGGCCTCACCGATTCACAACAATCCATAAACCTTCCAGCCTCGTCTGCTGCTTTCTGATAACGCTCTACATAACCGCAACAGCCCTATTCGTACCTGCAATTAGGTGACCATCTTCTTACTGCAATTTGTTCTATGCGAGCTCCTTCTTCAACTACTCTGGTCAAGATTAACACGATATTCTCCATTTTATTAGAAAATGACGCATCGTCCGCACGAGACAGAAAAATGTCCCGCTATCGAATTTGACAAGTCCCGGAACAATCGAGCTATGCGAAACTCCGTGGGATTGAAATTCGAGGGGAATATTGCCGGGAACCGATCCAAGGATTCAGATTTCCGGTCCGCCGGGCCGAGAACTCGGGACGGATCATCAAACGCGGAAAGAAGCAATGATCAGACACAGCTCCGAAAGTTTTCGAGAAACGATCTCACTGGGTGCTCGCGATCGAGAGCGGTATCACTCTCGACTTTCTCTCAGTCGCGTGAGTTATAGAATCGGTTTGCGGTATCGCTCCGAGACGCACCCCTGCGTCATACGTGTGCCCTCGCGATATTGCACCGATATTGCATCCTGTCCCGCACACTGCAAACCCCTTTGTCCTTCGACGTTAGCAAGGTGTCGTCCCGTCCTTCTTCCCCGGCTTCGACGTCGCCTCGATCGCTCCCCGAGAACACAACCGGGAACTTATGGTTATTTCGGAGCTCCGGCTTTGCTACGGACTCCGAGTTGATCTTCGCTAGCCATCTACGATTCCTGATTGCGATGTTAGTATCGTGGACGGGATCGATTCTTTTGAACGATCCGAGGAAATTGGTTTCCATGGTGGGCTATCTGGTTAGGGGAACTACGAGAACGGGATCGGGATGGTTAAACGGCCGTGTGCACCGCGATCCGAGTTATAATTTGCTAGGGGTCACTCGTGCTTCGCGCGATTTTATTTCGTCGGATTGGTTGGGATGTTCGTTTTCAGTATCTCGAATATTGCTGGATTATTCTTAGGAAGATTAAATCAAATCCGCAGTCTGAGAATATCATTTTGTAAAAATCAGTCATGAACTGTCCATCATATTTGATAATTTTTCAAATTCCAATAACACTGGAGTCAACAAATTTTTTTAGAGATCGAACCCGTCACGGACTTGAAGATTAAAGTCTTTCCTTCGGAAAGAGGTTTTAACTATTAATGGACTTTGAATGAAAAGTGTATCACATACTTCCAAGTAGCAGTTTCAGACGGTAGGTCACAAAACCAAGTTTTCTAAAATTGAACTGAAGCATAGCGGATCAACTCACAGGAAAGTAGCCCTGTCGGTATCATGCTAATCTCCACGAAAAATTCCACCGGAGAAAATAATGAACCGTTGCGCGATGGTAATGGTTGAACGGGGCGAGGCTTGTGAAAAAAAAATGTCTGGGTTGATTTGCCCATTGCCGGGTTTACCAATCAAGCTGTCATAGCTGCCGGGAATCGTGGCGGCTTGATAATGTTATCGATCCGCGATTCGTCGTCGGCGGGTATCGGTGCGCGCATGCATGCGTCGGGATGCGTGCATGCGGAAGTGCACGCATCGATGCGCAATTCGTGATTGCACGCATATGCCGTCGGACGACTTGATGGTTCGCCTCGAACAAGGCAAATGGTAATTTGAGGTTTCGCGTCGGCGGGTTCGTTCGTTTGCCGGCTGTAGGCGGGGGTGGTATGGCGAATGCGTGGGCGGAGAGGGACGGCAAGGTGGCGACATTTAAATTCAATTAAAAATAAAAGGGTTAGCCCGTTGGAACGCGAGTTAGGGTTACATTCGAGGCTCGAAAAATCAAAGGAGGCCGGTTCCAGGGAAGCGCAACAATAAAACCGAGTGGGGCTGCGCTCTCGAGGGTTGAAAACGTTGCCCCGCTCTCGGTGCTTAATGTTTTATGCCCGTGTATATATCCGCCGTCCGACTTCAGACGGAGGGAACACTCCACATCCCCGTCCCTGTTATATTTATCGCTTTGCTCCCCCTCCCAAACCTTTCTCCTTTTTCCTGTTATCGGTTAAATGGTTATTAAATGAATCGCTTTGAAACGACCGTGCTTTCCACCGCCCATGTCCCCTTTCATCCGAGCAGGATACGTCCGTGTTCCTCTTCTTCCGCTTGTCCTTCTCGAATTGGCTGGTTATGATTCGCGACCGACAACATCAATCGGTAAGATATTGCCCGGGAGCGAAGAAGCTCGCGGAACAGCGCCGGGTTCAGATTTGCCGGGGATAAGATTGGTTTAATCGTGTATAAAAGCATTACTCCGGGGAGAGACTTCCATCTGACATTCTCCTTGACATTTTCCGCAGGAGAATGGGTTGCGATCCCCGAGGGTTGGTCAGCCCGGTCGCCATTCTTGCTACTCCCCGATCATTTGTCAGGAAATATTGGAGCACGCTTACCCGGGGTTCCCATTGATGGCCAATGATGGACGATTTAATGGATCAATCCGGAACTGATTTTACAAGATTCCCCTGTTAGCCGGGCGCTGCGGCAAATTACCCGGTTCCGCCTCGAAATTTAATTAGAGGATAAGGAATGCAATTCCTTGCGATACTGAAATATAGGTCTCGTTAACCCAGATGCGCTTCAATTTTGCTTTATTTCCTCGGAATAGTGTCACTGTTCCTCAATCCCGGGGCCTAAGTGGAACGTATTTGGTATTGATTAAATTTCGCCCCCCTGATTTCCAAAAAATTGATGGGTGCCGTGCACGTACCGGGTGAGCCACAATTAATACATCTCCATAGCTGTTAATGGTAAAAGAACATGTCTGAGACTAAAATTCCAACAATATGAATAGAAGAATTTTAATGTTGTTTTCAAGCCTTTCGGAAGTGCTTCCATGGCTTTTCTAATCCTTTCTTCAGAAATCATAGAAACGCATTCTAAATAAAAATCGGATATAATAATTGAAACGTCCTTGTCTAAAATCCTTCCGTGAAGTATTTCTCTTAATTTCAGCGCGAGACTTGACATCATATACAGGTCAGTTAAAGCACATTGCGCCAAAGATTAGGTGTTCCATTCCCCGCGAGCCATCCCGTAAGCAATAAAACAATACGTAGGAACGGAATTATCTAGCTGGTGGAAGTATGGTGGAAACATATCTAGGTTAAGATAGAGATTCGGTAGGACGGTTTCGGTGGACGTCAGTGTCTCTGCCAAGAACAAGTCGACGGGGGATGGCCGATAAGAGCGGTCCGGTTGAATTATAAATGAAATGCAATATATCAGATTGGCATCAGCGTGGCCCGGGGACGAAGCAGAAAATCAGGGAAGGTCCGGTGTGACGACTGTAACACGTTTTCGCGGACGAGTCACCGATGCGGACGGGGGAATCGATTTTCCTTTCGGCTCGACGGTCGAAATAAATTCGCGGTTAACGTTTGTGCCGTTGCTTCGGACGAGGGTTGCTGCCCTCTGCCAACGTTTCGGGGGGTAGCTGGGGGAGAGGCAAGGGGGGACGGACTGTCGTTGGCCCGACATTCTATTTACTCTGGAGACGCCGATATTATGCAATCGACGGCGGTTTCTCCTGTCTTGGCGAGTCGAAGGAAGCGAGAACGTGCGGCGTCGGCGTCGACGGTGGCGTCGACCGTCGAAGCCGGCGTCGACGTCGCACCCTCCCCAGCTCCACTGTTTTTCCACGTTTATTTATTCGTTGCTTAACCCCTTCGGCGATCGAATTTGAATACGTGTTTTTTCTGCGTCTCCACGGTCGACGGTTAACCGGCCGGCAATCGAATTCGTATTAGCGTCCCGTCTATCTCTGTGATTTTTCGCCCCGTGCCGCGCCGGCGAGTCTGATCGCTGCGAAAACATAAAAAATAACCGGCGCGTGAAAAGTTTGCTCGAACAACACGCCCCGGCACTGTTTGTCTGGAGGCCTTCTTCTTTCCGGCGCCGCAGTCTTAATAGCGATTTTTCAGATGCCGCGGCCACCAACCATTTTCCTTGATCTTCGCCGATTCACTGTTTAGAATATCGTCAGGAAAATTACTTTACAGTATTTTTGTATTTTTAGCAGAAACGCAGATACCCTATTTACTACTTGAAGTAATATTTTACTTGAAATAATGAAATAGACCATACCCTATTTACTACTTGAAATAATATTTTACCCGGGTCTGGAAGAAACCGGATGGCGGGTGAAAAATGCGTGGAAGCGCGGAGCGAAATTTGTTCGTACCAGACTCCGTTTCGGAAGAAAGTCGACGGTAAGTAGAAAAGGTGAGTGATGAACAGACATGAGATTCCCATTCAATCCTATTCAATATCGGGAGCGGCCTGCGATCGTTCATATTCGGTTCCGCGGTGGTTTGGGGCGTTTCAAAAATTTATTTCCCCGGTTTTTCTGCATCCCTTCATGACCGCGAGAGAGTTTCTGTGTTCGCGAAAGGTTAAGGCAATTTCCACAGTTCTGCGACTCTCATAACGCGGCTTCTTTTTTCCGGAGGGAATGCGAGGGCGGTAATGGCGAGGCGCGAGGCATCACGTAGCCGTCGACGTGGATTAATGTTCGGACGCCGAATGTTTTCCCGCTTCTCGCAGGGAAGAATACGCGAGCGAGTTGCGCGAAGGTAACGAGGATCGAGCTTGGGATTTTTCCGGCACGGTGGAAGCGGAATCAACGAGGAGCCGACGACGTTTCCGCAATTGTCGCGTTAATTCCGGCATCAGCGCCTCGAGATTAAGGAGATCCGAAGCCCGCTTAATTTGCGAACCCTCGTTTGCCGTCACGTGTAAACACACGACCCTCCAGGCAGATCTCCCATTAGATTACAGAAATCAAAGGCTTACGCGTCTTGCCGCGCCGCGGCTACGCCCCCGTCACCCTCTAAAATATGCGCCGCCGATCCCTACGCGCTTGCGGAATTTTCTGTTTGCGGACGAGCGGGCCAACCCCCTTGCTATGATCGATGCCGCAATTTCGTTAACTCCATTTCGAAGTTTCCGTATTCCCGACCGCCTTTGTGTCTGCCGCGCGGAAAACGGAGTAGCCAAATCTCTGACGAACCGGAATTCTGATCGGGATACAGGTGATCTTTATGCAATTATACCCGGTGCGAATTTGCAACCCGTGTTTTAAATGAAACTAATTTTCATTCTGTTTTTAAAGGGAGGTTCCAGGATGACAGATAAAAAAGTCTTTATTTTTAAGCTGCCTTTTTAATGTTATTCAACTCTTGCTTGTGCTCTGTGTAAAGTAAACTGTGTTTTTCCAGCAGTTCATTTTTATTGTTTTTGGAAAACTAATTCGTGCAGGCGATTTTGTAGAACTTTCTGTGATTCTAGTTCACTGCTGTCGTAAATATTTGACCAAGAGGTGTTCCAATAACGCCTGTAGATGGCACGACAGTAAACTGCAAGCAACATTCGTCACAAAGAACATTTTCCGGCTTGATTTGCTCCGACGTTTTGGTAAACTCTGACGGATTGAGATTGCGGGTTTGTCTGATAAGTCTGATCGAACGACTTGCGGCATAAATCATGCAACGATGTGCAATGAGTCTCACAAAGATGCTAGTCAAGGGACTCTGCCTATTTCGATTAGATTTACGAACATTATTGACATGATTACAAACTGTTATCAATTTTCTTTTCAATGTGGTGATAGTATTAAATAAAAGACACACTGAAACATGACAAAGCTTTATCGAATAAAATGGATAATATCTATATTTTATGATTTCTCTTAAATTTCCCTTGCTTAAAAGATCCATTGAAATATTTATTATTTGAAGGCTGTTCCCACCATATAAATACGAATGGCAGTAACCACAAGGTAATACTAACGTAATTAGTCAAATCCTTTCTCTCCGTGTATTTCCAAGATCTTCCCAAGGGACCAAACATGGTTCTCAAATATTTTCGCCGAAATTCCTCGTTCCAGCGCGAAATACGTATATCCAGCGAAAGTTCGTTAAAAAATTAATCCCAAGAGAGACTCAAGAGCGAAATGGAAGTAAATTTACAGTAACGAAACTGGTCGAAAGGTAACGCGACATTTTCACCCGGCGCGACGCTTCCAACAGCCCCGGCGACTACTCATGCTCGAGAATATTTCCGTCAGAGGTAAATCCAATCGTTTAAAACCCAACCGGTGACGGATCCAACGCTCTCGACGGTTTACCGATAAATCGGCGAGCTAATTGCACGGCTGAAGATTTTAATTTCGGTCGACTTCCGTCGCGGGAGGGGTGGCGACAACGTGTTTCGCGAGCTGCGTAATTACGCGGGGACGGAAGGGACACGCTGTCGTAACCGATGCGTCCCAGTTTCGTCGATCGATTAATTAAGGGGAGGAAAGTCGCCCGACGACGACTGTTTGTTTCGACGATGACGGTGTTTCGAATGGCCGCGAAATCGAACTCGAATTTGGCGAGGGCCTGAGGTTGCGTTTGAGCCTGATGACCACAAACACGGACAGAGAGTTGACAGTAATTATTATTATTATTTATTATTTATTTATTATAAACGGATCGAAGCCCTTTTACACAAATGTTTATGCTAGAAAAAGGATTTAACGTAAATTAACTAACAAGGGAAATGCACAAAAACTGATGGTACAAAAGGTATGATATTATCAGATGATCCTGCGCAATTTTAGTAATGAATATGCTGCAGACATTTGCACAAATTAGAAATTTTCAGCTTCACTCTGTGATGGAAACAAGAGCTAAATACAAAAATGAATTCCTCACTTAAAATAACTTAAATCGAAAAATTGAATGCCACCTAAATGCAAAAATGTACTGAACCACTTTGAACTACGTAATACATGAATGTAAAATTCAACCCCTCGAACGCATTTAAAAAGCTTCACGATTGCAACTATTTTATAATACACTAGCGAAAAATCAGAGCAGAGAGCATTTTGCTGAAGCATAAAAGAGCTCAGTATAACGTTGCAAGTTTAACGAGGAGGTTAAAAAAAGGAATCGCTGCAAATGGTCTGAATTTTATTCTTGTTCCGTTGCTTTTTAATTGCGCAAAAAATTCTTGTTCCATCGCAGAAACGACGTGCAATTGAATTGTTTAGTATCTTTCTAGTGCGAAGCTCTTTTGCCAGGATGATTCCCTTGGATTCGTTTTTCTTTCCCGGAGGAGGGGAATTTCATGAAGTTTCATTGTTCCGGTTATAAATTTTTTCGAATGTCCGTCCGGATAAAGTGGATTATTCCAGGTGCTCGGATGTAACGAATGATCTTTTGATTTTGGGAGTTTCAGCGAGGGAAAAGCGAATTACGGCGGCGGTCATAAAGGGATTCAATTTACCGCAAGTCCCATGAAATTCTATTACCCGTACCGTGGCCCGCGTAATATTATAATAAACGCATTAAGATGAAAAAGTAATTGGGTAATCTACTCTTCGCTCGGCATTGTGTCGCATTAATACCTGCGGCGAGCGTTCCGATCCCAAAGCATAATACGCCGAAACAAAATACGACGCGGCCCGGAAATCCTCGTCGAACTGTAATACGTCGGTAGATTAAATTGCTCATGGTGTCCCGCGAACGAATCAAGGCGCACAATGCCGTCATACTTCCATCTGCCATACATTGAAATATCTCATACAATTTTTTCAATTTTTTCCCCGCGGCCAGGAAAAAGAATATTACTGATTTTACTGGGAACAGTTGCATCTTAGGAAAGAGAAATATTTGCAGCGTTATTATACTGACATTAATAAATAAATAAGACAGACTTTGGATTGTTACGTAAAAGAAACAGAAGCAAATAAAAATTCATTTTTGTAAGTTGAGGATTTATATCGATGTTGTTTAAAAATTACAAATACTTTCTACTATTTTAAACTTCATCGAGTCATTTATATGTCATAAATGTATAACATCCGCAGTCTAACATTCTGAGTTACGAATTAGTTTCTATCTGAGAGCCCGCCCAAGTTCAGCAACTTTCCCCTAATATTTCATACATACATTATATGTATAAACTTCAGAAGCATGATTGATGTCGCATTAGAGGTGCAACGTGAGTGAACCACCTTCTATTTTGATAGGATTATATAATAGTGTACATTTTTACATCATTGTGAAATCAACCAACAAACGCAATACATAAACACCACATATAAAGCACCGTCTAATCTACGTCTCAACCGAACTGCATTTTGAAAAATCTTTCTGTACATATCTATTTAATATAACTTCCTCAATTTCAATCTTCCCGAAGTCAACAACCAAAGACGCACCCCAACGCCCAATCCCACTCTTCAACCGCAAAAGGCGATTCCCATAAGAAAAGGTGTGTGTCGAATATTTCCCCGAATACGATACATACATATGTAAGTGTCATAAAAATGTAGATGACTGGTACGAGAGGCCCGGGGCGGTGTAAAGAAGAAGACAATTTTCCCCCCATTATTTCGGATTACTTGGAAGAATAGTTGTCTTACAGAGAGTCCGGGCGGAGGGATGAAAGGATCCGTGGTGGTAAACCGTTGAGCCCTCTTTCCGCACGCACCGGGTAAAAGAGAGAGTAGAGAGAAAAAGGAAGTGAAGCGGGGGTGGAAGAAAGCGCAAAGATAGCGACGTTCTGCACGCACAAAAGACGGCGGCTCGGGGCGGGAACTCGAGCGCGAAACATGCCACTCTGGCCGCGTGACAGAGGTGAAACTTAAGCTCCCCAACGTTGCTCCGACAGAAAGGAAATTCGCGGGAGGTTTTCCCGTGGCGCGTGTTTCGGCTGTCACGCCGTTAACGGTTTTCCAACGGTTTTACCCCCTCTCGCTTTCTACACCCCCACGTTGAATCGAGCCGGACGAGGCGAGCTCTTCCTTTTTCGGGAGACGTTATTAATCATAACGGGACATGAATCTTGGAATATGTATGGCTCGCTGCGAGGGCGGCGAGCACGTGGACCGAGGGGCGGAAACGAGAGCGAAAGGGTACGTCGAGGAACGATCGCCGAGCGATAAGTGCGACGCTCGATTTCCCCCGCGAACGTATTGCCTTCTGTCGGCGATTAACAAACGCGGCCTCGAATCGATGCCGACGCAATTTTTCAGCCCCCCGGTTCCTGCCACCGGAAAGAATTGTTTCGCCCGGGAATTTTCATAACTCATATCCAGCGAGAGCGCCGATGTTTCGAATCCTGGAATTCTGCCGCCCTCGCTGCCCTAGATCGATCCACCCGCCGCGCCGCGCCGCTGCTCCTTTAAGAATTCCGGAAGCTAGTTTTCTTCTTTCCCAACCCTTCCGATTTATTATCTTGCCGCCGGTTTAATTTATTTTCAACTCCGACATTCATACCACCCGGCCCGCGAAAGTTCACGTCTTATGATTTATCTCGCAAGCGAACGCTACCCCCAGGTACTTTGCTGTTAATTGTTTCTACGAGTTCATTCAATCGATCCAGATATTTATTTTCGCTGGGGAACTTTGATGCTCGTTTCGATGAAGTGTTAGTTCTGCGAGGTGGGGAATGTTTATACTTAGAGCAGGCTGGTTGATGTTTTTGGCGAAGTGGCTGACTCGATGTTACAGGTTTATTCACCCTTTGAGCACCAGTATTAATTGTGCCGGTAGCCTCAATGCAAAATGAAATATTTGCGAATGGAAAGGACAAGAAAATTTAGGTTTCCTTGGAAAAATGTGCCTCTCTCAATCGTGAAACCAAGCATCTTTGATTTTTTATTTTCGGGTCGGAACAAAAATCCGTACAATCGTAACATTAACAGGAACATTCATGTTCTATATTCTTCTTTAAATAATTATTTTAATGACCATACGGATTAAATTAAATTCAATATAACCAAAAATACGTATTCTAACATTTAAACTCATCATTTGTGAAGTTCAACAAAGAAATTTCGTGTACATTAAAAATGTATATATTGCGGGATTATAACAGAGACGTTGTTATTTATAATTGCTCGTAATATTCAACAATATTTTAAATGGAAGTGCATAATGCCGGCGATCGTTAAAATTATACATATATGAATGAATGATTCTCTCAGGGAAATAATTTATAAAAAGAGACACAATGAAGAACACAATTTCAAAATTCAATGAATCCACAAGATAAACACATAAATTTCCTAAAAGACAACAAATCGAGCCTCACATATAAAAGTACTCGAGGGTCTCTAAAAATTTCTTTCACAACGAAGAGTCTCAAAATGATTTACCCTAGCCAGATCCGCGCAAACACAGCGAACCCACAGCATCGTCCAATTATTTGGAAGCAGGATCCAGTTTGCGAGAATCAAGGATCGCATTCAATTCCATGGAATCGAATTCAGATCCAGCGTCCACCCCCGTACCGATGTCTCTCATTAGGATCCGCGGGGAACGAACGACAAGAGAGAGAGGAAGAGAGAGGGGGGTGGACAGGGTGGTCCACGAGGCACCCAGCGGAGCGGGCGTGTTATCAATCAGCCTTATCGATAAGCTCCCTCCCGTCTGGAGCGTGCAGAGACTCTCGCGACGTCGCGATGCCCCTGATAAGCGCGTCGCGTCGGGCTCGCGTAGCGTCGCGACGCCGCCGTGACTCGCGGGAAAAGATGGGCAGAAGAGGGTACGTCTCTCCTGGCTGCCAAGGGCGGAGTTAATCCGGCGTTAATGCGCCGGGAAATTGGTAACGTTGTTCCTGCAGCGGGTGGTCCCGGGCAGAGCCACTTTCCTTTTTCTTCAGGAGACGTTATTCATCATAGAAAAAAAGAATGGACGGGGATGGGAGTGTCGAGACTCAACGAGGGATGGAGATTTATTTTGGGTATGGGGATAGAGTAGCTTCATCGAAGAGTTCTGGGACCGTGGATAGGAAAAGGTTAGGGAATGCATTTTATCGTACCACGTAATGAAGCATTACATATTGCTGATTAAAAATAAGTAAAGTAAGTAATTAATTGATGTAAAGCCCCAATGATATTTTTTTTAACCTTTAAGAAGAGTTGCTTATATTGGCCTGAACAGGTAAATCGCTATGAGGAAAATCGGGTAGTCAGCCGTTGTATGGAAATTGTTTGTATTAACCCCTTTTGTGGTGCGCCCCGGTAAATCAGTCGATGAGCAGGTTGCACCGCGACGCCGAACCCCGTAAAATATGATGGACGTGAGTTATTTACATTTCGGGGACGAAGGTTTTCGCTTATGTCCCACGAAGTCTCTTATCGTTGGACAGCAGCCTTCGGAATTTATTCGCTGGCTGCGCGAGCCGCCGCGACAAAGGCACGCTGAACGAAAGTTTATTTAGTAAGTGTTGCGCAGAATTATGCTCCCATTTCTTCTGGAGAACGAGCGCGGAAATATTCTCCTCGTCCGTTTAAACCCTTGCTTTATGACTTCTTTTGCTGCTGGAGCTACGAACTTCTGCAAATAAAATGAAACACAGTTTTTAAAAATTTCCGATATCTTTATTTTGCCAGGCAATATTCTACAAGAGGTTTTCTGCACAGTGCAAAACGTAAAACACGTTCTGGATCCAGTTCTTGGACCTCTCTTGGAAATTATCAGTGAAAAAAATTGGTTTCATTTTTTAATTTAAATTAGAAGAAATTTCAGCAAATATACATAGAAGAAAAATAGATGCGAATTCGGCCTAAACGTCCCAGCCAGAAGTTAACCGCAGCCAACCCGAGTCTGCCAGAGTTGAACAGCGTCCTTTTCCGCGAATCATCGATCATGTTACATCCGTCCATAATTATTCTTCGTCGCGAGAAATCGAGCGCGATTGAATATTTCAGTTTCCCCTTGTCTCGCTTCCGTCTCCCGGCCTTTTTACCTCAAATCTCTGCGCTACTGTAACGGATTCTGCATTTTATGCCCGTCGGCTGGCAAGGGGTTAGAATATCGAAGAGTTGTTGCACGGAAATTGGATATATTAAGCTTTTTGCGCGCGAGACCGAGCGAATCTTCTCCCGCTTGCTAGACAGGTTGTTTCTTCCTCTATTTTTATTAGAAACGGCGAACGGTATCGATCAGCGGTTGCGTGAGACGCATTGAATTGGACTTCGATGCTCTGCCTCGCCGATGCACACTATCGATTCAACATCGATTCCAGATACAGCAACGTGGGGTTACAATTATCAGGTCGGCGACAATGGAAACGTGTACTTGGGCTATTTCTCTTTGGACTCTCGTTTCTTCCACGTTGTCACTGGCAATTATTCTTTCCCGGCTACCACGGCGAGTCACGTAGCCAGCGTCGGCGGCACTGCAACGGACGAGCGCCGAAAACGAGGAGCAATTTCATGGAAATTGGACGTACTTACCCCTTTGTGCGTGGCCGGAGTCGATCAATCTTCTCGAAACGATGGCTTGTTTTTCCTTGGCGCGGGATCGTTGCCGAGTCTATTGATCAAATATTGCGCGGAGCAACATCAAAGTGGCGACGTCGGGCGGAGGAACATCTCGGGAAAAACCGTGGTTTTCGCTGGTTCACCCGGTGAATCGACGATCGGACTCTTATCGAGCTTATTCATGAATCATCGTTGAGCAGTCATTTTTTGCTGACGGTAAACGCTTCGGTTTTGTTCGATTAAAAAGGTTCCTTGTCTCAAGAACAAAAAAATCAATTTTCTTCATCGTGTTTTCAAAAATGTATACTTTTTGATGATTAAGAAAAAGGTATAGAATTTATCGTCTTGCATTTAGACACTCATTCGCCAATTTGTTACTTCAACAAAACACACGACAGAGAAATAAATTCCCATTTGATTTCTATACGCTGCAATTAAATGCAAACAATTTTTATTTTGCATAAAGAGCCGCGGTCTATTAATTAGCATTCATTTCACATTACATTTTTATTATGAAGTCAATTCAAGTTATAGTTGAATGAATACTTATCACCACCGTTGAGTGGAAAGGAGCTCGCCGGCACAATAATGTATTCATCCTAATTCCATAATCGCCGCCGTTAATTAACGGAGAAGAATGTTGCGCGGCTCTGTTGGCTGACAGGAGAGAAGAAAAAAGGGAAAAAAGCGGGTCGCGGGTTTCGACGTCGATGAGGAACGCGATGGAACAACGCGTCTTCCCTTGGAACTCGGCTCTCTCGCGTCTAATTATACCTCGCCGCGCCTCCGCTGACCATTGTGCGCCCGATCAAACATTTCTTACGCGCTTTCAACGTGTCGACTGCCAATCAAAGCCCGGCCATTATCTCGAGCACTCGACGTGCCGATCGTGCCGCGCCGGCACACGAGTCTCTCTCCCGGTCGAAGACACTAGCTGACTCGGTGAGAATAAAGCGAAACCGCGTTGCAATTAACCCGTCCCTGTCCCGGGAGACTCTTCGAGCCGCGATCGAGTCACAATGTTCGCAGCCGTCCTGTTGTCCGGACTATCTTCATCTTCTACTCCATCTCCGATCACCAAAAGTCACTTATTTCTCACGCACGTACTGACAAACCTCCTGTTCTGGCAATCAAAAAACGAATTTCACAGTTCGGAATTGATTTTCTGATTCGCTTATAACAATCCGCGAATCTATGAATCCGTGTAAGTCGAGTATTTACTGTACATAAATTATACCAGAACCTCAACAGGAACCCTATGGCTTCGATTTAAACAAATATTGTTCATCTCCACTAATAGGACACGCTCCGCGAATAGAATCGGCCATCCAGAATTCAGGAAAGTCTTTTGAACAGAAATGAATGGCCCGAGCGAATGCAAATGGGGTTGCTTGCAGGAAGTACGGAATTTATTTAATTCGCAATGACTAGTTTAAACAGGGATAAATTCGCGAACGAAGAGAGCCTGCAGTTAAAGGTGACTTCCTGCAGTTAAGAAACCGAGCCCCGACTAGATGAAAAGTGCTTCCGGTTGCGTCGGAGGAGATCCCTGGCGATTAAAACGCAAAGACAGTCCTTAATTCCTTTAAATCGGACTCCGAGACCGAGTCGGCGGATGTCGTTCCGGTACGACCACGGGATTAAAAACAAACAAACAGCGAAACAAGTTACTCCACGGAAGGGGGAGTGGGACTCGACTCCGAAACCCGCGATGGGAATGTTAATTAAGGATGGGTAACGCTCGGGCACCGTGATAATAGGCTGTGGCAGTCGTTGACATTTTTCCTCTTAAAGACGTTGACAAGGTACCGGGGGCAATGAACAAAGCTCGCGACACGAATTCAACGACCAAACAGAAGGGGGAAACAGTGTCGAGAGGGAGCAGGTCTAACGCTGTCAACTGGATCACGCACGATACAAGCCGCTGCCACCCAGAAACACTGAAATTCGGATCGTATTTTATTCTGTCGAACCCCTGGCCGACAAACCCTTTCGCCAAAGGCTACAACTGTGGATCAAAATTGTTTCTGTTTGATTTTCTATCCATTTTATTCCACATTTATTCTATATTCTACATTCTTGATTCTATTCTCTTTATTTATTCTATATTTTGTATTCTGCATCCTATATTTTATTCTATACATTTTAATTGTCTATATTTATAAATAATTACATTATGAAAATTGTGAAATACGAAAAAGCTCGGAAGAAGAAGGCAAAAGTACATTTCCCAGAGGAAAGTAGACAACATTTTTTTAAAATCCACTCAGCCAGATCCAACCGAAAAAAGATCATGGTCGCACTATAGTTTCAATCCGAACGAAACGGTGGACTGTGGATTTCTTTTGGAATTACGACCATCGGATGACCAGCGGAACGAAGCGAAACGAGACGAAACGAGACGAAACGAAACGGAATGGAGCGGAAGCCGCGACGATCGACTCCGCAGGTGAATCCGTAGGTGACGTCCCGACGGAACGAGACGAAACGAGGGTGTGGGGGCGGGGTACAAAGGGCGGGTCGGTGGCAAAAACTGTGAAGCGCTCTGTAGAATTTTCAATAAGGCGGGGTCGGAAGAAGAAGATTAATGCAACGCCGCCGGGGGACCTTAGGAGACGACAGCGACATGACTGTCAAAAGAACATCCCCAGAGGCGAAGTCCATTCGCTCCTGCGAGTCCGCAATCTCCCATCCCCGTCTATCTTGGTCTTCTTTCTCTTCTGCGTCTGGTTCTCGGTCGGTTCGTTCTTTAACCTTTCCTTCTTCACCCTCTCTTCGATCGATCCTCTCTCTCTCAGTCCGTGGTTCGTCCGGTTTTTATCCTGTTCGTCCCCGATATCCGCTTCTCTCGATCTCCTTTTCCCTTTGTTCTATTTCTGTATCTCGTTTTCTTTCGTTCGCCGATCGAACGATTCCACTCCCTCCTTTTTTTTACACCCGCGCGATATTTTCTATGGCCCGGTTTCTTTCCCGTCTGCCCAGGCTCTCGCCATCCCCCCTCCTCCGATTTTTTAATCTTCCTGTTGTTTCCATTATCCACCGGAGCAAGAATTCCTTTGGTTCCTCGTCGAAGCGTAACCTTTCTCTCGTGCTCACACCCTTCACGCGTTGTCATATCCTCGACACTACCTCGACGGCAAACCCTCCCCTTTATTCTGTCTTAAACGTTATTTTCCTCTCACCGTCAATGAATCCTCGCGGCTTTTACACCACTCTTCTCGCGCGCGCTCTCTCCTCGGCCCCTTTTCTCTCCATTCAATTACCCCCGCCGCCACTCGATCCCCCATCCCCCAGGTTTTTCCCTGGTACCGGATATTTACCCTCTCCGCGAACGCGCGCGCGGGCGTTCATCCCCGGTTTTTCTCCTTGTTCTTGATCTCCAGACCCTCATCCTCTCTCGTCGTCTCCTCGGGCACCTGCGAACCTAGTCGTTACCCACGTTCTCTCTCTCCGCGGCGCACGGCGTTGGGTCTTATTACTCCATGTTCCTCTGCTTTTCCATATCCCGACGCGGAGCGTCTTCGCCGCCTCTTCTTTATTTCCCTTTGTGTCCCAGACCTCTCCCGAGGCGTCCTCAACGTCTGTCCGCGATTTCGTGCAACGTATGCACTCGCGTGCAGTCGGATGCAGAGCCTCAGGGACCGACGAGCCAGACGAGCACCACGAGGAGAAGAAAAAAGGTCCTGGCGTTGCGTCCTCCAGCCCTCCAACTCAAAGCGATCGCCGCTATGACAACTGCAACCCCCGGGGCTGGCTTGGGGTTGCCGCGGGGTGAGCCTCGGCTACCCGAGACAAACCGCAATGCCTCGTTCCCGCGTTCTCTCCCTCTCTCTTTCTCTCTCTCTCTCTCTCTCTCTTTCTCTCTCTCTCTCTCTCTCTCTCTCTCGATCAATCCGCGAACACCGGCAGACCGAGATAGGCTTGAATCGGCCGACCCCGAAACACAGGCCCTTTTAACCCCACTGACAGACAACCGATCGTTAGGGACGAGCAGGACGCGCAAACGGGAACTGATAATCATCGATGACAGGGGAGGATCGGTGTTTCCTTTCGGGGAAGGGATTCGAGATTTCTGTGACAGAGCAGTCCCTGCTCCATTGGACACTGCGCCAGTTTAACCCTTGCATTGACAACTAGGTGGTCGGATTGCGCCCCAATGTGACAGCAAATCGATCCACGGACTCGAATTCGACGACGCCTATCGCGATGCTGATACATTCCGGTTTTTGACCGAGCGAATTTGAGGGGGCTTTCTTTGGTATTTCATTGGGACAACTATATAAAAAGAATAAATAGACGCTTAAAACAGTAAGAAGATTTAAAAAATTTAATAATATACACATATATATTGCTCTCAACTCATTGAAATTATTTAAAATGGAATGAAACTCGAATCGCGGTCCCGTTTCTTACAATAGATGCAGACAATTTTTATTTCTCGTAAAGTACATTTTCTCCAAGCGGACAACCGAACGAGTCAACGTATTTACTCGCGAAAAAAGCTTCTATGAAATTCGCACATAGGGTTAAGAAGCAGTCTGTGTTTGGACAGGACTGCAGCGCGGCGCGAACGCAAGCGGCAGCATTTACAAGAAAGAATAGGCTGTTTACTTCCTCGGTTCCTTCGGTTCTAAATAAAGCGAGGCCCGGCGAGCCGCGCCGCCACAGTGTCTTGCAAGTTCAAAGAGCCGCTGAGTCGCTGGTAATCGATTAATCGGGCCTGCAGCGATCACGCAAGAGGAAAAAAAACGAAGACGAGAGCAGAGCTCGTTGCGCTCAAAGGAAAAAAAGAAAACCGATAAAAGGGGATCACCGGTAACGAAAGTACGGCGGAGACGGGGTAGACACGGTAGTTTTTCCGTCGTTATAAAGATAACCGCAATGGTCGGAATGTGTCGCCAGGCAAACGTGCCGCGCGTACCGTAATATCTGCGTATACGCACATTAGCATTCGCGGAACAGACGAGCATAACCGTGGAAAAGACTGGCGGGCTGCGAGAACATGCCCGGGTACAGCCGTAGTGGCGACGCCATAACGCGCGAACGCAAACTCTGATCCGTATTCACATTTCAAATTCTGCGTTAAATGGGTTCGACTTCGGAGCTTCTCACACCCCCTGCATCCCCCATTCAGATTCCCACTTTCGCGACAAGATGCTGCGGAGCTTACGCGGATACACGATACTGCACGAAATTGCGAAATACGCCGGCGAAGCCGAACAGAAATATTTTAATATATCCGGGGACGCGGTATCGGGCATTCAAAAAGAATTTAATACTCCGGCAAATTTATTCCGCGACGAGTCGCTGAAAAGATTATGAGAATTTCTTTCGGCACGGCCACAGATTATATTATCTTCGGCGGATTCGGTTTGAAAACGAAAAATTCCGTGAATAGATGGAAATCCGTACGGGCCTCCTACTGATCGTCTAATTGTCCGTTCAGTTTTCCAAACGCTGTTTCTCGTAGACGTATTGTCTGTATCTTGGAACTAAGATAGCCAAAATCATAATAGCTGTGCATTCCACTCCTACATTGTAGATTTGAAGTAATAGAAGTGGGGGGAAATAGACCGCGTAACTCAAGGGAAAGGAAGAAAAATAACGAAACTCGTGGCCGAAAGTTTTCCGATTCCAAGAACTGCAAACTAGGACTCAATCTTTTATTTTTTTTTTATTACCTGGAATCGCCGTTTGGCTCACGGCGCGCCATTCAGTTTCTCGCGGCGAGGCGCGTCTAATTGCCGAGCCATTAACGCTGTCGTCGGGAGTCGGACGATTAATTCGTAATTAATTTTTGTACGGTCGCTCATTAATTCCGTACCCGCTCCCGCGCCCTGGAGCGGAGTCGCATGTTTTCCAATAATCGAACGACCCGGAGGTAATTTACGGTTTCTACTCAGTACCGAGCAAGTTATGCTATTCAATCCAAGTGGAGTGTCAATTTGCACTTCGGACTGGTTCGCCGTGAATTTCAAAGCAATTGCCCGGTGGTGCTGCAAGAGACTCGAGTGCTTAACGTCGCGCTGTAAATACACGCGAGGCCGGGGCCGAAGGGAAAGGGAGAAAGAAGGAATTATCGAGCCGCGGACCTGGCGGACCGAGACGTGTTTTTTAAACGAAATAATAAATCGGTAAAAAACGGGAAATAACGCTCCGTAGCACCGCCGCGCCAGCTCCCCCGTAATTATTTCGGTCGGAGAATTATATTCTGATCGGAAATTTATATTCCGCCGCGTTACGCGCGACGATTCGCGGACAGCAAACACCGTTTATCGGGCGCGGACGTTTCAGAGACATGTTTCAAATTGTATTACGGGGCGAGCCGTGAATCATTGAAATCCCTACATTAAATACACACTCCGGACGATGCACTCGTTTCAAGAGTGCTCGAAGTCCTTTTGGAAACCGTCCGCGCCACGAGAATTCGCAAAAACTGCACTCTCGCGCAAAAAAAGTAACGCCGAGAATCGATAATGAAACAGAAACCTGCATTACCGGCGATGGAAATACTCCAGGCTTTAACATGCTGTCACGGATGGCGCTTGTAGTACGATCTGCGCTGTAGATCACCGCGTGGATCCTAGATCCTATAGTGGACCACTGGAAAATGGAACTGTAATAATTTGATCAGCTACTGTCTATTTTTCTATTATTAAATTCAATATCGGTTAAACAATGCTTTATTCTGAAAAGGGTACAAAGATATACAAATCCAGAGTCTCGCTACAATAATGCTACAAATTCAGCTCTCCTGTTTGTCTAAATTTTATGAAATCACTCAGCAGATAAAGGAGGAGGGCAGTAGCAATGGCCTTCTTTCTCAGCAGCGTATCTTGCAGCGCACTGCTTTAGCAGGATCTTGAAAGGATGCGGAGTGACATCATCGGAAGCCATCATGAGCTCCTCAGTTAGTTTCTCGTCCTCCAGGCGTTTCTCTTCCTCCAGGTACCATCTCTTCGTTTCCTCAGCTTCCTTGCGTCGAGCCTCTTCCGCAAGCCTGCGCTGCTCTTCCAGGGTCTGCTTGTATCTCTGTTTCCTGTTCTTAGCTTCCTCCTTCGCGTGAGCAGTCAGCTTAGCCTCCGTCTCCATCGTCTTCTCCAGCTCCTCCTTCTCTAGCCTGCGTCTCTCCTCCTCCTCTCTTTCCCTCTGACGATTCTGCTTCACTTGCTCCTCGCGACCTCGAAGGACCTCCTGAAGACCTCTGCTCCTGGCCTCCTTGAATTTTTTTACAGCTAGATTTCGCCTGGCATCGGCTTCCTTCGCCGATTGCTCGATGATGCGATCTACTTCGATGTTCCTCATGACCTCCTCTTTCCTGAGATCCTCCAGATACTGCAGGTAGACTAACAATTCTCTGCGCAGGAGTGCGCTCGATTCTGTGATCTCGCTTCGCTCCCTGGCCAGTTCAGCTGCGACCAAACTGTCTCTGAGATGATCCATCTCAGCTTCGTGGCGAGCTCTTTCCGCCAATCGCCTCTTTGCGTTCAACACCTGCTCCTGGAGGTCCTTCTTCAGGGCCTCTCTCTTCACACGCTCGTTTTTCAGCCTCTCTAGCTCCTCTCTCCGCATTTCTTTTATTAAGCAATCTACGTACTCCCTATCCTCTTTCTGAACTTCCTTCTTCTGCTCCTCCAGTGCTAACTGCCCCGCAATTTGCTTCTCCAAGGTCATCATCACCGCTCGATCAACCAAACAACGACTCTTTGCTTCCTGAACCTCTCTTTCCTTCTTCGCTTCAACTTCTTTCAACATCAGCTTATACCACATTCTCTCAATCTCTTCAAGCTCTTGTTTCCTAGCTTCGTTTTCCGCCATTTGCACGAGATTGCTCTCCTTCACCTCTATCGTGTTCTTCTTCACTAATGTCTTTCTATATTCAGGACACTGCGACAGGTACTGCTGCATCCTCTTCGCAGCTACCAAGGCTAGACGCTGCTCTTCTTGCTGTTTCTCCAGCTCATCCGTTTTTTGACGCATCTCCTCCATCCTGGCGTCGTCGCCGTGCTGAGCCTGGTCCACCACTTCCCTGGTTAGGGTCATCTGTTCTCGCAGAAGAACCTCGCGGAGCTTTTGCCTCCGTGCATTGACAGTGTCCTGGTAGGTTGCCAACCCTGGGGAAGCAATTATGGAGTCAGTAAATTGCTTTTCAACAAGAAAACACCGGACCTCGGACACCTAACGTAGCTCTGAGATGGTTCAGGATTAAAATGACTACAGTTAACATATGAATTTAATAAAAAATCTTTAACATGATCCCTGACCCTCACTTACGTGAAGGTGCGTTCACGCAGAATCTTCATCAGTACCTTGCTGAACATGGTTCCAAACTTTCTTCTTTCCAATTTTCTTGTCAGTTTCCTTCACAAACTCCATCGTCTTCATCAACTGCTCATACTCCTTCATCTTCTGCATTTCATGCATTTCGATCAAGGATCTGTCCACATAGGGGATCATGACACAATCCTCTCGTTCGCGTATTCGGTAGCCTAACGCACCTTTAGAGTTACCGATCACCGCCTGAGGATACTTCCTCGGGATTATGCGGCCGCACCGCACCTTGTTCAACGGCTTCATACTCATCTTGAAGAAGTATACAGAATCGTTTGCGGTGAAACGGGATCCCAGAGGTTCGGTCGCGCGTCTTCGCCCAGTCTCGAGCAGTGTTTACGGTTACTATGACGATGACGGTTCTATTGAATTAATATTTGAGCTCGTGGAGGGAGCTAGGGCTGATTTGCACCGGCGGTCTAGTTACGGCTCGGTTAGGCTGGGTACACTCGGACGCTGAATGCTCCTGGAACGTGACCGGCAGCATGCGACTACGTTCCAACCCGGTCTCTAAAAGGATTCTACCAGCCTCGATAAAGCATTCAGCTTTCGAAAAGTTTCCACGAACTGCCTGCGAACGGAATCCGATATTTTCGCGAGCTCTATGAACCAAAGAATGGCTGCCCGATAACAGTTACCAATGGTTCCCCGAGAGAGCAAGCGAATTTTATACGTCCTAGGAACCTCGTCGAATCTGTTTGATACTTCTTAAGACTTCATGAAGAGGACATGCTTCATTTCATTGTCTTTTGTAGACATTGTAAAACGATTGATATTCTTTTGATTGTGTTGCTAAGACTTTTCCATGAAATGCGACATTGTAAATAAGCTTCGTAAAGAGGATATTTTATTCCAGCCATTTCATTCATTTAGATTCTGCAAAATGTTTGATGTCTTTCCCTTTGTATTGCAGAAAGTAATTTTCATTTCATACATTTTTCTTTTTTCGACATTGTAAAACGCTTGATGTTCTCCTGGCTGTGTTGCTGAAAGTATTTTCCTAAAATGCGACATTATGAATCAGCTTCACAAAGAGGATATGTTTTATTCCAGCCATTTCATTTATTCAGATTCTGCAAAATGTTTGATGTCTTTCTGTTTGTACTGCAAAAAGTGGCTCTTTAAAACGTGATACAATACATAAGTTTTGTTCATTTGATCTTTTTCAAGGAATCGAGTTTCGAAAATTGTCAGTGTGTGAAGGATGCGTCTAGGTTTGAGGAAGAAATGATGTGAGAAAAGTGGATCGTTGGAACGATTCGCATGATCGCGGGGATCGTCGCCTCGCCGCGTAATTTGAAACTCGACGCCGCGTGCAATCGCTCCGTCTTCCGGCCCCCGCGAAATTTCCTGCCTAAATCGGGGATATTGTGAGCTTGATTACTTCGATATAGATATTGCGTTACGGGGCCCGTGCCCGGGGGTGTGTAATCGAACTACGCCGAGTCTCGTAAACTCGATGAACTTGAAAGACGAGCCACCTCGTCGAAGTCCCGAAGTTCCCGACGGCGCGCGGCGCGCAATGTTAGCACTTTGCCGTCGAGTTCCCGTTGCTCTTGCTTCTGATCTAACGATTTTACGGCCGGTTCTGACGGATAATTACTTCCTTGCGCATGGAACCTCGCCGAGACCTATAGCTGGTTCGACAATTTCAGCCCGCGGAAGACTTCCAAAGCGAACACTTTCGGAAAATATTGACGATTGCCGGCGGATTAACTGAACTTCGCTAAACCTAATCCACAGATCTATATATCTATACATATACATATATATGTAGAGAGAGAGAGAGTACTTTTCTTTCGGAAGTTGGAATCTATATTAGACGGAAACGCGTAGATTACACTCTTCGAAGTGAAATTGCGCCACTAATTGAACGTCGAATCGATTCTTTGCTATTTCTCTCGCGTCGGTGTGTCCCCCTTGGTCGAAAGCTCGTTCCGAGATAAATCGAATCGAGTTCTGCGGGTTACCCATATAGAACGATCGATCGATGGCTCGTTAGTCAATTATTGTAGAGCAGTTCGCCGAAAATTCCGAGGGGTGGAGTTTCGCTTTACGTCGTTTCTCGCAGCTAAAGATAAGACGTAGAGCACTAATCAGGGGGCCGCGAAGATTGGCACGGTCATACTAACCTCGCGCAGGGGATACCATGATCAACGAGGTGGTTCCCCCGGGCCAGAGGCCACCAGCTGAAGCCTGTGAGGACTCCTAATGAGAGTATACTCGTGCGTTCAATTTTTGGTAGTGTGGGGCTCGCTCGAGCACTCAGGCCCCACGTATTATAATGTAAAAATAATTTGCAAATCATTTTTCTAGGAGTAGGTAAAAATTATCTTTTTTTTGATTTTATGGATTTTTTAAGGTTGCTGGTATGGTAGACGAATTGTATTGTGAATATTGTGAATAGTAAGGATAAACTGTGTTTAATATGATTTCCATCGACTGTACACATTTTTCCTGGTTTGGGCGGGTTAATGTCATAACATAGTTTTCCTGACCTTTTTTCTGATCGAAGTTGGCTAACCAAGGATAGCAAATACGTAGAAAAATCTTAAAAATTTCATCCTTCCTCGATAATGATCACGATCAGGTCCCCAAAGAGTCTCTATCGACTTGGACAACTGTGTCCAGTCTCAAATACCCTTAGACAAGCATACATAAAAATGTCCATAAAGTACTGTATTCGAAAAGAAGGCAGACGGTTCCAGGAGGGCAGCTGTCAAAGAAAATCGATCTTAGGATATTTCCTTGCATCCTCGGCGGTCTCAGACAAGTAGCTCGACAAATTCGCGGCTCCCCGTGACCTACTTCTTGCCCTAAAGGCTCGTTCGCGTGTGTCGCGCGCGTTCTCTCTTAACCGGGCGTCTTGCACGGAGAAAAGCTGCGTTCCTCGTGCCGGTGATCGAAGGGAAAAGGGATCTAGGTCTCTCTTGGTGAAAGGGGCGTTGGTCGGTGAAAAGAGCCAAGGAGGAGGTATTTTGTCACAGGCCGAAGTCGCTTCTCGGCGCGAACCTTCGTAAGAGGGACTAACGTCGCGGAATTCAGCTAGTTCCGCCCGCGAATAGTCGCCAGGAATCCTCTCTTGAGACATTGACATTTCTTATTGCGCAGCTTAGCGTATCCCCAAGTGTTCCTCGGACAACGGTGAGAATGAGGCTCGAGGGTGACGTGCATGCTGGGATTCGAGACGTTCATCACAATGGCCCCTGTCACTCGACCATCGAGGGATCCTCGTCGAAATGGGTCGAAACGACCATACAACAATCCTATCGAGGCATTACCGTCGACTTGGTACGCGATCCCGATGACTGCCTACCAGCCAGGTAACAGACTATAAGTCCCAGGGATTACGATCTGGTTCGCGCGGCAGTGAAACGGTAGTTGGTTCGGCAATTGATCATTCGCAACGGAGACACCAAACTTCCATAGAAACTTCTCTTTGTCTTTATTATACATTGTCACGTGCGCTCGGTCTCACAATCTCGACCGACCGCGAGGCTCTTACAGCTACAGACGCCGCGCCGACCGACGAGAGTCACTTGGATCCGAGGAGAATCGCCTAACCCTCGGCTCCCGCAGGCTCCTCAGCTAGCTCAGGGCCATTCGAGCCTTTACACGTCAATTTCTTTATCTATCTCTATCTGGCGAATTGGCTCTTCTTTTTATTTAAATCTCCGATACAACAAAAAATTAAGAGATGAACCGAGCTTCTGAGAACCAGGGTCACCATCGACAGGAGGCCCAGAGAATTCGACAGGAGGCTGTGCGTTCGACGCAGATTTCATCAAAGCAACCAGAACGTCAGCGGCGTCAGGATCGTGTCAAAAACTCTGAATCGATCGGTCTCCTCGGACGGCCACGATCGAAAGCAATTATCGTTGAACGAAATAGTCTCCTGGCTAAATAGTCTTCTTCCCCAGGTGTCCCATTGTCGTCACCAGGCGTCGCGACGTCGAATCCATAGGACTTCGTTCTCGGGTCGATCCGCAAACATTCCAGCTAATGACGATCCTCGGCAGGACATGGAATCCTCTGGTTCTGCGGAATGGACCGAATGTCCTCGAGATGTGGAACCCGGCGACGATTCGGAGATCATGTGAGAAGCGACGGAAGCATGGTACCTAGGCCGGGATGTCCGGGCGGGGACGTTCGTGAAGCATGCGTATAGCGTGAAGCGAGTAAAAAAAGAATTCCGGGAACGGAACGCGTTAGAACGAAGCTGTTCTAGAGCAATGTAAAAACTAAGGGCTGCAGGCGTTGGCTACGTGGAATGAAGTACGGCACGAATCTACCCTAATGAACTCGGTGTACGCTCTTGCTGCGGTCCTCGGTTAGTCTAATCAAGATGATGCCAGTTCATGAATTAGTGATCGTTTTGTGAGATCTTATTGTATACTGTTTAGAGTAATTCGGGAAATAAATTCCGCAGGTCCTATGAGGACTATGCTGGTGGTGGGTGAAAGCTGATTGCTCAATACTGATTCTTTTTATTTTAAATCACACTGAACGAGGAATCTGAATTCTTAATGGATTATTAGGACTTCCAATCCTTCCATTTTAAATCACGTTGGACAAGGAAACAGAACGTTATAACTTGCAAAATCTTAAAATAAAACAATAGTTTAGGACTTTCAGTCCTTCCATTTTAAATCACGTTAAACAAGAAAACTGAACATTATAACTTGGGCAATGTCGAAATAAAACAATCACGTCCAGCGTAAGAAACGCCCAAGTTTACCGATCCTTCCGAAGGACATCGACCAACTAAAAGAATGTGATGTATTTGATCAATTTGATGTAATTGTTGGCTTTTCAGACTCCCCGTGACTAACCTCTTAAATACTACTACGACTCCCAGTCCCTTAAAAAATTGAAAGAACTTCGGAAGCCAAGGATTAGCTCCTAGAATCAACGAACTGTATACAACTTTCACTAGACTTGACAGACTGATTGTGGTTTCCTACATCCTACACCTTCCTACAAAAATCAAATCACCAATAAATTTGGTTAATAACAAATGACTTACTTATCACAAAGTTTCGCTAATTTGTTCATAGACGAGGACCGCAGCAGAGGATGAAACCCTCGTCGAACGGATCGGGGATAGTTCACAATGTCGTATAGTTTTCCCTATCTAAAAATCGCGCCCGATCGTTCGTGTGCAGGCTGATTAAAATCAACGTCGACAGTTATAATCGTAAGGCGGTAAGTAGCGACCCGGTTTGTCGTGAATGAACGTCTTGGAGGGTTTAGTTTCCCGGGCGCTGCTCTCTGTTGGTCGTCTGCGCGAAGGTGACACGGTCTCGTCGAACATGGTGTTCATTATGGGAGCATTAAGGCGTGGAGCTGGTGGCGGTGGTGGTCGACGGAATGCCCGTTGATGGTGGCCCGGCTGCCGGCATTGTTGGCGGTGCATAAGGGCTGCCACAAAGTTGGTCCGCGATGCGTCCACCCTCACGTAAACCACTCAGAAAGGCTCCGTGAACAGTGGCTGGGTAATTTCGGATCGTGTGCTCACCTGGAACGAGAAAAACCGAGACTGGTCTATCGTTGCTGAGAAAAGTACACTAGCTACACACACCCCTGAGAGCCCAGACAATGTGGCAAAATGGGCTCAAGTCTTTTTGTATCGATGTTTCTAAAGATTTATTGTTTGGTCATCTCATTGAAAAATTTCTCTGTTTCTCGGGACGTTCAAGAAGAAATATTTTAGACGATAAAATCAATGTTTCATTTGGTCTGGTTTTCAGTAAGTTGTTCTACAAAGTGGAAGTTCGCGGAAAGATCCCCAGTCTGCTTATAACTTCCTTGGAAAATATGAAACAGTTCTGATCATACTTTTCCAATGGTATTATGGCTTCTGTACTTGTTTCGTATGAACACTTTATCCACTGGTAATTACTTAATAATCCTTCAAATCACTGAAGATAATTAACTAAGACATTCTAAACACACCAAGCAATAATAACGGTACAAGGTTTCAATCATCTTCAATAATTTTACCTTAACAACTTCTGCCGATATTGCATTTCAAAGCAAAATTATTAAACATATTTCAGATGCAGTAAAATCATAAAAAATTCTATTAACGAGCTACCTGTAGCTGAAGCATTAATATACACAGTCGGAATTGGATAATTAAAATTGCAAAAAATCGCAGAAAAATCTGACAATTATAACTGCATGAAAATGAAGGTTTCTGGCAGCCGCAATGGATTTATATTTTACAAAAATATTTTGTTCTATATTTTCAATTCACCTTTCTACCCCCTTTCTACCTCTCTTTCTCCCATTTTAAAATCCCTTGCAATGGCAGGTTTGGAGTTCATTCGCTATTTGCGTTTCGCAAGTTTCATTTCTCTATTTCGTTACAGTTCGGCGCGAGAAACGATAAGAAATTGATTGCGATCCCCGGATACTCTAATATAAATTCTTTTGACATTCCGGGGCGCCTTTGTCCGGTACCCGACAGAAAAATCTGGTTGTAGAGGATTAGAAACGGCACGTGTTCATCAAAGTTTCAGAACGTACTTCAATCAACTATAGGCAGGGTTTTACAAGCGCGCCGAGTGTGTACGAACAAAGCGCGTCGAAAGCAGCTAGAGCGTGCCACAATAATTGTTTAATAGAACGGTTTAATAAACCCATTGCGGGGAGTATTTAAATCCGCCAGGTTTCTGAAGCGTCTCGGTAGAACCGGACGGAGTCGAAAACCAGAAGGAGAAAAAGGACTGGCCGGGGAAGAGGAGGGGGGGGGTTAGAATAGAGAGAAAAGCGAAATCCAGGGAGAACCTGGTTGACTTTGTTTCCCGCAGGAAAAAGAGCTGGAGGAATAAGTGGCCGCTCGGAATAACGCGCTGGCTAAATATTTACCTGCGAAAAAGACTCTCGGCTGAGGGGGTAGGGCGCCGGGGGTGGGCGTCGGCGCGACCGGAGCTGCCAACAGATCGTAATCGCTGCCGGAACTGCCGACCGCGACGAAACTGTACGATCCTCTTGCCCACGGGTCTGCCCTCCATCTCGTCACCACGCTCTCGCGAGGTTGAGGCACCACTTGGTTCCCGAAAATACCCTGAAAAGTCAAACTGAAAAGAACTACCCGCAGCTATACCCTAAACCACGTCTGAGTAGTTGATTTGTCGTGGACAACTACTGGGAGCTACGCCTATCTAGCTGGACAAATCTGATGCATTTCTTTTCTGAATAATTTTATAGAGATGAAAACAATATAACAGTACACTCGACACTAAACCTATCGAGCACTAAAGGCGCTTAAAATGTTTTAGCTTATAAAAATGACAAGACTCTATTTATTTAGATTTTGTGCCATTTTTATCCCAATATGTGCTTCGATAAAAAAATTATCGAATCAATTTCCACGTAAGCAACTTCATAATTTCAATAATTGTAAAATGAAAAATATAAAACCGATCATTTGACCGGCAACGGTAGGTTTAGTGTTCAATTCGTTTTTATTGTCTTACATTTACATTGACAAATCATGATAGCAAATCGTTTAGAACTTTGTCCAGCAAGAGTGGCGATTTGGGCTTTTTGATATTACCTTTAAAACAGCGATGCAGCGTCCGACGATCACATCGTCGCTGACGTTCTCCATCACGCAGGCCGCCTCTCCAGCAACCAGGGCCAGCAACACCGGCGCCTTGTACAAGTTCCAGAAGAGGAAAAGCTCGCCTCGTGACGCAGTCGTGCTGCCCACGTGGCCGAACAAATTGGCGGTCGGGTCCCAGAAGATCCGCTCGAAGCACAGCACCACCTGACGTGACGGATTTAGCGGCGTTACACCTTCCATCCCCTGAATCTCCGAGCACAAAGCTAATGGCTCTTCTCCGCGGAGCCAGCGATTCGACGCGGTACATGGATCTCTTGGGTTCTACGCCAGGGAACCTCGCGAGCGATCATTTAAAGCTATTGCTGCTATCTTGACGACTTCAAAAATTGACTTCTCTGAGCAACTATTCGCGATTTTAATTTGAGACCTGGCAATTGAAGGCGACGGCTTGATTCATCATTTGAAACCATAATTTTGGTATATCAAATTTCTTTCTGTCATGTTCTCAGGAAGGGCTTAGAATGGAAAATTGGTAAAAGATTGAAGACGCGATACAGGAATATCGCGAAGAAATTTGTAGAATTGGCAAGTCTGCAGATTTCGGAACGGGACCTCTAATGTACCGGAAAAATCAAACTTGGCAAGTATCTTCTGTAGTTGTCTTACACTCGTGTGAAGTTACGCTAGGTCGATAGTTGCAAGATTCGATTGCTACGAGTTACGAAGCCGGGGAATCTTTTGCAGAAATTGAGACTCTACTTTTCAGACGGTGCTGATCTTTCTAAAAGTGGCCTGATTAAATCGTTATAACTTTGAATACAACAATTTTTCCATTTTCTCTAAAGTTCATTCAATGTAGCCACACAGTTTGAAATCAACACATTCGTTAATTTCATTTTGAAGAATTCTCGGAGATTGCATCAAGTTTTGGTCGTCAAAGTAGGGAAGACACCTGTCTTCCTGATTTCGCACGCTGACTACAAGTTTCTTTATGGGATGACATGCTTGAAAATTTACGGTTAGATACGCTTTATCTAACCATACGGTGGTTCTTAAGGATCGAACGCGTCAAGAGAAACTTTCTGGTTTCGCCATAACTGGGAACCGAGATATAAATCTCACGAAACGCGGAAATATGATTGTAAAGGAGAGACGAAAATGGAAGAGTAAGTTTATCTTCTTTAGAAAGCCTCGATTGGATACTCGGGGATCTGTTTGGAGAAAATATTGCATCCCCGGGCAGATGCTCCAAATCCTCGAGTTTAAGAATTGCTCACGTAAACGCGCAACTGCATCGCATTGTTGATCTAGACATTATTATTGTTAAGTACACGAACGACAATCGCCGAGCGAAATACCAAGAATATACTCTTTGTCGAGGGAAGAGAACGCTGGCGCACGGAAATGTTTCAACGCTCGCCTGCGAACATGTTCCTACCATTTACCAACGTATAATAAACAAAGCCCCAAAACAAATATTTTATATACTTCTATATACAAACGAGAATAGCTACCATCTCTTATAAAATCATTTTATTCATTTTATTTAATATAGTATTTTGATATTTTCCATCAAACAAGAGAAATTCAACAACTCAATTTGCGAGAGACGTGTTTGAGACAATAAAGCAATCAGTCAGAAAATTTTCAGGTATTTGGAAAGCAGTTAACCATTCGTCACGCAAAGATATTGAAGTTAAGGAATAACGTGTCCGCAAGCGAACAGCGCTCGTCCCCGAGGACAGGTCCTGAGGAATGCGCGCCGGTACCCCGATTCATCCAAATTACCCTCAATTTATTCCGTTTCACCGGCTATCGGGCGAAAAATCCTGACAGCCGTAGCCCATTTTCCCGGCGCGATGAACCTTTAATTTCGCATACGAAACTACGGCCTCGGAGCGGTCGTAAAAGTGGTCGGTGTCCCCGGTCGCCAGCACGGGGAGGTCGTAAAAGGAACGTGTCCCCGGCGTAAGAAGCGACACGAGCCACGTCACCGGTCGCTGCTCGCGACGAAAGAGACCGCCGGATCACAATATATCTCATTCGGAGCCGGTCGACAAGTTCGATCGTCGTTTTCGCCGGTCGCATAAATCAGCGGGGCCCAGAGGGGCCCCAGGGCCCGCGCGACGAAAGACTGCGCGCTGCACAGTGGTCCCAAATCAGGATTTAGCGGCTCAGAATCAATATCAGCTACTTTTCAAACCTCTGAACATGTGTCGGATAGACTGACAGTTAGATTGACAGTCTGATAGATAGGCAGTTACCTTTACTTTCTAAAATATTGTTTTGACATGAATACGTTCTATCGCAAATAAACATGAATGTTCTAATCTTAACGATGTAGTTGTGATTCTTCGCAAATATATTTAGTAAAAATAACAATAAACATTATTTGTAACTGTTATTAAATAGAAGCCACTTGTACTGTAATTAGATAGAAGACCACGATCAACGATTTTATAATTGAGTGCTTGTAATTCTGTTCGTTAGTAAATGGAAAAAGGATGTCGCAGATAACCGAACGAATTTGTATTATTATCTAATCATTCGAACTCAGCTAAGATTAATTGGACAGCTAAGACGACGTTATGGACCACTGTGCGCCGCGAAGATGATTTACTATTTCCCCTCTCTTTTCCTCACCTGTCCCACAGATAGCGACATCATTAGGGCTTCTCAGTGGGTCTTACCTTATTTAAATTGCCGAATCCAAGCCTCTGTATAGCCTGAGACTTCCAGTCCGGAAGCGGCGGGTTGAACGCGACCGCTGATGGTGGTGCGGAAGCCTTCAGCACGCCGAGGGGCAGCGTAACCAACACCGCGTCCGCCTTGTACACCGTGTGATTTGTATGGGGGCTGCGAGAGGGTGCGGCCCACACTTCCACGCCATTTACCCCGTACCGGACCGCCCTGGCAGCTGTGTTCAATCGAATGTCGAGGCCTTCCGAGAGAGCAACAGGTACGCAGGAGTAGCCGTTGCGAACTGCAAGGTAACACAGAAAAAAAACTTGCTACAGTTTCCTTGGAAGAAAGGACTTAGGGTTGCTCGCACACCCCTGGGCAAACAGATATCGCATGTATCATCGAGTTCTCGGGATCACCCAAATGTAACCAGTGGGATGCAATTTTTGTAGGAAAGGAATATTGGGAGGTTCGAGCTTGAGAATAATTTCCAGAAACGATTAGCTAAGGATTCTTTATAATAAATGCTATTAAATTAAAATATATTGTTAAACACGCGATTTCCGCAAACCTCCGCGATCTAGTCACAGATGAACAGTCACAAAACGTTACGCAGTGAATCTCAGTGACCTCCGCACAAGAAGAAGCTCAGAATCGTCGATTAAATATTAAAATGGCTAACAAGGCTTTCGCCTTAGCAAGGCGTGGCCGGCGCAAGGGGTGGCCCGCCGTCCGCAAAATTCCGTGGGCCCTGGCGTCACCGGATGCGATAAAGGCTCCATTACCGTTTAATTGGATATTTCGCATTAACGCGGCCAAATCAGTACACCTGACGCGGCCCTAAATCCTCGTAAGCACACTCGAACCCCATAACATCCGCTGCGCATGTACTAATAATGATACACAGGCGTCTCCACTTAGGGGGTTAATTATGTTGATGGCCGCCGGTGCGCTAACAAGCACTCTCCTATCGGCGCGGGCTGCGTTTCGGGTATTTAAATTTACGCGGCCTGGCCGCGGCGGAGTGCCATTCTAATTTTGAATTACCGAGGACATAGAGAGAGCAAGGGCAAGAGAGAGGGAGAGAAAGACAAGAGCAAGACAACCCTCGGTATGGCAATCGGAAATCGGCTCCCGCGAATTCCCTGGTGGCCGAGTTCCCGATGAGGTCTGGACGGTTCCCCAGCCCATGGAGCCTGGAAAAGTTTCGGAGGGACACCTTGTCCGACCTGTTCCTCCTAGAAATTTATCGTCGCGTCGAGAACGAGAGCCGCCTCGTCGTTTCGTTAATTCGACCGATTTAAATTCGACGTCGGCTCCCGTTCGGGGGCCGCGTTGTACGTGTGTGCGCGCGTCTTTCTACTTTTTCTGTTTTATTCCTATCGGCTGAAGGAAACCGTTCAGGATTCTTTCTCCCTCTCTCTCGCTCTCCCGAGGGGGGAAGCAGGAGGAAATGATCGGTCGATGGAGGGACACGTCGCGCGACGCGGCTCGATCCACGCACGATTATTTGCGACGAAACGGTACGCCGGATTCATTATTACTTTAATTGGAATCCATTTGACTGGCGGCTATACGCTCTCTCCCGCTCGTGTCTGGCGTCGATTACAGAAACCCTTTCTAATAAGCGAGGGAATATTCAACAGCCAGTCAAGGGAACGATCCGCTGCTACCAAAATTATGGTAAGTCGACCCTCCCCCCTCTATCTCTGTTCCCCTCGGTCCACTACCGAATGGGAAATTAATTCCTCGCAATGAGACGGCCGGTTCCGAGTCGATGGAAATTCTACGCAGAGTGATCCGGTTTCGGTGGCCGTGTGACAGTTCTTCCAGGATCTCTGGACAGATCCATGATCCTTCTGATCGTACTTTACGCGCTGCGCACCGCCGTCCAGTTCTATGACACGTTTAACGCCGTTGGTTTCGAGCTTCTCGACGCATTTTGTGCTGAATGTTAGCTGCTCTTATCAGTGCTATCCTGCTGAGGTTCTTTTAATAGCAGACTCGGCGAGACTCGTTCTTTTTTCCGATCCTATGCTTAATTTTAGTTGCTCTTATCGATGCGTTTCGCCTGGGATTCTTTTAATGCCCGATTAACTATGTACGAGCTCTATGGTGTTGGAACTCGTTCTTCGATGGGCTGAAACTTGTTATCAATGCTTGTCAGGTTGTTTCTGCTTCTCGCATGTTTATTTTTTGTTAATCTTGATAAATTCGTATCTACATTTTGTTGCAAATGTTATAAGTGTTATTATTTCTACAGGCAGTTCTGAACTCCTATTACCGTTTTATTTTTATTTGATATCCTTGCGTAGTATCCAACCAAAGATAAGAGTCTTCAAAATGTATAAGACAGATATGTATAAACAAATTTTACATCAGTTTTACTGAACCAGTCATACGAATTTTTGTTGTGTTTTAAGAAAGCCTAAGGAAAGGGAATTTTCGCACAGCTTTTTAGAATTTCACATAACCCGACCTGAAAAATATGATTCCCACATCGCAGAGAAATTTTCAAAAACCTGTACAAATTCCAGTAGCAGCATGCGAGTACGATGCATAATTTTCGACGCATGTTAGCATCTCTGTAATATTCATTTCGGAGCCAGTCTTTCTACAATAATTGCGTCTCGTTATCCTGCTTTTAGTTGACATTACCGTAGAATATACGGTGTGAAACACAGAGAATTAATTTTCGGCGTATCCGTGAAATGGAATTCTACTGGTATGCTCTTCGTTACACAGCGCAGAGAGAGTGATTATATAATTTATAAATTTAATTAAATGTTGTTACAACATTTTTCTCTGTGATCGTAGTCAGGAAATATTTGCCACGAATTTCTGATTCGGCTGGAAAGGTCGGCGGTCGGGCGCACTGAAAAATTTAACAGGCTTTTTTCGGGATGAACGTAGAATATGAAGCCCGTTGAAACGCACCAGTTTAGTTTCATATTCTAGATTTTCCCAACGACTTTCCGATGAAAGTTCCACTGAAAAAATGCTGGGGAAAATTAGGTGCGGGAAAGCGAGCCAAGTTCCGAGCACGATTTCGAGTGTGCATAACTTTTCATCTTACGGCAGACGTTTTCAAAAATATCCTGCCTTGTAAATTTCACGTTGCAATAAATATAATGTGTTTTATCCGCTGTCGGACACAAATTTGTTTCTAAACCTAATCAAAGAATGTCATTCATGCACTATGAACATGATAATCAACGTGTTAAAAAGATCACAGAAAATTGTGTTACCACGCTATTTTCCAAAAGAAGACACCTGCAACACGCCCATAGTCATAATTAGCTGTGCTGTCTGCTCCTATGTTGCAGGTGGGAAGTAATTAGGGTTGCATGTGGACAGCTATTATGGTTATGGGCGTATTTCAGGTGTTCTCATTCGCGAAACAGACCATAATATACATGTTCCTGTCTTTTTAACATTGTTTGAAATACACGGCTCACCGGAAGATCATAGCTGAAGGAAATAGGTCAGTGAGGTTCTTTATCAATTCAACGTTACCCAAGTATCACAAGTCCAAAATTCATGCGAAACAATAAAATGCATTTCTCACAGCTGGAACAGTACATAGAAGAGTTTGGAGAACATTCAAGGGGTGAGTGACAGTAGCGCCGCTCCGTCATGGAGAAAATTCTGAATCGCAGGGAGCGTTTCGGATGAGCTGACGGTGGGTCACGGTGTCACAGGAGCATCAGAAAAATCCCCGGAGCGTAGGCAAGCGTAGGCAAGCGGAGATTCAGCGCGCGGAAGAGGGCGCGGGCCACACGTTAACCGGAACCTCGTCTCGCGAGGATGAAGATTCTCCGGTCGTGGTCGCGAGCGGATCGAGGCAAGCGAGCGCGAAGGCAAATATTTAAAGAAGAATTTATCGGCGTAGAGGGGGGAGAGAGAAGGTGAGAGAACGATCCGGAGGACGAAGCAGGAGCGGCGCTCTTCTCTCCGGGCCGGCTTTTCTCGTTCTATCTCGTCCGGATCGGGGGCCCGGTGTGTTCAGCTCGCTCGCTCGTGCTCTCGGCTGGCTCGTTCGCTCGAGCGGACGCTACCCTCTCGCGTCTTGTCTTCCGTTTGATCTTTGCTCGCAGTATTTTTTGACGGCGAGTCGAACAATTTGTATGCCGCGGTGGTTTTCAATTTACATTTAAATTGGTTGCTTATGGCGTTCTGTCGTCTCGACAGGAGTCGAAGTGCAGCCGGGAGCGCAACAGCGAGGGACGAGCTGCTGCCGTAGAACCGAGAGAGAATACGACCTGCAACCGACGGAGATACGGTGTAATGGTGGAGACTAACGCGGAACAGGGGGAGGAGGGCCAGGGATCCACCAAGAGACCCCCCCTTACGTCGCGCGCGGCGCCCACCGCCTCGCGCGCTCTCTCCCGACCGTCCTGCTCGAACAGTCAAATACTGAAACGGCCCCAAGAGAGAGAGGCTGGCAGAACTCTCTGCCCCGAAAGTTCAACGCACCGGCGACGCTCTGCCTCGTTTTTGCGCGCTACGTAAACGTGCCGGAACACCGAAACGGGGAGACGAGAACGCGGGGAGGCTCCCCGGTAACTTTCGCCAACGACATGGTCCTACCTACGCCGATGATCAAACGTTACTACATCGTGGATAGGGGATTTGCATCCTACACGCCGGTGCTGAACAATTCACCGATTTTTACCGGGGTAGAACCAGAACGACCCTCTAGGGATGAAAAGCCGACTGTGAATGACAGGAAAGATACAGGATTTACGCAGGTTTAAGGGAAATTAGAATTGTGCAGTGTAACAAACGCTTATAAAAATAGCTTATAAAAATCCATCTATCCCCTACGTTCTTTTACCTGAAAGTATACTGCGACGTAATATGCAAATTATTGCATTTTATCGTTAAATTAATTAGATTTTTATTATAACTTTCAATGCAATACAGGCAGATCATCCCCTTGATTGGGATGCATTTCGAGTACCCTCCACTAATACTTTGAGATTTTCTATGAACGCAAATTAAATTGACGAGCATAGTAAAATGAACAGCACTATTATAATTTTCTATGCAGTACGTTCACATCATCTCTCTAATTGGGGCACATTTTGAGCACCGTAATTAGTTTCCTTTCACGGTAATATTCCAAATTTTCTTTTACAACGGACCATTCATTCGTATAATGAACAAGCCGAACGTGCGCATTAAAATCAGCTTACGTTTTCATTTGTAATACATATAATTCATTTCTATAATTAGCGTGCAGTCTCAGTATTTTCATCTTCCTCTTTGATCAATAACATTCTAAGAATTTCAACGTGCACGGTTTTAAAGCAAGTCGAACAATTACGATCTAATTTTTGCTGCAGCGAGATTGTCGGTAATTGGAAGAGCGTCGCCGTGGAGGTCATAAACCGTAATTCAGCAGTTAAGGGTTGATAATAGTTGAGCGAAAAGATAATGGGCAAACGATTACTCCTTTAAATAGAGTACACTTCCGTCGAGAGTTCAAATATCAGAGTTTGCCGGTTGTTAACAGCCCCCAGCCCCCCACCCCTCGGCTTGCCCTAGAAACTCCGGGAGTGGCGCAGGAATACAGAAATTGGAAGGGTTGCTTTTCTTGTTCAGCCGACCGTTAGGTCAACATTCCGCGACGCGACTCTCGGAAGCATACGGTAAGGCAGAGGAAGTCTCATTTACCTCGGCGAGCAAACATTGATTTTCGGAAATCGGGAGAGGACCGTCAACGGCGAGCGAGTCCTGCAGGTGAACTTCCACCTTTGCGGCACTCTCTCTCTCTCTATCTCTCTTCCAGGCTCACTGTACACACGTATCTCTCTTTCCACGGCGAAAAGCTAGGCTCCTGCTTAACGGGAGAGCAAATATTTAATAAATAAACAACCCTGCCAGCCATCCACGGACACGTGGTCTGAAAGAAATTGATTGACCTTTGAGGATACTCTGCTTGCGCAGGAAGATCGTCCTACCATATCCCTTACGTGATATACATGCCAAAGAGAATTCTAGAGTTACCTGTTCTAAGGAGATAGAGCAATTCGATGCGAGGAACATACATCGCCCGCGAGAGATGCAAGATTTGTTATTCAGCTGGGATCTAGGCAATTCTAATATCGGTACAGGGTAGTCGAACTTTCGAGCAGTCGTTCCCCTCTCGATATTACTTTTCTTCGCACTTCCCTCGTTGGGGAAAAATAATTTATTAAGGCACAGAATGAGTTTAAAGGACGTTGGGGTCGCATGCCCTAGTATTTGCAGGAAGCAGAATCGGTCCTGTCGTTGAAGGGTTGATCATTCCCTTTAAATCGAAATAAAATGTTGTCCTCCAATTATCAACAATTGGGCAATACATTAGATGCAGTCATGCAACAAATGCGCTTCTTTTGGGAAATATTGGGGGAGGAGGAAGTTCTAATCGCTGCAACCATGAAAGAATCATACGGCGAGGGGTGGATAATTGCTAGACGGTTCGTGTATGCAGTTAGGACACGAAACGGGGTAGTTTCGGCCGGTTGCGTTCATGTTTGTCCCGGGACGGAGTATCGTCGCGGGAATTAGTACACAGCACGAGGATGTGCGGTGGGTTGTCTGGCGCAACTCCGTTTCACAAACTCCTCATTACGGCGGCGCGGCGCGGTTAACAATGAACAGGCTCAAACGGTTCGCAATCGAAAATGAAGATCCACGATAACAGGGAGAACGAGAACGAGAGCGAGAGAGAGAGAGAGAAACTCGTCTTATATTCGCGCAGGTGACGCTAAGCGGAGGATAGACGGCGCTTGCCGGATGTTGACAAGTAAACAGACGCGATACACATAAATTAGCGATTACCCGGCTCGTTGTACCGCGGCCGAAAACGTTGAACTTCCGGGTACGCTAGCAGCGCCCCGGCGACATAATAAGATTAATAGGGACGAAAGTTCGAACGAATGGGGCCCCGCGCCTCTGTTTGTCCTATTAATCATACCTGTCGGCCTGGACTCGTTCTCCGGGCTATTACGTTAACATTCCGAACTGCGCCGAGTCCAAAGTCTGTTTGCCCAGAGGACGTCCGACGGAATTCCCTGGACAAACGACCGCTAAATGAGCGGAAGTGTTCCCGAAGAAGGCGACGGTTCCGACGATGAGCGTCTTCGGGGTTAGGTTGGACTGCTAGACATTTTTATTGATCCATTTGCATCGAGTGTTCTAGGAGAAATGGCTGGTCCGTGTCACCGAACAAGAAATAATCGACAGCTGCTGATCGATATCCTACTAACAGAATATTGTGCAAGCTGGTTTCTGGTTTTCTTTTTGGTATGTGACACGGTTCCACGATCAGAATAATATAATATGCCGACCTCGGGAAGTCTAAATTCTTACTATACAAATTTTCCAAAATTACATTCTCCGGAGTGGTACTAATAAAATTATTATCAAAGGTTACCGAGATACCAGAGCACACAGCGCCGGCACGAAAATTAACAGTCTAGATCGCGCGGTAGGTTAACAATGGCGTCCCTTCCCATTGTGCTGGAGTACTAATACCGGCAGCTTCCCGGGCGCCGTTCCCGATAAAGATATTTTAATGAACGCGGCCCGAAAACGATGCTTGAAATAAGCCGCGTCCGTTCAGCATACTCTCCGCCGAAATTTCAAGCTCGGAGACCGCGTAATTCCTCTCAGAGGTTGCCGTTTCCCTGAGCGTTCATTTTTAATACTCCTCGCAATCAAAAGAGAATCGCGTTTACAGGGTTCGCGTGGAATGAAACGTTCCTCCGGGGAACGGGGGAGAAAGACGAAAGGAGGGAGAGGAGCCAAGGACTCCGGCTTTAAAATGTTGAACGTGGAAATTACGCCGAGACAAAAGGAGTAGCGTCCGAATGAATTGCGGGGGTGGCCCACGCGAAGAATAAGTGTTATCCGTTGTCGTTTCGGCATCCTCGTTTTTCCGCGGCGTTATCTCCGCGGCTGTCCCTACCTTCATCGGCGGATTTACCATCGGCAGCGTTCTGTATAATTTGTTCAGATTGCGATAAAGTTAATTGGAGCCCCGCGTGGAATTTATGACGCCGAGGGGGGCAGTGAGGAGGCCGGCGAAGAATGGGAGCTCGTTCGACGAAGAACCCAGAGATTCCTAGATCGCGCTAGTAAGTAATGCTCGCCCCGTAGATCGATATCGAGCGGCGATTTATTACGATTGTCACACATTCTGTGCAAATGAGCTTGTACCGTGGCCTGGACCCCCGTATCCGAGGGGTAACCGTGGACCCGCGGGGATCAAAGAAATTCTTCGCGCTCGCATTAAGATGCCTGCTCGTTCTATTTTTCTTGCGTAGAGACGATACCATGGCACCGGCGAGGATACGGCCTGCAAGACTCTACCGTTTTTTCGGGGATCGTTAGCGCTAATGATTTCGAATGGCCTGCATCGCTCGCGTGACTCCGCGGACGGCCAAGAAGCGACATCCGCGGCCGACGCCGGAAACCACTGAGCAACGCGTCGGTAAAACAGCAGGGATCGATGGATCTTGAGGAAACTTCTTACCGTAGGTCTGCAGAAGTTTATCGGACGTTTTCTTTCCTATAAACGAATCAATTTTTAAATGGAATTCTAGCTACTGAATTCGCACTGAACCTTTATCATTTTCATATGAGGTAAAATTCAAATTTATATTCAATGAAATTTTAATATTATTCCTACACTAATATTAAAACTTTTGATATTTTTAAATTACAAACGTATATTCAGCAGCACTCATCTGAAGTGAAAGACGGGACGCCAATATTTAAATGACAAAAAGACCCTGTGTATCTTCTTTTTATCTACGTGCTCCAGACTTTGATAGACAAGTAAGTTTTCTACGGGAAACATATTAAATGTTTAAAAAATCCTCCTCCAGAAGGAGCGAGGGCGACGGATAGTTGTCCAGGTCGCACTATACTTTCAATTACGCAAATCTGCGCGGAATTAGGTGGCGGAGGCTGGAACTGGGGCCCCGGTAATGCGGATTACGCGTAAGTATGCGAGGAGAGTGCGTAAAAGTGAAAGATCGGTGACCGAGAGGGAAAGGAGGCGGGAAAGTTCGAGGAAGGAAGGAAGGAAGACAGATAAAGGTAAAAGAAAGGAGAGATTCGAGAAGAGAGAGGGAATGCGAGCAGAAGTAGGGAGAAGAAAACCAAGAGAACGTGGAAGAAAGGAGAACGCAAAGGGCCCCGGCTCGCAGCAAGAAGATATTTGAATACGACTATATACCGGGAGTAAATCGTATCGTCCGCAAACGAGCAGCGTGCTACACAAGAAATGCATTTGCCGGATGCAGTGCGGTGGGGATAACGGGCCCCTCCCTGCAGCCCGAGGGGGAGCAGGGCGCACGCCGAAAGGGGTACGAGTAGCGATGGACACCGGAGAGTCCGGAGGCCGCGAGCTTTCGAGCAATTTCGCCCGAATATTGTACCAATTTGGCGGGACCTGATTGGGATGATTGATGGCCTGGAACTGGTTGGTTTCGAGAGCCGGGGCTTAGACGTTCTTGGGAGGTCGACAATTTTTAGGGACCTCTGGAAATTGGACAGGGCGGACGCGCAACGATCCGCTGCCAACCCCTTGCTGTTCACGTAAATTAGCGCGTTCTTCGTACCCTGGGATGCGTTACGCTTTACGCTGATTAATTCTCCGAGCGTGCCGGGCTAACGGCCTCCTGATTAATTCTTTCGGCTCTCCGAGCATGATTTTTCAGAACCAGACAGAGAACCCTTCGGTTTTTGCATGGTTATATTTTATGCAAAAGGATGATAAAAAAGTGTGGGCAACAAGCCCAAAAGTATTGAAAATCCGTTAGTGATGTACATGTAGAAAGATATGATAGATAGGGGTAACTGATGAAGCTTGCTAAAAATCGTGGATTGTAAGTAGTGAATTTATGATAAATTGTTAAGTGTATTTCGGGATGATATGGGGTTTGGGCAGTTCCAGTTTTCAGGAATGGTCGCGAAGTCAGTTGAGGCCATCACTAGGCGGCCGGAGCGTAAGGGGCCCCGGTAAGGCCCACGGAAAGTCCCCTTTCGTCTGGTCCAGGCGGAGAGCAAAGGGGCGCTATCGAGCGAGCTATCTTCCACCACCCGTACCAGTTGCGCTGTAATATATAGGCCGTATCTCAGGCCCGCAAATTGCCTTTTTAAACACAACAAGACAGCCGTGCCCCCTTTCAATTTACGCGGGGCCCTTTTTCGCGTGCGCGCTCCATTCCGTTTCCCTTCCTTTCCCTCACCCTCTTTCCTCCCACGTCCCTCTTTCACTCTATGCTATATTCTATCTGCCCTTCATCCCTCCTTCTTCTGTGCCCTCGTTCTTATTTCGCATCAAGCGAATTTCATTCTACCAGCAAACATTTCAGCGAGTCGATCGGCAGCGTTCCCTGGCATTTTATCCAAGTACACGTTCCTCGAGGAGTCCTACAGGAAAAACTTTGCCGTTATTCGCATAATTACAAACGCGGCGACAGCTCGACGGCTACCGGCGGCCGGCACATCGAGTCGCCACAGGGGCCTCTCACCGAGTATTCAGAAATCGAGATGTAATGAAAATTAGTATCGGCCTTCCTCATCGTAGTCAATGACTCGGGGAAGATGATAGTGCAAGAAACGATCTGATAATCCATATCAGGCGTAGACCAGCACGATGCCTCTTGGGAACAGTGCTCGAGGGCTGGTGACGTCAGAGAAAAAGACGCTGACGATTTTGCCAGTTCTGCGGAGATAGAAGGCTGTTCGTCTTGCTCCCGATTTGTAGACTGCACTGAGTGGGCGTAGCCTTGTTGCTCTCGATTTCAACGTGGCCTCCCATATTCTTCGTATCCGTGTTACAGTTAGTGTTTACAAGTATTTAAGTTTTGTTTTATAAAGTCAATGTTTTTCAGTGTATTCATTTATGTATAATTGTGACTCTCTACCTGTTGGCGAATGGTTTCTTAGTATTTTTGAAAATCAAAGATGAACAATTATGGGCCAGTTTTCAGTGCGAGCAGTAACTTGATTCGCAGACCAATAAACTATCTCAAGCAATACAGTCTAATTACTTCCATTGAGACTGATTTTTATAAGGAAATTGTTAAGCTTGTTTCAGTCATAGCGCACTCATTAAAGAAGCTATTAACTTGCTTCCGGTACGCACTATCATCGCTAAATTAAAAAGAAAACATAGTAGCCTGATATATTATATACAGGATCATAAAACTGATTCAGATCTCCATGGATAAGTGCAATTAGCCTACTCGCTAATTGCAAAGAAAGCATCCTGATGAATGTAAGCAAATGCAAACATAAATCGAAAAATAAATACCTTAAAAATTACACGTTCCCGTATAATTACACCGACTGTTTCCACCAAAAGGATAAGTTGTTCGAATCCTTAACAATACCAATTTTAGATCTATATTTATCAGAACCTTTCTCCCTCGCTTTTGCATTCTTCTTTTTCACTGAGCGCCTATTTCCATATTTGCGAAAGTGCATAAATACCCATCGCAGCGATGTTAAACGCATGTACGCACAAATCAAACAAAGAGGCGAAAAAAATTAAAATTGGAGATACGGGGAGTTCCGAGGTACTGTAGAACACGGAGCACTCGCGGAGTTTTTCTTCAAGCAGCTTATTAAAACCATTCCCCGACGGACGGGAACATAATAACGCTCATACTTCCCAGTTGAACGGTGTAGTTAAGTCTGGCGAGACGCGACTTGGCGAGCGAAGGATAATTTGAAAATGTCTCGCGACGCGCGTCCCGAGGACGCCTTTTTCACCGTGGAGGACCGATTTTTCTGCGTTTTCACAGGTCCGGTGCGTGCCGCAAAACTTGTCCCGCCCCGCGGCTAGGAAATCGTTCCCCGAATGAACCGTGTTCGCGGAAACGATTACCAATCCTAGCGAAGGATCATCGAGACGAATAATGTTCGGGGAAATCTGCTTCGATTCTGGAACAACTTTTGCATCATATTGCGGTACAGACATGTCTGACAATTTAAGGTCGTCAAGAGTCTGAGAATAAAAGTCTGATGTTCAATGTATCTTAATTTCTCTCGTACATTTCGATTTTCTTCTTTTTTATTTTACTCTTTAATTGAAGTTGTTGTATAATAAATTATGGCGTTATTTCTTACATACAAGGGGTTAATGTTTACATTAACTTTCATACCACCAACGGCCCTCTTCATCGTACCAGGCTGTCTATCAAAATGTAATAGCATTAACCAAATCAGTTAATCGGGGCTAGGCGACCGAAGGGCTCGTTTCCACAAGAGGGGGTGGGAGCAAGATATAAAGGAGGATCTGCGGAGGAATTTCCAGAGCGTACCTACCGCCTTCAGCGAGAGAGGCTGGTGCGCGCAGCACGAGGAGGATCGGTGATAAGCGGCGGAAGAATGATCTCGGTTGCGAAAGAGAGCAGAAAGAGGATCGAGAAACAGGGTGGGCTCCGGGTGGTTGGCTGGCAGGGGGATGGGAGGGGTTGGTGCGGCTTTTAATCGGCGTAATAAGACGTCAAGGACACGCCGCGTTACCGGAAGAAAAATTCGTTCGGCGGCTCTCAGTTAAGCGATCGCCACCGCCAGGGCTCGACTCGACAAGATTGTCGATTTATGTTTACATACTCGTTTTACGTGAGATCTCGATAATTAGAGTAGTTACCCATACAGCGGCTCAACCGAAGGGGGCAGGAGAAAAAGGGGAGGGAAAGGGGGAGGGGTGAGGTTGTGGGGCGCGGCCGGTGTGTGTGCGTGGCGGAACCACCTCTCGGCCAGGAGGATGATGCCGTGAGAGGATTTAAAAAATGGAAGAAGCACGAGGCAGCGGCGAAGGTTTAAACGAGGGCCGATTAATCCCTCCGAGGGGAACGCGGCCTGAAATTGGCGTATAGTCTTCGCCGCGTTATCTTCGATCGTAAAGCATCGTCATCTCCCGGCCCCGATACACTTCCAACGGCTGCTTATTCATCCTGCTCACAAGTCAATATAATCCGTCAGCGTCCCGAGGGTCCTCTAGCATTTTTTCCGCGGTTCGAGAAGCCACCGGGGCTCAACCTTGCCCCCTGATGCACCTCCTTCGTCTTACTCCACATCGGAAAGCACCGGCTCTCGGGGAATTAGCTGCTTCCTCTCGGCGAACTTGCTGGCCGACCACGATTGTACACTTCATTGAAAATGTAGTATCGTGTAGTTAGTATATTTTCGTGGCCTATGATTTGTATGTAATTACTGATCTAAAAATGTTCTAACGACAAGCAAAATTGCACTCCCTTCTTTTAATAATTCCATTGAGCCTAAAAAATAGCATCATAATATTCTTAAACTCTCCCGAACTCCAATCCTGTTTGAAGTCCTCCTTACGTTACATACATTGTCCAGACCCGACAAAAACAGAGTTATACAGAATTAATGAAAAGATTAGATTGTTGGAGGGAGGGGAAGATGCCGAGAAAGTTCTGAAGGGACCAAGGGCTCAGGGAACTTTGTTGTGCCTTAACGAGGGGAGCTTAGAGAGATCGAAACGTCGAACAGCAAGTTGTCTCGCGCAAAGTGAACTTCGCCGGGCAAAAACTCCCTCGTCTCGTTGGAAGGAGGATTTCGATCCCTCGAACGATCCTGTCTACGGACCTTGGGCAACGCGGGTCGGGGGTAATGTAAATATTAATCGGTGGGAATAGAAGAGAGGCGAGAGAAAGAGAGTGAGAAAGAGGGAGAGGAAGAGAGAAAGAGAGAGAGAGAGAGAGAACCGAGCGCTCGCCGCGGTTGATTTACAACGTGGCATCGCGGCCCCTGAACCAGCTATCGCGTATTTGCTCGTAATAACTCGGTTTGCTTTAAGCGCGTTTTGATGGTTCGCGTTATATACGATTCGACTGATGGTGGATGTAAACTGGCCGCGCCACGGCCGTGGATTCGGTCCGGTGGAGAGTTGTTACCCCTGGCTATAGGCAACGCAGCGGGCGTCGAGGGAAGAATGCGTCGTTGAAGAAGGCGCGCAGGATTGGGTTCCGGCCAGCTGAAATCGAATTCTTCGGGAACTTTTTCAGACAACCGAACGTGCCGAGTGTTTTACAGCGAATGTTATATGTACCTGCGAATGAATTACCCAGGCGAGAACGATGGGAACGCGGCTAGCCACGTTCTGGTTCATCTTGTTTCACACTTGGGGGTGGTTTTTACTGTTTTTCTTAATTGTGCCCACGACATCTTTAATAAATCTAGCTTTATTCACAGCCCCCGTTAACCGTTTCTCGAGAAATGCTTTTCAAGTAACAATAAAGTGCTAGATGATGAATGCCTTGATAATCTATATAATTTCAAGTAATTTCATTAAAATCTGCTATACTAAGAAGATAATTACGAAGTCGATAGTAAATCTAATTCCGATTCGTCCTGAAGAGCAGCTCCAAGATCTGTGAGGAAATGGGTAACGATCGAGTCGAATCCAAAAGCAACGGGAGTTTATATCGGTGCGTATCGAAGCGAAGTGACAAATGGTTAACTAGAATCGCAAACAGTTTACTAGACAAATAGTTCGGCGCGGGCAGCGTTAAATAACCAATCGATCACGAGATCGAGTCCGGGTATCGGCTCCGTATCGGATGCGCCCTCGATTGGCGCACGTGTTGCCAATTACCTGGTCGGCGTCAAACGGCGTCACAGTTGAATCCTCGATGGACGACGGACATGGACATCCGACCGCCGAGGACACGGAGGATGGGCAGGAAAAAAAGTTTATCGCGATACATCCGTAGAAACCGAAGCATTTCCCAAACATCCCCTAGTGTCCGTTCTTGACCCATTTACATTGAACAGAAACAACAAACAATAAAGTCCTTATCACCAATTTATTTTTAGAGTACTTTCCTATTCTAAAAATACTGAAGTAAGCTTGAAACGCCCATGGAATGACCTTGAATAACCTTGGCTAACTTTGAACGATCTTCAAAGACGAACACAATATGAATTCATTTCAGATCGAGCTACACACCTGCGTAAATAAAAACATAGAAATCCACATTTAAAAAAACAACAGAGGTCACCTTGAAATCTCGGAAGGACGTTCATCCAGAGAAGCTTTGCGACCACCATAAGACTGCCGCAAAGTAGGTTACGTTTGAAACATTTATTCAGATGGGCCACCGTGTATACGAGTTCAAGTGCTTTTTGTCTCATTCTAGCTACACATGCGTAACGAGCGCCGCGGCGCGTAGCGTCTTCACAGACCGGGTTCACATGTGTAACCTCGAGGACCGTGTCCGGTTCTGTTCGACAATGAAGTCTACGATGACGACGACAGTGTAACGCGTAGCCGGGGATCCGTAGTGTGAAGCGGAGCGAAGTGACGAGAGCCGAAGGGCCGCGAGTAATTGAGTCAAAATTATTTTCAAGCGGCCGGGGCCGCGGTCATTACAGCGGTTAGCCTCAATCGAGGGCGGTCCGGCGGGCCGAACTTTCCGGGTGGCAACTTTTTCTGCTTTGATGATCACTGTCAGTGGGCAAAAGGCCGCTTACGGGGCCTCGCGCGCTCTCACCTCGCGCGTCGCTCCATCAATCTCTCGTAACCCAGCATGCCGTTTTTACCGGGTGAAATTTATTACGCCGTGGCCCACGCTCTCACCCAGACCGCCCCCTCCGCGAGAAACCCGGCGACCGAACGACCGGGCTAAGAAGAACCAACTCGCAGACGAGCAACTGAGACACCGACGATGCAGGGCGGCTACCCTCTTCCCGGCAGAGTGCCACCCTCCCTTGGGAACCCGCGGATCAATCTCTTCGATGGAACTTCAGTTCCCTTCCGAATTCATAGAAGGGTGTGATACAACAGGGTTTCTGCGTCGTTCAACTCCTGAGCTCTTTTTCTGTATAAAAAATTACTCTGCTGTTAATATCAGTCATAAGTATGTACGTGATCAACTGTGTAACATATATTTACAAGTTACTGAAACATGAAATCCTTTTTTATGTTTTTAATTCGTTATTGAACACAAAAAATTAATTCTTCATCTCTCCCCACGTTTGTCAAAAATTCGCAGTGTCAAAGTTGCCGGAGATCAAAGATGGACCAGTTAAAGTCAGGTTCCCGGGTTGTTGTTCGCCGGTGTGGTAAATCGGATTCTCGCTTGTCCGTTGACTGTCGTCGCGTTACGATCGGAATCGATCGGCGGTGGTTGACGGGCCACGTACGTCGTTCGGTCGGACACGAACGCGTCGATACCGATCGGTCTACGTAAATACGGAGGAGCGTATTGATACGATCGTAGCCGATCGGTATGGGATCTCCGGGTCCGGGACGCTCCGCACCGGTTGAAATTTATTAGGGGCTCGGCACCGGCCGTATCCGCCGATGAATCGAGTGCCGATTGAGATCGCGCGGGTTCGAAAACGTTCGTAATGCGCGGCTTTATCCGGCCGAAATGATTGTGGTTGCCGCGGTAATGGTCGCGGCGAACGAGAGCCGGTGCCGATTTTTCGACGCGGCCTCGTCGAACGTGCACTTTCCCGGGACCAACCGCCGCGATTTTGTTGTTTGTCTTGCGCCGAGGCCTCGCCCGTTGAATTGAATAACGCGTCGTCGCCAGGATCACGCTCCACCCCGTAACGATCGCAAACACCCGTCGATCGCGCCGGAGATCTCTCGGCTCGCGAACAGCCGTTCTCGCAGCGTGATACGTGCTATTGCCGCCATAACCTGCCCGCGTAAGTTGTACTTTTGGGAGTGGTTATTGCACCTTGCCCGCACGAATTAATGTGCAGGTAAATTGGGCTTGATAAACGAGGCCTCGCGCGCCGCCACTTTCGCATACACACGCCAAGTTAGGGACAGCTGTCTGACAGCAGCCTCCGCTTCCTCCGACCGTAGACTCCGACGTGTCTCGAGGATATTGGGAACGTCGAGCACACCTGATAACTGCGGGAGTTCTGATAGCGAGTGTTTAATTACGACGCGGTCCCAGCCTCGCTCAAACGCGGCTCCATTGATTAACCAGTGCCCCACTGACTCGGTTGGAATGCTTCGCAAGAAAACGGTTCTACCGAGCTGTTGTCGCTCCTTTCTAGACAAACCCCGGTTTTGTTTTATCTTTATTGTGGTCTATGGAACAAGCCCGCTTGTTTAACGCTTGAACTATCGACCCCTCAGAATGACAGAGTTCAGATTTTTTTCGATTTCGACATTCTTCTAAGTATCAAGAAATAAATGTGAATAAGCTTTAAAAACCGAATAAAGGAATTGGTTGAGAATACTGTTTGAAATGAGGATTTTGACACTGGATCAAAATAGGTTCCAGGAGAGTAATATAGGGATTCAGGCAGCCCGATACCCTGTAACCCGAGTAGTTGAGAAAATCAGCGAGGAACTAAAGTTGATCCGGCGATCTGTCCCAGATTTCAGGATACGTGTTGCATCGGCAAAGAAGAATATTCGCGGAGCGTCCTTATTAGAAGGAACCCGATCCCGAGTGACACACCGGTGTACCTGTCACTGGGAGCTTGTACGGCAGCGAGCGTTATAAGCGTTCGCGGAATTCCCGTACGATTCTGCCGTGTGTGCATTACGCTGAGCCACAGGTATATAGCGTGCACAGTGCACGCTGCACGCTGCACACGGTGCAACGCCGTCTCGCGAATTACGAGCACTACCGGCGACGATTCTTTAATAAACCGTTAGGCCGGCTAGCTCGCACAGTAGGTGCACGTAACGGGCGAGCATTGGCCGCGGATAAAAAGGGGTTATACTATACGTTAATATATCAGGTTATCTTCGATCAGCTTTATAACGATATTCTCCCGGTCTGCCCCGAGAGAGCCTCTCTTAACAAGCGGCCGGATTTTTCTGGCAGTTAATGGCGACTTTCTCCTGTTTATTGTGCGCACGATCGTATCTCGTTCGAGAATTAATTAGTGTCAGCCTCTTTAAAAGGTCTGCGCAATTCTCACGAAATGCGCAAATCCGCACGAGAGCAGATTCCGGGAGAGTATCTGTCTCTGTTCATCTCGCCACCACCGCGTCTCCCCTACCACTGTCGTTGTCCTTCTCCCGCTGCCGAGAACCGTACGGTGCTCGCCGCTCGTTTAGAAAGTCTACCCGGTCGTCGTCGTCGTCGTCTTCGTCGTCGTGCAAGATGAGCTGGTGTGCGAGAATAAAATGACCTTTCTCGTTTGATCCACTCGATATCGGGGCATTCCAGCTCCGTTTCGCGCCTCTCCGCGATCAACGGCTCTACCGTGTCCCCACGCTCCCCGGAACTCGCGGCAGCAGCCTCGCTTTTATCGCTCGAGTTACCGATCTTTCCTCGAAACGGATCGACCTCTCGCGACAAATCACAGATGCAAAAAATAATAAGACATTTAAATGACTTAGACATTCAAACTGGAAAACTGTTTCACTAAAAAGTACTAAGAGGAAGTCTCTAAACTCTAAATATACTTCAAGATGCCCTCCGTTGCAGTCTCACTATTATCGCTCGAGTTACCGATCTTTCCTTGAAAAGGTGGTCCCTTGTGCCAACTCACAGATTTAAGTAGCCAAGCCGAGAAAAATGTAGACTCTTATTTACGTATTCTCGCACCCCCGAATTGTCGAGTGATTTTCAGAAGGTTTAGGGTCCAGGATCTAGGATCTTTCCTCGTGTTTGTCCACATTGGAATGGAAAGCCGGGACGGTCAGTCACCCTGTCACCGATGGACCGATCGGCAATGTCAAGTCGAACGAGCCGCGCTTAACGAATCGCAATCATCCCGACTTACTGAATAGGAAAACTCCTGAATAGGAATCCGGGGACCGGTTGTCGGCGACGGGCAAGGCCTAGACGCAAGGTCGACCGATGCGATTGCAATACGATCTCCCGAGTATTAGCGGAGAGTCTGAATGATCGGGCCCCGTTGGTAATCGACTGACAGTGGAGAGAGGCGGTGGACGAAGAAGAGGTAAGTCGCCGGGATTAAGAAAATATATGACGGGCAATTCTAGTTCTCTTTATCACTGCTTCTATCCCGCGAGAGGACATTCCACGGTTGTACCTTATAGATCTTTCGCTATTTATTACTCGCTCGCTCTCTCATTCTCTTTCACTCCCTTTCTTTCTTTCTTTTCCACTCCCTCTAAAGCGATAAAGTTATGTAACGTCGCGAGTGGATGGCCGACTGCTGGTGGTCCACCGGATAATTCTCCGGACGGACACCTTAGACGTATCGTCTAACAGGAACCTATTGTTAAATCCGTCACTATTCCCATCGAGTATGATCCTTAGCACTGATACTTAATTTCACGGAACCGGCCGAGTCGACCGCCTTGTTCGAAAAGTCCGTCGTGAACGAGATGCGAGCTAAATGCTAGATGAATTAACGACCGATAACGCTGTGATGGCGTCTTGTAAATTTTGCGGTCAGTTCTTATTGGTCGACGCATTGCGGATTTTCTGCTGTTGCTCGTTTGGCGCTCCGATCGGAAAATTCAGTTATATTTTCAGAATTGAAATTAAGTTGAGTTAAATTGAGCAATGAGATAAAGCATTAACGAGAGTTAACAATTTCAAGAGTTTGCGATTCGATAATGAAAGCATACAATTGTCGACTTTACATCGGTCTACCACGATTTTAATGCACTTTATTTGGCAGCGCACCAGTGCTTTCGTTCAGGAAATTGTGCGCCGATAATGTATCAAATAATGGGTTACGCATTTTGTCCGTTTCCGATAGAAATTGGTGAAAATCATTTTCGGTATAGCAGAGATGGGAATAGATTTAATGTTTGTGGTTGTTGTAGCTCCAGTACAAAGTAAAAATTTTTAACAACGTATTGACCTTTGAAACGCCTAGTTTGATGGTGTTAGACCACGTTTGTGCAACTTGCGGATATAGTAATCATCGCTATCTACCCTACCAAGTAACATAGAACAGTTTCTGCCAAGCCAACGCCACATTTTCAACCCCTTGGGCCCTTATCTCGTCAAGAACCCGGGTTCTTACGACTCGCACCCTTCGAGAAGCCAATTTGAGGCGTCGGATAACAGCGGATCGGTCGACCGGGGCGTTTCTTTTAACAAGCTTCAGCCACAGTGCCTGGTCGCCGACTAATTTGATTAAAGCCGAAGCGTCCCGGTGGCAGATTATCGCCAGCGGCCGCTCCCGGGGATTCCTTGGAAAACGGAGGATAAGTTTCTGGCGAGGGTCGGGGCAGTGAATTATGGGCGTTATTGTCCGCCCGCGAACAACAGGCCGCCTCATTACATGTGGGAATTATTGACGGCGGACCGCCTCGGTGGCTCTCCTAAGTGCGCTACGCGAGGCCCGTCTTCTACCTTCGTCGCCTCCACTTTACCTTACCTCTGGGGCTCTCTCCTCTGTTGGCCCGCCAGCGTCGCGTTCCTTCCACCGGAATACCCTTCTTCTTTTCCGTTTTCTCCTTTCCCTCCTTTTTTATGCGTCCCTTCCTCGTACTGTTCCTCCGCGCCATGGGGAGGAACCGTGTCCTTACTCTTACTCGCCGTTCGTTATCCTGCTGCTCGAAACAGCCCCTTATGGGAGAGAATATGGTCGTTGTTGCGATTCGATGCTGTTGACGATGTACTGTGGTCAATTTGCTTCGAAAACGTTGATAAAGTTCGTTTATATTTTGCTCGTTGCGAACTTATCAGCAAGAAAAAAGCTCTTGATTGCATACGAAATAAGTCTAGTTTGTGGATTTTACGCAGTTATGGTGTTAAGTTAATAATGATTAAGAGAGTTTAAGAGCATCCAGCGTATATGTTGGATTATTGAATTACTTAAGACTTTGATGCATAATCTATTTCTCCTAGGAGAATAATCTGAGCGTATTTTTAAAAATCCTGTCCGCAATTGAGTTAAACAGTTACCCAAGAGGCATATAAGTCCATGGGGATGAAATTGTAGACGCGGAAGTTGAAATAATGTAAACTATCCCGCCGGATCTTGTTTATAGACCTCCCCTTCGCGGCAACTTTTAAACGCCGCTCGAACTTTCCCAGCTAACTCGCCAACCCCGAGAGAGGGGGGGAAGAAATAGTTGGAATGCGGCACGAGACCGCTAATAAGATTCCAAGTTGAAAAAATCCTCGACGACGGCTGCCATCGCGTCACCGAACCATCGCTTCGGTCCGAGCAGTTTATTTTGAAAGAAACGCCTGGCTCGTCTCGTAACCGAGACTAGCCCGGAATCAAATTAAGGACCCTTTGCCGAGGTTTGTTGCCGGCGTGGATCGAACGAATCCTTGATTCGGAGGACCTCCTCCTGGCACGGAACGAGTCCTAATTGCTGCCGCGAGCTACGAGGTAGGAGGAATTTTATTCGGAAGTTTTTCATCCGGGGGATAAACCTGATTCTTTCTGTCCGACGAAGTATCGATTAATCTACTTAAGTAATTATTGGAACAGTGTCTTGTGACGTCGTCGGTGTTTCAACCCTCGTTTGTACCTTGTTTCAATTTGACAGGCTCTGTCAGCGGTTCTGGAAGAGCAGTACGTCCTCGGGATTTATCTTTCGTGTAGTTCTTAACTTTCAAAGAAGGACTTTATAAATTTAATTGTTTTGCGTTTTAGCATAATTTCGGCAATTTGACATCAAAAGATAAACTAGATTAAGAAATTGAATTTTTTTAATTTGCTTGGGGTTGGTTTTAAGAGGATAATTTTACTTGATGATGCAGATAAAGATTTTTATGGACCGATTAACTTGATTGAATTAAAAATTAGGAACAGAAATTTGCCCGTCTATTAAACACTGTATATTTAAAAAAAGAAGACAAAAGATATTGTAAAATATTTTTAACCATTTTATTATGTTGAGTTGTAGAAAATCAAAAGTACTGTTATACTGTTATACATGTTTTCGTTCATAATAAAAATTGTGCTGAGGGGTAGATTGATCACTATTGCGGATGCCGAGGTTTCCAGAGGTGGGTGGTCGATAAGATATTCAGTAAAAAGGTGGGCAGCAATTTTGCCGCGACGAGTTTGCAAATTTGATCGTCAGAACTCATATAATCATACATGACTGATTCCAATGAACAGGAATGTGTTTAATGAAGACTATTAATTGAGTCGTTTGCAGGCGAGGTTTTCTACATTTTACTACCAAAGCACTTGATCGGTTGCGCAAAACGTTTTCCATTTAAAATAAATCTCCTTAATAACCAGACTGGATAATACCGAATAACAAATACAATACAGTGGGTCTCGATTTATTCAAACAGTTCGAGGGAAAAGATGATTCGGTTAACTGGATCGTTAGGATAATAGGAGTCCACTAACTCTCCTTCTTTCGTATAATAGGAACTGATGTTCGCATAACTGGATTTACACCTATTTGAATAGCAATGAGATTTCCTTGTTTCTCATGCATTACAAGAAGACGTATTGCAATTGTTTTCCGGATGTCATGAGCTCAGATAAATGGTATACCATTGGTTCGCATAATAGGAGCTCAGCAAACAGTAATATCGTGAGATTATAATATAGAAAACGATACTCCATTCAACTGAAACATATGTAGCTAAATAACATTTATAGGATTCCCGGCGATGATTGATTGAACCTGCATCCTTTTCTGTTGACCGAGAAAAAGATATTTACAACTAACACAACAGCCATTAAAGTAATCCAACCGTAAAAGGGTTAAAAAGTACCGACTAATCGTCGAGTAACGTGTTAAATGGTACGATATTAGCAACTTTCGCCTGTGGAGGTTGGAGAGAGGGAGACAGAGAGAGAGAGAGATCGTTAAAGGCGACAGGGGCGAGCGATAATACATCACGGGCACAATGCGTGGAATAAGTAAATGAATTAATCAAAATCCGTCTTGTTTGATAGCGAGTCGCTTTGTCCGGCGAGCGGTGCCGCAATTACGCGCCGCGCCAAATACGTCGCACGCACCTGTGCGTCTAAATAACAGCCAATCCAACACCGAGCGAGCACCGGTTGGCCGGTGTGGAATCGTCATCGTCGTCGTCATACCATCTCGTCGACGACGATATTTTCCCCTCGGGGGACGACGACGAAGCGACGCGAACTTTCACGCGCTCGCGCAAGGAACCCTTCGCTCGCGAGCGGCTCGTTTTGAATCATCGTTTCTCATCAACGTGGTGAAAAATCTCTCTAGGTATCGATCGGGCAACTATCGCGTATCGTTATGCCCCGACAGATACATACGGCTTATTAATATTAATGAATGGCCTCTCATAAGTTCTCCTTGATTTATGTCTCCGAGTCCTACGCCAATGTAAGCTTGTTGCCCCGCCGTAAATCTTGCCGGCGTAGCGGGACAAAAGTAATTTCTGTACGTTATTTGTATTTTTAAATGGACCCCTTCTACCGCTACCTCGCCCAGTGAGTCCTCGTTTCGTCGCTTCCACCTTTCATTTCGAAACTCGTGCTCGTGCACGACCCGAGATACGGCCCGAGCCAGGCCCGCTAACGACGTGCGCGCCGATCGAATTCGCGCGCGGCTCGTCGACGAGAGGACCATTATCTAGCGTGAGGAATTCAAGCCCGCCGGCGACGAGCCGCGCGGTTTCGAGGTCCGCGGCACCCGTCTCCAACGTGTCTAGCTGAATCCTCGCTAATGGCTCGATTCAGCCTCCGCTCCTCGAAATAATTGTCTGAACACTCGCGCGGCCGTTCCCCGCCCGGGAAACCCGAGATCGGTACCAATTTTCCCTAAAAAGAGTACCCTCTTCAAAGTTTCGATTGGCTAGTGGCCGTTCATCTATTCTGAATTTTTATAATTTAGATCATTCTAGAATGAAACATATAAAACCGGTCATTCGACCGGTGGTGGTAGGTCTAGCATTAAATAATTTTGTACGAACTGTTGCAGCTCTTGGAGCTATTAAATAATTTTATGGAATCTTCTAAAGCTACTGAATAATTGTTGTCGAATAATTTTGCAGTACTAGCAAATGTTTTATCGACCAGCCGAATAAAAATGATGCTTTAAGCGGCGCTTAACCCGGTGAACAGAATTGTTTATTGAAACTCTGCTACAAAGACGGCTGTTAATGGCGATAGTTCGGCGACCGGTCGTCGAGAATAAACCCGACAGTGGACGGGACTTAATGTGATTGAAATTTCAGAGCTGTTTCGATGATTGATCGCCCGGCTGATTATTTAGAGGCTCGAACAGCCAGCGACGGGACTATTTTTCAAGCAGCCTCTAGCCGTTCGAAGTCAATCGGTGGGAAAGCGGGCGCCGGTTAAGGAGGTCGTTGTCGGAAACAGTTACTAATTGACCGGCGCGGATAGGCGAGAAATATAACCGGCGGGAACGCAATCATTCTCGAGGGGTGAGAGGAGACAGCTACACGAGCTTCCACGATAAAGTTTTGCGAACTTGTCATGGTAAAATTGCTTACCCTCTGGTCACCTCCATGGTGCAGCCATAGAGAAATTACACATTAATATCGCAGACAAATTACGTTGGAGACAACACTACATTTTTCAATTCCTTTTCAAACAGCCGTCGATGCCGTTCCTTAAAAATCGGGATGTAGAGGAATAAATGACGATCGATAAAATATCGACGTTTTAAATCCTGTTTCTCCGTGTTTCCTCCCCGTTCAGGATCGTAACTCGGACTCCGTAGAAAATGATCGAAGAGTTGATTGATCAAAAACACGGCTTCCGAGGTTTCCGAAGGGGGTAATTTTAGAGTAACCGAGAAGAGATATTCGATAACAAGGCGCGCGGCAATTTCGCGGCGACGAGACCGCGAATTTTATCGCCAAAGCTGGTATAATCCGCCGATTCCGATGAACAGGAGCTGCGGAGATTTTTTTCCGGACGGTTTACGATCTTCCTGGCGACCAGTCGTGTCTAATGAAGACTATTAAATGGAGAACAAATCGTTCCGCCGAAACGATAAGGGACAATAAAACCCGTGGTCCCGCGGTGGATCGGGTGCCGGTCATCAGGAAAGGGGGAGAGAAAGGGGAAGAGGGATCAGGACGCGATAAAAAGGGAGCACGGAGGCATCGCCGGTAGCAGAGACAAATGATGTCTAATAGGGAAGAAGGGCCGCGAGGGAATTTGGCGTGCCGGTCGATGCCTATCAGTCAGACCTTTAATTAATAACAACACTCGGCCCGGCTGACATCTCCTGCCGATGTGTGTAATAGTTTACGCCCACCCCGATCGGAAGGCCGTCTTCTCGCATCCTCTGCGCTTCGCCTCCTCGCTCCGGCTCGCTCCGACTCGCTCGATCCAGCGTTGGGGACCCACCCAGCCCTCTGCTGATTCATTTCGATTAATCACGAGCACGGCTGGAAAACTTAACGCGTGACCCGCTACACGCGAGCCACGATTATACTCTGCTTTTTGCCTCCTACTCAAGCGACAGGTACTTCCGGTCTTACGCTAGGCTAGATTATAGAGCACCGTTCGAGCCGAGTTAATGAGCTTCTGCGGTGACTCGTTCCTCGGTCGATCCTTAAAAGCGGCTACATAAAAGATTCTTCAGCGACCTCTACTCTCATTCTACCCTCTGATTTGATGGACTTTGTTTTATTCGCTCTGTAGTATTTTATGGGGATATAGTGGCCTACAAAAGCGTTTGTGTACAAGGACTAAATTTATTCATACTTTAGATTTGTCTGTCTTGTAGGATATTTATATGCAATTGTAGTGACGTACTTCACCATCGAATTTAGTGAGACTGAGTATTATTCTACAACTTCACTAGGTTCACCAATATTGTTACGAATATTTTTTAACCCTGGACTATCAAGCTACCCTGTAAGAGTTTAAGCGTCAGTTTCTAAGAGCGTCAGGCAGATCTAAGTATATGCTACTATGGAAATAATTTATACATATCTTGAAACTTCTATCCAGGAGTGTACGAATGAATAATCGGTTTCCCATGTAATCCGTTCCGATTGTCACTAAAATTGTATCGTCCCGTACGTATCCGAGCATTGGCAGCCCGGTAACAAACAGTTCATTAATCAAATGGTACTCAAAGCCTATTGAGCAACAATAAAAGGATCGACAACACCTCGATACGGCTACAAAATATGATAATTCAGCGTTCGAGGCAATCAACGAGTTCCTTCGGAGCCTATTAAAGAAAACAGATTTATTTCCATCGGTGGAATCGAGCCTAGATCGTTCGCTAAATAGAGTCAACGTGCGCACAGGTTCCAAGTGAACGATTAATGCAACGACACTTAGTGTCGTACAGCGGGGGGAGGGGTGAGGAGTGTTCGGCGTTGGAAAGTCGGCACGTGAATGGAGAACTATTGTAATTAACCACGGTTCCACGTCCAATTCGGTAGGCTCGGCTAGGCGGTTAATTTATTCCGTTGTGGCGCTGCACGGCGTGGCGGGACGCCTCTCTCGATCTATAGATCACCGATCGGGACTGCGCGTTATAACGAAGAAATTCCGAGATTAAGAGACGCCGCTGGTGTGCGCGGGGCGGCCGCGAGCGAGCAGAGGCGAGCAGAGAGAGCGAGCGAGCAGGCGAGTGCACACGGAGAACAAACGCGCGCGCGCGTGGAGATTACATCATAGATTAAGTCACACTATAAATTCTGGCCGGACGCGAGCGATAATGAGCTCCGGACGATACATCAGCGTCGCCGAAAACGCAAAATTAATGTAGTTCATCGTGCATTCCGTCGTTAGGCATAAATCCTTCAATAGGTCGCGACGACGTGGCCGCTCGATCGAAAAAGAGAAACGAACTCGGCGAACGTGTAAGGAAGGAGTGAGAAGGAGCGAGAAAAAGATCCAAGAAAAGGATCGAGCAGGCAATAAGGAGGAACGCGTGGGCGAGAGGAGGACGAAGCGTCGAAAAGGTGAAAGAAGGGGGGAAGAACGTGGCCGATCGAGGAACGGCGATAACCGGGGGGCTTATGGGAGCTTCAGGGGGTTCAAGGGGGTTCAGAGGAGTACGAACGGGTAGAAGGAGGAACAGGAAGAACGGCGATATCGGCGTAACGAGAAAACCTGGTGGTGGCACCGCACGCGGTGGAGAGTTCAACGTGGCACACCGGTAATGATTAAGCGGCTGATTAATTTCAGATTAGCGGCTATGACTGTACACGCGAATGATCATAATGGAGTGTCCGTCGCGATTACAACTCGGTCTATTACGTTGATTAATCGGATACAACTCATATACATATGTATGACATCCAGTGCAAGCCGGGCCTGATCCATTCATTCCGTTTTCTCTCCGTCCCGGGACCGAGAACCCGTGGTTCACGCGAGCGAAAGAGGCTCTCGAAAACGATCATCGTCGTTTTCCTTTCGACGAGACGGTCTCTCATTTCGGACAAGTCCCGTGGAAACTTTTTCCACGAACGATCCCGTGTTCCCTGGATGGACGCGATAAATCCTGGAGATTATCGATCGCCGAGATATCCTTGACGCTTTCACTGTACCCCACAGGCCCAGGTCGGTTGCCTCACGACCGTGGATCATCGTAGATCGTGTCCCTCCGCGTCGAGGCACCGAGTTTCGCTTCATTTTTCTTGGCCCGATGACACGTGCTCTCGACCGAACACCGCCGAGGGAATCGCGGGCACCGGTTAGGGCAAATGACCCGGCCGAAGAGTTCGGATGATACCGATCGTTGAATCACATGCTCGGAGAGGAAAATAATTAACTGGAGGAAAAAGCGAAAGGATGTCTGACCATAGTATCTTCCCTGAGACTTGGTTTCTCGGAGAGATAGAGATCATTTATAGAATCGTTTTGACAAAGAGAAAGAATATAAAAATTGTCTAGTACCATTATATATCCTCAAACTGCTGTAAATTGAGTGTAGATTGAAATGTAGAGTACTCTGGCTGTACTGTGAATGTTTACTATAAACTGCAAGGAGCAATGTTAAGAGAGATTTATAGGATATTATTTCATTTTTATTGCAAACAGCCTTGCAGTTTGCGAAAGAAATTCTTCCTCGACTCCGGTGTTTATACAATTACCTATGAAAATGGGAATTTGCATAAAGGTCTGCCGTCTAATTGTGGCATGTACCAGTTTTCCACTGAGCCCCGCAATTAACCCACTCTCAACAAGAGCTGGGTCATTTCTACCCGCTTCTCGCGATTCCAACCTTGACGAGGAACTAAGGAGAAGTGCTTTGTTCGATTTCTGCGAGAGAAAAGACGGAAACTCGACAATAGAGCTGAATATAATAAATTTATTGAATACATTGATAATAACTTCACCTGCAACATTCAAAAGACATAAAACAAAAATTAAACATAACATTTCATTTTCAATCTACTGAAATCTTTAATAAAAGGAATAGAATTACAATTTATTACAATTTATCTAATTATCACAAGTGATAAGGAAAGTGGAAATAAGGGGTCATCGAAATTGTCGGAGAACATTGTTGTCACGTCAAAACAATCTCTGGCCGGTACATAAGATTAAGGAAACATATGCATCTTCTTATTGAGGAAACGGTTAAAATCGATTTGCGAAAGCTCGGCGGCCATAGGAAATATCGGAACCGTACGAGTTACAGCGTTGTCCCGGAGTCGCGAGATTATCTCGAGAAAAAATGCAGGTCCAGCCGCGGGAATCATTGAAAAATGATAAGTAGCCATAAATTCGTTCATTAAACCGTTAGAGGCGCGCACGGCGGCCGTCCTGGCCGCGGCGTTTGCATGCAAATGCAGCCGCATACCGTGGAACTTAATGATAATACCGCATTGCACGGGGCAACGCGTAAAATGTTGCAACGCCGGCTTAAGATCCTCGAATTGCCAAAATTATTGGCACTCCCAGCGTGGCGCGGGGCCTCGTTAACTCATTCGGACCGTGTAACGAGTCGGGCTCGTGCCGCGTAATTCGTATCCGCGTGTAGGAACAACGATCCAACAACGAATGAACGAACGTTTCGTTCAGGCTTTTTCGACCCGCGATGGAGCCTCTGTCCCTCTGAAAAACTGAATTGCCCCGAACACCGTTCGCCGGATGTAAAATTAACTTTTATACGGATATAGTTCGGAATGCGGCCTGTTGGCCAGCCGCACCGTGGCCGGGTCATTTCTAACCCGCCGTAAAAGTTTATTGCGCGGACTGCTTTGAAATGTTTGCGGGGTCGCAGAAATTGTTCCACTATCAAGGAACAGGTACAGATCAATTTATCATGGAAGTTGGTTGCAGAATATAAGCCCCAAAAAGTTACATGCAAAGCGATTTGGTTAATGAGACCGAAACTGAAACGTTATACAGATATTTACCACACAAATTGGTATTTCAATCCTTTTCCATTCTAAGGGCCCTAATAAAATAAATATCTACACTGTATCACAAAATAGTGCGACTGAGCGGAAAATCAACGTGTCAGTGGAGAATGAATACAATGTTTGCATATGCAATTAACAACTTTGTTAAGTCTCCTAATTTTTGTAACTCTACTTTCCTGCCTGGATATTTCTGCGATATTTCTTTATCATGATTGGACTTCCAATTATCTTTGCTGACGTTATACGTTATGCAAATTTGAATAGGATTAGGTAAAAAGTGTACACTTCTTCCTTATTGGCTTCGAAGTAGCAATCAGAAAATAAAACGACATGTTTATTTAGTATTTTACCGGTTTTCGAAGATTATTGTACGTAAAAATCGGCTCAATTATACAGGGTAGCAACAATTCCCGATCGTTAAGAAAATCACCGGACACAATCCCAGATGTTCCCATACCCATTTCCAGTACCCGGTCATTGGTTTCCGCCCGTGGAATCAATCACCACTAAGAAGTCAATGATTTCAGCAGCAGATAACGAGTTTCCGCAGAAACTCGATCGATTGTCTCTGGTTGGCGTGCATAGAAGCCACGAGTACATCTGCCTGGAACGAATCATTAATTATTGACTGGCACTACTGCGTTACGTTCCATTATTCTGCAGGCCGATAAAAAATGGACCACCCAATTTAGCCGAACCGAAGAATTCGATACACCTCCGAAACTTTGTATTCCGCAAGCTACAATTATTGGAATCTTTTTGTTCTATTCGAGGAGTACCATTTACCCTTATTCCTTAAATTGCACCGGGGACCATTTTGATCCAGAATGGTAGTAAATTCTATCTAAAATCAGTGCTAATTGTGTAGTCAAAATTGTCCTCCTTCTGGGGATTAAAATTCTGAATCCTTTTTCAATCACCGATCCAGGAACATAATTAAACAAACCACCATGCTTATCAGGATTTTTCTGCATCAATTGAAAGAGACTCCCCTCCAAATTCCGTGGCTTTTTATCAGCCTATACGCATCTCCGATCCATTTTCTGTCCTTTGAGCGGACGGCAGCCGCCAATGACGCAACAATCGAGAACGAGAAAATCGGAGAACGATCATCGCCTCGGCTTCCGACGACCGGGGCCGCCATTAACAAGCAGGTATCCACGATTAAAACGGATTATCGTCGGCCTATTAAAATTCAAGAATCGAACTTAACGTTCGACCAAGGCCGCCGCGGTGAATTTAAATCGGCCCTTCTCTCTCTATCTTCTCTCTAACTGTCCGTAATTGAAACGGGTTATCCAGGCCCATAGATTTCAGATACCGTGAAACGGTTGACGTTAAACGATCGCGGAGTCCGTAAATCCCCGGCGCGGTGCGACGACACGTTCTTGTAACCGGGTCTCGTTCTCTCTTCCCGGGGTCTCTCTCTCTTTAGGCTCGCGTTTGCCAGCCCGTTACCATGTGGGTCCGCCGTGAGAGAGACCCTGGCAAAGTAAGAATGCTCTCTATCGAAAAGGGGAGAGAATATGGATGGAATGGAAGTGCAAGAAAACGAGCCACGGAGAGAAAGGAGGAGACGGTTAGGGGCCACGCACCGGTGCATCAACGCGAGCCTAAAGAGAGAGGAACCAAGAACGGATACCGATCCCGATGCCATGGTGGTGGTAACTCGAGGGCCACGGTGTTGGTGGGTTCCGATGGTGACGACGTACACTACCGTCCAGAAGTATCTGGACATTTCCGAATCTAATCAACGATCCTTCATTACGATCCTTAACCCTCGTCCGCTGCTCGAGCCAATTTGTCCTAAAACCGGGTCGTCGCTTCTAAGGCGTCCTGTTTGGGACGCATACCAATTAATTTGGTTCAGCAGTTTACGAGTTCATGCAGAGTGCTCCAGTTAAATGTATCATTCAGTTGTTTTGCTGTATACTTTCTGTCACTTGCAAGATTGAAGTTGAATATGATATTCATTTCAAATAAATTGCATACAAAATTCGTTCAGTTTGCAAGACAGTACATGAACGAATGAACAAACTCATTGGATAATCCTCTCCAGAATCGCCTACCATTTCAAGCATTATCGATAACAATAAAATACAGGATTCGAGATGCACATGACTGACAGACACATGAACGATACTTTTCGAAGTCATAAGTGTTCGGATACTTCTGGACGGTAGTGTAGCGGACCGGTGGATGTGCACGCGGATAGGGACTAAGCTGGTAGTGGCTGGCCGGGTATAGTGGTGTATAGTAGTCGTTTCTGACCAGTGTCTGGCCGCTGGTATCCAACTGGAGGGCTCGAGTAATGTGGACTCGAACCATATTAGGGGACGCGGCTACAACGTGCCGTTTCCTGCCAGTATTCGATGTTATCCGATGCATATTGAGAATCCCGGGACTGCCAATGTAGAGCGATCTCGAGTCAATATGATCCTACGTTAAACCCTATTCGGTCTTGTCTCTGCCTGCTGATCCTGCATCCTTGGGAAACGTGTTCCCTTTGCGAGGATCCTGGAGCAACGTCGTACAATCCTAACCGGGGCGCACGCTAACTGGACCAATATTCGACGCGATAAAATTCATACGGCCGTTTATCAGCCATTGTTTTTGGTCCCCGGGACAGCCATGGGGCCACGTTTTTAAAGGGGCGTTCGCGGGGCGGGTTAAATCGAGCGAATGGCTCGCTAACGAGGAATGGACCGACGATTTTTCGAGCGGAGATTGATAAAAGGATAGGCAGTTCTCGGCCGATTCTACGGGACGCGCGCCCGAGCGATGCGGATCCGCCATTATCCCTTGTTTGCTGCATGCAGATCGGCCGGGCTCGGCTCGCGTTGCTCCAACAAATTAGAATACATAAATAAGAATAACCTGCCGAGGCGGACTCGTCGCGGAGTCCTGCCACTCGACAGAGGGAAAAAAGACAGTTCCTCTGTCCTTCAACGTAGGAGGAGGAGGAAGAGGAGGATCCCGGGCGTCCGCGTTTCTGTCAACAATCATTTCGTTCGGCCGGTGTCTCCTCGCGGCGGCCCGGGCTGCGAGTCAATTTACATTACACACACCGATTCCATCTATCGATCTTACAATGTCTTCTGCGCCCGAGTCCCATTCGTCAGTCCTGTCCGCGCGCTGATTATTCCTCGTGCGTTTCTCGACGCTCCTTTTTTCCGTTCCTGTCCTCTCCTCCTCGCTGGCCGGTCTCCCTGTCCTCCTCCAGCCATCGAGAGAACTGGCCAAAGCGAGCGGCCCCGGTGTGCAAGCATGCACGCTGCATCGCAAGTAGCCGACCACCGATCCGATTGCTGTCGCATGGCACCGATAATAAAAGGTACGTGTGTCGTAACCGACCCGTAAAACGCGACACAGAATTAACGAGCGGCCGGGAAAACCGGGGAAACACGCGGGACCGCTGTCCACCGAGCCACGGGGGGTCCGCGGACACTTATGGTGCCAGAAACTGCTTGGAAATTGCTTTATCTCCGCTGGCAATTGACCTTCTTGATGGCTAAGTTAGGAAATACAGTTTATCGCCGGCGAAGTGCGAAAATACAATTACTTGAAGGTAGAAACGTCGCAAGTCCTTGAGAGAGAGAGAAATACTCTAACAAGATGAATTGAGTGGTCTATTAATTATAATTTTTTTTTGGTGATTTTATATAATTCTACAGGTCCTAGAGCTTCTTCATAAACCTTTCTGGTGAAGACATTTTTTTTCAAACTAGAATAGGTTCGCAATACGATGTACACACTGAAAAGTGAACTGACAACAAAATGATAGTGAAACGATTAGCATTATTAATGAATGTTATTCAGTAAAATAAGAAACTATTGGGTTACGTAGCGCCAGTCGCGATAGAAGACCACTGGCGAATGAGTTTGATTTAACGTTATCGGAGCTCGCGTTACAGGTAAGGCAAGAAGAGAGGTAATTCATGCGTCCTGAAGAAAGGCCGCGAACAGGGTCGAATGGAAAAGCAATCGAACTTACGTGGAGTAAGTCTGCTCGAAAAACGAAAGAGGCCGCGAGCCGAAGAGTAGAAGCTGTCAAAGCCTCCCACATGACGCGTACCGATACCCTCTGAAGTCGACATATTTTAAAGGCAAGCAAGCTTGCTAATAAGATCGCGTTTTACGACACCTCGTTAGGGGAGGGAAGATTTACAAGCTGACTGGTGTTGGTGCACCCCTGACGCACCGCATGGTATGATGATTCCCTGTCTCTCTTCTCTCTCTTTCGCTCTCTTCCACTGGCATCCTCTTCTCTCTTTCTTCTCATCCGTTGGTATGTACGTAGCCGGCCAATATGAAGAGACCGAAGAAGGGTATGAAGTTTTATGAGAAAGAATGGCAAGCAAAGAAGCCAAGCCGGACCAATATAGGAGCGCCGGCCACTATAGGGCTTTGTTCCTTCGACAATGCGCGTCTATGGTTGCTGTGTGTCCTTCGGATATTAGCCCGTATATAAAACCGTCCCGCCGCTGATGAAGTCGTGATATCGCTGATAAAAGCCGGTGGCTGATCGATAGGGGTAGACGACGAGACAACGCCGAGAAACTGCGAACAAAATGGTACCTCCTAAACCCCGGGGACCGTTGCCCAGGCATCTCCGGTGTGGAACCCGGGTGAACGAGACGCCTGGAAAATCATTGTAGCGGATAGGAAGCTGTAAATCTTGCCACCGTTTATGAAATCCGGCTCTTCGATCCTGAACAGGAGCAAAGAAACGCATAAACAGTTTTATAGAAGTAAAGGACAACGAGCAACTTACCGGGGTTCCGGGGACATGGATGGCGACCACGGAAAGACACCTGTCTTGGCGATGGTGGATGGCGACTACGTTTCGGTCACACGATCCGGGATCTCATTTCACGTGGGCGAAACATTCTGATTATGCTTCTTAATAGGCGATGCTTCGATGAGATTTATATTCATTGTGACTGATGTACAATGTAATTAAGTTCTGCAATCGACTATTAAGTATAATCGATCAGAGTGCAAGTCCAAGCGGATTTAGTGCAGAAGAAAAGAAAATGTTGGAAAAAAGGGTCGGTAGAGCGGCAAGAAGGGAGGCCGACGAAAATGAAACGAAAGAAAGTATATCAGCGGTGAGGAGAGAAAGAGGCTAGGAGACAGTAGGAGGGAACGAGAGGCGAGGAGAAAGAGAAAAATAAAGGGAGGATCGGGAGTCGCACGGAAAGCTTCGGTTTGGCGTGCCTGGCGTGCTACGACGGAATTAGCGAGATGGCCGAACCGGGGCTTCGGCATAAAAAGAGGCTGACTATGCAGAAGACACTTCATCCCGTAGCGGCTTGCTCTGCGTCGAGGCCGACTTTCGGCCGGTCTGACAGACTGCAATAGATAATATCTGGAGAAGACGTTCGCCTTCTACCTCGGTTTGACTTCTTCCATCCGGCCCACTCATACGACTCTGTTGGGGTGCACGCGTGTTCCACGCACACCTTGATCGATCTCGTTCGCCGGTAGATCAGCGGCGACGACGATGGAGGGCCGAGAGCAAAAGAGAAAGAAAGAGAGAGAGAGAGGAGAGAGAACTGCAGAGAACCCGGCCCGGTCCCGATCCCCGACCCGTTTCGCCGTAGTATGAGAACCCTCGCTTGCTAAGCTAACGGCGTGCACTTATCGAGTTAGTTTTTTGTGTCAGCCGGTTATTAGATTATGATTAAACGATTCGAAGGGCAGAGCGAAGATTGGAGGAACGAGGTAAGCCGATGGGGCCCCGGCGAGAACACAGTGTGGGCAGAACAAACGGCTATCGAAAAGGAGGAGCTAATTAAAATACAAATACCTTAACTGGCTCTTCGGAGGATTAGTTCCAGCGGGGGCTTACGATGCCCGGACGTCTTCCTCGTTACTGTCAAACAGCCGGGAACACGCTGACGCCTTCCCCCTAACCTCTACCCCATCGCTATCACCCTTCTCTCTTCGTCCACCTCCTCGTCGTCATCAACCTCCTCCTCCCGCGCCTCCTCCTCGAGGATCTCTTTTAAATCGTGAATCGAATTGATACGCCGTGTCGCATTCTATTCCGCGATAATCGGATTTCGGACGATTTGCGTGGCCGCGATGATGTCTATTTATCAGCTGCGATCGCGATCCGACACGTTGCCGATATTCAACTTTTTAACTCGTTCAATGCCTTTTTAGTCTAGCTTCTCGTTTTTTGGCCTTTCGCAGAATTTCAGGAACCGACATCCGGGGAATTTCGGACTTGGAACGATTCCTGCTGCGATTGCAGATAGTTGACGTTGTTTTTTTTCACGTCACTCGTAATGTTTTTTGACCTAATCGTCGCAGTCGGTTTTATTTATTCTCATTAAATAGTGTATATAACATTCTTATATGTAACATTCTTGGATACCACTGCAATTTACAGATCCTCTGCTGCATCCTTCATTATCTAGTAATCAATTTTTATGACTTACTCCGCTTTTGCATTAAACAGCTCGTACGTTTGGCGTATTTCCTTTTCCATCTTCCTAGAAGTTGCTTGTACATTTTCGAAAAGTTGTAAGGAAATTACCGAGGCGGTCGATTCTTTTTTCTCTTAATTGTTTTAAATGTATAGCTACGGGAGTGTAGCCGAGTGAAATGAATGAATAATTGTAGAAGGAAGACGCCGCGGACGGAGGCAGAGCGATACGCATTCCATTTACACCGTTCAATTTTCTTTCCCGCCGGTGCTCTAACGCGTTGACGTTTATTATGATGGAGGAGAATTCCTCTCGCGATTCGCTAACTACCCTCGTTTTTCCATTAAACATACACGCGATCCATCAAGTCGCCCTCGAGTTCTGCGTGTGCGCGCGCGCGCATTTTCGTGCCTACTCGAAAAACAAAGGGACACTTTTTTCCGAAACGCAATTACCATTGATGAAGATCGCATAACGCGGTTCTCGAGACACTCGCTCTCGGCGTACTCACCGAAAAACCATAGCCGGCAATTGGATCTTCCCGACGCTGTTACATACCTGGAACAGACAAGCAAATACCGGGTTCGTTAACTTTTATGTCGGCACTCAAATGCGTAATCAAATATGAGGTGTTACTATTACGATTTAACTACGCTTCAATGTACCAATTGATTATAAAGTAACTGTTGACGGGTGATTTATAGCGCATCAATTCTTGCTATCATAGAAAACGGTCTACACATTATTTATTGTAGATGACTGAGTAATATTTGCCATCCAACGTCATCACTAGACTGCGGATGTTTATGCAATTACGGCTTTCGAAAATTTTCAAAAAATGCTAGGATATAAAATACAACAGAATTACAATTTAAATTTATTTCAGATCTAAAAAGGTGACTACCACGAAAAATAAAATTTTATTTGTTTCGAGTTTCTCAAAATTCGTCAACAAAAATTGCAAATTGCATAAAGATCCGCAGTCTAGTCATCACACAGTGCCTTTAAACCAAGATAGAACTGTGAATTTCTTGAATGTGGTAATATATATATACCCAGCTTGCTATACAAGTACAAAGGGTGCATTTCATCGCCTAAAATTGTTTTTCACCAAAAAGGAACGTGCAACGTCACGAACAATTGCCTGGAGAAGCAAGATGAACATGTGTATCCCTTCAACGTAGTCGTATATGTACTCAGCTGCCTGGATTAGTATTAGGGATGGATTTCACCCTCAAAATTGATTTCCTACCAAAAAGAAATGCTCAACGTGAGCAGTCAGTGTTTCAAGGATCAAGACGGAAACGAATATCAGTCGAAAGTGTGCGCAAAGCGCACGGAGCTCGGCTTGACGAAGTTCGAAGCGGAAGCGCGTAGCTTAAGCCGCGAGGAGCAAATTACGACAGCGCGGCGGAAACGGAAAAAGCGCAGCAGGCTGTCGGTGGTCGGAGGACGGTCGTATTCTTTCGCGGGCAGCGCGCGACATCTTATAAATTTACACTTGCGTTACGATCCGGTGCAAAAAGGGGCCGCGAGGGGCCTGCTGTCCGCTCGGTACCCGCTACTTAAAAGGGTCAGATCGTGCTGCGTCGCTTAACGAACGCTGTCGAACATGCAGGAATAGCTTCATAGTTCCCGGTAAAAGTTTTTGCGGCCGTGTGTTCTTACCCGGACGCGTAAGGACGGGTCTCTCCTCGCGAAGAGAAAGCGAGAGATAGATAGATAGATAGATCGAGAGAGAGAGAGAGAGAGAGAGAAGGATAGATAGAAAGAGAGTGGGAGAGGATAAGGAAACACCAGTGGCTCTCGATATATACCGGGTAAAGAAAAATGTCCGAGGAACGACAAACCCCCGTGTCCGGTAAAAAGTCACGATCCGCCGATCGGCAACGAGTGCCGATGCTCGTTTATCGTGGCCGATCGTTGTTCCGCCGTTGGAAGTCGAATTGATTTGTTGGACGCCGCTTGGATACCGGCCGCAAAAACTCGCTGCACCGCGACTATACTCGCCGCGGAAAATCTCCGTTAACTAACTCTTCCGACGCGACGCGACGGGGCGAACCAGCTTTTACCGATCCCCCGACCGATCGTTCGCGTTTCACGCTCGATCCCGATGTTCCACAGTGTCTCGGTTTCGATATTCCACGGCGAATGTTTGATGGATCGGCCGCTTCTTTTGTTAGACCGGCAGAGCTTCTTCCCTTCCACGCCGTAGCGAGAGCTTCGCGCGTTGAAAGGAGAGACGCGTGGCTGCCTTCTCCTCGCGTAAAACACACGAACACGCTAATTGCATCCAACGTTGATTGACGCGTTCCTCGGACGAGCTTTCGGATTCGACTTTTTCCCCCGCAGTTGTATAAGCCGAGTAAGTGGATTATTAGTGGATCGCCAGAGGCCTTTTTGGAAAATAGAATTTTATGGGTGTAATTGGAAGAGACGGCCGGTAAGCAAGTTAATCCCTTTGGATGATGGGTTTAATGCGTTTTCTTTAATGTGGCTAATTTGGAACAGCTTCTACATTGGAGGTTAAATTTATAATATATAGGTAATTAATGTTATTAGTAGCATTGTAGAGGTTTCTTTTTCTTGAGCTGCATAGCGGTTCGATCTGGGAACCGGTTTAGATCGGTGATTCTCTTCTAAACGCACAAACATCCGCCGTTTAAAGACGTCATCCTCGGCCGAGCCTTTTATGTTCGTTTAGTATAGAACCATTTTATATGAATCGAATTAGAGAGATTATTTTCCCATAATTCTGTGTTCTATTCTATCGTTTAATTCCCCGTTTAATTGCCGAAACATTAATGGCGCAATTACCTAGAAAAGAGTCGAGCAGGACATGAAGATTATTAGCTCAGATACTTTTGTATAATTTTATTGTCTTTGAAATTGTGTTGCACGATTGATTTTATAGGCTTTATAAATGACACATTATTGGCCAGAAATGAGCCTTCATTGAAAGAGCCGACATAGCAAATTCACATTATTATGAAGAGAGACATAGTATTGTAGATATTTTATAGGTTTCATCGTGTGCAGAAAATGTTAATTGAAGAACTCGCTGCAAAAATCAAGTGGGTTCATTTTTTAATAAAATTGTGCTTGTGAAGTTCAACACACACATACAGCTGATTGTGTTAATCACTTGCGGGCTGGACACCGGGGGACAAATTAATCCGGAAAAATGCGAGCGGTTCGTGAACGGAACGGAACTGTGAACGCGAGAGAGTCGCATCGGGTTCGCGCGAACATTTCGAGGTTGCCGATGAAGCAGCGGGGAACAAGAAGCCGGCTAAAGCTCGGCAGAGCTAACAGGCGAACGGAACGATCGAAAACGAGGCGATCGGCGGTTCGCGGGACGGCCGGAACAAATCAAACAATATAATAAGCGCGTGGCAAGAAGAAGCGACGAGTTGCGAGAGGCATAAAAGAATCTGCGGGGCGATGCTCGTCCGCGTGGAATTTCCAGCGTATGATCATCGGTATCTCGGTAGGATAAGCGGGAGGGGAGGAGAGGAGAAAAGGATAGAGAGAAAGAGAGACGGAGAGACAGAGGGAGGGAAAGGGGGGACGGTTGCCGCGTGCAAAAAGACCGAAGAAGGGATCAAAGGGGACCAAAAACAGCCGGGTCAGAAGATGAAGAAGAACGGGAGGAGGAAGAGGACGGAAAGGCGACGGAAGGAAACTCGTTTCTCGAAAAGAGACAACGGGGACCGGGAACCAGCCGTGGATGGCGAACCAAAGGAGACGGAGAGATCTTGCGCGATGGAGAGAGAGAGAAGAGAAGGACCGAGGATAGGTGGGGAGGAACCGCGAAAACGAACTACACGGGCAAACAGGGATCAGAAAAGTGTACTGGCTTTAACGAAACGGTGAACACGAGCGACGAAGCGGCGGGGACGAGCGGTTTCGAGAAAGAGAGAAACGGTGGAGGCGCACACTGACTATACGTATACCTACGTGGCTTGGTGGACGTGTGTGCAGGCGGCACGGCCGTATTTCAATCGCGGGAGGAAAGAGGACGGAACACGGGAGAAGGAAGAGAGGAGAGAGCCGAAAGTCGAATACCGGTGAAGGCGAGTGTAAGACAAGATATCCTACTCGGTGGTGATAGTCGAAATGCACGTAGAAGTAAGGCATGCAATCGGCGATACCGAGAGGACGAAGAAGAGAGATGGAGAGAGAAAGAAAGAAGAGTTGAGAACAGAGTACAACGGGTGGAGAGAAAAGAAGTTGGAGAAAGGGTAAAAAATGGGGAGGCGGGGGGTTAGAAAATGAGAAAAAGAGGAGACACACGAAACGAGGAGGAAAGACGGAGGAAAGCGGGGGAGAGAAGAGTCAGAGAGAAGAGTCAGAGAGAGAGAGAGAGAGAGAGAGAGAGAGAGAGAGATGGTTCAATGATGTTCATCCGCGTGTAGTGAATATCCGGCTCTCTCCGTCGGTGTGCGGGGAGGCGAGCGCAGGCCGCGAGTTTCAAGCTTTACTCTCCGCTCGCTGCATGCTCTCCTCTCTCAGGGTTGAAGAGAGAACGAGCTTGTTGTCCGTCCGTGTGCAAGAGCGGGCTGCGAAGAAGCGAAGAGAGCGAGGGCCCCGGCTCCGCGGGAGAGTGTGTTGGGTGTCGGGTCGTAGACCACAGCAGAGTCAGCTCTCCGAGCGCCCAACCGGTCGGGCAACTTTTTAACGAGCTGCGGTTCTCTTCTCCGCGAAGAGAAGGAAAGCCGAGACCCTGGCCTGAACCGAGTTGAGCCATCCTCGGCTTCGAAATGCATGCATGCATGCATGCATGCATGTGCGCCATGTGATCCGAAGTGAACCACCGAGAGGACCGGCGAACGGAGACAGAGAGAAGGAAGGAAGAACGCGGACGAAGAGGGACGAAGCAGTCGAACGAAGGGTGAGAGACGATGGAAGAGAGAACGAGAGGGTAGACGATGTTCGCTGTTCGGCGAGAAGGACCGAGGATCGATGAAGGGAGGCGGAGAACCGCGATAAACGGAGAAAGAAGGTGGAGAGACTCGTTCTTTGGGTCCGCCATGGGCATGCGGTTATAGGGTTAAACGGCCCAAACTCCGTTTTGCCCGAGCCCTTCGAGTTCTCGTGGAATCGAACGCGGCCGATTACCTCGCCTATTTACGGCACTGCGCACCGGACTCTCTCTTTCTCTCTCCCTCTTTCTTCTCTTCTGATCGAACTGTCGGCGTAACATAGGGCTTAACGCCGTCGGAGAATACCTGCACGAGGCATCCAGTCGTTTCAGCTACTCGACCGTGAGCCCGTGGCCAGCTTTGCTGCGTGCGGTAACGCCGTCGTTCTTGCTACCCACGAGAGTCAGCCCGGCTGTTCCTCTTTCTTCTCCTCCCCAACCGTCTTCCTCTTCCCTCTCTCCCTCCCTCTTTTCTCTTCCTTCACGGCATCTCCAGCTCTTTCTCCTATCACAGCCACGATATCGATTCTTATTCGAAGCCCGATTTCGTGTAGTCGACATTGTGCATCCCCGGAGGGATACAGGATACAGGAAACCCGGACCCGTAGGTGGAATATCGTCTTTGAGTTCTCGAATCCGGATCGGGCGACCGATGCGCCGTGCATTTCCATCGGTTTCACGGAAATTGCTCCCCGTACACCCGAGATTCAAACGGAGCCGAGGGCCGGGGATCCGGTTGGACGTTAAGTCGAAATTTCACACGGCTTGTTCCTTCTCTCTCGCTCTTTCGCTCTTCCTCTCACACTCTTGGTCTCTCTTTTGCACGAACGTTCACGTACACATACACGCGTGCTGGAAATTCCGTTGGACGTGGTTCGCGGATTATCGCCGGCTGAGGCGCGGATCGGAGCGGCGCGGAGCGGAACCGAGCGGAGCGGCATGCCGGACGCGTGTTCGTCATTAATCCCGCGGCGCGCGCAGCCCCGCGAGATTATCGCGTGAAGTATTGGATGTAATATGCATACAAGCTGCAATTTTCCGTGAAGTATATCGCCCGCGTCGATCCTAAGCGCTGTCGCTGTATCACTGTTATTACGCGACGCGCACGGAAGCGCCGCGTCGGCTAAACCGCGAGAAACTGTACCCCGATTTTTACGCCTCCTATGGAAATGGTTCTATTGCGACCGTCGGGGAAGAGGAATCTTCATTGCGAACCTGGTGTAGCAAATTTGTCACATTTGTCTGCGATTTTTCATTATACGACGCAGTCATACGTTCGCGATCGGACAAGCGTTAACACTGCAGTTTTGATTATAGTGTCAACTGCAGTTTTGATTACAGTGTCAACTGCAGTTTTGATTACAGCACTAGTCGACCCATTAAACATAATCCCGCTGGTGAACATACCCCACGCTCATCTTTCTCCACTTTCTCTAAAATGATATTTATTCAGCCTCGCCGATAACTGCAAGAAGCAACGTCCGCATTCCTGCGCCCAGTCATCTTTCCGTCTCGATTTTTCTGCTCCACCGTGCATTATATTAATTAAAGCTAGGAGGTGGTCGTAAGAAGCGATATCTGCATTCCATTGCCTAGCCGTTTCATCTTTTCAGCTACGGCGGCGGTAACGGCGCGACGGCGCGGGGAGAAATGAGCCGAGCCGAGCTCGCTACTCGAGGAAGAGCTGGTTCTCACGATCGCAAAATCGAGGATCGAAGTGGCCCGGCCACCGTGAGCGTCTCTGGCAGGCTTTGTGCCGCGGCTGCGGCTCGTTTTCAGACTTTATTGAATCAGCGTAAGTCGACGAGCGAGCGGGTCCTGCGCGCGAGGAGTCAGGGAACTCCTCTGCGCGAACTTCTCGGACCCGGCCCGGCCTGGCGCGGCGTAATGCCGGCATTACTCTCTCGCGGGATTCCGTATGGTTCGGAATTTCGAGACAACCGGCCGGATCCAGCTTGTGAGTCGAGGAAGTCGAGGCCACCGAGGCAGAGGAAGAGCATATCCCGAGTATATCCCCAGCATCCCAGCATCCCTCTCAGCAAGAAAGGGCCGGCAGCTCGGCGCTGAATCTGTCCATGGCATCTTCGCCGCTCCGTGGAAACGCACGCGAGTCGCGAAATACCGACTACTCCGTGGGCTCACTCTCCCTTGGTGCTTCATTAACAAAGGCTTGCCTTATAGGATATTCCATCTATTTACGACAGTCACGAACGGTCAGATCGTTAGTCTCGAGCGATTCCTTTTTGGATCCCGTTGCTCCTCCGCCAGAGCAACGGAGACTTTCACGTAACCTTTTTGCTCGGACTTTTGCACCGGCTTGCCGGCCCACGCGGACCGGGAAAACCTGCCCCGGCCCGCGCGAACCCGCAGGAAACTGTCGCAACTCGAGCAACCAGATGAGCAGGACTCCTTCGGTAATTTGTTCGCGGTAATATAGTTGCTATCGGACGATTTACGGCCGCCTCATAAATTAGTCACCGGAGCTGCATGATGCATCGCCGTAATCATCCCTTCTCACCTATCCTCAATATTTGGCTTCGAGTTTACAGAGATATGTAAGTACATCAAAATAGAGAAATCGCAGGCCCCGCAGAACGAGATGTTGGCTCAACTTGTTTGAACACTTTATTTTTCCTTCGGGTGTACAAGCCCCAACAAGAGAACGCAAAATTCTTGGGAAGAGCGATGTGGTAATCTCTGTCCGGATAATTGCTTGTCACTTTCGCAGCAGGCAATCTTTTCATTAATTCTTCGGCCACGGTATTGTTTGAGACCGTGCTTGATTGTGCAATTTTTTCTGGAATATTGTAGGTGCTTGGATGGCTCTCTACACAGAACTATTAATTTGTGGCTTAATTCTAACTGTGGATATGTTTATAGATTGAGCCGGGTGCAGTAAACTTTCACTTCGTGTCGATGAAATTAACGTTTCAGTGGATGACCAGGTATTTAGAAAATTTATTTATGAATATTAGAAAGTGCGTAATTATCTACGGCTCCGGTAGCATGCGTCAAGAATGTCGCAAATGGTTATTCTCCTACTCATTCTCACGAGACGCTTATTTCCAAAATCGTATTTAAAGCATTCACACTTTCGGCTCTAAATTTTTTCTGCCAGCACACGTACGTATTACGAGACATTCCAGATTATAAAATAGCATTGAAAGATCGTTCCTTCGACGGAAGATTTTTCTCGCGGGGGTGTTGAACGGAGAAAGCGACCTCGGATCGGAATTTCGTTGAACGGTCTGCGTGCTCGCCCTCTTCGAGCCCCCTCCGGCCGATTCATTTATCGGGAAGAAATTACCGGGGCCATTTTTCGTGCTTCGATCCCTTTAGCAACGGCCTCGGGATAATTATAATTATCCCGCTTGTTTGGTGGGCCGACCTCGGTGTGCCTTCCAGCCAGCCGACAGCGTCCGAGACGTTTCGAGCCAGTTTCGGAAATGTTGAAAGTGAAATATTTTTCTTACGGGTGATCCGTTCCAACCGATCCAAGCCAGTCTACGCACACCGATCGCTCGTTAATCGTTCGCTCTGGCGATTCATTTATCCAAGACAAATTACCCGCAGCTATTTTTCGTCGATGTTCCCACAGACAAATGCTGTTGGACCAGCTGCAGTCTGAATTTCAAACAGTACTGACAAATATTAGCCGAAACCGAAAATTTCAGTTGCAAATGGAGAAATACCAAGTTTTGTATGAACGACCACATTAAACAAAAACGATTGAAAAATTTTTATTGAATTATAATAACTGAAACCACTTGAACCAACCAAGATGATTGAATTCTATACAATCGATAAACGTTTTAATGCTTTCTTGTTCCTAACTGTAATTCTGTATTCTTTTTATTCTAATAAATGGCGACTGGGTTAAAGAGCGTCGTATTGATTCTTTGAATTCAATTTGGAGTCGAGGAGCATAAAAATATAATTCTGTTCAGCTAGATCCTATTTCTGGGAACACATCGGGCTGGGGCGTTCGTAATCGTAATTATCCGGTTGTTCTCCGTGATTCTTCCCCCGCGTTTTCATAATAACCGCGGCTAATTTCTCGAAACGGTGGCGGCGGCGGCTGCTCTCTCCCCGGTGCTCCTGACAGGCTAATCGAAAGCTTCGGCGAGACGTCCGAGACGTCCGCGTCGTTTCGACGTCCCAGCCTATGATTACCGGCTCCTCCTTCCTCCGGGATCGGGGTATCGTTAACGCCGACGGAATTTCCGGTTGTTCGATTCATCAAACCTGACCAGCGTTCGGTCGGTGTCAAAACGTGAGATCGTTGATCCTGGATCGATGATGATCCCGGATACGCGGATCGATATCGCGTCCTGTTGCTCCGCTTCAACAGGATAGTTATTCTTATTTTGCTGAAGTACTCGCGCCAACATTTCTCTTCACCATTTCTCCGCGTTGCGTCGTTTCTGCGGCTTTATTATCGGATGCGACGATGATTCCTATTCGGTGGAAGCTGTTGCGGTGCACAAAGTTACTGGCGTTTCCTTCTAACCCTCGGCGAGGGCTGTTATTACCGTTTCATCGGCTTTGCGGTGGTAAAAATACGCAGGCAAGTTGCGAATACAAATGGGTTTAGAATATGGGTGTATTCAATTGTGGATGTAGAAATTGTTATGTGAAAGTGTTCTTCGAAATTTTTGTAGTGTAATAATGCGTTTAGGACGCCTATGGTGACGCACATAATGAGGATGCGGGAATAAATATGAAGTTTTATGGACTGATGAAGATTCGTCGGAGAAATAACAATTTATAGACATTGTGGAAATGTTCTTTTTAATGTAGCTACTCCAGCTACTCATTTTTAATATGCACTTTACCTATCGATGATTAGTTCGAATGATCCTTAAGTCGATCTTTAATAGCTAAGCGGTTTCCACCGAGTGTTCTAGTGAAGATATGTCCACACTAAAGCAACATCGAGCAACATGGTCGAATGCCAAGAATGATGACAAATTTCACGGTTTTAATTTCGATTTTTCCTTTATCTGAAAAGTTGTATGCGTCTCTTATACGCAACTACAAGTGCGCACAAGAGAGCCGAGCAATAAAATCTTTCCATAGCTCGCAGCAAAAATTTGGGGAGATAAGTATCGCGTTCTAGAGTCGAATACGGTTCGGTGAGCGGGGTTCTCTGTATCGTGAGCGAAATTTCTCGAGCAGTATTTTTTCGAGCGCAGTTTGATGGTTCGGGATGGAAGGGTCGGGCCGCAAAATCGCGGGGAACGCCGCCTTCCTGTTGGTTTAACGCGATCAACCGCCACCGCGATATCCACGGTATTGCTCAGAGGCCGGATCACGGGGCCGGCACCTATGCATGCGTGGGGGCAAGCTCATTTATTTACCGAGGATCAGTATTGGCAGGTTGTAATTTACAAATGCTGGGACCCGCTGGATTTATCGGCACTCCGCTACCCTCTTATTACAACCCTCTGCCCTCCGTCATCTTCTCTTTTGCCCTTCATCCTTCTCAGCCTCTACTTCCCTCCCCGCCCTCCTCTCCTCCTCTGACCCCTCGACACCCCCCGCGCACAGTCCAGGGCCCTCTGTTCCCCCTGCTCGTTACATTTTCACCCTCCAATCGGTCGGCCTTGGTATAACTCCGCTCGTGATTATCGTCAATTGACCTACACTCGATTGAAATACGTAATAAAAGAAGGTAGAACGCATGACGACCCGGGGAACTGATCCAGCGTTCCCTCGATGCTCGCTGGCCATCGGCAGCATCCTCCTACTCTCTCGTCCCCCCTTTCTCAACTCTTCCTTTCCCCACCTTCTCCATCCTTCCAGATAGTTTCGGCCGAACCTGTACCATTCGCCATCTTATCAATGATAATCGCTTTTCTTTTTCATTCGTTTCTCGTTCTTTTTTGTTGTTTTATGTTTTATGCAGATCAGTTGACTTTTCTGCGGCCCCTAGCCGTAGATGGTTCTCTGTAGGGCTGTATACTGGGTGTACCGGAAATAGTTTCGGTCCGACATGTACCTTTTGCAACTATACACCACAACTGTTCACAATTACAGTCGGAGACAAAATTAAGTGGGCACCCTTTAACAACTGGCTCTAGCCTTGCTGCAAGCAGACCCCTGTCGGAGCGAGCATTTCACCGATGCAAGTTAGAAACCTCCGTAGGTCGGTCGAATAAAATCGCCGAAAACCTTCCAACAAAGAATCCATCGAATTTCGAATCGGCCGGCTTACGGATTAACTCCGAATGCAGCTTGCGCACAATGCGGAGACAAAGGGCCGCGGAATCGGCCCCGGCAACCAACGAAAACGTAAAAACCGACAACCGGGCCGTTGTGTTCGAAAGATTCAATAACACTCGGCTGCCGATGTAAAACGCAGGGTCGACGATATTGTCGGTGCGTGTAGATGCACGTCGGGAGGGTGCGCTGCGGCGCCGGGCAGAAAAGAGAGAAAAGGAGAGAGAAAGAGGGGGGCAATGTGTGACCGGCGGCGAAATCGAAAATTGCCGAGCAAAACGACGGGATGGAACGGGGCTGGAACGTAAATAAAATTCGGAGCGTTACAAGACCGACGAGAACGGGAGAAAAAAAGAAAGAGACAGAGAGGTTAAACGAAAACGACCGAGAAACAGAGTCGTCGATAATGCGACGAGGGGGTGCAAGATGGTGGGCATCATATTGCACCGGGGGAGGGGGAGGGGTGTAGGGGCAAGAAATGCGATTGCACTGGGTCCCCCACCCCCGGTACGCACCTTTGCACACTTTAATTCCATTAAATACGCGGTCCGTAACGACGGGCCGCCATTCTTCAAGGCAATCTGCGGGCCGGGGCCCGGATCCAGAGGCGGACTCCGGCTCGCCGAAACGGTTAGCAGATATTTAACTGAATATCGAACTCATTTGTATCACTTAACCGGGCCGCGGTATGAAGAATTTATTGCCGCGAATTAATCTAGCAGCACAATAGCGCGTAACGATATCGCGCCGCGTATCTGATCGGCGCCGTGGCCAGCACCGGCGAAATAAAACTATAAATTTATTAATCATGCCGTCGTCCGGTGTCCGCGCTCTCGCTCTCTCTCTCTCTCTCTCTCTCTCTCTCTCTCTCTCTCTCTCTCTTTCCTCCCTTTCCTTTTGAACGCACACACACATATTATACTTCTCGTGTCTCTCTTTCTCTTGGCCTCTTCGCCGAGGATAATTACGCGGCCGGCCGCCGCGCCGCGCGGAGGCTCGCAGCTCTCTGTTTCGTTTCTCTCTTTCTCTCGCGCGTTTTCTGATGAAAAATATTCCCGCTGGATTCCAGTTCCCCTCTCTCTCCCGCCCTGTTCCCGCCGTTCAGTGGATCATTCGTCGAATTAATCGTCGAATCGTTACGGTGTAACGGAATATTGAAAATATTGGAAACGAGCGTCGCCGGTTTCACGGTGAACCGGCAAGATCACGGGAATCCAGAACACAGCATACCGTGGCAACGGTAGAATGAAGAGAATCAGTCACAGCCAGACAGGGAATTTAATTTACCGTTCTCCGGCCACTGAGAAAGAGGGAGAGAGGGTCTCGTGCTACCGGCTGCGTTATTGTATCGTTCGTCACGGATCATTATCGCGATCGGTGCTCGCAATTGTGAAACATTATTTGTCTTCGCGCCGGTATTTTTCTATTCCAACGCACGTGCGCGCGCGCGCGGATTAATGATACGATCGGAGACGGTTCAGCCGGGTATAACGCGCCGGATGTCTCACTCGAGCGTAATACTGCACACGATCTAATCGATCGCCGCGTAAAGAATCGTCCGAACGATCCTATAAAGTCTAACAGATAACGAGAACGACGATCCGATCGATCGCGCTCTGAAATCGCACGCGAATTAGCGGCGCGGCGGAGTCAGACATAATTATTAGCGGCAACGGTACTGTGCATTTTAATGATATAATTATGAGTAGACGGCGTATTTTGGAGCAAGAATTTAAAAATACTGTCATATAATTTTGAACAAGTACCAGTATGACTCAATTCAGGTAAAAAATGTATATTTTTATAAAGATCATGATAACAAAATGCTGTTGTTATTAAATAAACAGCCTCTTCTAATATCAATAACCCTCGCACTCGCCCCAATACTCTAGATTCTAGAGTAATCCTCTCCCAGCAGAACCAAAAAATCACTCTTCCATTTTATCCCTCGTTTTATTAACTACAAAATTGTGAAACTATAAAAAAATGTGTACTGAGTGCTTCTAAATGAAATTTTGATTTGATATCACAGGTACCGAGGAGAGCATTAGAGCCAACCAACTGGATTACGGACGCCATCACGGGAGCAATCTCGAAAATGCGGATTCGAGTCTAGGAGACAGTTCGTAATCGATTGTAGCCGGCGATAGCGGCGCGGCGAGGCAAAGCCAGATATTAAAAGTTTCAATGGCGCGGCTAACGAGCGCTTTAGCTGTGGCGGTCGTGGTTCGAAAATTCGGTTGGAAGGGGCGGTGGTCCAGCGATCGGAGACAATTCAAGGCTGCCGAACGTTCAAGGCTCGGGTGCTCGGTGAACGAGAAGCGTGTCCCGTCGTCGGCCACCGTGACGCTGGCTCAGCGCACGAGCTTCCAGAGAGACGAGGTCTCGAGTCTCGGGGCCCGTTCTGTTCCGCTCCGGCGTGACTCACGAGCGCTCGTGAAAAGCCGGGAGTCCGTTGCATAAGTTTCGCGCTGGAACATCTTAATTGATCGTAACCGGCGTCCCAGGCTGGGCCACAGGGCCCCCGATCATCGTCCGTCGATGATGGTTCCGTCGTTGCTGCACACCAACAGAGAGAGCACACGCCGAGTTGCATCGTCTTCTCGTCGTCGTTGTCTTCTCGCCGCTCTTTTTCTACCCCGGCCCGAGTTTCCTGCCGCGATAATACTGCGAGGCGGTCGTTTAATAGCGCGTGAAACTTTGACAAGTTGACTGCTTTTAATAAGCACCTTCGGCCGACGGCGAAACGACCGGCCCGCCGACTCGCCCCGCGCCGCGAAAATAATGTTTAACCGGTAGTTGAAAAGCTTGTTACGGGAACGAGGCGTTTCCGCTTTTTATTCTGCCCGCCGGTGAAGAATCGAAACCCGGACAAAGAGGCGAGCAAACGCGAGGACGCGCAGGAAGTCGCCCGGCTCATCTGCTCCGCCCTCCCGACGATCATTTTTCATCGATGACGCTTCGATCGAACGGCGTTTCCATCATTAGGTTCACGACGGCGTGAAGGAAGCGTTCAACGGGTTTTCTTCGTTACAAACACGCCGTATCTACCGTTCTCCTACGAACGAGATATCTCGTGCTACCACGTTGCTGATACGGCGTTATGAACGAGATATCTCGCGTCGCAATAATGTTCAGGCGATGAGATACTACAAGTCGTAATTATGTCTGCGCTGTAATGGTGAATTTTGTGTCACTGTACTGCTGAAACGAGGCTGTAGCTATATTAAGTATAATAATACTTAACTGGCATACTGGGGTCTCTCGTAACACCAATATAATTTCTGCACACCAACTTTCGCTACTGTATTGAACGATAATTGTAAATATCAGAACTCTTTAACTTCTTTAGAACATTTGGGTTATTTAAACTTAAATTATATACTTAAAGGTACACAGAATTTTAGTTGTTTCTTAACGACCAAATGCCCAGCGACAAATAGATTTCGCATCCTAATACTAATAAGACATACGAGATATCACGTCTATAGTATCGCCATAGAATACCATTACCGGTAACGTAGTTACGAAATATCTCGTCTGCAGTAGCGACAGGGTTAAACAGTAGATACTGTTTCCAATTTGCCGGCGGCTCGTTAACGTCTCATGGGCGGAGACAAAAGGCAGCGCTATTGGTTGCGTTAAGAGATGGTGGGATAAGAACGATAAGAACGCGACACTAACGAGAGAAAACTATATATACACACTTGATCGCATTCCACGTTAAATAAAATCAATAAAACATTTGAAACGACGACTCGAGCTCTCCCCAATTTCGAGCACACTGCACCATAATTCATTTCTACAGGAATCCCCGATGCACGCAGTTATTAAACTTTAATTTCTCGGTCACCTAATGAGACCGCGGCTTATCTCCATAAATCGCGTTTGTTTGCGAATCAAGATACAGCGAGCCGGCGAAAGGCTCTATCAATCATTCCCCGTCGACATCGAATTTCGAGCCCGAATTAAGTTTATGCAAATAATCAAGGACGCCGGCGGTGATTGACGTAGAATCCGCCGGCGAGTTCTCGGCTCGTTAATCGTCAGATTGTTCCTTCCTCTTTCTACGGTTTCGTGGATATTTCTTTGGCCGTTGGTCGGATCGTTTCGCGGGGCCTCGTCGAATTCGTTGTTAACTCCGACGTTAAACGAAGATATTATGCGGCGAAGGTGGCGAAGAAAACTCGAGACGCCGATGGGAATTCGAGATATTCCGAATGCGAGGGAAACGGGAGGAGAAGGATAGGAGGAAGACGGAGGAGGAGGAGGAGGAGGAGGAGGAGGATGGTCTCTGCCAGATCGAAAAAGCATCGGGAGGAACCGAAGGCAATCTCGGGTTCAAAGACTCGTTGGTGGGCGAGAGACGAGTGTACACACAACTCGCCGCGCGCCGCGCGCGGAGCCGAGCGGAGTCGAGCGGAGTCGAGCGGAGTCCAGCGGAGTCGAGCGGAGCCACTTCGGCGACCACCCGAAAATTAACGACCTCGCGAACCGGCTAAGACTCGGTAAACGAAAACTGGCCAATTTTTTTCGGCCGCTCGTTAAAGCCTCGTCCGCACCGGTCCGGACGAGCGTTTTCGCCGACGGAACGAGCGACGGGACGCGTGCGCGAGCACGTACGAAACAGGGGCGGATTCCGCTCCATCCTTCACCGTTTTACGAGTCACCTAAGTCCTATAGGTCTCTTCATTATCCCGTAACGAGGAACACCGTGACACCTTCGCCCCGTACACGTGGCGCTATCAAAAAGAAGCCGGACTACCTCGGTTTCCATGAAGCGGTAGCAAATATGATTTACAGGATTTGAACACTTCTCCTTTTCCTCGGGTATCCGCGAAATTTAGCGAAAGTCTTAACGGATATAGTGTCTTAACGGATGCCGAGGGCAATTTAATAGAGGCTTGATCATCAAAAAGCAGAGTGACTGGAGACGTTCAAAGTACTTCAACATATCCATTTCCTGCAACTTCTTCTTGCTTCCAAAAGTGAAATCAAAGGTCAAAGATCAACGTCTCGACACTGTAGAAGAAGTTCCTATCGAATAGCTACTAGATCGATTTTGATCAATAGAAAGTTACAGCGCAGTGAGTACTAAGATAAAAGATAACGAAAACACATTGCTCCGTTGGAATGTTAAATAGATTCTGGTAGGATTAGTTCCCTACATTAATAACAAATCGAAAAGTTGTCTCGTTAATATAAATACTGCCAACGATAATTAAAAAGAATTTGTAATCAGTTCATCCGGTTGCGATGACTTCAGGATTTATTGGAACCTCGGTGGCTAGCTGCAGACTAGGCTGTTTAGCCTACCAGCAGCTATGGCTGGTAATCATTATCAATGGAAATTCTCAAAAAGGAATCATGCGCCTGTCCGTCCTTCCTGTATTTATATGTGCCGGTGATCATGAGAGTAAATCATGATCATAATCATAATCATAAATATAGTAAACATAATAAAAAAGAGAGGTAATGTGTATAAAAATTGGAGAATTTCCATGGGAAGATTATTAGCAGCAAGAGCTGATAGGCTAAGCAGCATAGTCTGGAGCTAGCCATCGAGGCTCCAATAAATTCCGAAGTCATCGGAACAGGATAAACTGATTAGAAGGTGAAATTGATCCCGGCGGTAGCTCGGGTGTTCGTCTCGCTTAGTTAGAGGTGCAGGCGGCTAAGCAGCCAGCTGGTTCTCGGTTAACTGTCGACCCCTAAACCATGCTAAACGTCCATTAAAGCTTTAAATATCTCGCATTACTCGGCCATTATCGCGGTGAACAATCGAATGGCGGCTGGGAGTAGCTCGGGCAGAGATCGTATCGTGTCCCGCATTCGATAATCCACGGAACAGGGAGCCACAGGATGAACATATAGCACCGTTGCTCTATGATCGCCAAGGTATATGGATACGTTCGACGGCAGCAGTAGAGGCTGACCAGTCCGTGAATTCTGGACTACCTTGGCGTTAGCCGTGACGATCGCTCGCAGCCAACTACGCATCCCCAGAGGAGGCCGTGGAGTTATCGTAATCGTTAACGAGACTGCTGTCAGCGTGGTAAGATACCCGGGGGTCCCTCACCATTAACCTTCCGCTAACAAAGGCATTGCCACGTTCTTCGCTCCCGGCGCACCGACCCGCTCCCTTCCTTATTTATATGCATAACTCAGAAAAGGTGTAATGAAAATTTCACGGTCAACTCGATTATAGACGATCGCCGCGTCCGTCCTCCCTCCTCTTCCCGTAACCATGTTCTCGCCCACCATCAGTCGTTCCATCCTTCTTTACGCTACACCTTCACTCCCGTTGCCTCTTGCTCCTACCTGTTCTGTACTCCCACCTAGCCGTGATCCCACCTATCTCCGTTCCACAGTCGAGGTTTGATTTCTCTGTCGCCGGCTCTAATCCGAGCTAACGATCCCCTCGTTACCCCATTCTCCGGTTTTCACGGTCTCTTAGCATCTGCCGGTTTATTGTAAAATGTATTATTCCTGGAGTCCCGCCGCTTTTTGCCGTAATCTGGCAAGTGAAAAACTAATCTCGCCAGAGAAACATTTTTCACCCGACAGCGCGATAGTAAATTGTTGGAAATTCTGATTTATCTTCCCGTTTTTACGAAGTGCGATCATTTATCCTTTCGCGGTTGTTGAATCGGCGAATAAAATGGCGCATCATCTTCTTGAAAAGATAAGAGAAATCCCACTGTAAATTACCGAGTTTAGACAAGGAAATCCTTTTTAACCAGAAAACCTTCTGGCGAATAGGAAATGCGATGTTGTATGTTCACAGGTTTGTCTCCTTCTTTTTACGGATTCATAATTTACCGCGATTGTTAAATCGTGGGATAAAATAGTTCATCATTTTCTCAGTTTTAACGATCGCATCCACTTCCATCCTTAATCCCGCTTGAACATACGCGAGTTTCGTGAAAACGAGAGGACCGCACGTAAACGCAACATCGCTCGTTAGCCCGGAAAGATAAAAGTTTCGGAAGTTTGCTCGTCGCCGCGCGCCGTGGCAGCGCGGATGGAAAAGGGTGAATTCGATAAGGATTTATAACCGGTTTTCTCGCACTATTCCGCAGCCCATAGTCGACGGTTCGTTCTCTTTCTGGCTTGTGTTGGCGCGGCGCGGACGTTGCGCTGGTTACACGCGGAAAATGAGTTCACGGATCACGGCTTGCACGGCGATAAATTTTCCATGGCGATTATCGATACGCCGCGATTATCCCCGTAACCCGCGATGATAATAAACATTGTCGTAACGATCGTTGGAAGATGAGGAGGCGCGAAAAGATGCGAGCCCTCGTTTTCGCGGCCGATACGGATACCGTCGCGGATTATTTGAATACCGCGATGGTTATATACACGCACCGTTTCTCCTTCCCCCTGGCCTGATCGAAGATTATATTTATTGGACGGTTACCGTTAACTGGCTAACGCGATTCAACTTTTATTTCTAACGCCACCGACGCGACGTACCGGTCTTTCGTTTGATTTAATCGACGCGATCCGCTGCTCGCAGCTCGTCTTTTTACGCGTAATTGAATATAAACCCGAGTGGAACGAGATACCACCGGTGCTATATGCTCGAAGGGTACCTAATCGACGATAAATAATTGATGACTATGTTTACTGTGATTACGTGTGTACATTGCTGCTCAAAAATCACCGCGCGACCGCCCCGCCGCGCGCCGTTCGCTTCCATATGCGAATCCTCTCGCCACCTCCTCCTCCTTAATCTTACTTTTTCTATGACATAAATGCGTTGTCATTAGCGATATGACCTCCAATTACAATCGTGTACCGGATTGTACCGTTTCACTGTTACAGCTGGACTAGGAATATTTATGTTGTACTAATCCACCGGGACTACCCTCGGCGAAATTCCGTTTCGTACGGACCCGTGTTATTCGACGACGGAACTACTGGCGACGTTAAGTTTTTGCGTTGATAGTTATTCGGACTGCCGCCGCCGGTAGCGATCGTATGGCAACGTTAACTGGCAGTGATTTCCCAGGATGAATTTCAACAGGTAACAATTACGGTAATATACGAGATATAAAATTCTGTGGAATTTTATTGCCACACAGAGACATTGCATGTCACCACATTCTATCATGCAATTACAATGCAATTAAAATACAAAGTTACATAAAAATTGATGGGGATCGGTCATTGATCTTTTCAGGAAATGAACTGCTGTATCGCAGTCCAGTTACAATAGAACGCTTCCAACGAGCCGTTCGTTTAGCCAAGGAGATCTGTATTTGGAAGTCACGCTCGGCGCATTTAAAATCCCGAAACAAGGCGTTCCCCACCCCGACGAAAATTCCGCTCCGCGAAATCCACGCTCCGAAAACCTCGTCTCTCTATTATCCAGCCGGCTCGTTCTCACGCCGTCGAAATTAAAATTATTTCAGGGATACGCGAGGCGGCAGCTATCGTTACGAGCCATTGTTGCCCGGGGAACGGCAATAAACTCCGCGTAAAAAGCCGAAGGAGACTTCATGCCCGGACGATAAGAATGTAGGACGAAACTAGCAGGTGATCGTCGTGGGCATTGCCTTCTCTCGCTGTTCGTGATTTCGTGCCGGTCTCGAAACAATAAACAACCTCCGGACTGCTCCCGAGGCACGAAGAAAAGTTAGGCCCCGAGTGAAAGTGCACGGCATCCTAGTTCAAACGTTCGACATCCTACTTTACGGTTTAGCTGGAGCCTCGGCGACGAGGTTCGGAAACTTTCGGTCGTGGAATTTCGTTCGGCGCCACGGAAATCATAGCATTATCGCTTCCTTGCCGGCGCGGAGGAGAGAATGTTCATTTGCATCTGCGGCTTCTCGAAATTCACGAAAACAGCACGAATCTACGAGGCGTCGATCGTTCTTCCTTCACAGCGAGTCGACATTCAATAAACACATCATCTTCGCAAACAATTTCGAACAGAGTACAAAGGCACAAGCAAACAAATGTCCAGTCCGCTTCTCGCAGTCCCCGTTTCGAAAGCGGAGACCCACGATCTCCGGGCTCGCCGAGAGGGACCTAAGACCCAAGGCACTATCAATCACAATAGTTGTCCACCCCGTTCCCAATCACTCCAGGCTCATTATATTTATCTCTTCGGAATGAGAGGAACATTTATTATAACCGACACTATACCCTTGGATTCCCCGGAGAAGGGAGACAGTTTAGATTCCACTTCGTTTGCTTAGCAGTTGCCTTGGTTTGCTCGCAGTTGCGAGGTAGCAACCCTAATTGCGTAGCTATCAAAGGAAGCCTAAATCGGCCTCCCACAGGAACCGCCGCGCCGTTAGACAAGAGCATACGATACACAGGATGCCAAGGCGTTGGAACACCCACAGAAGTGTCCTCGTCGGATGGCGATTTCCAGCGTACGTGAAGCACATCCTCTCACGCGTGATCATCCGGCATGCATTAGGGTACCGTTGATGCTAATCTTCGGCGAACAATTACCCCGGCGGAACGACAGCCCGCCGAGAGTGTTTACTTTGCTCACACGGGTGGCTCGCAACAATCTTGCGGTCATGAGAATTAGGTAACCGATCCCGCGACGATACGTTCATTAAAAGACACCCGAGCCAGGCGGGGCGCTGAGGGGGACAAAGCCCATGACATGGCGATCTATGGTGTTTTAATGCAAAATTCTGTTCCACTCAATTTTTTCTCTTCTACCTTTATTTTGCTGTAGTTGTACCACCAGGTGGAATATCTAGTACCAACTCACGTTTCAGAGCCTTCAGTACATCAGAATATAAAATCATCGTTTAAGAGCTCTGTAGTAGGAAGAACACGAAGAGATGACTTTGATAATAACTTAGAATCGTTGTCACTGAATTTCTTTGGAATCCTTAATTTTCCTTCATTTTCATATAATCGCCAGGTACTATCTTGTACTTTTCCCAGCTCTCTCTGGTGACAGAGACGAAAGGGGATGGTTCTTATAATAATTTAGAACCTGATTCTCTATAAATTCTCTAAACCATGGTCGGTGGTCCTTAATAATTCCTAAATTCTCAAATTTTCTCCATTTTTCTCAAATCTCCGGGTAATATCTTATCTATTTAAATCTCGGGGCCCATTCGGACCGAGTAAATGACGTGTTCGAGGGGGTCCGGTCCCGGTGAACGATCATCGCGCATCAGTCTTTATCAAACCGGTGAGTGGCCGATCGGAATCCGGTAGTTTCTTGCAGCATTGTGCGTCGGGGGCATGTTTGATCGATTCGCCGTCGGCCGGCTAATGAGGAGGCCGTGTGCCTGGTTTCCGTGGGCCCCCGGATTCGAATCCGCCGGGAAAAAGGAGGAAACCGTGGAGCTGCGATACGTGTCAGGCCCAGGATTGCGTAATCCGTGAACTCGTGAAGCCGGTTGTGTGTCCCCAGTGTCTTTCTGTCATCGCGTGCCTCGCTAGGCCGAACGCGGGACACACGCGTGCGTCCACGAACTGTTCGCATGTACAGGGTGGCCCGTGGATAAACGGTCCGGGTTAATCTCTCCTGGCGGAGTGTTCTTGTCGCAAGAAACCCGGTCGTACTCCGCTTCAATACATTACGAGGCAATTTCCTCTGTTTGAAGCAATTGCCTCGGGTTTCGCCGGGTGCCGTCAAAGAAATCCCATAAAACCGTCCAGTAAAACCGCACCGCGATGAAGTCTCGTTGAAAAGATCCGGCTGGCGGCTTTATCCCCGAACGTCCGGCGCGTTTCCAACGGTGGGAGGGCGGGTGGCATTGGGTTGAGGAAGAAGGGATGGAAGAAGAGATGGGGGCAGCTCTTGGACGAAATCGCGAGGCTCCCTGTAACGTGGTCCACTTATGAGAGGTGTGAACGCCATTATCAAGAATGAAAAGGGACGACGATAAAACCCGTAGGTTCGAATTATGGCCGATTACGATTGTCTATCGGGTACCTGTCAGGTCCGACACCCCATCAGCCATCGACTCGGACCCTGTTTTTTTAAACGAGCTTGTCAGCCATTCGGAAACACCCTGTATACATCGGGACCGGGTTCGGTAGTTGATTAGATTTAAAAGAATGCCCCGTCACCTGCACCGTTGAAAGGAGACTAGGCCCAGGGGTGGGCCTGTAATGGTAGTGGGGACTGTAACGGAGAAAGGGAACCAAGAGAGAGAGAGAGATAAGGGGAAGCGGGAGCAGGGTGGGGAGACGATCGTGAGCAACGAGGGGCCCGAGAGCATGAGGCCCCAGCGATCACTGACCGCTTTCGCCGATCCCAGCCGCCAGCTAGCCACCTTTCAGCGGCGCAGCCATCGGGGCATCCTCCTTCTTAAGGCTCATTCACATCGCGTCGCTAATCAAAGCCGACAACCGGGAGAAAAAAGGTGGCGCTGGTAGTTCCACGAGAAATCATGGGAATTCGTTCTACCCGACGATCGACCGGCCCGGGGCCCGAAGTCCGTTGCGCAACGCCCACGGGCTCAGAATTCCCTCGGTTGATTCTCGTCCACGCCGAAATACTCGGCGATCCTTGCGCGACGCGACCCGACCCGACGCGACGTTGCAACGAGATATCCCGGCGTCGCTATCGACGGCCGTAATTAAACCGCGCGCGCTTAGAAACTAGCAAATGAGGCTGGAAGGGAGGAACGGGTTTGCGACGTAACGAGGCAAGCCCGTGAACTTGGGCGGGTAGACTGCCGTCGCGGGTTTCACGTATTACGTGTAATCGAACGGCGTTCCCGACGCCGAGGAACATGGAATGCTGCGTGGATCAAGTGGAAGTTCAAGTATCGCCGCGTCACGTATGGATAATGGCCTGTGACTTTCCTGCGATTGTTCAGAAAAATTCGCGGACGCAGGAAAGCCGAGGCCTTACCTTCTTCGCCTTCTTGACTTACATTGTTATCTGATGTCAACAATGGTATCGTGGGAGGTCGAGCTTGCTTTTCAAACGGAATCGTGTATTTTTTAAGATAAAAATCGATGCTACTCTGTTTCTGAAAATAGACAAATTCCAATAAAATAATTCCGTGAACAAAGTGCGAACGTTTGTATGCACGAAGCGCGGTAAGAAACGACCCGGTTTCTGGGACGACGGTATTTGCATTTTTGTTTGATGGAACTTAGCGGAACTTTTCGAGATGCAGATTAATTGGTGCAGCAAGCCTGCCCGGCTTTAATTCGCAGCTGCTCCGAGAGGACAATTCGGGATCACGGAGCCAGACAATCATCTCCGTGGAAGCGCACGACTTTTTCCGGGAAGAACAAGGGAATTCTGTATAATGAGGAAGAATTGTGAGAAAGGACCCGAGGCGATCGGGGCAGTTAACTGGTTGCAGTCTCGCTTTACACCGGGTGATATATGGTTAATTCGCGAAACACCGTGCACACTCGGGCAATAACGTTACCACCGCTCATTGACGACTAAAACGCCAGACTATAGGCAATTACTATGGCGCGAGAGAACCGCGCGGAAAGGTGAAATATTATACCGATTTATGCCCACGGCCTTGGCAAAGATCTCGTAATAAGGATCAATGGGCTCGCACGATAAAATACGCCTCTCGTGAGATACACTTTCACGCTGCGGTTTATTCTCTCGAACGGCTATTAATGACAATGAATACTATCCGTTATTTCGATGTCCCCCCCATTTACCCGTCTGCAGTTGTACCTATAATTATAAATCGTTTCGATGGACCAACAGGTCACGGAGGAAATGTAAATATAGCTTAAAGGTAATTCGCCGGATGATGGATCGGGCCGGAAGCAAGCATAGTCGGAACGAGCCACTTTCTCCAGAACATTGATTTCCCTGTCGCTAAAATGCAGAAACGGGCCATTATAGTGATCACAGTACTGGCGGGCAAGGGTGGACTTGAGCAATTGTTATTTTCAGTAAAATTGTATAAAAATGTATAAAAAATGTGAATTCATTCTGCGTTCAAATTAATTTCACTGAAGTAATTAATTTAAGAAAATGGTTTACAGAATTGTTCCTCCTTCAAATAATTCTTTAAAAAACATATTTACAGAATTAATACAGAATCAACCAAAAATAACACAGTAGAGAAAATTAAATTTGCGAACAAAAACTTAAATTTAATTAAAGTTCGTACCCGGAGGAATTCTGGAGGAGGTTGTACAGGTTGGGAAAAAAGTTCCGCAGGTGATTCCATGGATGAGGAGCTAAATGAGACATGCGCAGGGCCGGTCGGAATTGGAACGAATCGGGATTGACGACGAGGCGCGAGCCAGCATTCATTTTACTAATGATACTTTTATTGGGCCGATGAAAATGATGTATCCTCCTATTTGAATTTCGATGAGTAAATCAAGGCGGTCCGGCCGGGGTACGCGGCGGAGAGGACGGCCTGCCAATGCGGACCCCTACTTTGGCCAGGTAAAGGTAACAAATCACTTTTCAACGACGGGAGATGGAACTACCGAGCACTGTTTTCTGAAAGGAGGCGGACTTCTCTCTTTCTCTGTGGGGAACCACTTGACGTGTCCCTACACACCGCTCCTGACACAATGCGTCCGATCGTTTTACACTCAATGGGGCGAGAACGCGCGAATCCCAAACAGACCATAAAGCTAATAATGACGGGGCGAAAAACCGGAAGGACGCCGAAAGGGAGCCGGGCATTTTCAAAGCCTGGACCTATCTCGGAAGCGTAGGTGCCGGTGGCTTTTGTTTTTCGACTTTTCCAGCAATTTTCCCGCGCGATTCCACGATAAACGTGAGCTTCATAGAGGTTCGCCGCAGCCTAACGAGCGCGTAATCTCGCGATAAAAGTAATTCACTGCAGCGCGGCTCGCCGAGATTATCAGTCTCTTCTTTCTCGGTTTCGCCTACTCCTCCTTGGATATTCAATTCTGCGAAAATCCGCGAGGATCCGCTCAAAAGAACAATGTGCATCCCGTGTAACATCAGATACACAGGGCCCTCGTGTAGATTATAAATCGACGGGAAGCTGGCGAGAGAAAGGGTACGCGAGAGAGGAGAGGCGGAGAGGTACAAGACAGAACGAAATGGGAGAGAGAGAAAAAAATGAGAGGAACGGCTAGTTGCAAAATACTAGCCGGAGACTCGCGACAACTGGAATGTGAATGGGAACGGGATTCGCACAAAGGCATTGAGCAAACATTCTTTTTCGAGGTTTCATTCTTCGTGACAGAATCGTAGAAACGATGTGAGAACAGATGACGGTGAGGCAAGGTTTCACGGACGAATCGAACGGCAATACGGCAAAAGGGACAGAGGGGCCGGCGGGAGCGAGGGGGCAGCAACAGTACAGAGAAAGAGAGACAGAGACAGAGAGATAAAGAGAGAGAGCGAGAGAACCACGGAGAGAGCCGGGGAACACGAGATACGGGGGGTGGTGAGCGAGAGGAGGAGAGGACCGAGAGGGGGCCCCAGGAGAAAGGGGCAAGCAGACACGGGAGGACCGGGTAGAAGGAGGATAAAGAGAACCGTGGAAGGGTAGGAGGAAGAAGGAGAGGAGAACGTGGTGGATGGAGGCTGCAGATGCTGAGGAGCCACTGTAAGGGCCCGGAGAGTGTACCTGTCTTGTTTTTATAGGCTTGCCAGAACGTCGGGCCCTGGCTACGGAGGACGACGACGACGAACGAGAGAAGGCTCGCCTGGTGGGGGAAGGAAGGACGGCCGGGGAGAGCGGCGCGGCGAGGAGAGAGGCTCAGGGTGGGCGGAGGGGCGAGGGTAGCGGTGCCAGTTTGGGCCTTACAACTTGCCAACCAGTCCTCGGAGAACCGTGGGTCTTACCGGAGCCGTATATACGTGTATTATCGCCCGTGACTTTTCGTCGTTCTCGGGATTTTTCTCGCTGGCTGCACACGCATACCTGTGTATATGTGTATCGATAATCTCCGGAGAGGTCGGTGAACCTGTTCGCTCTCAAGCGGTACCTCTCGCAAAGCTCTCCTCGTCGCCCGGTGACCAGCCGACCGACGACCGTTCCGGAATACGGTCCCGAGGATGAAATCTCCAGGAGATTATAGAGCTTAGCGGCCAGAGAGACCGAAAGAGAGAAATCTATAGAGGGAGAGGGTGATAGAGAAAGAAAGACAGAGATCGGTAAAGAAGGATCGGGCGAAACGTAACCGCGGCTCGGATCGTTTCGCCGATGGGAGCCGAGCCCTCCGCGGATGCCGAGGGGATCGTGTGGTAGTGACATGGACGACGTGAGGTAAAAAGATCGCCGTGGGTCCCAGGATTTAAATGGATCGTGGTCGGTCTCCGCGACAGATACGACACGTAATCGCCGGAGGAACCGCGATCGTCGAACGGGATTTGATGGAAGATTGAGGGAGCGAAAGGGAGAGAGAGAGAGAGAGTGTGAGAGAACTCGCGAGTGAGAGAGAGAGAAGAGACTGAGGGCGGAAAGATGCAGGGCAGTCCTGCGTTCTTCGCCATATTGCTGGGCACGATATTCGGTGTCCTCGGCGCGTCTCTCAGCAAAGCGCTGAGGTACAAAGCGCCGGACGAATGCAAGTGGGTCGCGACCGGCGACACTGAGGACGACGTGTCGCTGGTCTGCAGATTGAGGACCATCAACAGCGAGCTGGAGAACACGAATTTCAGCGTGATACAGCCGCAGCACACGGTTCGGCTGCGGCTCGAATGCAGCGATGCGTTGTTCTACCAAAGTTCCCTGAGCGCCGGCAGCTTTCGACCGTTGGTCGAGCTCAGGGAGCTGGTGATCGAATATTGTAAGATCGGCAATCTGTCCGACGACGCGTTCAAGGGGCTCAAGGAGCTGCGCAATTTGACTGTGAGGACGCACAACACCGACTGGTCGGCGATGGCGCTGGACGTGTCGGCTGGTGCGTTCACCGACGAGCTCAGGCAGCTCGAGAAGCTGGATTTAGGGGAGAACAACATGTGGAGCATCCCGGAAGGCGCGCTGTGCCCTCTGGTTAACCTCGAGATCCTGAACCTGACACGGAATAGGTTGCGAGAGGTGACCAGTTTCCGGTTCAATGCCGCAGCCAGGTGCCTCTCGAACCTGAAGGAGCTGGACCTGAGCAACAACAGCATCGAGTCCCTCCCGAGCGCCGCGTTCTCCGGGTTGACCAGGCTGCACAGCCTGGACCTAAGGTGCAACGCCATCAGCTTCATGGCGGACCGCGCGTTCGAGGGCCTTTCCTCCTTGGCCATCTTGAGGCTGACCGACAACCGACTCGCCAGCCTGCCGCCCGAACTGTTCAGCGACGCGAGGAGTATACAAGAGATTCACTTGAGGAACAATACGTTGAATGTGTTGCCGCCCGGGTTGTTCAGTGAACTGACACAGTTGTTGGTGCTCGATCTGTCTCACAACGAGTTGACCGCCGAGTGGGTGAACGCGGCCACCTTCGGCGGCCTGGTGCGACTAGTGGTGCTGGACCTCTCGAATAATCGTATCGCTCGGTTGGATCCGACGGTGTTCCGCGACCTTTACAGCTTGCAGATACTGCGGCTGCAGGAGAATCTGCTAGAGAGCCTGCCGGAGAACACGTTCTCCGCGCTCTATAATCTGCACACATTGCTGCTCAGCGATAATCTGCTGACTGTTATCGACGCGACCACGCTCAGCGGGCTGTACGTTCTGAATCTTCTCTCGGTGGACAACAACCGGCTACACACGATACACCCGAGCTCCCTGAGAAACGTCTCCTCCTTGCAGGAGTTCCATCTGAACCGCAACCAGCTGAAATCGGTGCCGGACGTGCTGAAAGCCACTCCCCTACTGCGAACTCTTGACCTCGGCGAGAACCTCATTTCGGAGATACCGACCGGCACGTTCGACCACGTGGCCCAACTGTACGGGCTCCGATTGACCGAAAATCACATCGGCAACCTGACCAAGGGCGTGTTCGATCGTATCAAGGAGCTGAAGATATTGAATCTCGCGATGAACCGGATACAGTACATCGAACCCGGCACCTTCGACGAGAACCTGAACCTGCAGGCGATCCGGCTCGATGGGAATCAACTGACGGACATCACCGGCCTGTTCACCAATCTGCCGAACCTGGTCTGGCTGAACGTCAGCGACAACAAACTGAAATGGTTCGATTACGCAATGATACCGACCAGGCTGCAGTGGCTGGACATACACTCGAACGAGATCAGGGAGCTGGGCAATTACTTCGAAATCGAGAGCCAGCTGCAGCTGAGCACTTTCGACGCAAGCGAGAACAAGCTCACCGAGATCACCGGAAACGCGATCCCTATGAGCGTCGAGAGACTGTACCTGAATGACAACCAGATCTCCAAGGTGCAGAGCTACTCGTTCTTCAAGAAGCCGAACCTGACCCGTGTCGACCTCAAGGGAAACCACATCCGGAACTTGGAACCCTACGCGTTGAGGATCAGCGCGGTCCCGCCCGACAAACCTCTGCCTGAGTTCTACATAGGGGATAATCAGTACCTGTGCGACTGCACCATGGAGTGGTTGCAGAGGGTCAACAGGCAGAACCAGAGCAGAGTGCAGCCCCGAGTCATGGACCTCGAGAGCATCTATTGCGAGCTGCTCTACGACAGGGAGCACGCATTCGTTCCTCTGGTCGAGGCGTCTCACTCGCAGTTCCTCTGCAAGTACGACACCCATTGTTTCGCGTTGTGCCACTGTTGCGACTTCGACGCCTGCGACTGCGAGATGACGTGCCCGTTAAACTGCACGTGCTACCACGACCAATCGTGGTCGGCGAACGTGGTCGACTGCTCGAACGGTGGCCACGTGAACAAGCTACCCGAGCAGATCCCGATGGACGCGACGCGGCTCTATTTGGACGGGAACGACCTGCGGGTCGTGTCCAGTCACGCTTTCATCGGCCGCAAGAAGCTCAAGGTTCTGTTCCTCAATTCCTCGAACATCGAGATCGTGCAGAACCGGTCGTTCAACGGTTTGCGGGACCTGGAGGACCTTCATCTGCAGGACAACAGGATCCGCGAGCTGAGGGGACACGAGTTCGAGGGGCTGGACGCGCTGAGGCAGCTCTACCTGCAGCGGAACAGGATCGTATCCGTCGGCAACGACACGTTCGCGTCCCTGAGAGCTCTCAGGATTCTTCGGCTGGAGAACAACCGGCTAACTACGCTGGCAGTGTGGACTTTACCGACAGCGATCGAGATCAGTTTAGCCGGGAACCCGTGGTCCTGCGAGTGCGACTATCTGCAAAGTTATCGCGAGTGGATTCGCGAGCCGAGCGTCCGCGTGACGGACGCCTCCGCGTTGCGATGCGTGTACAACGTGACGGAGTTCGAGGCGTTCGGTGACGAGGTGTTCGCGGACAACGAGTTCGGGTTCCTAGTGACGGCAGGGGATCGCGAGAAGAGCAACGAGACCGCGGTGTGCTCGGGCGCGGCCAGCATCGACAACGACGCCCACCGGAACTATACCAAGACGATCATCGAGAAACAAGTCCTCCAGGATTATCTGCCGTTGGTGATAGCCACTTTGGTGGGCTCTCTGCTGGTCGTGCTGATCTGCATGCTGGCGTTCGTCTTCCGCCAAGAGCTGAGAGTCTGGTTTCACTCGAGATTCGGCGTGAGGATATTCTACAGGAACCACGAGGTCGACAGGGACGACCGAGACAAGCTGTTCGACGCGTTCGTCAGCTACAGCTCGAAGGACGAAGCGTTCGTCGCCGAGGAGCTGGCTCCAGTTTTGGAGATGGGAAACCCGTCGTACAAGCTCTGCCTGCACTACAGGGACTTCCCGGTCGGTAGCTTCATCGCGGACACGATCGTCCAAGCAGTGGAGTCCTCGCGGAGAACGATCATGGTGCTCTCGGAGAACTTCATCAAGTCCGAGTGGTGCAGATTCGATTTCAAGTCCGCGCACCACCAGGTGCTACGCGATAGAAGGCGCAGGCTGATCCTAGTGCTGGTGGGCGACGTCCATCAGCGGGACCTCGACCCGGACATCAGGCTATACCTGAAGACCAACACCTACTTGCAGTGGGGCGACAAGCTGTTCTGGGAGAAGCTGCGGTTCGCGTTGCCCGACGTGCCCAACAACCAGAGGACAACACAGAGGACGAGACAGCCGCCACCGGTCCGACGGCAGCACAACAACAGGACATCGAACGGCTCGCGCACCGTCTCCGTGCACATATGAGTGTGTCAGTTTTCCCGGTGCGGTACATGTGCCTACCTTTGTGTTCGTGTCTCATTTGTTCGGTCGTTCGTCCGTTCATGTGTGCATGCGTGTACGCGTGTGCGTGTCTCTCTCTCTCTCTCTCTCGGTGCGAATGAGTGTGTACGTTTTGCTCGTGGTTTTGTTTCGGAGTGGGCGTCGGCCGCGGATCCAACGACTTCCACAGAGAGAATCAAGCGAGCGGACGCTTGCCGGTTGCCGGCTACTCGATTACACAGTGCATTTCACTGCGTTGGTGCAATAAACGTGGCAGACGACGAATAGAGTGTGTAAATATACAGCAGCGAGGATTTCTATATATGTATATGTATATCGGAAGTGTACGGAACGGGAGGAGCAGTGTTGTAAATAGATCACGCGCGAAATGGGAGTGAATATATGTATATGTATATTTAAGGTGCTTCCTCGTGAGAGAAAACGGGATACACACTCGGCGATCCCGGTGTTTCTATATTGCCAGCGAGTCAGTGAGTCGATAGATAGCTTAAACTTAAAAGAAAAAAGTCGTTGTAAATACCCGTGCCGCGTTCCGTCTTTTTTTTCGCCCGAGACTGTTACGCGGCTCGTCGTTCCCCTCGAATCTTTCTACGGATTCACAGTGCGCGAAAACGATTCCGTTCCCTCTGTCCTTCTCGCTCGTCAGACGAGCAGGAGAGAGGGATATTTATAAATGCCTGCGGCCCTGTACTTCGGCACGCTCTCGCCGTGTGCCATTTTTTTCCTTTTCACAGTTTCGCGGAGACTTCTCTTGCCTTTTTCGAACGAGCTCTCGCCAGACCGCGGGAAAGAGAGTGAGAACGGCCGGACAATCCGGCCTCGAGGAATCGAACGAGAACCAGTCGACCGGCCGCGGTGCTTGTTCTCGTTGTCGTTGTCTTTGCTCGGTACTGCCAGAGGAACGCGAAACCCGCCTCAAAACGGCGAACACGAAGCGAATCCACGAGAATTCCTCGAGAGTCGGGTCGTGCGCACCCGTCGCCGCGAGCAAGCTGACAGTGATACCACTTCCTAATCGTAGCTATCAATGTGTATTTAATTGTATCGGGCCGGCCGGACAGTCCTCTCGATCGTTTTACAACGTCGCTTTGTATTATAACGCTGGATGAAAGATCTTGAATAAATTGGTGCCGTAAGGCGACTGAAAGTTGGACCGAGCTGGCTTTGTTTAACCCTTGTGCAGTGTTCACATAATGAAATGTTTATTTGTAGTCTCATCTTAAATCACTAAAGCACATACACTTGAATTTACGGTAAATTGTAGTCCGCAAAAGACGGTTATGAACGAATCAATTTCTTGAATAAATTCTCTAAGACACACCTTTGTGTAAGGAGAATGTATATGACCACTTTGACACGATGATCTTTTCTATTTTTATCGTAAAATGGACGTGAAAAATAAGATTCGTTTTTGACGATGCACAAGGGTCAACTCGGTTCAGTTTAACTACATGGAAACGGACGAGGAGACTTTTTGGCCGACCAAATACTTAGAGACCGGCGGACGGCGAATCTTCAGATTCTTCGCCGTTGCCGTGACCAATTTGTAAAGTATTATGTGCGTATGCGTGCGTCTATGGTCTATTTCTCGGAGAAAGACACTTGAGATCCACCGATAGTCACAATAACCATCTAAGATAATGATACAAAATATATCAACTGGAATATTTACCTGCTATGACTACACTTGATTTTAGCACATTTCACATTATCCGTAATCAATAGACTGCGGATTTTGCCAACAAACACAGAAGCCAGATTTCAATTCTCTTAATCTTTTTACTGTCTCTAACAACTCGTTTTTGTCACAAATGCATAAAATCTGCAGTCTAATAATCAACCACTTGAAAAGTCTAGCAATTGAATTTCTGTAGTCTCTAACGCAGTAGAAATTATTTTCCAGCCCCCAAAAGTGTCTAACGTATTTTGTACAAAGATCCACAGCGTAATTACGAGACTATCCGTGAGTCCCGGGTCTTTTGCTCCGAAAAGCAGACTACAATTCTTATTTATTTCGTCCCCGAGCGTCAACAGGGACGTTGGCCGCGTGTACTCGCGACTCAACGCGGTTCGCGAACTCTTTCACACACACCCACACACATAATCTGTTTTCTCAATTGTTTTCCGTGTGTATACGAATTCGGCGGTCCGCTCTGTTTCTTGTCCACGGCGAACAGATTAATCTGCGCGATCCCGTCGACGGGCGTCGAGAAAATTTGCGGCGACGCGGTTTCTGCGTCCCCTTTCACCCTCCCCCTTGCCATATTCGCACGTTCACCTAACCCGTTGAACGATGAATCAAAAGTTCACGTGCAATTCCGGCACACCCAGTATCCCCCTTCTGTTCTAGCCGCGACCGTCGAATTCGAAATGCTTGTCACGCAGGGAAACTAAAGTACCGCTATAAATAATTGAAATATAATGTACAAACGTGGAACAATTCTACCCTTTAGCTTTCCTCGCAAGTGGCTACCCATGTTTTCGCAAGACCCACTCCCCTCGACACAACGTGAAAGATATTAGAATAAACATCTGTGACTGAAACAATAAAATGCTCTATTTTTATGTTTTTTAACACCCACGACTCTTCTTCTTCTTCGACGTCGCACTCCGGGCCCGTTTTCCCCGACACGATCACGAAATATTCAATTTTCAATCAAAATAAAAATTGAAAAACTGTCTGCATGAGTTTTTTACAAGATACAGGAGCTACTTTTTTCAATCATTCTATCTAGCCGAAGACAATGCAACAGTATTTTGAAATTCTTTAAATATTTTTATTCTTTTGTGTTGGATCTGCTCAGTTTTGTCTTGACGAACATAAAATCCCTTCTTGTAGCAAATTGTTAATAAACTAGCTTTACCGTTCAAAATCGTCTAGAAAGAGGTTGATAGCAATCTATGGCGTTTAAGTTCGTCACGAACAATGCACTCAAGAAACGTACAAAATTCCCAGACTGCGGGATGGGTCAGATTCGTCGCGAAAGTAAGCGGACGCCGAAAATCCGCTCGCGGTGAGGCGAGGCTACGAAAGTATGCAAACTTCTGTGTCGCCTCGCCGGCTGCCTTTCACGTGGAATCTCGACACGAGACAATACCTTATGCTAATCGAGTCACGTCTGTTTACATTGTCATCACGTTTCGTTACCGTTACATCGACGGAATAACTAATGCCGGGCTCATTGTAATAGAAATCAGATAGTTTGGTGGAAGACGGTCGTCGCCGGGCGAGTCCCCGCTTGCTCGCCCGATGACTTTGATCGTTCCCGTTGCTGGAACAACAACGTTATTTGCGAGAGGCGGCGCGCAAGCGGAAGTTGATGCCTGCGAATTTCAATCCGACGCTGTTTCCGTACCCCTCGTCGATTCGGAAATAATTGAACTCGCTTCAGGTTTCAGAGAAAATGCAACGACGAAACGAACTGTATCGGATGACTGAGATCCGACAGTCACGAGGATCTTTAATTTGTTCGATGTCGAAAGGAGATTCTACGTTGTTGGTGAAATTGGCGAAGCTTCGAAGCAATCAGGGGCTTGTGACAGACATGAAATTTGATCTCGTTCTAACAAATTATTAGTAGAATAGTGGAGAAGATGAAACTTCGGTGAAACACTGAAGAGATACGCGGTTTCTAAACATGCTGTTATCAGTAGACGGTCAGTAGACACTAGCGGATCATTATGCAAAATAAAAAAATTTTTGCATTTATTGCAGGACACAGGAGTCAAATCAAAATTTCTTTCTTTTCTCAATTACATTATTAATGCACCGATGTTCTTAAATCTTTTTAATATGTCCAATACTTTAAATTCTATATGTATATCCATTTTTGTTATAAATGCATCAATTCTCAAGTCTAGTTGTAGGAATTCTTTGAAGAGGATGATTCGTTGACTAGTATGTTCTTCAGGTAGAGAATAAGATGGATTTGTCATCGATGTTAGTCAACATAAATTTTCCTATGTTTCTTACAAACACAGTAAAATCCACAGTCCAGTAACGACAGTTTTGGATCATTAGAAAAATTGTTTCTATTTTGTGGGAGATTTGTGGGTTCGGTAGGCAGCGTATTAAGACAATCAGGTCTGCTAAGTACCATTCAGAGCGGCCTAAAGACAACTATCTTTCCAAACGGCCACATCGCGGGACCGGCAACTAGGCCAGCCGAACAGGCTGAGCAAATTTGACGTGCACACACATTACCCAATCACCGGGCTCGGTGGTGTTTACACAGAGCGGAAACTTCGACAGTGCGGCGGCCAGTCGTCATAATTGAATTAGCCTAGGCAGCGTGAAGTTACATCGTCGATCGGCCTCGTCTTGATTCGAAGTTCTCGGGTTTCGTCGGTAACGGGCACAATCAGAAATGGGATCGCGAGTTATCGAAATGCCAGAGTCAGAGATTAGTTCTCATACACTTTCCACTGTTTGAGAACAAATGTCAACATATTGTCAACATCAAAACAAACCAGTGAAAATATTTAGAGTTTTCAACTTACTAAAATTATCAGGAGAAGAAATTATTCAAACAAATAATTCAACCATGTCCATGAAGAAATATCAGTCCACATCTTTCGTTTCTCCAGTATTGAATACTTTTACCCTTAGCAGTCGAGAGAAATATGTTGGTATCTAATCAATTACTACACATTTAAGTATTGTATGAAGTATTATATCAATTTCATCCCCATAAAATGAAAAAAATCTGAAAAAAATCGTATACAATGGAATTATTCTAGGTCGGAAGAAATGTTTAATTTTGAAGTTAAAACAGTTCCCACTGCAAAGAGTTAATACACGATTGAGTTCTCCGAGGAAAATATTGCAAATATTTAAAAAAATCCTCGGAAGAGTCGGAGGTCTCAGATGTAAGCTGTGTTCCTTTTTAATTACTTCCTCATCTGAATATGTCTTTCGAGCGCCGATGAAGCAGCAAGGCTGACGAAACACTGGGAAAAACAATCTGGAAAGGACACAGTTCGCCGGAAAGCCTCGACGGTAAAATCTGTGTGAAATGTCAGAGATTTGGCGTCGGGAATTCGCGGGGACGGTGTGCATCGGCTCGGCTATGATTGCACGCGAGAATGCAATTGCATCGATGCGCGCGAGATAGGGGGCGGGAGAGAGAGAGAGTGCGCGACGCCGGTTGCGGCCGCGGCGATATTATGAATAACGCAAATATGTGTCACGGGCCGGGCACACAATCACGATTACGCGAATTATGGAAGAACCGGCCGATGCGGTGGGACCGAGACGGAGATATACAGAGAGTTCAGAGAGAGAGAGGAGAGTCCCACCCAGCGTAGCGCAACGCGGGAGAACGCGTTTTGTGGTTTGCTTAATGGCGTTCGGAGTTTGCATTGTGCGCCCGTCATTTCCAGTAATAATTGTAATCGCGGTTTCCTAAGGTTTCGTCTAACCGCTCCCGGTGGCGCGGCAGTTATGCACAGCAATCATCCACCAATCAATGAGTCACATCGATGCGTGCGAGATCCATTTGCTGGGAAAGGACACCCGAGAGAGAACGCTTGTTCGATTAGCCGCGTGAACTTTTCCACCATCGCGTCGCGGGATAGAACGCACGCGTTTCACCCGTTGTGTAACGCGCCTGTTCAAACAACACCGAGAGCAAGACTCTTGAACACTCGAGTCAAAATATTGGCTTGGCAAACAGGGGTGTGATGTCGCGATCGCGTCGAGTGTATTTATCACGGGCTCGAGTGCATGGCGCCGCTCGCGAGAGACCCCACGAGAAAGTAAATCAAACGTGCGAGATGACACTTTTTTCAGGGGAGCTTAGTTTCAGGGAGAGTGATCCTTATGAATTGCGGATAAGATTATGAAAATTTGCTGTACGAAACGTTTTTATCAGGAGTATACACGGGGCGTGCGCTATAAACATGCGAAGAGACAATTTAACATGGATAAATTAGACGGAAATAAAAGATGGAATTTATTAAACGCAAGCTCAGTTTGAGAAATAAATTTAACGTCTCACATAAATGAATTGCGAAAATTTATTCTCACGTATGCGCCTAGCATGTGTATAAATGCAGGATGTGATACGATCACGCAGAGGGCGATTCCCCATGTGAGAAGATGTCAAAAGTATAGGATGAATATTTTTTCAGGAGCTCAATTAACGAGAAAATTGAATTTAATGAGGCCTGCATGTAAATTGTGAAATTTTACCGTTACAAGTGTACTTATCTAGAGTTGAGATAAAGGATCTGGTGCAATAAGACAGGGGGTGATTCTACAAAGAACAATGAATTGAGAGAACGTTTAATGAAGAGCATATTTCTCTAAAAAAATTAATACTTTATAAATAAACATCAACTCTATGTAGAAGAGAAATGCTACATTTTCGAAAACCTTAAATATTGAAATCGACATATTTAAATTTATGAGAAACCAGTCCCACCGATCCCAGACCGAAAAGCAAACAAAAGATCCCAGATAACATTTTTCCACGAGCTGCTTAACCCTAGAAAATAGAACACAACAAAGTTCCCATACGCAACTGACGAGAATGTAGTCCTCCACCTAATTGATCACGAGCATAAACGCAGGATGCATAAATCGAACGACCGAGAGAAGAAGAACGATACCACACGCGGCGGCGAATAGACGAAAAAGGCACAGTGTAAAAATTGTTGCACGAGTGCCGTAGACTTCAATAAAATTGAATTTAACGATTTGCGTACATAAACTACGAAAATTAACAGTTACTGGGCAGTACAAGCAGTGCGCGCTGCGCTTGTTAGCAGTTCAATAAAATTATCTTTACGATATACTTTTTTCTCTAGATGCGATATTAGCAACTGGTCGGAAACCAATAATTATGCAAAGTGCGCGGTCGAATGACGAAAGTATCATTCGAGACAGTCTGCCGGCCGGGGTACAATGCAGTATGTACCGTAGTCTGGGTTTCACGGTAGAACGTGGCGGCTGGATTATGGCAGCGTAGAAAGCCGCTGTTCTCCGTCCGAGTGAAAATATGAATTGCAAATTTCACGGAATAAATTCGAGCGTGAGTGATCGAGCGTGTACGTGTTGTGCGGTGTACATGCGGGGGCAGGGAGGCGGTGGGATCGAATGTATTCGGCCCGATTCAATTACTTATCTTATCGGCGGTATTATTAAGCGTTTAAGGCGCGCGGTTAGGCGTCCCGGTGGAAATAGAGTCGATTCTCAGGCCGGATCGGGCCGGATTGGGCCGCGGGTATATCGTCGCGCGAGAGCAACGAGTTGCTATTCTTTCTGCGGTACTGATCCTGTTCTGCCACTTTCGTAATTAACAACTGCGTAACAACGTATCGGAACGCCGCTCGCTCGCAGTCCGAAGCACATCCTCCGTGTAATTTAACGGCCGCGTAAAAATCGTGTTATCGCAACCTGCCGCGCGACTACCGTTTGCGAAAGAATCGAGAATTACGCGAGCGAATCGACGCGAGGCTTACCACGGCTTTAAATCGAGAGATCGTGCGCGCGGATCGATTCGAACGCGAGAGAGCGATAGAGACCAGATGTGTATACACCAGCCGTGGAAAAATCAACGCGAACAAGAAACATGATTAAGAACACACATCGGGGGAGGGGTAGAGCAGAGGCGAAAGGGTGCGATTGACATTTCGTTGAATATTCAGATCATAGCTAAGGACGCGGGGCCGTGGCCGGCCCGAGAATGCCGGGCGACTTTGCGAGAAGCCTGCTGCCCCAGCTACTCGATGACGAATGACTTCGTGATCCTGGCTAGCATTTGCTTAACTGGCTTTGTTTTTCTCGCTCGCCTCGTGCACTTTGAAAATTACTCCTGCGGTCGAAGCCGGCGATCGAACGAATGATACGTTCCCGTGAAAAATGCCGAATGCCAGATAAAGCGGGAATACTGCGCGGCCGACTCCGGTAGTCGCTTTACCAGTCGATGCGGGACTATCAAATTTTTCATTTTGCTGGACGTTTTCTCTCGGCGAGAAGATTTCGCGAACGCGTTTGTAAACGATCGGCCGTGTTATTGATCCTTTACACCATCTCTGCTGAGAACAAGATAAGTACACTGTTTGCACTGACTTGTTCTACCGGTTTCTTTAATCTATTTGTATGACACAGTTACCGGGCTGTTAATGTTTAGCAAGGACTATCCGGGCTTTATGCTGGCGTTAGAGATAACAACACTAAATCCAGATTTACAAATCTTTAGTAGGACTTATTAAGTGGTAAAGAGTTGACAATCTGCTTTGGAATATCAAGTCAGGCCCGTGGCGAAGATTTTGATACGAACGAATCACTGTAGCTGTAGAAAAAGTCGAGGCAGTCGCATAAGTTTACGCACTCAAGTTCGCATAAACAGCGATTAGTAAAATATACAATTCCTGTTCCCCGGAGAATCTATCGCCGTTTAATATCGCCATAAAGTCACAGATTATCGGGACGAAACAGATACGAATATGCAATAAAATATCGATGTCTCGTCCCTCATTTGGCCTAACAGCGACCACCGAGGGGAGCGCACTAAAATCGGAGCAGCCAGCACAGAAGAAACCGAACGCGAAGTTTCTCGAGCAGCTTTGAGAAAAAGGCAACGCGGCGTCGAACGGAGGAATCGAAGGAGGCGCGGTCGTAAAACTAGCAACCGGTGCATTAGAAGTTACCGGAGGGGAAAAAGCTAACAAACACGGAGGAACGAGAAAACGAGAAAACGAGCTGCCGAGGAGAATATCTGGAGACCGGGTTGCGCGTCGAGGAAGCGAACAGCTAGGAATAATCCATAATAGCGGAGCATAAAGCTAAAAGATCGCGGCGTGGAAAACAATGAATTAGGGGCGATAAAATACGAGGAGAAGTGGGTCGACGGTGGAACAGAGAGAGAAAGAGAGATGTGGCAAGAAGGTGGGAGGGGGACGGTAAGAGGGTCGAGTAGCCGTTTATTGTTCGAATATTTCTTTCGGCGGCTCGCCGGTTCGTTTAGCAGCTCGGTAACTCGTTCGCGCAGTAGTTAAGCAGCGCCGGAGAATGCAGCTCTCGCATGCCTGCCAACCTTCTTCGCCGTCTAGCAGCGGCTAGTGGGCCCCACGATGCTTTATGCAGTATAACGGAATTTCTGTTTGCACTATCCGCCGGCAAACGGCACACGCGACTTCTGCGCTCTTTCCTCCCGGGGGCCGTTCGCCGTGGCCATCGTGGCCGAGGCCCATGTTAGGAAGAGGCCGATTGTGATTCGTGGCTCAGATTAAGACCAATGAGCGGAAGGCATCGTTAGTCGAAATCGCTGTGCATCGATGCATCCGCGAGATAGGTTTTGCCCCTTTTCGCCGTAGCAAATGGAGGATTCGTGCGGCCTTTTGTAACCGGGTCGCTATACGGCCCCGAGAGAGGAACGAGCCGAGCCGCGCGAGCCCAGCGCAAAGATTCCGCGCGACGACCGAGCGATCGTGACTACCGAGATCGTTTAAGACGATCCGCAACTAGAAAATTGGTTCAATCTCACGATTTTTCTAATACGGCGATTGGAAAATTGCTGTTTCACTACCGGTCACGCCAATCTTTTAGGTTTCGCGATGATTTCGTGACGACATGGACCGGCTTGTCATAATTGGAGCACGATTTACATACATCCATCAAAATTGCTTTTCCGCTTGATGGATTGTGTGCAACGTAAAGAAAAGAAGACAAAATTGTTCGACAATTTATACCACTCCAATATAATTTTGGAACAGGTTGCCGGAAGAGCTTCGAAACCTTTATCTCTTCTATTTCAGCGATAGTGGAGTAAATAAAGGATTCATTACAGTTTTGAAAGACTCCTGTCGTTGTACCTGTTACAGCAAATTCTCTGAACAAACAACGTCAAAATTCAATCCTCTTGCGAATAAAGCATCGCTGACAAAAATCGTCGATAGTTTCTAATAGAACAAATATGCCCGTCAAAGAACGTCGTGTTCCCCGCCATCGAGCCGATTGTCCATGCAGCCGGCCAGGTGAGCCTCGAGCTCGAAATCGGCGTATCTTCAATTACAAGGGACATCGGCACGTGAACTTTATATTCCCGAGCACGATTGCGTGTGTACGCGACTGTTGCCGCGTAGTTTAGTTATCGCGATTGAGAATTTAGTGTCCGGCTCGCATTGTCTCGCGGAGCGAATGCATATTTCACACGTGCACTATCCTTGCACCGGCCGCCGTGCCGTCGTGTAGTCGTTGCGCGGCTTGCTGATTATGCGAGCGGGGAGCTCGTGCGCTCGCGCGCGATGGCCCGCACACTATGGTCGGACCGCGGTACACCCCGCTTGCATGTACACTGCTGGGAAGAGCGTTCGCCGCGGACCGGTGCACCGGTACAAGTAACATCATAATAACTCGCAGAAATCATTTGGTCCCTTTGTAAAGGGAACCCTCGAATGGCCGCCGAGTAGAAACCGCCGACGTTAATCCGGCTACGTCGCAACGATCGTTGCCCAGGCCGGGTATTAATTACGAGCCATGCAACTGGCTCCGCGAAAAGAAGACGGAGAACCATGACGAACGCCGAGGTATGCCGGCATTTTTATTACGCCTAATTATTAATAACAATGCCGATCGGACGAGATAGTAAACTGATTTGAATATATATATATATTCTATATATATATTCTATATATATATTGAATATATATATATATATATATATAAAGCTTATGATAATCATCTGAAAGATTTATTATATATATATATATATATATATATATAGAATAAATCTTTCAGATATATATATATATATATAAAATATATATATAAAATATATATATAAAATATATATATATAGAATAAATCTTTCAGATGATTATCATAAGCTTTCCGGTTATATTCGTCGTACAATCAGTCAAAAATATAGAGGATCGACCACCTCTGTAGAAAGAGTTTATTCCCGCATTTCTCCGACTCCGTGAAAAAGTATGTTTGCACAGCATTAATCGGCAAGCGGCCGCGAAGTTCTTAAAAACTCAGTTCCGAAAGTTCGGAAAAAATTATTTCGCTAGGATCGTGCGATTCTTTCGACGATCCACGATGTTTGAAGACGGGGCGCGAGTCCGCCGACCAGGATCGGGAGTAGAAAAGAATGTCGGGGATTGGAATTAACGATGTAGCGAGCACGATCTCGACGATTTCATAAAAGCGACTCGTTTACGGCCGATCCCGGCGTCTAAATCGACTTTTAACGAACCGAGATAAATGTACGATAATTCGATGGATTAAGGAGGGGGTTGTCTGATCGCGGCTCCGCCAAGCAAACATTGTACGCGTCTGGCGGAGGTGGATCCGGCTGTCCGCGCGAGACTGATACGACCGGAAGAAGACGAGAGAGGCCGCTTTGTAGCTTGGTCGTAGGATCGATTACAAAGCAGTTTCGAGGAATATCGAATCGGATCCAGCCCCCGCGCGGGACCCTGGGTTCGAGAGGTCGAAAATACAAGTTGCAGGGTGCCCGGTGGTGACTTTAATCAACTGTTCGCGAGCGCAAACTTCTGCGGAACGAGTCGCGGGGCGTGTCGGGGCCATTCCTCGGGTCTCTTTCTCTCTCTCTGTTCCTCTCGGGGGCTGAGGCCCGGCCCGGTCGACGAGACTTCGCTCATAATAATACCATGGGACCCCGTTGACACGCCTCGTTGCTGGTTAAAGCCGGCCAACGGAGAGCAACAGGGTTTCGGATTTTTTTCGAGCGTGTGTACGCGTCCGATCGTTAAGCAACGCTTATCAGCCCGGGAGGACCGTAATGGACGCACGGAACGCATCGCGGTGGCTTAAATTAATCAGTCGGAATCATCCGGTGGGTAGAACCCGGCGAAACATTTTATTAGCGACGCTGATTATTTATGCGTAATTAAGTGCGGAATCTTTATGACCTGGCTCCGTGCTGCGTCTCCGGCCCGATACTTTTACACAAGGATAACTCAATCGTAATCCTTACGCGCTTCGGGGATACCCTACGAGTTCGATACCGTCAACAAAGGACCGACCGCGGGGTCCTATGGTATGCGAATACTCTCTCTCTATCTCTCTCTGTCTCTCTCTCTCTCTCTCTCTCTCTCTCTCTCTCTTTCTCCTCTTTCTCTCCCCTCTGAAATCCTTGGAACAAGACCGAAAGCTCGCAACAAAAACATAGACACGCGACAAAGTCCGAGCGAGGCGCGCAGGAACATCTGCCTCCGCTCGAAGAAAACGGGGCAGCTGCGGATGATATAAATTCTCGGATCGTTCCGGCTCGTTTTCAGGCGATCGTTAACGCCGCCCGAGAAAAAAGAATTAACGAAATTTCGGCCGCACGATTATGCGGCGCGAATATCTGATAAAACTTATCGCGGGATCTGCCGTACGCGCGTCATTATGTTTGACGACCCTATTAGGCGAGGCCCGAAGTGTGCATTCGGCTCTTGATGTTTTAATACTCCCTTAATTTTGGATTTCTAATCGTCGAAAACTATGTATTACTCTTTTTGCCTGGCGCTAGCTCTTGGCTGAAATGCTGTGTCTGATCTAGATCACTTATTTCACTGCACAGATGATTAGAAATTGGCTGGCAAAAGATGTAATGCAGATAGGTAATTTTAACATTTCTGTACAAGGCGATTGAATGGATAACTACAAGTCTTCTTTTCTCGTTCAATGTAGTCAACTTTTCATCCTCTTACAATCCGTTAATTTAAAAACTGCATATCAACATGTTTTTTCTGACACACTTTGATGCAGCCTAACGAGATGCACTACAATGACAGTAATCAGTCCGTGACATCTGGTTGTCTTGCCCGTAAACCGGTGGAAAATCGCGATTTTTATGCATAAGCGAATGTAGTGTTCGCATTCGAGGGCAACGAGACTGCATATGACGCAGCAAACCTCACAAAGAAGTGCAATATTATTACTATGCAAGCGGTCTAGCGGTTCGCCGGTGAGGGAACGCGGCGCTAAACGCTCGTTGCGCGTCGGTTCCGGCTGCATAATTCAAAGTTCCGGCGAAAAGCTTGAATTAAGTTATACATTGATCGAGATAAGTAGAACTCGGGTCAATGATTAATACACGCGTTTACGCGCGGAGAATTTATCGGCTCGCGTCGTAGCCGGGCATTCCACGGCCGTAATTCTCGCTCGAGTTCACGGCCCGTGAGGACGAGCGGGCGTGCGCCGGCTAGCAAGCGAGCGAGCGAGAAAGGCGAGCGAGTAAAAGCGAGCGTATATCGAGGCGAGCGAGCGAGCGAGAAAGGCGAGCGAGTAAAAGCGAGCGTATATCGAGGTGAGCGAGCGAGCAAGAAAGCGAACAAGCCGGGAGAGCAAACGGTCACGGCCAAGCCGAGCAATTTTCTGACCGGTGCGTGTTCGGTCACGGAAAAAAAAAGGGACAAAACGGTCTGGTCGCGAACTGGGCCTTAGGAGAGGTATTCACGGTGAAAACGAGGCACGAGGCGAGACGAAACGAAACGAAGAGGAAACAGAGAAGAAGAGGCGATCTCTAGTGGTCACCACAGATAACCGGCCGAGCATTACAGTAAATCCGCCTACGCGATTAAACTGTTACAATTATTACAGATAACGTTTTCAGGCCGAGGCAAACGCGGCCGCATTCTTCCCCCCCGGAGGAGGCCGGGGACACAAAGCGTCGCGGGCAAAAATTACAACTCATTACCGCTACTTATGCGCCGTATATTTTCGATGCCGTCCGCCCTGCTATCTCAGCCCACAAAGAATTTTCAATTAGCGATTAAGAAAGCGTTCGAGCCACGGAAACTATCTGCGACCCGCATTCCCGGCGCTCCACCGAAAACGAGCGTCCCCGTAGCCGCGTCCCAAGCCTCGCGCCACCGAACCCGATCCTTTATCTATTAACTTATCGGGCCTCGAATCTCTCCCGCTGCCCCTTTACGCCATATATGTCATCGGGCTAGAACGTCGAATACCGATCGAGCCGATCCCCTCGCGGTGGCTGCCCGGTAGCATCCACGGGGCCCCATAGAAGCGGTTCGACAGAGGAACACCGGGCCCCACCGACAGACAGGTATTCCATCTCCTCTCAAGCCCCCTGTACGCGCTCAAACATGCATCGGTTCCTACCTTTCACGATACACGTTGCAATGCTTGTAGGTCAGAAGCAACTTGCGTCGATGCCGGAATAATAATCTCATATTGGGTCCGGTGTAGAAAAAGAATTGTTTTTCTGGATTCAACTTTGAATTTCAAAATTTATTGCAAGATGCATCATGAAACTTAACACTTTTAGCCTGTTAATAGGTAGGTAGAATTGAATAGATATCAAGTAAACAATTCTTGGATCAGAACCACGGTGCAGTCCTCTCGGCTCGGCTCCGCGTCACTCGGCGTCGCTTCGGATGCCCGTTTGCCCGGTTACCTGGCTCCGAGACATCGTCGGAGGCGTGGTGGGGACGGTTAGCGCCCCGTCTACCTTCCTTCCAACGGGCTATGACAAGAAACGTGCTCCTCTCTGTCTTATATGCCCTCGAGTTTTCGTCCTGCTCCACGGAGAACGTTGTCCTCTCCGCGCCGCGTTTCGCCGCGGAAAGCCAGGCCAGGCCGAGCCGAGAACAGCCCGACTTCTCTCCGCTACCCATTGGATGCTGCGCTATCATCCTTAAGGCCGGTTTACAGGCGCATAAGTCGCGACGGTAATTAAACGACCCCACTTAAGGCTAATGCACGAGGACAACCGACGCTCCGTCCACCCTTGCCCTGTCACCGGTCGCCACGCTCGCGCGTATTTTTTAATTAACCGTCCCAGCACGCCCGCGACACCGATATCCCTCGACTCAGTGTACCCTGGTCGAATCGTTTGGATTTCGCTTATGCAATCGAGTGGCTCACGGAAACAATCATCGATCCTGTTTGGCCTGTTGAATTTATCGTTTTGCAATAGCAGTTTTAGTTGACGAGAAGTCTTCCTCCACCTAACATCATATACCCTGATCCATCGAGACAGATTAGGGTGAGCTCGAAGGATTTTTCGGAAGTTCGAAAATGTTAGTTCGCTTTGGGCTTCGATGAATTAGTTGGTTTAAAAAGGTACGGAGCCCTAACAAGCGCGAGGATTGGGTTCGGTTATCGACCGGCAAGAAGAGGGCCGAGAGAGCCCGTAGCTGCAAAACACGCGAAACCGTGCGGGCGAGTGCAACAAAGACACTTTCTCGGCCGGGGTGAATAATACAACCGGCTAGCGGTGCATATTTCAAAGGGGCAGGAACTTCTTAATAACACGAAGAAACGAATCAATCCGGCCCAGCGACGATACGTGCATAATGCAATTCCCTGACTTGCATTTCTTTCGCTGTAAGCAACGATCCAACCAGAGAGTGCTCGTTCGCTGGCTCCGGCTCGTTCGCTTGCTTGCTCGCGGGTAGCTCGAACGACCGTCGATATCCAATGTAAAGGAATAATTCAGCGGGCCGTGTTTCTACCTTGCCCAGGTTCTCTCCTGCTCTCTCTCGATCCCTCTCACAGTCTCTCTCTCAGTCTTTCACTGCTCTCACGGAGAGTTCTCCACCGTCCCCCGATATCCCCTCATCGAACTTTTCTTTCTCGAGCTGCTTGTCTCCGGGCTAATGCCATTCGCTCACCGATATCGAGAAAAAGCGTTCGAGCCGGAGCACGCTCGTGGCTCCGCGAGGACAGCTCTTAAACCAACGCCGAGTTGTCCGGGAAAAACCGTCTCGGCGAGTTCACCTCTCGGAAGAAACGAGAAGCAAGAGCCCAGAAGACGATGAAGAAGCCACCACGCCGTCGGTGGTAGCAGAAAAGAAACTCGGGCCTCGGATAGCCCGAAGTCACCGGAACCCACAGTTCCTCGAACAGATCCCGAGGAAAAGCGTGGAAGGTTCTGGCGCTGTGAACTGGACAACAAGAAGATGCTCCTCGTAAACGACAGATGGTCAATTCGGCCTTAATTTTGCAAATAAATCTTGGACACCCGTCTTCCAAACGTGTATAATTTATTGTAAAAATTATAAAACATCCATGCGTACCGACTCTGAAGAATGTACTAATCTGAGAGGTTCATTCTAATGCCAGAACAACGACACTAGATGCTTCTGTCTCTAAGTAGAGTGTCTCGAGTTCAACTTGCACGTAGCCAGGACACCGCAGGAAAATCTGTGCCTATCCTGTCCTGGCGGAAGAATCATCCGATTCGAGAGAGTGAGAGAGAATAAGAGAGAGAGAGAAAGGGAGAGGATGCAAGACTTGGCTAAGGGGGAGAGGCATGGTTGCACGAAGGGGGAAGAAGAGCCCGGTGTATCCGGTATTTGAGCCGAAGGTGTTGCGTGCAACTTAACAAGCTAACGACGCCGTGCGAGTGCGATTTTCTTTTCTATCAACCTCAATCTGCTTCGGCCTCTCTGCTCTCCGCTTCCTCCCACCCCCGACCCCTCTACTCTCATCCGTCCATTTCATCGTCTTTGTTTCTGTTTCACGTGCTCCCGTCCCCCCGCCGTCTCCCGGATCGTTTCTCCGTTCGTGACCGCGCTTTCCGCCCTCTACTCGCATTCTTTACGTAATTCTCGCCGCTTGTGTCTCTCTAACTCTTGCTCCCCATGGGTTACCCCTTGGTGTCCCCCAGGATGGACGTTTTCTGCATCCGCACTGCCATTTCAGTACTATGAAGAAAATGGAGGCTCCCGACGATGACGGCTGCCGTTTTATGGCACGTCAAACCTCTAAACTCAGCCCGACCACGCTAGATTAACCCTAATACGTCACTTATATCAATGTACCGCAATTTTCTCGAATAAACAGAACATTCTGTAAACGACAAGGATAATCACTGCAGCTTCTACCAAAATGTAAAGAGCAGCTCTTCACGAGCTTCCCATGTCAAATAGACAATATCCAGCCACCAATCGTTCCAGCAACAAAATTACAAGTTCCTACCGTTCAATAAAACTGCGAAACGTTGAATTTCATGCGTAGACGTTATTGCCGCTAAATAAATTGCAGTGCAAGGGGTTAACTCGGGCCCGCTAATAGGCCTGAGCTCCGCGCGTGGTCCGAGTTTCTCACAAACGAAGGCTGAATTATTCAGGATCGTGTGGCTCGGTGATCCCCTGTGACCGCGCGCGATCATCGAGGGTAATCGATGTCCCGATGCCGAGGATCACGACGTCCCCGGAACGAGAAGCGAGGACTTCGCGAGGAGGATTTCGTCAACACCGCCTCCGGGTAATCACGGTTTTGCACACGGTCCCCGTGTTCTCGGCTGGAATTTTTTCCGCAGAACCAGATTTCGATTAATTATCCGACGCACACGAACCACCGGTGCTCTGCCCTTAATCGTAAATCATTTCTCCGCGATGCGTGCTTCGCTGCCTGGCTGGCTGGTTGGCTGGCTGCTGGCTCTCTGGGAAAAACTTCTTCCGCTTGTTGTGTTACCATTCACCGTGTAATGCGAAACAACCTGTTTACGTGCCTGCGTGATTCTTTCGACTCCTCGAGCGCATAGAGGAGCGGCCGAGTGAATTAAACGGTAATGACTAGGCGTCACGATTCCAGGACAATTAACTCGCCACGGGGACGGGTGCTCGGTACGTGGGTGGGATCTGGAACTCGGGTCGGAGCTCTGTTTGGAAATGATTGCGCCGGTTGCGATTAGGCCTGGAAACGTTTGAGGCGGGTACAGTTAGAGTCAGCTGGATCTTGGAACGATTGGGTCGGGTTTAATTGGATTTGGAAGCGATTGGGTCGGGTGTGATTAGTAGACAAAGTCTAGAAGCAAATAATTTGTGTAAGATTAACTCTGGAAGCGATTCTACGAGCCATAGTCAAGCCTAGAAGCAATAGTCATCGACGTGATCAAGTTTGCAAACGTTTGAACCGTGTAACGAGTCAGAAAGCTTCCGATACAAGTTAGATCGTGTAGAATTAAGTCTACAGACAATTAAATTCTGTTCAACTAACATCAGGAAGCGACTGTAGAAACCGATACAGGTCGAGAAAGCAATTGGCTCATGTCCGACCAAGTTTGAAGCGGATTGATCCGTGTTGCGGTAAATCTGGGAGACATCTACCTCGATTGTTCCCGTTCTAGAAACAATCCAACCAGCTAGAATTGAATTTAGAAGCCATTAGAACGCGTGTAGAATCGGGTTCGAAATCGTTTGCGCTGGTTGGACTCGAATCTGGAAGCAACGGTTGCCCGTTGGATCGGTCGGAACGGCCATAAAGCGGCGAGCAGTATTCTTACGAATGACTTTCCGTTCGCAGTTGCGTGTAGCGATACATCAGCGCGTTAATTACGCGAACGAAACGCATTATGCGAGTGTCAACGATCCGCGCGTGCACGGGCACCGAGCGATCCCACCTCGAACCTGAAAATCAAGGTCTGGCCCGTGACTCTCCGGGGCACATTCTGTAACCAGCGTTACTGACTCCCGGTTGCGAAAGAGGTCATTGCGCGGCTGCGATTACTCGCAGTCGTTCGTTGAGACATCGATACGATGGGAAACGATTTTCGCAGGCTGGCAATTAACGGGAGAAGAGCCCGTATTGGAACCGTCTAAATCAATCGGAGGCGTTATCCAGGAATACACTTAGCGCTCGGATGGTAGGAAAAAATGCCGAGCAGTAATTCAACGCGATAGCCCGAGCCTCGGGAGGGCTCGTCCGACCTCTGGTTGTTGCGGAATCGCGAGGCAGCTAACAACGCGACGCGCAAACAAATCCAGCAACCTGTCCTTCCTGGATTTCGCCGCGATAACGAGGGGAAGGCAGCTTGACGCCTCGCCTCTTCTCGAAGCAGCTGCGCCACCAGGGTACTCACCGGGTGAGCACCACTGGTAAGCGCAAACCCGAGAGAGAATATGGGCGCCCGATGGTGGGAATACACGTACACAACGATGCTGCACGAAAATTCATATCCAGCGTGGCAGGCGAGGCAACAGCGTATAAAGGCGAGCCACGATCGTCCAAATATATTTGCGCATACATTTTTTCCTTCGCGGTTATACAATCCGAGAAGAAGTTACCACCTCGGCCCACCTGACGCACCTCACCCCGCGGCCCCTCGTCCTCGTCCACATCCTTCTCGTTCACCTTCCCCTCCGCACTCTTACTCCTCCACCTCCTCGTGCAACAAAAAAGGGATCGTTGCGGCTTGAAATAAACGTACGAGCTTTCAAATACATTATCGAGCGAATTCTTGTTTATGGCATTCGAAAAGGTGGGACAACGCGGATATCGTTTACTTACGCCTCCCTCTCGAAATAATCTCCGAACGGCCGTGAGGGGGAGGACGAGCCCCTCCGAGAAATTTGTACACGTGAATAATAAGCGGCCCCGATATTATTACGAGCAACAAATAAACATTTGCCGACGCAGTTCCGATATTTCACGGTCGGATCGCTTGAATATGCTTCGAAACTGCAGGCATGGATTCCGCGCGCTAAGCTTTAGCGCCTCGGCGGCTGCGTGACTCTCCTGCCCGACTAGATCTGCTTCTTTAGAGCTCTTAATACGCGCGACGGTCATCGCTTTTTACCGATTCCAGCTCCTCCACAATGCTACTGACCGTCCTCTCCGGTACCGTTATATTTTATGGGAAACGATCGCCCGGCCAACACGCCGATCCACGAGCAACGGGCACGCTCCAGATCATGGGAAACCGAAAGATTATCGATACCACTGCCGATGGTAGCTAGCTGGCATAGCTCCTTAGACGGCTCCTCGCTTTGCCGAGTCCGGATCTACTTCATTCAAGTCCGTGATCTAACGTTATCGAATAGCTAATACTAAATGTTGGTTATTGCAAAAATATGTACAGAACAAGCATCTCCAGTGACGCAATAAAATGTTTTTTCCAATACAGTCGCAATTAAAATTGATGTCCACTTCGTGCATGTTGTAGGTAACTGCTACTGTCTGCTAGAAAGATGGTATGCGGAACGGTACCTATAATTTTATTCATTGACATGTCACTGCGACCAATAGTAGAATTATGAGCGTCTAACAACCAATCAGACTCGCATTCCTAGTAGGAACTGTTTTCCTAGAGGAGACAATCATTCGAGAATTCCAAACTTTCATTTGACCCCTATGCTGGCAACCAAATAAGTAATTCTAAAGGTTCGGTAGTTAAAATCCGTTGCATAAATCTGTATCTTGAAACTATAGACTAAAGTGCGTCCCACACAAATGGTCAGAATATCCACGAGTATACGAGTAGATACCCGAGTATCCACGTTTGCCAACATTGAAACGAATCTGTTAAATGATCCGAAAAACGTCAGTCGCTAGTTGAAATGATTTCTATGATACGAATATAAAAACAATTTCTATAATACGTAGAGTCGTCTGAGGAAACGTGAGAATTTTGCAACCGCGGTGCAGGCAACCCGCCGCGAGTATCATTCGAAAAGCGGTTTCCACACCCCGACGGCGTCGACGTCAGGCACGATAATCGTTACGGACGATAATTAATACGTCGGCTCCGCGTAACTATCTATTTATGTTCGAGCGGGCATTAACGTCCTCGTGATGGACGGACGCGTGCACCGGCATTGACTATCGGCATCCTGATTGTGAATTACTGTTAATCCTTTAACCTTTCTCTACTTTCGCCTGGCGGCGACCGGTAACCTGTCGTCGAGCCCACGGCGAAGATTCATGAACGACGCTTGTCATCGCTTTCGAGCCACGGGGACGACGCATTGTCCGCGAGAACACTGCGGCCCACGGTGACTTGCAAATGAAGCTCTCCGCGAGAGAGTTTACGCGGCCGGGCACGGGGACCGTTCGCGCGGAAACCATTTATCTCTGTACACCGATACGCCGCACCGCAGCCGTGCAGCGGAATGAGAAATCAATTTTCTATTTCGCTCTTGATCGATCAATATTAATCATTAACCCGCGCCGCGCGAATCACCGCCGTTGATTTAATAACGCGACGTTACTTCCGTTCCAAGCTTGCCCCCTGTCCCAATACGTCTCAAAACCACTCAATTCTACAGTCTCGTAAAAAACTCTTTTGTTCGTTTGCAATTACAACTGAAAAGCGAATTTTTATGAAAATTAAAAATTTCCTATCTGAAGTGAAACAAACTGGAGAGAAATAGAAATTTATTTTCTTTTTTAATACGTTTAATAGGTTGAAAATAATGTAACATGATTTTTTAATTCTTCCGAGTTCCTCTGTTTGTTGCTATTAGATCGCGCGGTTTTATACAAAATAAGCATCTCTTGCAGCAATTAGAAGAAACAGGAGCTAAATTCAGATTTATTTAATCTCTTAAGTAAACTGAAGATTGTGTCCATGTTACAAATGCATAAAATTTGCAGTCTAGTTATTATTTTAACGCTACGATTTCGTAGACTGGAGTACTAAAACAAAATATTTGATGGTTCGGCTGTGCAATGGAGATATGAAGTTTCAAACAGTAATTTGTATAAACGAACCGTGGGTGTAATTGTATCTACCACACGAAGGACCGTATTGTGTTCTCGAGAAGATATATCTTCATTTCGCCGCATTTTATGTATCAGAAAATACTGTAAGGGCATAAATGTCTGCATTGAATAGCTCCACATAAAATACGAACTTGAATCCTACACCGTATTCATTTGAAACTGCACAACGTTCCACCATGTACCGATCCTTTAATCATTTCAATTGAATGTTCTATACCGTTACAAGAGTTGTTCATCTAGATCAATCCTTTTAACACACAGTTCTGATAGGATCGCCGCGTATAATAAATTACGTAGGACTATTTCCCTCAAAAAACTTACGAAACACAACTACACATTTTAGCAGAACTTCGCCACGGTTTGCGAGTGGCACACATCGAAACTTCTCGACGGGCTCGCCGCGTTAAATTTCTATTTCCTGGGAGGGCGGAATAACTTGCCGGTAGTTTCGGGTCGACTGGATAATTTCGTTGAAAGTCTAGTCACCATCGAAAGTTCTGGCCGATAGTCAAGCTATCGCGCGTACTCGGTTGCGGCCGAATTCAATTTCTGACGAGGAAAGGACCTCGACTGTCCGACTTCGATTTTAACGAGCTTTGGTACATATCAAATATTAGCAGTAGTTACTTGACAATTGTCATAAATGCATGAAATCCATCCTGATAATTATACAACACGTGCAAAGAGGCCAGTAACTTGAGCTCCGTATATCTTTAAAACTAACACTAATATTTCCCATATATCATTACCTAGCTGAGTGCCATCATTACACAAAGAAAGCTCGTTAAAATCATAGGTGGGACAGTAGGTTTCCCGTGGCGAGTGTCCATAATGTATATATCAGGAGCACGTTGAAGTCGAGCGCTCGCACGCCGCCGGTTTCCTCGAACTAGGCAGGATGTTAGGCTCGCACGGGGTCTTAGGTGAAGGACGCTCGGTGATCCAGACGCAGGAGGAGGCTAGGCGGCCGCCGTCGAACGACGACGCTTCTCGCGTTTCCTTTCACTGACAACGACCCGGCACGCTATGGTTATCATTTCGCCGGCAAATTACGGTGCAGCCGGTCGCCGCAGTGACTGCTTCTTTAAATCGTTGCCTCCCCATTTTCCCTCGGGATGACACACACACCGGTCATCCCCTAAACGACCATTCAGGAACCCCGTCGCCCCCGTAATTGCTGTGTAATCGAGCTCATCCGTCGGCATTCTGAGCGGCTCGCGGACCTGAACGAGGAATGTCCCACGAGCACTCATCCGGCGTTTCGACGACGTGACACCGTGAAAACGGCTCGCGGATCATTGCCGAGCTGAAACGAACCCGCCTGACGTACGGGTTCGGGTATACAACACGCTCTGCGAATGCCTTCGATAATGATCGTTATTAGGCGCAAGCTTCGACTATGAGCCGATCGTCCCACTTTTCTCTAGCCTCGTATCACGCTTTCAACGAGAGGTGATTCGCTGGATAGGGAAAATGTCGGTCAGAGAACGCTCGGCTATCCTCGTCAATGGAGCCGGAGAGGGATAAGAGACCTGGCCACTCGAGGGTGTCATAAGTGCAAACTGAAAAGGGATGAGAGGCGGAGACACTGCAGCACGCCGTAAGTGGAAGCTAGAAAGGGATAAGAGACACTAGACGGTGTCGTGAGTTAGACCCTTTCCTATCTTGCGTCAGAAATACAGGTAAGTGTATCAACCCCTAATAATCCCGACATTGTGTAATAAAGTCTGAAATGTTCGTCAGAGTGCACAGACGTTAAGAGTTGATATCATAAGAAATGAAATTCTTAGATGACGTTCCTGGAAGTGACTTGTCGGTTCACAATTGAAATGTTATTGTTGAAGGATCCATTAAAAAGTCTTTAGACACGGACCATGGACTTTTAAAAATGATGGAATAATCGCCGCTAGGTAACGTGTTAACAAAGGGAAAAGCGAATGAGCGAGGGATATACATAGAATTGAAACGAGACCTTATCCTGCCAATGCGAGCAAGAATGAAATAGATTGTTCGAGGGGAGTGATGCCCGCTTTGTCGTCGTCTCTGCCAGCTGACGAGCCTCCGCGTTGATGATGGAGTTAGAGGAGCGACTCCTGAAGACTATTACGATTACCAATGCATTCTCACGAGTTTTTTCGAATTCCAGAAAAGTGAGATGTAGGATGAGTCCACAGACGCGGAGCTTGATTATCGGTTGTTCCGACAGAAGTGTCGAAGGTAGACGCGAGCGCGGCTCTTCGATCCCGCGATGCGTTAAGGAGGGAAGGGCGAGGGTTCAGGGGGAGGCAAAAGGACGCGAGAGGCCTTCATAACTTATCTGCCACGTCGGTGGGGAGTTTGCTATGCACGCTTTCTTGAGATAACCTTTCAGGCCGACAATTATTGGTAATATCGATACCGCACGCCCGTCGGCCGAAGAACTCACCTTTCCGTGCCTCGAACTCACGATCCGCTCGAGAGGCTCGAGCTCTCCTTGTAAATTACCCTCTGCCCACCGTACCCCTCGCCACCCGTATCTCCTCTCCTCCACCAGAGGCGCGTTCTTTCTCCCCCCCCCCCCTCTCTCTTTCTCTCTTTCGAACCGGGCGATGTTACACTCCTCTCTTTCTCCTACTCTTCCTTTAAAACCCTGTTCCCCTTTCTCTGTTCACCGGTGCTCTCTCGCCTCCCACCGGTCCCGCGTTGTTTACAATGCACCGACCGAGCCTAATGAATTTCCATTCGAATAAAAGCGTACACGATGATAATTATGATTTACGGGCGGGACCGGAGCGGCGCCCCGCGCGAATCAACCTGGCGCGCGTGCAATCGCGCCGCGCCGGGATTCCGATAATGTTGCGCTCGACGAAACCAGAGCTCGAGCTCTGCCGGGGCCGTTTAACATCCAGCCGGGAATCGGATTTATACGCAACTGTTGCGCCGCTTCTCACCTTCCTCTCCAGCCCGAGAGATCCTTTTCGCAATGTTTTTCGCAACGGCTCGCCCTCCGTCCCGGACAACTACCAGACGACCGGCAAAACACCGCGAAACTGGCCAACTACTCGACAACTCGGGATAACGAGAATCGAGGTTAATTATAGCCTGTCCGAGATCGTCGCAATAATTGTTCATCACGCTTCGATCGCTCCGGGTTTATACCTGCAGAAGTTTGCCACTCGAGTCTGGAGATTTGGAGTAAAATCTCCCCAACTGCTTCAAAAAGGTCTCACAATACCTTTATCAGTGCTGTTCCAAAAAGATTCCCAAAAATCATAGTTTGTAATAAAAAAATCCAGGACGGTACCCTGGTAGAATACAAACGAGAAATTTTGCGGGATCTCTACAGAAGATTCGCCTGCCCTGAGAAAAAATAATTGCGGCTCGACCGCAGCCTGGAGCGTAATCAAATATTCCGCAGTCTCTAGCCATTCATGGCTCCCAGTCCCGCCATTTCCCGGTTCTTATAAAACTTTTAGCAAGCCCGTTTTTGTGGCTCGTAAAATCTCGACGGGCTCTAGACACAGTGCCCCTAGTAGCTGACGGGTGACGCGGCCCTGGGAGCCACCCCTATACATATCGGGTTCCCATGTTTTCGACCTGCCGTCGCATTGTGACCGGTCGAAATGCCTCATGTCTCTTCGAGAAAAAACGACGAAGAAGAGGACGAGAAAGAAGAGGGAGCCGCGGGTGATCGAGTGTGTCCGGAGCACGAAAATTTTCAACTGCGGTTACGGAGGAAGGTGGAAACGGTGGTGCCGGAGGCGGGTAGACGTCAGGCCTATCAAGGTCGGCCGGAATGTTCCATTTTTTACCCCGCTTAAGTGGCTTTTAACGCTCGAGTTCGACGACCAGTTCGCGCAAGGCCGATCAAGATCGCGAACACGTAACGAAGCAATCTCGAAAGTACAGCTTGCTCTCGAAGGAGAGTTTCGACCTTCGCCGCGTCGATAAACCGTGCTTTCAACATAATTACACGGTTGCGGTTCAGTCCCGGGCGACTATTTCCGATATGTTTTTCGCAGCACGCCCGTAAAACGGCCGACGCTGCTGATACACGCTTAGAAGAAGAACGGCGCAACGACGGGACCATCGACGTCGCGACGTCACGATTGATGGGTTAAAAACGATCGGAGAGAACTCGAACGGGGGCTTCGGTGATATTTAAAGAAACGTCTCCGTGCGCGGCGCAATGGACGGTGCGCGAGCACGGCCGTTCAACCGGAAAATTATTATCATAATGACCGACGGATGCATTCGTCGATCGAACAGCAATAAGGAAATGCGGATCGGAATGTCTCGATCGAGGCTCTGCTTCTCCTTGTGTCTTGGCCGGCCCGTTCTTCCATTACTCCGCGCAAATAGAAGACTACGTCCGCCTAGCGCATACCTATTTGTCCATGGTCTTGGACGGTATCGATATCCGCGTAGCGCGGCGCGGCCGATCGAGAGGATCACGCGAACGATTTCGTCTCGCTGTTCGCAACGGTAGGGGGAAAATCAATTAAACGCGAGAGAGATCTCTCGGCTGCCTTGGGCGACAAGATCCACACCTTTCTCGCTCTGGTTGGCCGCGTAAAATCCTCTGCAGAAGAGTCTCTTCTCGAACACACACCGCACCGGATCGCCGGCTTTTATGGTGGGACACCGTTTAGAGTATCGCTGTTATTACCCGGCGATAGGCGGCTAAAGAATCCATCGAGAAGGCGAACGACGACGAGGACGACGACGAGGACGCGTTTCTCTCGTTCTTCCACGGGCGATCTCGGCCTTTTCTGCAGGGCAATTTGCCTGTTCAGGAGTGAAATTGCCCTGGCAGAGCGACTCTCTCGGCGGGGACCCGATCGAACAAAGTCTAGCAGCTTTGTGTCGAACGCGTGACGACCGGGGCCCCGTCTTATAAGCGGACGCGGGGCCGCGGGACTTTGAAAAGGGGCCCCCAATTATCCTGCACGCGTTGCGTGCAAACGCGTGTGCAGTCCGAGGGAACAATTTTCCAGCGGCAACCAGAGACGAAAACGAGCAGAACGAGCGTCGAGAACGAAAGAGGAGGCGATGCGTCGGCAGTGCAGTGGAGTGCAGTGCAGAAACAAGTAGGTGGGCGAAACAGTCCCGCAACCGGCATACGAATCGAAATTCACCGAGGATAGCGGTTGTCGTAACCGACTCGCGAGGCGGCCAAGTCGATTACAGGATAATTGGACGAGCGTTTGACCCTTGACTTCTCTAATATCATTTCGGAAACCAATACTAGCCGCTCGCGAATCGAACGTTCCGCTCGCTGCCCCTCAATTAACTCCGAAGATTACGCGTTCCCCTCCGGAACGATTCATCTTGCTCTCGACAACCGAACAATTTCACTTATCGTTACCCGGCCACGGTGAGAGCCCTGGTGATGCGGTGTGTGCCCCTTTCTTTCTCTAGTCGACGAACCACCATTCGCCCCACGGACTAACAAGAACACAATCAACCGTGGACTCTCTCACCGCTGATGTCCGAAGAGTACACCCACTTAGACAGACTGTAATATTTTTCGAGCTCTTGTACCCGCGGAATTTAACACTCTATCCGACCGCGATCACCATTCACACGTTTACTGCTGCGCGCTCGCCGTATATGGAGCCCGAGCTGCTGGCGGGATTTAAAAACAAAATGGTAACGAGGTCTAGATTTAATGATTTTCTTACAAGAGTTTCTTAACACGTTAAGCGCCACGTTGGTCCCTAGGGACCGACGCTAGACTTTCCGTTCAGGCCACGTCGGTCCCTACGGACCGGCAGGGCCCGCCTGACGGCTAACTGTGGCCTGAACGGAAAGGCACGCAAATTCGGCGTGGCGCTTAACGTGTTAAGTATTACTATTAGGACTTCTAAGTATTTCCTGATTAGGAAAAGACATTTACTAACCATAAACTGTGAAACACTTTCATGCAAAGAATGTGTAACTGTGAAACAGACGGACTATGAAGCCTCTTATAATAAGAAAACGAAAGGAAACGCAAACACCACTGAAGGAAGTATTAAAACGAGCGGAGATAAACAAAGCGTTAAGTGCGTACCGGAAGAGTCGAACGCTTGTTGAACGGTTGAATAGTAGGCAAAGCTGGCGGTTATCCAGTTCGACTTGGACCAATTTCGAATTATAGATTCTACGGCCACGAGGAAACGAGCAATCAGAATCGTTGATGGATAGTAAAGTCCACTCGTCCACGCATCCGAGGAACAAGGTGTTCTTCGAGGCAGAGCTCGTCGAAGCGTATAATTTGACCTATTCCTCGGCCGGTGGAAAAGAACTCGTTTCCGGTTGCATCTCCGTGAGTCGTCTTCGAAGCGACACGCTCGAAGAGGATCGCAGAGAGAAAGAGAGAGATTGGTTTTCGAGACGGACACCGTTTAAAGTAGGCGATCCGAGTGGCACGCAATGACGTTACCGGGACCCGCGGGGAAAAAATGCCCACGGGAAACCGAGTGCTCGGGTACGCGTACCCACACACGATCGGCCGAGGCCCGTCGAAGCCTTCAATTATCGTAGAGTTCGCGAATGCCGCTATTTTTCTCGCAGTACGCGCGTCTCGCTCTTCGCGTGTGCACACTGCACACGCAGCACTCGCGACCAGACATGAAACGGCTGAAAACCACTCGCGGTATCGGTGCACGGCCAAAGGAAACCATTTTGCATATCTTCGCGGACCAAACTTTCGACCTACAACGCCGTTGCTAGAATCCACGTTACGCGCTCGACCGTCTGCTCTAATAACTAGACTGCGGATCTTTAGGCACGATAAAAATTTTCTGCATCAGTTGCAAGAGTCACGAGTCAGATATATTAAACTAGAAAGACAAAATTGATCATACCAGTTACTCTTTAACTCTTCTACATCCTTCATATCCTAAGACAATTTAATTTACTCAAGCATAGCATAATAAAAATTGATTTATAACACTTGGTCAATAGTATCACTCAATCAAAAAACACTGTAAGATAAAGAATTAAATGACAGCTCAGTTGGCGGAGTAATAGTAGGCGGAGCTACTGGAGGCGGAGCCAGTGGATCCCAACCTGCGACAGGATAAACGCCAAAGAATCTCTATCCTCCGCCTCACCAACTCGTCATGGTTGTACAGTACATTTCCCCCCGAAATCCCGCACATACTTTCCCCTAATCGCATCTAATCGTGACTATTGTAGCTGAAACCATCCAAGACCACACGCAAAGTCCTCCCAGGAGGTCCACAGCGCATCGCGAAGCTATGCCATCGCAATCACAACATTGTATAGTCAAGAACGTTCCACGCCCAGGGCTGGATCGTGAAAATCACAGGTCACACGAGTCGGGCCACGCTCGTTCACGCACCATGAATTTTTTCCATGCCTGTAATGGGGACGGTATTGTCGGTTTACAGCGCAATTCCCACGTGGGCGTGGCGGAACGCGGGCTATTTGGTTTTCGATGATACTTGAATCTGGAGCCGAAGGTGGATCGTCGAGGGAAGACAATGGGGACGTGATCGGAAGATCGCGATACGACGATCGGGGATTTTTTTCGAAGCTCCGTTGCTATTATCTTTGGGGATCCTGTTGGCGCGGGTCTCTGATTGCTAGTTTCAATATAGCGGGCTATTATGATTCATTAGATCCCCGGGTCCTGGCCTTGTTAAAGATAACCGGTGGACTGGAGATACGTGGTCTCGCGTGCATTTGCTAATTTTTTTCAAGGATTCTAATAGCGCCTCGAAGATTCTGGTTAAAGCTAGATTATAGACAAATGTCAAGGATTTTAATGTTCTGATAAAATCTTGTAAAATAAAAGAAAACATGTTGTCACGACAAGTAACGACAAGCACAAATTGATTTAATTTTCGTCGTGTGATAAACGAAATCGTGGTCGTCAAACGAGTGTGACGCTGATGCGAACGTGTTAATCGGTTTTGTCCTCACGCGCTCGTGGCACGCAACAACGAAAGATATCGACAGAATATTTAAATGAGTCCGATGTCATTTCGAAAGTCTCTGAATGGAAGAGCAAATTCTTAAGGACTAATTTTCGTGATTGCTGCGGAAGAAGACGCAAACAGAAGAAAAGGATGGCACTTAAATTTCGTATTTGAGGTTCGGCGAGGTTCCAAGAAGTTACAGGGGAAGAGCGAAATACCACGGCGCCACGGCGGAGCAATCCACAGTCACAAAATTGTAGTCACGAGCACCGTGGCAAAGGGTAGGTTACGAAAATGACCGGTCTTGCGTCAATCCCCTCGTTTACACGCCGCAAGTTATACGTGTTAAACCGTGAGCTGAGCGCGGTGAACGCGGAGGCCTGCTACGATTCCTTGTTCCCGTAATAAATCAATTCCACGACTACGGAACGCATTTAGCTCCTTAATTCAATTACGAGATACTTATCCCTCGATTCACGCTGGTTATCTGTTGATTTATAACTCGTTACACGGTATTACCGTGTCAATATCGCTATAAAGTATATCAGGCCGGGCCGATTAAGTGCTCTCTCCGAGGGACATCGAAAACCCTTTGCCTTGGGATCTAGGGACCGGTCGAAACTCTTCGAGGACCGCAGGAACCCTTCGTGGTCCATCAACGATCCCACAAGGACTTCGAGGAGCCTTCTAAACACCTAGACCCTTGACAGGCCTGTGAACGATATCTAAGCCACCTGTAATAGCTTCCCAAGACCTATCGGGCTTCCTTCAAACAAAGAAATCTCGGGGAAGATGCTCCGGGGTGCCCAAAGGACCAACCAGCTTTCGTGACCTCAAAGGAGGTCCTTTGGACAACTTTGAATCCCGCAGGAAACAAATTTCACTATGGTTGCAGTTTCTAAGTGAACCATTCACCCTTTCGTTCTAAAGTCGCGTTTGCAGCTTCGATTTATAATGACAGTCGATTGTAATCGTATTAAATGAAGGGTTTAACGCCAGGATTCGCTTATGAATGACATAAACTGTATCTATAATTTATTGTAATCGGTTGGCAGGATAATGATGCCAGTTTTTACGTAACGTTACAGCTTCATTTAAGATATGTGTTCGATCGAACTCGCTCGTGTCGTATATCACTTCAAACGGCAAGCATTACTTTAAATCTTCGATTTAAATTTACGCCATCGATGCGCGTCCAATTAAAGCCGGTGAATTAACGACCTAGGACATGCACGGTCGAAGATGAATGTCAAAAACCGACATTATGTTCGCAGCAACTAACAATTTCATTTTTCAACGCGATTTACATAATCAAATAAAATCCGACCGCTCGCTGCGTCAAACGTTAAACCCGTTTTGACCCGGCTCTATGAAGTCTCCATCAAACTACTCAGCTGTTGGCGATTAATGTAAACTGTTGCTTATTTCAATTAGGCCGGGCAAAAAGAAGTGAGCGTGTGTCTCTCTCTTTCTTTCTCTCTCTCTCTCTCTCTCGCAGAGAAACACGATCGCAAATAAACCCAGAAAAGCTGATAATTAAAGAGCAGCAGACGTTGCGGCGGACGTTACCGCTCGCGAGAAGAGGTCTCCAGAAAAGAGTTTCTAGCTGATGTGGGTTCGTGGATGCAGGTACGCTCAGCAGGTAAATTCCCGACTGCACACGTAGCCGGGGCTCGGGAACGGTTTCACAAGGGCCGGCACCGCGAAAGCGATCGCGGCACGGCCGGCTGTCAGTCAAAAGCTTGTTACGGGAGCCAGCGCCGTGGGCTAGATTACGAAAATCCTCGCGTGCTCGCGTTCATGGTCCCGCGAGTATGCGAGCGACCCGCGGCGGCGGGTACCGACTCGGCGGACCCGGTGTGCCGGGGTGTGCGAGCCCGGTGCAATTTGTTGTCGCCGCGATAAATCAACGCCGGCGAGCGAATAAATATTTGCGCTTCGACGGTTATAGTTGTTGGCCGCGCGCGATTCGAAGATCCTTATCTCCGCGGCCGGGTAGGTGGCTTGTTTTCGCGGCACGCGGGCTATTCTCGATCGGGCCTAATCGATCGTAACCGGCGCTCTTAATAACCGGGCGTCCGGTCGAAACGATCCGGAACGGCCGGCCACCGTGATAAATAAACTCGAACCCGCCATTAAACATCGCAACCTTCTGTCACCTACGAATACGACGCGCTGTACGCACGGTGGTGGTCGGCCACCATAAACGGGGCGTGTCCACTGTGTCTTGTTTCGCGGTCCCTGAGTAATTAAATCAAAAGTCATGCGAAACCGGCGCACAGCTTGTGACCGACCCGACGCCGCGCTGCGGAAACGCCGGTCACGTGGGAGGACGAAATATCTCATTGTCCAACCAGCCGATCAATCATCGCCGCCGCCGGACCGGCCGCGGCCGCGAATTCGAATGCAATTCCTTCGCGATGCGAATAAATAACGGTGACATTATCCTCGAGAGAGTGAGACACTCCCACGATCCCGCGAGCCTCTTTCGAACATCGTCTCAATTACTCCGGCAACAGTGTCCAGGGTATTCGGTTGTGTCACCGCCAAACCTGCACGACGATGTTTCGTCGAAATGTCAGGACGGATGACACACTGCTGGCCGATCGGTCCGATCTCCGGCTTCGGAATATGTCCATTTAGATTGGCTGAACAGCTCCTTCGCCGTGGATGTATGGATTTGGGTGTGCTTCGAATATTTATGGTAACGAGACGCGGTCTGATGTGGAGGACGATCTTTGCAGTTGTGTGGAAAGAGCGAGGTTTCTCAATGTTTTATTGGCATTGCAAATCGCTTTGTTCGGGTCCCAAGATGTTGATACCGACGTTGCACGGTCTTCAGGTTTTCGAGGAAGCAAGACATTACTTTTGTACGTGGAAGATTTGATCAATGATACTGGGGTCTTCCGGCGGCTCTGACCTGAATATGTTCAAAAATACTATAAGACACAGTACTGTTAAAAAGCAGAAACTGGTTTGATTTCTGCCCGATCGTGTCGCAATGTGATGCGTTGCTACCAAGAATGCACAATCGTTGAATTAGAGTATAGGCGACAAGTGTCAAAGAAATGAAGATCTGAATGGGTAACAAGATACTCTAAGACAGAGTACCGTTAAAAAGCAGAAACTGGTTTGATTTCTGCCCGATCGTGTCGCAACGGGATGCCTTTATTTAATGTACAATACCACGAGGGGTACACAATTGTTCAATGGAACTGTGAACGAAAGGTGGGAGGACCTACTGCGCAACCATTTTTGAGGATGTCCCGAGAATTAAAGAAAGGAGTTCGCACAAAGTGAAACTTTAATGTCGAGTCTGTGGCAGACACCGTCAGCGATGTGTTAAGAAGAGTCGTCCGCTCGTCCCGTTCGCGCACGATATTTCCCCCGCCGCCCGTGCAGGTTATAAACAAAGTTAACTCCGCGCCGGTTGTCTACAAAAGACAATCCCCGCGACCTAAGTCTCGTTCTAATGCCCGGAGCTATGTCTCGAGACTCACTCGGAGGCCTCTGAATACATTAACCGAGACGTACTCGAACTTACCGGGTCGCGGCGAGGGCGGGAGGAGGGAAAACGAGAAGGTAGATAGGAAAAGGTAGAGGAGACATACAGATAGCTAGCTAGCTCGACAAAGCTAGCGAGAGAGCAGCCACATGTGGAGACCTGGATGGAGGGGGTCTCTGTCTCTTTCTCAGGTCTGTTTCTCAGCCTGTTTCTCTCGCAGCAGAAGCCGGGGTCTCTAGCAACGGCATAGTGTACGCTCGATTCCTTTGCCCGGTAATCTGCGAGGGAACTGGAAATTATATGGTAATGAAGTGCTTCTGAGAGAGCATCGTAACGGCGGCGGGTCGACTGGAAAGACAATACGATTTTACTCGGCAGAGAATTTAATAGACCGGTGCAGGCGACGAGGCTGAGAGGCAGAGAGTTGCACCGCGTGCGCGCCATAGCTGTTGCACTGTCGCACCGCATCGCGCGATGCAACGACTGCAACGACTGCACCGACGACGACGACGACGCGACGGGCCGCTCTCGGCGGCTGGCTGAGTGCAGTTCGTGGTATTTGATATCGACATAATCGGCGAGCCGCGGGCTCTCTCGCTCGGTAAATCCGGCTATCTCGCTCCCTCGGCTTTTCCTTTCACGAGAGAAAGAGATTCCGCGTGGCCGGGCGCACGGAATGGAGCGCGAAACCACGCGCACCACCAACCTGAATATCGTTCCGTGTTTCTGCCGGTCGCATCCCGATGCACCGAGAGAGCCGCCTCGATCTCTTTCGAACCTCTCTTCCCTCCTCTTACCCTCCTATCCCTCTAACGGTGCCCTTCCTTCTGCTTCCATTCTGTACCCGGCTTGTCGAGTCCCGACGGTACAGGCCACGGTGTTTCTCCCCGTGTTTCTCGATTCCGCGTTCGCCTCGCCTCGTCTTACACGCGCCATCCATTTCGATGCGAGGCCGAGCCGAGGCGAGCCGTCGTCAAGATTTTTCGACCGGACGAGAACGTATTGCGACCGAGGGACGGCAGATTTGTACGCGGATCCACCGTGTCGTCGTAAATTCTACCAGCTCGATGGAAATTCGTAGCGCGAGCCCGGCCTATTGAGCGATTAGACCGAGCCTTCACGGACGAGCATCCAGACCCTCGCTGTAAACACGATTTGTCTTCTGCTCGCACGGAATTACAATCGTTCCACCGGCTGGACTTCTGTCTTTTCCTTTACAGACGCTAGCTCGTGCCGAGAGACACTGTGAAATTCAAGAACTGGCGAAAATCCGAAACAAATGCTGATATTGTGAGGAAACTTCGAATGCGGTTCCAAGAAAAGCCATATTAGCTTTTGCTGACTGTTCGCAGTATTGCTGTGTTCGAAGTTTTCTCGGAATGAAAGTACAGTAGGTTACCTATTGTATTGGTCTCGAATTTTTTATTGTTTCAATCACAGGCAACCAACGAACAACAGAATTGCTTCTGTATTATTCAAAAATGGAAACAACTTCATCTACAACGCTCGAAAATGTACAATGTTGAAGCCACTTGGAAATGAAACTAAAAGGCATTTGCTGTTTAACAACATCGATTTCCGGCGCGTTTGTCGCGGAGCGGAAAGGGAGCGATTAACGCGACACGGGTAATCGATGTCCCCGGGGAAACTATAGCATATTTTATACCATAGTTACGGTCACCATATTTTACAGGAAAGAACAAAGTACTTACTAATCCAAAATTGTTTCGTGTCTAAAAAGAAATTAATTTTGATACTGTTGTAAGAATGAACTTTGAAATGAATGAAAGGACTATTCTCTTAAATAAACGACGCATGGTCCCCGTAACCATCGTTTCCCAATGTATATGCTGAGAATATCTAGAAGCAGCAATGTTGAAGCCAAATGAAACCAAAAGGAATTGACTGTTTAACAATGTCGATTTCCGGCGGGTTTCTCGGAGTCGCGAAACGGAAAGGGATCGATTAACGCGACACGGGGAATCGATGTCCCCGGGGTGGAGGAGAGTCGGAGGGCTCCGGGACCCCAGTGCCGTATAAATAACCGGAGAGGCGTGAAAAATCGCCGGTAATCTCGTACGGCGCGCGTTTTATTTGGTGGCATTAGCGTCTAGGTAATTTTCAGTATGCGCCGCTGATAAATGCCACGAAGACGGTTGGGCATAAATCTCGCGGGCGTCCGCCGGTAGAGATAGGCGAGAAGGCTAAAAATACCGTCAGGCGCGCGAGTTGACGGGCCCCCTTCGATTGGTTAGAGACTCCCTCCTGTCGTGTTTCACCCGAAAACTGGCCCTCGCGCGCAGGTAGGCACCGAATATATACGCGGGCCGCACGAATTTATAGTGCGCCGGTTAATATGCGTGGTCCCCTTGACCCGCATGTTCTTCTTACCCCATAAATCGTCGCGCGGGAAACGACGCACGGAATACTAAAACACTTCGATATATCCTTCAGCCCCGCAGCTCCCCCATCGTGCTCGTCTCAAAACGAAACGGATCCCACTCCCCGGAAGAGCATAACCGTTCCGCGCGAAGCTCTCTTCTACAACATCAACCGGTGTGCGAAAGATATCCGCGCGCACACCTACACTCCTCGTTCTCCGCTCAGCTCTGCTCCGCTTCGCTCCGCTTCCCTCTTCTGCCAACAATGGCCGGCTTCGAGGAACGAGGATCAATGCGAGTGGATATCGCTGTAAGCTCCGCCGTTCTATTCTAACCACCCCCGCGCCTCCCTCTTTCTCGCTCTCAACCCTTCTTCGCTCTAAATCGGAACGGCCCGGAACCCGGCCCGTCCGCCACCGCCGCCTCTGTCCCGGCGCATTCGGTTTGACTGCTAAAAGGGTTGACTGTTAAAGCGAAAACGACCGATGCAACCGACGCGTAATCTTCTTAACCTTCTCCGCCGAGACCCCTTTTGACCCCTTTCCAATGCGCATCGGTTTCCGGAATTTTTCTTTCCGCCGCGAGACCCCCGATTCCTCGACATGCCCTGCTGTGTCGTTGCGAAATTCCACTTTGCCCGCTGGCCCGCGAGAAGCGGATTCGAGGCACGTGCTACTTTGCGCCCCATTCAAGCGGTTTTTGATGCCGCCACTCAGCCTGGAAATTAGCGGAGGGTTCTGCTCACCCTTGCCACCGAGACTTGTTGAGAAAGTCATCCGGTTCGACGGTAAAAACACAGAGTATGTTTACTGAATAAATTCCTGCGTCCTCAATAATTGTAAGCTTGACAGAAATTAGGAAATGAGATTCTAGTAAAATAAAATGCAATCTAGCAAGCAATCATGTGCTCACCTACCATTACATTGGTCAATTTGACACCCGAGACACAAATTGAGATAGGAAAACGTGTAGAATGAGGGTTAACGAGGATTGGTTAACGCTAATGTCTTTGCCGTCCGTCTTTGATCGTGATTCATGGGTGTTGTAATCCGTTAACAGTATTATTGTTGAGCGGGTATTTATATGGGTGGTAACAATCAATGCCTAGTGCGCGGCACGCAACTGTGCGTTACCTCGAGCACATCCTCTGACGCGACGCACACGAGCGAACTTATCGTTGCTCGTGCGTTTAAGAATCATAGAAATAATTAAGCGAAAAGGATTTATCGCGCATTAAACTCGGATTTTAATTAAGCCTTCGGAACGGTTCCATAAATTTTGCGGGTTTACGGCCGATACGAAGCATTAAAGCACTTTCTTCGTGCGTAAATCAACATTCGTACTTTACGTCGAATAATCTCATTTTCGCGTCGTTAAAGTACCACGATGATTCATTGTCTGGCTAAACGGTAAACTGTCTTGGATCTCGCGAGCTAGAATATGCAGAATACCTTCGAGACAGTGCACTGGGAACGGTGTCACCTGGATCACTTCTAACCTGCACTGGAATTTTTATCGTACGCGCTGTACAAGCAGCTTTTCAATAGGAAATATTTACAACCTTTTAATGGTGCAGAAATGGTTCCGAAAAATTTTAAGGCACTCTGTGTGAAGAAGGGTGTAACAGGTTGTCTGCCATTTGAGACACTATAGTCCGTTCAACGAGACGAGTCAGGGTAGCAGCAGCGTGTGTCCTTTGCTAACTTCAACTCTGTCGCACTCAAGTGGCTACTACCGCGCATTTGTTTATCTTTACTGACTCAACTCGTTGGACGAGTATAGTGCTTAAGATTATATACTAATTTACATAAGAAAAATTGCACTAATAAATTGTTATACATATATTGTAACGAAGGTTGCACGACTGAACTACAAATTAAGTATGATCTAACTGTTCGAAGGTAGGCTATTTTCGCCTGTAATTTAGGAAGATTGCTCGGTCCCTCTTCTTCAAGATTGTACACGCATATGCGAACATAAAATAACATTTTGAGGATGAAACACGGTGAAGATAAGAAATTTAAACGGTCCACTGTAATTACCCTCAAGGTGCAAGAAACGTTCAGGACGGAGATTATAATCGTCTGCGCTAATAAAAGGGTCAGAAGGAAGTCTTTGATGTCTCCTCTTTTCAACAGGAAGATTCAAATTTTTTGAGGATGAGAAGGTGTGGCATCTGCGAGGTATTGTTCGCCATCCCTTAGCCGGACAGCGGTTCGTCTTCCGGCGTTGGTCGCGGGTTATAACGGTCCGCTGGCCGAGAGCGCAATATGAGGGAGTAATATATTCGCGGGAAAAATGCATGCATGTATAACAATTACGTTAGAGCCCGGGCTGGCAGCGGGACAGGTACGAACGGACGTCGAGTGGCGAAGGTAAGCAAAATTTATTACAAGACGCGTCGCAATAAATTTCACCTATCTCGCGGGTCTCCGCGCGAACACTTCTTTAATTAAAAGCAGGAAGCTGTACTATAACCGAGTGCTAATTAATCGAAAGATTGTTTTATCTTATCGGGGCCTGGGCATAGGAATGAGAGAGAGGAAGAGACAGAAAGAAAGAGAGCCGGCCGAACGGTTTCCACGGGACAACCGCCGCCGAATTCTAATAAAACCAAGAGGGGGGCTGCGGCCGGGGCACCGCGGCGCGTGCAAACGAACAAACGACGAAAGCGAGGACGAGAAAAAGACGAGGAAGCGAGGAGGCGAAAGTAACGTGGAAGAAGGAAAGTTGGGCAATCCATTACCCTGGGACCGGTCGACGATGCCGACGCGGACGCACCGACGGCGTTCGAATCTCCCGAAATCCACTCCCGGCTACCCGCGATGCGAATAAATTCGCGGACCGGCCGGCCCGCGCGACAAATTCGTCCCTGCGTGCACCCCTGGCCCCCTGTGTCCCCTCTGCACGCGCGAAGTTTCTGACAAGCCCCCATTAATCGACTTTCGAAGTCATCTTTGGCCTCCGAAGTATCCGCTTCCTAAACGGTACATTCGAATTCTGGAGCAATTTATTTCGGCGGGACTTAAAAAGCAATACAATGACGCCATTTGGCACTTTGCAAGTGGTTAGAGAACTTCAACTCTGTCAACATTTGTTCACCTTTATTGCCTCGTCTCGTTGAACAGACTATAGTAAGCAGATACCGCTTGCCTGGTGGTCTCGTCTAAAAAATTGTTCAGATTTGTTTATCGTTATCGGGAAGAAAGCTGTTGGTAGAAACAATCTTCGCCGTCTCCTAAAATTTCCGGTGATCGTCCGCTACCCAATAAAAAATGGAGTCCGCGCGACAGATTTGTCCCTCTCGACCGGGACAAGTTGGGTCGATCGCTTATCCGGTGGCCGGTGTATAAAACCATATCGTCTCCCATCCGCTCGCTCAGCTTTCCTTATCGTTGTATCATCGATTACCCTTTGATACCGGTCATATTTCCTGTTGGTATTCGAACGGGAACAAAGGCCGCGATGGGGGCCGCGGCGAAAAGCCCGCGCTGGGCCCGCGGGACCCGCGATGAATGAGGAGACGGCTGAATAAGAGGACAGAGAAAAAGTTGGGCAATCCATTAGCCGGGCTTACCAACTCGCTAGACGTCGGCCGGCTGAAAACCACGGCCGCGTTCGCCAAACTTCCGTCAAAGCTCGACTCTCGCCATGACTAAAGATGCGCGGCGCGGTGCGGCTTCTCCTCCGCTCCTTTCTCGTTTTCTTTTTCTTTCTTTCTCGTTCTTCCTTCCTTGTACTTTCTCCCCGTTCCCTCGATCGACGGTGGGTATACCACCATCGTCGCGGTGGAAACTGCACGCGGCGTGGCCCGGCGAAACTTTGGCAATCCATTAAACGAGTAGGCCGTCCCGACGCGGCATATGAAATGATTTCGCAAATCCTGTCCCGAAGTCGAATCGTGGTTTACGACGCGTGATACAACTTTTTCCGCGGGCACGACCTTCTCGGATAGGTATGCTCGAATATCATTTACGAGTCGGTTACGGGAACCTTGCTTCGCGAAAGTCGCCGAGGATTTGTGAGTGAGTATGATACCTAAGCTGGGGTCTGTTTGTAAATTTATGAATTTAATAATCCATTGAACATATTAAGAAAGAAATTCATTTTTCACCCCATTTTGCATAAATATCCGTAGCGTAATTAGAAAAATCATTTTCAGAGAAAATCAGCTGCTTTCAAAAGTAGTAGAATCGGAACAAGATAGTCCTCCCAACGTAAATGAAACGCGAACACACAAGTATAACGAATTATTTTCCACAAAATAAAGAATAAGGATGAACCAAAGCAATCTCGAGATGTGCTTGTTCACGCTATGGTCTCGGAAAGATTACTTGAGAATTTCCAGCGGAGTTCATTGCTAAAACAAGATCCATGAACGTTCCGTTCGGGCTCGGCAGCGTTTTCCCATGCGAGGAACGGCGCCGCGTCGACGAAAGTGTCGTTTCGCTTTCTCGGATAAGGCTCGCGCGTAAATAGTAGGCCGAATCGCTAAAAACACGATCCATAAAGATAGCTCATCGTCTGGTCGAGAGGCGCGGCAGGCCGAGAGGTCTCTATCTGGCCGGTCTGCTTTACGGCCGCGATATTTCAGAAATGTAAATGAATGCGTAAATTTCGCCCGCATCAGCGTAATTGATTGGATCGGTAAAAAGCGTCGGCCTAATAAGGCGGCCCGATAATCGTCGGCCACGCGGGGCTTTTATTCGTTACTCGACAGGTTTCACGAACGTTAACTCGGACCGAACCGTTTCGAAGTGGGAAGATCGATCGATGGCGAGTGAAGTACGGAAAAAAACGGGGGTGATAATTAAGAATGAACGGCGAGGACTTTGTCTCATCGGACGTTTTACGAGGTCGATTCGTCGCCTGTCCCGCTATAACCGTATAAATCTGGAAGCGTTGAAGCCGGGCCGGGCGTGAAAATAATAGATCGAATCGCGAGGAAGCCCGGGTCCATAAACGAACCTCATAATCGGCGTATATCGCCGAGGCGAACGGCCACTCGGCTCCTCGAGCTGACCGCTTTATCGTCCGGGATTCTACGGGAAGCGTGACGACCGGGTCCGTACCAGTTCTCGTATCTCCGACGGACACCGAGGAATACCCGCATGTACCAGCCGCGCAACCCGCTCGCGCACAAAGAATCGACGAGCGAGCGAGAAGAACGCACGGCAATGACGCGACGGATCTTCTGGGGAACCAGAGAGAGATTCGAGTCGAGCCGCGGCTCTGCTCGGCTCGGCTCGACTCGGCGCGGCGGTCTGATGAAGTGGTTCAATAAAACATATCAATAAAAACGATTCATAGTCGTGGACGGAGGGCACGCACGCGAGTACGACGCGAGCGGGTCGGGCGCGGGAGGGGTCCCGACCGAAGAAACGTAACCCGTAAGAAGAGGAAAGTTGGGCAATCCATTACCCCGGCCCGAGAGTGCCGAGAGGAGAGCCACCAGGAGAGAGAAAGAGGAAAAGAGAGAAGAAGAGAGAGAGAGCAGAGAGAGAGAGTCCCGGAGAGCTCGGCCAGCCTCGAATCCGTGAGTCCACTCTGGAAGTTGCGTCAAGGCTAAATCCGCAGGGGCGGCCCCTTTGTGCCGATGTCCGCGCTTCTGCATACATTCTCGCCCGATAAATATACCCTTTGGCAGTATAATCCAGCTCCGCGCGGATTCCTCCAGCACCGGTAGCTTCTGAGAACCTGCCCGGAGAGCTTTGAGCCAGAACGCCAGACAGAGACTACTCCACGGCCGTCCGCAGCACACGCTCCTTTTCTCCACGCTGAGATACACAACGAGCTAGGGAGGACGGGGTTCCTCCCTCGACGTTTTACCCTTCCTCCAACCTTTCCCCATATACGTCGCTCTCTCACTCTCTCTCTCTCTCTCTCTCTCTCTCTCTCTCTCTCTCTGTCTGTCTCTCTCTCTCTCTCTTTCTCTCTTTCGCTTCCCACCACCCATTCTTGTCTATCTCCCTTCTTTTCCGCTTGTTTCTCCCTTTCGGAGAGGACCGTGTTACGCGAGCCGCGTTCCGGACCACGCACACCGACAACACGCGAGCCAGGAAATTGTTTCTATTCACTGCCCCGCACCCTTCAAACCCTTCTCTCTCTCTCTCTCCCCCTCTCCCTCTCGTTTCAGACGTACTCCACGGACCGACTTACAGATTGCATACAAATAATCCACCGAATGGCTGCTTTACCTGTCTGATACCAACCCTGCTAACTACTCCCCCCAAGGAAACTGATTTTAGAGGGGTTTTCTAGGGTAATGGGAGTCTTAGCTATGGGATGCTCGCGAGTTTTTAACCCTTGCAAAGTGCAGTCTGCGGTGTTTTCAACACGGTTTTGACCCAGACACAGAAAGCGACGCTCTCAAGAGAAATGATTCCCCCTGCACGGTTTACGATATACAGGGAACGTTGATGAAACTGTCTGACCCAGAATCAGCGCCGACACGATCTTTCGTGTCTCGTGGAAAAGTTTCTCAAGAGCAGGAGAGACTGCGAGTCAGCGAGCACTCTGGGAACACGGTCGAGTAATTCGTTCAGCCACGTAACAACGCGGTATTCGACGAATCTCTAGTTTTTCTGGCACATCTCGTTGCGCTGGCTGGTTGCTCCTAGCCGCGGTAAATTTTCACCGAAACACTTTCGACGTTAAATAGTTCCCTCCCTCGAAGCTTTTTGCCGTAACCATCCCCACGGCACACGAGGGTAGTATAGTAGTAGGCGGATTACTCGCGGCGAGCAACAACAACGTGTTTTTATTCCATATTCGGAGCTAATCGAATATCCATTTCCGTTATTAATGGCATTCCGGTTAACTGGTACGGCCGCTCGCGCAGAGGTCAATAAAGATATAGAATAGAGGGCCGAAACAACAATTTATAGAGCCATAAAGCTTGTCTCTACATGCGTTCGCCGGTTATACTCGGGCAACCTTTAAGGGCCCTAGCATTTGCTTTAACGGTCATTCGGCCCCGCCGACGGATATTGGAAAAAAGTTGCCAATCCCCTGCTAGAATTCCGTTGCGTTTTTGCGGGTGAACCGCGCGCGGACCGAACCGACAATATACACGCGGAGCATCTCGCAAGATTAATGGCGATGCGTCTACACTTACGAACCACGTACTTTGTGCCCATATCGGCGAAAAGAAATTCGACGCGCGAATCTGCGAACGCGACACCGTCGAACGCCCGTGAAAAATCGAAATCGAGGAATCGATGACAACGCGTCGATACTAGGACGACTTTATTGGTACACTAGTCTCCGAATACGGCTTCTTCGACACCGCTTCGTTTTTCTCTGCTTGATATAGATCTGTCAAAATTGCGAGTAGATCGACACCTCATCTTCGTACCTTTTTGGACGAACGTTTTCATATTGGCAATTTCAGACTCGTCGCTCCGAATCCTGGATTTGCAAATAAATACTTCAACTATTCAAGTTTATGAAACACGAATATTACCGATTTTCCCCGAACCCAAATCAAATGGTATTTCCCTGTTATTAATATTTAATCTCGATGGAAAGATTTCGAATCGATTTCTGTGGATGCAATGAAGAACGCCGCACGTCACATACTTTCACTTCCGAGATATTGCCATTTAAAGTTTTGGTCACTATTTCTTCACACTGAACATCGATAAAATTGCATTATTTTTTCGAGCCTTTCGAATTTGTTGTCATGGCTTTTTTTCTGATAAATACGTAAATCCTATATTCTAAAGGTCAATTTATGCATAAACTCAAATTTTTTGAAATTGTGACATGGGGCGTATTTCCTTACAACCACAGATTTAACTTCAAGAGAAAAATTTCTTTATTACGAGATCGTTTGAGCTGGGAAACGGCTGGACGGTGGGTATGCAGGCAGCTAATACACACATCGGGAGGACGCGAAGGTGGAAGGGAAAATTACGGTGTAGAAAAAGAGGTGTCAGGGCTATTGTCGGCTGCGGAGGATAAAAATGACAAACGACGAATTTCGTCGGGAGATAACGCGTCCCGTTACGCGGCTCGCACAATCTCGTTATTATCCGGACGGAGCCGGGAGAGTTGAAGAAACGAATGCGTAAATTTCAGATTTCGCTGGACAAAAAGAAGGAACGGATGAAAGGAGGAAAGAAGGGAAGAGAGAAAGAGAGAGAAAGAGGAGGAGGTGGAGGAGGAGGGAAGAAGGTACGAAGGCAGGGTCGAATGCTACGATGAGCAACGGCATGCCGCGAGGATGTAGCGAGAGGCCGCGCGCGATTCGCACACGCGGCGCGTACACGGTTCCGCGCTCGTCGGTGCGAGATCCTCCCGGCGAGTCTCGTTAAATCCAAACAGGCGAAATTCGACGTACTGCGCGCAATATAATATAGTATTGTAAAGCAATATCTCGTGAAAGGAAGCGATGGTGGTGGTGGCCCGATGGTGGTGGTGGCCTGGTGATGGTGGCCTGGTGGTGATGGTGGCGGTAGAGCAAACAGGTTTTTCGAGCGGAGCCCGAAACGACGACGACGTATGCTTTGCAGCGCGGGGTGCAATAAAAATTTTTTAATAAAAAGCCTCACCTGCACCGCGGCCGATTTGTTAGCTTCTTTGTGGGGTCCCAGCGAGTCTGAGAAAGAGAGAATCGACTGTCCGAGCCGTAGAAGAGAACGAGAATACAGAGACAGAGAGAGAGAGAGAGAGAGAGAGAGAGAGAGAGACGAACGGGCGGGAGAGAGAGCGAAATAGAAACGAAGACGAAGGGGTAGCGAGGTAGAAAAAGGAGAAAGAGAGAATGGAAGCCGAGCCGAAACGAAAGAACAGAGGTAGAGAAAGAAACCGGCGCCATTATGACGTGCGATTCGACTTTGCTGCTTGTTTGGTAGGGAACGTATCATGTGTCAATACTTTTCCCTTTCGTTCTGTATGTAAATTCGACCCCATGGGGGCGCGAGGGCAGCATCAATCAATGGCAGACGGCAGCTGATTAAAAATTGCGCAATAGCATGAATTATTAATGCGACAATAAACGTGCAAATTCCAGTACACCACACTGTGCGTACCCGGTGCGGTGCGTCCTTTCCTGTAACTCGCGATCGTTGGATACACGTGTATATACTCGTATTCTTTCCTTCGTTCAAGGACAATTTTATTCGTCGAAGGTCCGAGCCGACCGTGGTACCGATACCCAAATTGCCGAAAAAGATCCGGAACGATAACCGGCGCGGTCTATAATTTGACGATTGCTTGGCGATCGAATTAAGGCGCGACCGGGCACGATAACCGGACACCGGGAATCACGGTTCGTCACGAAGTTCCGCGTGCATTCTGATGCGAGCACGAGCATTACCGGGCCCGAGTCGAAGATAAAGACAGAGGGGCCCGGCCATAAACCTCGAAAAAACGCGGCGCGAAGAAATACGCGTTACATGCCTCGAAATCCTGATCGGCGCGCCGGCCACGAGGCGATGCTTCATATAAATCGGAAAAAGGACACCGGGGCCTGTGCGCGCGAGCGCGAGCGCTATAAGCACGCTTCCTCGGCGCTTCCTGGAGAGCCGCTCGTTGACACACGGCAAAAAAAATCCGGATATTTCGTAAAACGAAGAGCAAGTATCACCAAGCGGCCGACCGCGTCGCCGTATTTTACAGGACGGTCTGGTGCGCGGAACCTCCCACACAGGTAGTTATCTCAGTGACTTAATACCAGGTAATGTGCTCTCCAGTTACATCTCAGCCGATCTGGCTGGCTCGCCATCCCTATCTCTTTCTCCCCTTCTCCCTGTCTCTCTTCCACGGTGTCTTTACCCTTCCTCCCCTTTCCTCTCGATCCGCAAACTTCGCCTCTACAGTGTGTACCGTTTTCCATCGTTAGCAATTCGCCCCCACCACTACAAATTTTCATTCAATAGATCTTCTGTTTGTAGATATCGACTGTACCTACTACGTCACAGCGTTGCGCGCTTTCTCCCTCTTTAGTCGCGACTTTTCCTCCACCACTTCTTGGCGTACCCAATAGCCTTGCTCTATAATAGTGTCCACTACTTCATAGCGGCATGCTGTATCTTTTTAATTTTCAGTCGCACATGACAAAAACGAGTTTACAATCTAAATAATCTAGTTCCGTAAACCTAGTGTCAAAGAGCGAATTGGAAAAGTGTGGGACTATTGAAAGTGTTTCACATATTCCAAGGTTTTTACGTATTTGTTAAATCGGACACACTGTAGAGGGGCCAGACCGAGAGGAAGGTGCGAGAGCCAAGGGAACGAGAGAGAAGGAGGGTGCGAAAGCAGGGAAGGAGGGAAGAAAATTGAAGAACAAGAAGAGGAGACGGTGGGAGAGAGGTGTTGAAGTTACTCGATCCCCGTTCCCGTAAACCTACGCGACGCGACAAAGAGATCGGGGCTCCGTGGCGAGGATAGTTTATTATCGACAGGGCCGCGAGACTATTCCCTGTGTACACATTTTCATTGTGGGAACTACGGGAGGCCGGGTAATAAGAATCCGTTCGTACGAGCGAGGGGCTCGACGACGGGGCTCGTGTTTAACGGGCACGGTACGCGGAATTGTTGCTGGACCCGCGGGAACACTCGCAGATTTCTTCGAATCGGGGGTGGCCGAGCTGCGGCGTTGAAAATTCTTGGGTCGACGATAACGAACTTATCTTTATTGTTATTTATTACGAGCGACCGTAACCCCCTTTTCCTTCTGCAATCAGTTGATGCAAGCTTCAACTCTGTTTCATTGCGGAAAACTTCGAAATATTGATATATTACTTGCTGGGAGTCGATTAATGTGGATGTTTCAAAATTAGAAGATATCTGAAATCTATTCGAAACCGGGAGAGATTTTATGGAAGAAGATCAGATCAAAGATTATTCGCTCATTTCCCAAATTCATACTTGAAGAGCATTGTTCAAGGTTCAAGGTTCATCTCATTCAAACTAAGATGTTTTCCCTGATTGTTCCCTGTGTTTTCCATGAGAAAAGAAGGAAAGTAGGCGAACTCTAGGCGTCGGAAGAAATCCCAGTGATAATTTCAATCTCAGTCGTCTCCTTAAAGACTCCTCGATATTCCTGAGCATGCAGAAAGCGTTGATGGATCGAGACGAACTCTCGGAGGGCTCGCAGATCGTCGGAGCGAACGAGGAAAAGAGGACAGACACGGGACGGAAGAAAATTGAAGAAGAGTAAAAAAGGAGAGCCACGGAGAGAGAGGCGGTGATGTTACTCGATCTCCATACCCGTGAAGCTAGACGACGCGACAAAGCGATCGCGAGATTCGGTCCCCCAAGGACAGTTTATCACCGACGACCGTCTAAAACCGTTCGACGTTGGCTCTAGGCGAAGCTCGAACTTTGAAACCGTTCGAACCGGTTCCTTCGAACCGTTTGAATTTCCATGCTGTTCGAACTGCAATAGAGTTGATCGAACTGCAAGTTGTGCCAAACTGTGATTCGTAATAAGAACACTCATGACTTCATGCATTTGAGACAGGAATGAGTAGATCAAATATAGTACGTGTATACAGGGAAATACAAAATAACTTGTAGGCGCGCAGTGGCTCAAGTGGTAAGGCTCACGACTACGAACACTGTGGTCCCGGGTTCGAATCCCGCCGGCACCTCTGAAAATGCTTTTCATTAGAAAAAGGTTTTTCATGTGATATCTAAACTGTGGTGCTCCAAGGTGGTTTGGAACCCACCTTAATAATAAACTGTAGATCCCGCTGAAATTAGGCGATAGTGAGAGTGGAAAGAGGGGAGATTGGTAAATGGATTTGAAACCCCAAGGGGACCAAATATCATTACTTTACTTACAAAATAACTTGTAATACGATATAAAAATTTATATCATCATAATATCATAATCGACTGAAGACTTTCATTTCGATTTTTTTAAATCCTTTATAGCACCTCCGGAGTATATTATGCTGCTATAAACGCTTGTCAAACTAATCCTCCTTCATTACCAGCATAAAACGTCTTCGTATGGTGAAAGTACACACAAAGACTGAGATGTGAGCTACAATATTAACGAATCCTCTCGGATTCCGGTTTCCAATTATTTTTTAATGTTTATACTAGATTCTAGGCTAACGAGATTTCAGAGTCTACTAAATGTGAACGGTATGCATATTTCTTTTGAATCGAAATACTATTTTATTACTATTTTACGTATTCGAGGGTTTAAATGCCCGCTGATTCCCGGTTAGCGTCGCGCGAGGACACGTCTTCGAGATCGTAAATCGTGAAGGCGGGAAACGGGGCGCGTATCAGGAATGCCTGACCCCGATCGGCGGGCCAATTAATCCGGCAATTTTCCGCTCGTAAATCATGCAATTAGAAGAGGTCCGGAGGAAACAAAGCGTCCCGAAGCGAGTCGTAAACGCGGCGGTGAACAAGAGCCGCACGCTTTCGCAGCTGATCGCCGCGTTGCGCCGCGCCGCTCCGGTTGCCTCATCTTTTTTCGCGCGGGTGCGAGCCAGTGTTCTGCTCTCTCGTTGGAACGTGTTCGCGGTAGGAAGTTGCGAAACGTTTCGCGAGTAATGTTTCCCTTTCGAATCGTTTCCAGAGGCTCGGCTATCAGCGCGGGATGATCAGCGCGATTATTAGAAGCTCGCCTGCCGGGGGAGATCGGTGAAACGGCGGGGAGACATATTTTTCGGATGTATCTCGGGAAAAATCTAGACATGAGACCAACAACAAGAGAGAGAGAGAGAGAGAGAGAGAGAGAGAGAAAGAGAACGAATCAAGAGATCCGGCGGACTATTTACCGGCGACAGTTCGCAGTATTGTTCGCCGGCTCGCGTTCCGTGTTCGGGGGAGGATCGGAGAGAGGATCGCACCTAATAAGAATCGAACCGTACGAGCCAGGAAGCGACACGGCTGCACAGTTTAGTCGGTGCTCTCGCGGATCGCACGGCAGTTAACCTATCGACAGATAGAGTTTCACTTCTCCGGTGTAGCCGGCCGACAACGCGGCCGGTTGACATTAACCGGGGATATTTATCGTTACGCGTCGGCCGATCGACTGCACGAAAATCCGCCGGGGACGGCGAGGTGTTTCCAGGTTTCGCGAAATTGTTAAATAAAACATGAGAGAACCAGGGGATCGAATTCCGCCAAGCGTTTCGAATGTAAATAGCAACAAATAGCCCGCGGGGCGGAACGCGAAAACTGTTGCGTCGTCGGAACCATCGGAGAAAAAGGAGTCCCGTTTCGAGGCGAGAAGAGAGAAGCGGCGATGCAAAAAGGGAGGAATAAACATGCGCGCGAGAGGAGAGTGGGAGTGGAAGATTAATGAACGTTGCAATCTCTCGTAATAAATTTTCCGGCGTTCTCCTGTAAATTCATCGTTAAGAGAGTAATTCCCTGGTAAATTTGGACGCCATTAACGATATTAAGAGCACCCCGTGGCCGCCGGCTTCCGGTTTATGGGCCTTTCGAGGGCCGCGGCGCGGTCCGCCTGGGCCGCCTCGAATTCATCATCGAGATAAACATCGGTTTTTCAGCGGATAATGTTTCACGTCCACCGGGATACACGCCGGTCGATCGTTAATTATCACCGACGCGATGCCCGCGTGCCCCAACTTTTCTATCGCTCCGGCCTTTTAATGACTGTCGTTAGAACGAACGGACGGCTAAGTTTTACGAGCCGCGCCGAGAGGACAGCCTGGCAGATTGAGAACGGCTGGTCACCAGGTGCCGTTCCACTCTCCTTCGGCGAAGAACGCGACAAGCAATCCCTGCCATCTGCTAAATCGGACGCCTTCCGGCTTGCTCCGAATTTTACTCCGATTCAAGGGGGTCTCCCGGTCTAAAGCATCATTTTGCCCGCCTTGTTTGCCAATTTTTGCAAAGAAATCGGACGGCTGCTTTGTATTGAGATTTTGCACACACACTTTCCATTATGTGAATTTTTCCAAGACAAAATACTTGAAATTGTAGAAGTTACACTTCCTTGAATAGGGTCAAAAAAGTGTCTTACTGTCTAACAGGACTTCTGTCGTTCTATTGGTCAGAAACGAAAAAATGAAGTAGCGCATGCATTAGTATAAATGTATATCTCATAATTTAACAAAATGGCAGCATTTTGAATTTCGAATTTTGACGTCAGAAGATGGGACTATAACTGGACAATGACGAAGAATTATTAGAAGCATCAAGTCACTAAATGCATCTATCCAGTGCAATGTGAAAGAATGTTACTTTCGTGTGAAATGGCTACAACAAATCTGAGATGTCGGCGAGCTCCCACGTGCTTTTGATAAGAAAATCTAATTGGCTCCATTTGACAATCCCGTCTTCCCTAGACGCTTACGCCATGCGTACGTAACGTTATCACTAAACCAATTACAAACACGTACATAATAAAATACTGCATCTCATAAAGAAGCAGAGTAAACAAATTTAAAAAGTGATATTCGATACCGAATATACTAATTGATACATCAGAGACACACCTAGACGACGTGTAAGCGAGTCGCAGGATTCAAATGATCCGCATCGCGATTTTTCTGCGATGTTTGTTATCCAGAGTTAAGTGGCTCTCCTATCCGCAGGAAAACTATAATTATTGATGCAACGAGTGGAGGATGCCGGATGAAAAATGTCCCGGTAACGGAACCAGACAAGATAAACCGTGCTAAGTCTAGAACCATCGGTGGAAAGAGTGTGCGGTGAAATATACGGTTCCAGCAGAAAATATTTAACGAGATAACAGGATCCGTGAGGCGTGAGAGAGAAAGTAAAAGACAAAGAGAGAGGTGTATTCCTAAGAGGACGAGGCGATGCGATGCGAGGCAAGGCAAGGCAAGGCAAGGCGAGGCCGAGGTCGCTCGGACACGTGCGAAAACAGACATCATCATCACGGCTGTTAAGTGAAAAGATAAATACCCGCGAAAACTCTCCGAGGCCGATACTAGTTTTTACGGGTCGCAAATGCGCCGCGAAGGAGCACGCTGAAAGCCCGGGTAATCGTCGTATGGCGTGTGGCCGGACATTAACATATAATGGTCACCGTCATTCTTCTCTCCGTCACGTTGCTGGGCCCCGTTTAATCATTCCCGGTCACCCCGTCACGTAATCCCCTTTTGGAACGATTGTCGGCCGAGATTACTGGGCATTAATTTGAAAAATGTAGCGGCGTCGCCGGCGTGGCCGAGGCGTAAGCTTATTAGCCGAAAAAACACGAACTACGCCACCATCAGTCGACGATTACGCCCGGGTCCTGGTTAAGGGGAACTTTCGCGCTTCGAATTTATACGAGCCCGAGCCCGCCAGTTATACCGTACCAGAAGAAAGACAGAAAGGATGGGGGGAGGGGGAGAGAGAACCAGCTATCCAGCCGGAAACCGAGTCCGCGAACGACCTGGCGACCGGTCTCTCCTCTCTGTGTATCGCATCGTCGAACTGCCAATTCGAGTTCCCCCTTTAGACCTATTTCACCGGGCAGACTCTTCTCCTTCGACTTCCTCGGAAGGCTCGTCCCCTGACACTCGAATTATCTGGATAACTTAAGCCCACCGTTACGACCCGCCACGGACCTACCGACCAATAAGCGCAGCGGACGCTCGGGGAACCTCTAATCAAGACGCTGGAAATGAGTCTAATTAAAACCGGGTCGCCAGAGAAACGAATCGCCAATGGCTCCGTACAAACAGAACCGCGATCTTATTTCCATCGAAACTTACGAGGGCTGCCGAGGCATCGCATCGGCTCGATCTCAATGGGACGTGATAGCTGAGATCCGTATCATAGTTTTCATACCATTACCTACCCCGCCTTTTAACCCGCAAATTAGAATACTTTCGTTACTTGTATCGGAAAATTGTACGCGGGATGAGATCGGCATTGATATTATTTGCGTGAGTGGTGATGAAGAGGAGATTTTTATGATTATTTCTAGCTTCTATCTATCTAGGTGATAGTTCAGAAGCACCTACTATCACAGAGAATCGTGTGGGGGATGCAAGCATTTCTGTGCTGGACTGAAAGCTCCGAGACTATCAGCCTAGGACACTGCTGCTGCTCAGCAGGAGACACCGAGCTAGAAGTTTATTAGGCATCGAAGCTGCGGGTCCGGGCGTCTCGCGACACAATCGGCTTTCTCTTTCTCTGCGGCCGAGTGGGAGAAATATTTCAAAGTAATCACTAATCCATAGATGCCCACGCGTCCACAGTTTTCCTTGTACCGGCTGTCCTCCTAGATGAATAATCGGATAGGCGGGCGTAACGAGCTGTTTTCGTATTTCTCGTGTAGCCTCCACCCACAGTCTTCGAGGGGACATCCTCGAAAAGCTTGTCGCCAGACCACGGCCGGGACCGAGTCCGAGCGTCTACACGCGGGAATCGGGTCGCAACGATGATTGATGAACCCGGCTCGCCTAATTGAGAACGAAATTCGGTACGAATAACTCGCACCGGTGACACGCACACACGCGATATATCTGGTACATCGTGTCCGAGGGGGTGAGTTTAAGAGCGAAGAAACGGGCTAGAGGAGGATAGAGAGAGAATGAGAGAGAAAACGCTCGTGGTTGGGACACGCATAAATACACGAGAGAGCTTGCAGTGCGAGCGGGCACGACCGATGACAGATTGGCAACACGGTTCTACAAAGTACGGAGGGGAAATAATTCGTCGGCTCGACAACTTCATGACCCCTGAAGTTACTCTTTCGCTGCGACTGGCGTCAAGGAAATCGCAGCGAGCGAGTGAGCGAGCGATCCGCCTGGAAATTTAAACGTGTCATGGGGACGATCTACGCGTGTACCCTCGCATAGCTTTGTTATCGGCGCGAATGCATCCAACGGGGCCCTTGCGCATAAATAAGTCGCGGTGTGACGTCGCTCGGAAGTTGATTAACCCACGTGCCGCGCGGCACAGCGCGAAGATACTTAATCGCGCGCGAGTGACGCGTTGTCCGCTCTCAACGCGGTCTCCGCGAGAGCGGCCGCTCGGCCGATCTCGGAGAGAACCGCGCGCAGGCTTAAACGGAGCATTTTCACCGGGGCGAATAAAGTTGCCTCGATAAATAAAGCGGATTAGAGGTAATTGAGAAGGACTGAAGGGTGTACACGCCTTTCTCGTTAGCCGGCGGAACGATTCAATTACTACCGGTGCCGGGGGTTCACGATTTTCCAGGCTCCCGCGTTATTAATCAATGGCCAGAGAACCGGCAGCACACCGCTCGGTGCGCGTCGATCTTGAGAACCTCTGCTACTCTCTCTCCCTCTCTCTCTCTTTGGCCAGGCGTCTATGCTTGATTCGGGGATATCATGATCTAATGCACAGTGGACGACCTAATTACGGTCCGACCGCGAGCAGGCACATTTCATGCTGACACACGCCGTTCCTGGTTAAGCAGACTCTATCATCCGGTTTGCTGGCCGATCTCTAATTAGAGGTTAGCCTGCAACCGAATTGACCGGTCCCAAATAAGCGCGATCAAATACTCCGTATCTAAACAACGAGCTCTCCGCTGCGAGTGCTGTACAGACGAAAGACGTGGACGGATTGCCCTGTAGGGCACCGGCCTGGCGAGGTCGAAATCAAGGGCAAAATCGCCACGCCCACTTCAGACTGTCCGCGAGGAGAACGAGATTGATTGGCTACTATCGCTTTCTCCGTCGGTATTTTCACTGGAACCCTGGCGCAAAGACGGAAAGCACTTGTTGCGTTTCGGATGTGGATATTGCTCTGTGGACCATTGATCTGAAGACCCGCCCACTCGGAGCAAGAGTGACAAGAAGGAGAACAGATTAAGATAGGTAATCTTCTATCTCTTTTTTGTGTGAGAGTGAGGTATATATTTTTCTATTGCCAAAATCGTTCTTCGATTTTTGGTATTAGTTTCTCGTAGGGGACACAAGTGCTCCGAAATTTATGTGTTACAAGGATGGCTATTTTTTAGCTAACATTAACTGGCTCTTACTTTTCCTTAGCACAAAAATTACTGAACTCTAACTATTGCACCTTTAGCCAGCAACTCCCATCTTCCCTTATCACCTTGGATCATAAATTATTTAAGACAGTAGTCCTTAAGGATTCAATTAAACTTCACGAGCAGCTTCATCTAACTTCTCAACTTCTGTGAACTAACTTAAACCGTTAGCTACTTATATCTGGTGTACCAATAAAATGGAATCATACGGGGATCTACAGCGAGTGTCGAGAGCGTTTGTTGAAGTGAACAATTCGAAACTACTTTTATAAAAATCTACAATTTATATAATTTTGACTAATTCGTGACTGTCAGTCGTACTAAGAGCGTGTCGCTGGGCAGAAACCGTGGCCAAACAGGAAGATCGTGGCGCACCGTAAGAAACACCAAATTTAGGGATTCTCCGGCGCGCTGAATCGTCGCGACGCGTTGTATGGGGACAGGAAGTGTTCGCTTTGAGGCGAAGAAGAATACGAGGTCGGTAGAAAAGAACGAGAGGCTGGGAACGTTGGATGGGTATCGGTGACGCGGTCCGTCAGGAAGACTTAATCCCGGTGCGCGCGCGCGTGTCGGCGAACCATTTGTTTCGAGGGTGAGGAATGCCCGGCGCTAAGAAATCGGCCGGTCGACGCTTCACCGGCGATAGGTGACGTTAAGAAGAGAAATCACGCGCGGATCGACGACGGGCACCGAGAGGAGCCGTAGCCCCCAACCCCAGATAGACTATATCGACAAGGTACCCTACCGCGTCGCCGACACGAGGAGCACTGTAAATGGTAAAGGCACAGACATGGAGCAGCAGAGAGAACGAGAGAGAGAGAGGAAGAGAAAGAAAGAAGGTGGAAGAAGAAAGAGGGAACGAGAAAGAGAGAGAGAGGCACAAGAGGAGAAGGTGTATGGTGTGTAGCGATCGCGGTTGTGTGGTTGCCGAGCCGCGTGTGCACAGATTGGCCGAAAGTGGTCATGGGAAAGGTATCGGTGCGTTAAGGCCAAGACTGGATTCCGCGGGGCGAGGCCGGCTCGTTGGCGGGTAGGAGTGTACAAGGTCTTCGATACCTCGTAAATTACCACTCGGGCCCCCTCTCTGTCCCCCTCCCTCCCACCGTGTGCTGCCATCGAGCTCTCGGCTCAACTAATGTTAAGCTGCCTACGTTTTCGTCCTGTCGGGGAAACACTGGCCGTCCGGAGAGCATCTTTCTCCTCCTTCTCTCTCTCTCTCACTCATTCCTTCGTTGATTCCAACCCTCTACGAAAAAACACTGGCGACGCGGCACCGCGTTTCGACACATTCTATTTTACACTCTTTTTCGAGGGAGTCCTCTATCTCTCTCACACACACATACTCTCGTCCTCTCCTCGCCAAATGAGCCAATCGAGGCCCGGACGCGTCCACCGTTTATTTCCAGGCCTCCGGTGAACACCGGCCAGAATCGATCGGAGATCGAAAGCGAAAGCTCATTAAGGCGCACCCGGGTTTGTATATTCTTCCCCGAATATTCTTTGGTTCGTAAATTTTCTGACGGCCGAACATTATTGGGAAACACGAGACGCGCAGCGGACCGGCTACGAGGCGATCCTTAACAGCATCCTGATTCCTATCTCCGGCTAGGGGAATACGCCCGGGCCTAGATATTCCGGATTCCATTCTTCCCGTTATTGTCCTCCGCCACCACGGTAAACGTTAGCCCCAACGGGCTTAATACACGTTTAACGTTCGTTAATACCCTATTCGGTAAACTGAGCGCGCATTTGTTAGTGTCTTTAATCGCCGGCCATACTTTACTTTCGCTTCGACCGTGTGGCTCGTACAGACGTTCGCCGAGATGTCCGAATATTATATTTCCTTCTGCTTTTCTTTATTTATTTGTTCACCACGGCTTCGAGTTGTATATCGTTTAACTGAGTGTTCAACTTTGATCTTTGAGATGCTGTGTATCGTCTCTGAATTCCTACTCCAAAATTATTCCGCCATTTAAACCTCAATAACTATGCTATTTGTAAGTATCGTTTCTATTAAACTGATGACGACGTCCATTAAAAACATGAATATACATAATTGAATTAATTTTACGTGATTTTTTCATTTGATGCATATAAAACTGATAATACACTGTAAACAACTTTCCGCAGACAAATCAAAGACAATCGAAAGAATTGTTTGTGTTCGAGAGATAAGAAAATCCTGTCGTATTAAAAGCTCGCCGAGCCAATCAAGCTCGTCACCCATCTGTGACTCAGCTCATAGAATGCCCATTACGCGGATAGAGCATCATTGAACAATTTCAGCAACGCCAGCAACGAGTGACCGATCCATCTTCCTCGAGGCCTTTACAGCGGCCTTAAAAGTCACGCGGCAAGGACTCAATCGAACATATTCGATTAAAGCCGGCCAGAACTTACGTTTCTAAGATTATATGTTGGGGAGGTGAAGGACCGAAGAAATTTCCCGAAAAATGCGAGTGGACGAAACGCTGACGACGTTTATTCGGCCGCGAACGGGCGTAACCATGTCCCGGGCGAGTCCTCGTTCGGTTTAGAGGAGAGCCGGGACTCGCGCGAAGTCGACTTTACGACAATATAATTTTGGTAGCGACACACCGACGGCGTGGAATGCGACGATCGGAGTCAAGGAACGGTATAGAAGTCTTCGATACGTCGTAAATGGCCCATCCCGGGGGCCGTATCCCGGTTCTCCATCTCGGTTCGAGTACGCGGCCCCGGGTATACATACACGCATAACATCGTGGACCCAACCTACGTTTTCGTCCTACCAGCATATAGGAAGGCTCCTCTGGACAACGAACGACCGAAAAACACTGACGACGCGGCCGGGTCCGACGAACAAAGCTCGGTAACTCTCTAGTATACGAGCGAATCCGCCAGTCGGATGGGTAGGCCTACGACGAGGACGACGGGGACGTACATTCCACGGTTTTAGTACCGAATGTTGACCGACGTGGCCGTGTAGCGGATCCCTCGATCGAGACGAAAACAATATACACGAAATGAAATGATGGCGTTCCCGTGTCAAACACGAGCCAACGAAATGTCGAATAGGAAAGAGGCGGGGACCGTCGTCGTGTCTCGACGCGAACGGCGTAGAAATCATTCGATATCTTTCAAACCTCTCCGGAACAAGGTTCCTTCTTGGATTTGATTTTCTTAGGTTAGGCGAGCTTCGATCCATCCGGGTCATTTCATAATTTTATTGTCCAGGCTTTCGGTAGCCGTGTCCATCCGAAATTGTTTCCTGGAGCACTGTAAGAAACACTGGTACCATGCAGAGATCGTAAGTTGCCGAGCACGTACAAACTGTGCTAACCCTCGGACAGCGAACCATTCATTGCTTCATTTATCAATTTTTTAAACACATTTTTAGAGGTAGTTCTTATATACACGTTCGTCCAGTGCTATTCAGCAAGTCTCGTAGTGGGCAAGGACACACACCGATGTCCGCAGGCATAGATAAGGGCAAAGGCATTCGTCTCATGTTGTCATTCCGTTTCACATATACATAATCTCGGGAACGTATTTTCGAAATAATCGTTGCGGATCCAACTAGAGACTCGAGCCCGAGCACTCGCGGGTGCCCGCGTCTCGCTACCGCCGCCGCCGTAAAAAAAGCGACGTAAATAGTTGCGGGGCGTATCGGTCGGCGACATTCAAAGCGAAAAAGTATCTCAAAGAATATTTCAGCCTAAACGGTTTTCGGTCAGCGGCTATTAACCCTGTGCAGCGGGATTTCGTTTGAAACCGAGAAGGAACCGATGGTCCGTAAAGCGGAGCGCAGCACCGGGGAGAAGAACATTACATCGGCGGATCGGGGCCCCGACTTTCGACCGGGTATTCACGAGAGAGAGCCTATTGTTGTGCTTAATTTAGCGTTAAATTGTTTACATCTCATTAATCGCCGGGAAGAACCTTGCGGGCAGACCGTCATGATCATCGATGCACGTCAGTCATGGACCGTGGGCATCGCTTTAATTTCGAATTGACCACCATGCCCGGGGCTCTGTGTTGTACCTCCCCCCTCTTTCCCCACCTCCCACACCACCACCCCCCTCCTATCGCACAACGAACTACATCTCGCGTGTCTCTTGTTTCACGACTTGTATGCACGACGGAAAAAGAAGGGAACCGGGGGCCCCACGGGGCCCCTGGAGTGTTCCACCGTCGTCGTCGTTCCGCCGCGGTCCGCTCGACTGCGTCAGGGGCCCCGACGAACGACAGTGGAGCAATATTGGAACTCGAGCTCGACTCGACCGGTTCGTTCGTTCACTGTCAGTCGAGTGCACTTCGCGGTAGCGACACACGCAGCCACGTTATTCCGCCAGGATACGGCCGACCGATACAAAACGTCCGGTTCCGTCCACCTTGAACAGCGTCGCTCTCTCGAGTAGCCTCTCTATTAACCCCGGCGTTTACCGTTCGTTCGCAAGCCGTGCATGTCATTATAGCGACGCATTTTCGTGCTGGAACCTCGACGCAGACTTTCGGATAATCCCAGCCGAGTACGAAGTACGGAAGAACCTCGATCGTTGCTTGGAACGCGTCGCGAAACACTGCAGGAATTCGTGGACCGTGCACGGTGAAAATAGAGGAATTAACTATTTCATTATTTTTGACTTTTATTCACCTGGTTCTCAGATGGTTAGTATGATTTTTCGTACTGTTTCTTCTCCATTGATCGTTCCTAGTACCCATTGAATGAACGTAGCAGAAGAAGTTAAGGTTTATGGATATCGAGGTTCTGCTATCAGCGAGGATGGTTTGAAGGTCGCTGATGGACTAACCGCACACGCTAGTTCACCAGCCGTTCCTATCGCCGGTTTCTCGCGTAACAGTCGTCGCTAATATAGGAAACCGTCCGCGATTAGATACAGCATAGTGAATGGGCCAAAGAAACTTCGACCACTCCCAACTCGGTTATCAGGTACAATACAGCCCTAATACGAGAGCGCGGGGATTGAATAGAGTCCCGACGCCAGTACGTTTCCCAGCTACCGATGGAACTAGTCGAGATTACACCCGGAAATGGCTAACAGTTTTAACTGCCGCGCTAGTGGTTCAGGTGGTATCGGAATGCCAATTATTTCCGGGAAGCTTTAGTTTAATGTAAATACTTGAGAGAATCGAGCGATTCGGGGAACGGTTAACCCGCCGCCACCGCCGTAAACGTGTAACCGTCGCCGGTCGCCACGGCGACCCGTCGACAGTGTAAAATACGAAACCGCTTGATTATCTGCAGTCATAATTCCTCGTCTTGTTCGTTTTTGTTAGCGCATTAGTAGGCCCGAGCGCAGGCAACACGCGATGATCATAGGTATAATTTCACATAATGAGAACTCCGGTAACCGATCGGATACACCACCACGACTATCTACACGGAATCTCATGCTATCGGCTTTCAATAAGGTTGATAAAGTCAACCGCGCGAGCGCGCGCGCGCACGAGGCCGCGGAGCCTCGACGCCTGTAAAGGAGATGCAACCCGCGAATAATTCATCCGTTATCTAAACCATCTACCGGCTGGTTAAGCAATTTCTCGAGAACGTCGATATAATGCAGCGTTGCACGCGTTTACGTTGCGAGCGGAGAATATTCCGCGAACCACGCACGAAATTAGAATGTCTTCGCGTGTTTCGCCGCGGCGCAACACGCGGCGGCCCGCCGCGATCAATAATAATCGCAGGCAATTTAATCGGCCGCTCGGATCGATCCGAATCACTTTCACCGCGACGGTGGAGGCGAGCGCTAATTTAATGGACCGATCTCCAGCGGATTATATAACATATTGTCGAGCGATTTACCTGTTAGATGACTGCCGGTGAACTCGAAGTCGTCGTCCTGGTCCCAGTGCTTCAGACTCAGGTTGGACAAGGATGTCGCGTTCGCGAATTCCAGATTCGCGAAATGCCAGTCGAGTATCTGACGATCCTTTGAGGATAAGTATACGTCGCTGTAAATCATAAATGTATTCTTGATGGCGGGTTCGCGTGAAACGATCGCATCAATAATAAAACGAATTACAATTTACCTAGGAGGAGAGGCTTCCAATTCCTGCAGCTTGGCCTCGATCTCCTTCTGCTGCTCGGCCAGCTGGTCCCACTCCTAAGGCAAAGCGAATAAATCAGCATGCGATGCCTGAAATATTCTAATTGCGTAAATGTTATTCATACCTTGCATGCGTTGTGAAGGTCGCGCAGCTTCGAACGCAACACGAACTCTTGCGTGATGTCGCGCGTCTGTAGTTTGCTTTCGGTCATCTCTTTGTACTGTTTGTTCAGCTCCACTAAGCGGTCCATAATCGATATCATCTGTAACAAGTATGTAACAGCGCGATTTATAAAATAGATCCGAAAGGTTTGAACGAAAAATTGGAGCAGATGAAATGCTTACTCTGTGCTGATTAGTGATAAGTCGGCCCTGAAGCGACAACACTGAACGTAGGTGGGCCACCTGACGTTGTTTAACACCCTGTTCTTGCAAACGTATCACCCACTCTAATGCTTGACCTAATGACACTGGCCGCGTATTGCCGCTCTGGCCTGTAGCTCCAGTGCTACCCACGTAATTAAAATCTAATTGATGCGAAAGGTACGACGTTGCCTCCAGTAATCTGTTAAATTCTCTCTCCACCATTTCATCTTTGTCTTTCGGGACCTAGTCAGAACAATTTAATTTATTATTTTCTAACACATCGCATATCATATACTTACAAATATATGGTTCTACTCACCGTTTGCCCGTCGCTTTCATATAAAGGACACTTTTGACGAATTTTGTGAAGTTCCATGTTAATTTGTTTGCTGAGAGTCGTCACAGGATTTCCGCCTAAACCTGTGACTACCATAGCGCCTAAGTCAGCTATGTACGAAGATTTGCGGAACGTTGCAATACGACCACCCACTCGGTCCTTTAAAATATAAAACATATTGAAATCACATGTTCATATTTATAGGTAAGTATTAGAATTGTAACAATTACCCTAGCTTCCAGTACAATTACTTCTAAGCCAAACTGCTGCATCTGCTGAGCAGCAGCTAAACCAGCGATACCTGCTCCTATCACTATCACCTTGCCTAGCTTTTTAGTAGGTAAAGGCTGAAAGGAAAATACATTAGCATACTTTCAGTATTAATTAGTTGTTTAATGCACCCACCTTCAATCGTTTGAATACGCCAAAATTTATAAAACCATGTCTTTCTAAAAAGGCATGAATTCTTCGCGCCAACACTGTATCGCTGTTATAAGGTGGTTCTATCGCCGGCAAAGCATTTTCAACAATTAATTGTTGTTTCGGATTTTCCAGCCATAACTGCAACTGAGATAACAAAGATAGTTTGTAAGTAAACTCGAAAATTGGAAATGTAGGCCAGTTATTTGTTGTTAAACGACTTACGAGTCTATTTCTAATATGAAGAAACACTTTCTGCGTTTGTGGTGGACCACCTGAAACATCTGGGAAACAAGCTGCCTCTGTAGAAGTTAATTTATCAAAAGGAAGACGACTTTGGAATGCTGCTCCTTCCAATCCATTAAGTAATTCTTTCACTGGAATCACAAATATCCATTAAATTTTTTTCATCGGATGAAAACTATTTTTGTAAAAGATGTATTTACCGTGTGGATCTTCGTGATCGCTGTCTTGATCATCCTCTTCTTTGACCTCCAACTTTGTTGCCGATGATGTAGGAGCAGTCTGTGTTATGGGAGCTTCAGATTCCTTTTTTACTTCAGGCACAGGTTTTTTCTCTGGTGTCACGAGACCAGTTTTAGATTTCTCTGATGTGTCAGACGCATTCTCGTCTTCCAACTGATTATACTTCTCTTCCATTTCCCTATATTCCACCTGTAAACAAATAAACGTGACAGACAGCTCTAATAACATACTTTTCAATGAACATACTTCTAATTATTGTTTGCTGATAAACAGAGCTTAACAAAAAAGGAAAATTCTACTTTGACATATAGGTTAAACACCTGAAACTCTATTTATGACATAAAAGTTTCACGAAACACTCGCATTTCGACTTGTACAGATCATATATAAATCAATTGGAGAAATTAAAACCTATGACTACCTGTCACACGAATACAAATAACAAATAAGAGGTTTAATCAAAACATAACCTAGTATACTTGTTTACAACATTGAAATGTCTACTGCAGCTATACACAGACTCTATATTACGCGTTTTCTTGAATGACGATTCATTGAACATCGCAGGAAAGTAAACACAAACGTAATATCATGAATAATCTTTGGAGGCGTAGTATTTGAAACATTGGAGACCACAGTGGTTTTTGTGAAAATAACCTTCAAAACGACATAACATTTTTAGTACTTGAGACACAACAGAACAAACCTTCGCTCTTTTCCTTCGACTCATATCGCTGCTGTATTATAGGCTTTCCACAAAATGTAATTATTGCCGTGTGAAGTTACACAGGTTTGTTTTGACTCTTCAAACCGGCGGCACATACAAATACAATTAGAAAAGCCAGAAACTACGGACGATATAGAACACAACGATTGTCAGAATCATGGGTCGTCACCGACATCTGTAGGGAAACAATGTTTACTTTAAATTCACTCCGATTCTAACAAAGAGGATACTTATCCTCTCTGATTCTAACCTAATCGGTTCGCTGAGAAACTGCTCATTGAATAAGTATTGGCCGCAGATAAGGTGTAGGAATAGGCCTTATCAGCTCTGCAATTATTTACAATTTCATTTCATTACAGCTTCACTACAGCACGTATCTCGTCGGTGACTTCTTCTTTATTCGAGAGAACGCCCAGGTGGCGTCATCTAACAGGCAATTTGTGGCATATTTTGTGTAGAGATTTCGTCGATTTGCCATAAGCTAGCGCCACCAGGTCGCTTCTCTGTCGAGAAAACCTGCAATACCTCGTCACAGACTTTCGTAAATCTAAACCTGGCTCAGAGCAGTGGTATTTCATCACATATATAGTATTTACGTTTAATATATAATGCAAACATTAAATGCGACTTAAACTTCATTAACGTAAGCGGAACGAATAACAAAGGTTGAAATAAATAACAAAGAGGAATGGGAATTTACGTATGAAACAAAATAAAATACATTCGTCATCTATCCATCAACAATTTCTCACTTTGTTTACTTCATTGCAGACTCTGAGCAGATTAAGCTCCACTGTGTATCACTGCACAAAAAGTCAGGGCAGACCCTTTTTTTACTGGCTTACTATTGTATTCAATAGGTATCATATGAAATAATTATTAAGAATTTAATTCCATGGAGATTATATAATATTTTAGAGATACGCGGAATCATTCGAAATGTATTAACTATAAATCTTGAACTCTATCAGCTCTGCAGGATCATTGTGTGAGATAATTAATTTTGTAATATAAAAATTTGTTTTTAAGAGTTGATGATGATCGTAGAAGGGAACTTGGTCCTGATATATCTTGTGCAGAGTGGCTCTTGAGAAATGGAGCTTATGTCAAATGGAAAGACTCTATCAAAGAAGTAAGAGACTATAATGCTCTACCAACGATGTACAGTAATTATTTCATCGAGGATGTTAATGCTATCGATGCTGGAATTAATGAAGTTGGATTTCCACACTTTGGTAGGTGTTGCTTAGGATTATGCTCGCAGAAAGATTGTTAACATAATATAATATGAAAATTTAGAGGGATGTAAACATATAAAGAGAATAAGGCTGGAGAGCTGTAAATACATCGATGATAAAGCTATATCAATGTTATCTATACTGAAAGATTCGCTTACTGACGTACTGATTTTGGACTGCAAAAACGTTACTGATGACGGGTTACGAAAATTGAAAACGCTTAAGTATGTATAATGAAGAAAAATTCATGACTTTTGTTCCTCATTTACATGTATTGTTTTCAGAAATTTAGAGCATCTAAATATTCGATCATTACCATACGTTAAAAATATGGATGCTGTAAGTGCTGAAATCAAGGAAGCGCTACCTAATTGTAATATTTATACTGCGTAAACGTATTATAACATTTTTTATATGAAATTTACTGTAGGAGATACTAAATAAAATAAACACACTCGCATACTATATCCAGTGAAATCGACATAAAAAATTACACCTATTTAGTTCACTGCAGAGACCGGAAATGGTTCGTTTGAATTCCAGCGGCGGAAGTGAAATTACAAATTTGCCGCTAAAATTCAGTTACTGATGTTGGCCAGCCTGTTTCGTCGAATGTCATTTGCTGTTCGAAGTTTGAAATTGTTTTATAAGTGTTGTGCTGTGACATTCAAGAGTTCTAAGTTCCTTTTTTGATTAAAAATCGACAATCTTCATCAACATGTCGCAGCAAATGAACATTTTATGCTGTTATTCCTGCAACATGTATCAGGCAGGTGCTAGAACTCTCACAATTATGATTGTGGTTCACAATTTCGAACGTTATTTATTCATTGCGAAATTTTCAGGTACACATAGTTAAAAAAGCAAAAAAGTGGCAGTGCAAAATATGTAATGCGAAACAAACTTTCAGACGAGTGAGTTTCATCAATTCATTAACTCTTTTTATACAATCGGTTTGTAGTGGATATTACAATAGGATGTCTCATCTGTTCAATTGCAAAATGATCTACTAGAAAATAACGATTGGGGTAAAATTTTAGATTTTTTTCCAAGGATCGGGGAAAGATTGTCGTATTCAGGTACAAAAATTAAATGCCATGAAGGAATATGAGAGTCAGACAAATTCATCATTCGAAACAGTCAGTAATACATGTGATAGTCAGCAAGATGATTATACCAACCAGCCTGAGTTGAAGGTGACTGAAAACAAATGGACAAAGTATTTGGATACTTCTGATGAAGCTCTATTTAGTACTGTGCAAGTTTCAGACCATGAACAGGTTAACGAAGAAACTAACGATTCTGTACAGTTTGGTAGCGAGAACACATCGTATGGATGTTCCCAGAGTAACCATTGTTACTACAAGAATGATTCTCCACAGAATGTTAGTCTCGATGATGAAGAAGAATTCAATAATCTTGTAGAACAAGAACTACATCATACTGAATTAGATACTAAGAATGAGAGCAAAAGTAATAATTCTAAAGGCAGGGATCTAGTAGAGACAGTAGATGCAAAAACTATTTTTGATGACAACGAGGACTTTGACCTTGCCATTGATTTTTAAGTTTTTGATGTTTTTATAGTTTGTATTTATTTAAGTTTAATGCGATTGATTGAAACACAAGCAATTGTTTGGACAGTATTTATTTATTTATTTCACATGACTTAAATACATTGTTTTAATTTGAAAATCTTGAAGATATCCTCAGAATACTAGTACATAACACAGACATACAATTGTAAAAAAATAAAATGCTAATGGAGACAGTTGCGCGGCCATTTCATTTAAATAATATACAATTTCTGTCGGGGCAAGAGTAAGTATTGTCTAAAATCTCGTTTATTCATTAAGCGATTACATCCAATTCGATAGAGTGTATAGGTCCATCAGCATTCCATTTCTTTTCCTCGTAGAGACTATTGTAACAGAGAATTTAAAAGTATGGCAGCTGTACTGGAATAAATCGTTCACGGCCGTACGAAAGTTTAGAGAGTTTCCTCGCGTGATTAGACGAAAGATGCTTTCTTTTTTTGTTTGGCAGGATAATTTCGCTATTGTGTTTATTATTTCGTTGTGCGTATTAGTCCACAATCAAAAAATCCAAATTCGAAGTGCTCTGATTGCGGTAGACTCGAATTCTTTCTTCCCTTCGGATAATCTATCGTCCGATAAAATGCCAGCTTCGCCTACTTCCGGTTGATCGATAGTTTAAAATTGCTCTAAATTTCATTAGGCAAAGTGTCGATACAAATGATCTGTTTCTCCTTACAAAGAGACCTAAAGAGATGGTGGATAAATAAATTATTATAAAAAATATCTGCTATTAAGTAAAAAAAGGGATCGTCATCGTTTGGATCGTTTCTTTCGTTTTTCCTGTTTTTTTTCTCGTCGCGTGCGTCGACGAAACGCTATAATTTCACGTTGAAGAACAGTTTGTTTATCGTTTCAAAAAATCTGCGCTTCGCTCGAACCGCGAGCTCCGCCTCTAAATGGAATCAAAACGTTCGTCAATTAAATATATCACGTTTCCGTTTCCTTTCAATTAAATATCACTAAATAAATTACGTTCGTTAAATGCATCGCGAGAATTAATTAATATACATCTAAGGCAATGCATCGCGCATCCTTCGGCAACACGTTCGAAAGAGAAACAAATGAACCAATCAGTACTGGTGTCTATGCCGCCGGAAGTTCACTGTGTCTTGGTGATGCCTCCAACTGCTTTGCCAGCTTCGACTGCGTCTGTTCCAAACACTGTCCAACAAGAAAGCAAACACTGCAGACATTCCTTCGAATAATTTTATCCTCTACTCGACTACTCTTCTACAACCCCGGCAAAAAGTATTCGCTCAAATAATTCGTGCGACAAAAATGAACACGTTTGTTCTATAAGGTATAGCATGAGGCGCAGGATAAGGTGTATCCCATCTTATAATTTTTACATAACGTTGAACAATGCATTATGCAACGTATGTGTATAAAATATTGTCTTTTGATTAAATATTTTCTGCCAGAGACAGTACTTTAAACCTGAAGCTCTTGGAAACGGGCTTACTTACTTTTGCAACTTTTTTCGTCTTTTATTAGGCGGACTACCGAGTTCACTTTCACGAATAATTTGCAAAGCTGACGGTACAAACATATCCTCTAGAGAAACGAATAACATGAAATCAGCGATCATGAGAGAAACCTGTTGCCACAAAATTAGCCTAGCTCCTTACCGAACGTGTTCACGTATTTTCTCTTCGAAATCAATCTCTGATGTGGCTGCGGCGGTGGCATAGCCTCCTTTGCACTGCCAACAGTGCAATCTCTTGTACCTTTGCATCCTTTCAAGTGTTCCAACTGATCATGAAGGTACGATCGCTCGAATGGTGTCAACGATGACAATCTGTTCCATTGTTCGAATGGATCTGCGTTAAAAATAAAAAAACCTCTGAAATCATGATGATCTACTACCACATTGCTGAAAGGGGTACAGACTAGTTAAGCCTCATTAGAGGAGAACAAAGATAAAACGAACACAATCGTGTAAAAATCGATTGGAGACTTCAAACGGGTTTTACTTAAATTTATTACTCATAGAAGAATGGACAATTAACTCGCAAAAGTAATCCCGGATTTCGGTCGTTTAATTCTGTACTCCCTTAGTTGACCGTTGTTATGAGGCTCGCTTACCGATCCTCAGATTGTAAAACGTGACCAGACCGGTGGTGAACTCGCAGTAAAGGAAATTATGCGTCGCGTTGATCGTGCGGATGCACGAGTAGGTATTATTGTTGGCGTTCATACAAAAACAAAACGGGCCGGCGCTCCACAAGGGAGCTGTCCGCCAGTGATCGTTATCGTGCTCGAAACAATTCATTTTCTCGGTCAAGCACTCCTTCTCCAGCTTAGCCTTCTTTCGCAGCTTTCTCTCCTTCTTCTTCAGGCGCTCCTTTTTCAGTCTTCTCCTCTCCTCGCGGGCGATCTCTTTCTCGTCCTTCTTCGTGTACGTGTCCGGCTCGCAGTAGCACTTGTGGCGAGCTTCCAGGGGATTGTTCAGCAAGGGCGGCAGTCGTCTGTTGCTCGACAGATCTATAACATCTACTTTTAAATAAGATACACTTGGTTAACAGACATGTTCAGAGAAGACGTCTTGTTCCACAGAAATTGATCACCAACCTTGCCTGTTCTTCCTATCGGGAGACTCCAAAATGGTGACATCTATCCTAGAGGGACCAAGGTTCGCCGTTGTCCTGTTCTTGTGAACCTTCGGAACTTTTCTCGCTGGAGCAACCGTCCCTGGAGTTGTCATCGGTGTCGTGGACAGGGTCGAAGGCAAGGACCCTGTTCTGGAACGACCTTCGGTAGCTACTTTAGCGAAGATAGGATCTGTTCTTTGCGGCTCGGTTGACTCTGCTTGACTAGAAGCGTCTGACCCAGTCTGCGAGTCCATTTCCATAGTGGTCTCTCTATTGAAGTCATTCGTAGTGCTCAGGGTGCTCGAAGTGTCCCTTTGAACCGTTGTTTCCTTTATGGTGATGGTAGGAAGGGTAGTAAATCTAGTTGTACGGAACTGAGTAGTCTGAGCGGTGGTCGTGCTCTGCGTGGTCACGGTGGTTTTCACCGTTTCGCTGACATTAGCTGCAGACACCTCATCGTGAACGCTATTCGTGAGCAACGTGGTGTTCCTGCGGTGATGATGGACCTTCCTGCGCCGCTGGGGCTTGTCTTCCTCAGTTTCCGTCCGGTTGTTAGCGGTCTCTTTTATTTTCTGACGACGGGGCAGCTTCTTCGATCTGATTGTCGTCGACAGGGTCGTCGCGATTGACTCTGTCGTGGTGAACGGCTCGCTCACGGTCGTCTCCGCGAAGGTGACAGTCAGTCTTGGCTTCTCTGTGGTCTCTGTAATCGCGATCCTCTCTTCGGTGACTTGGTCGAGTTTCAGAGTGGATCGGGCAGTGGTAGTTGTGGGGCTTGTGGTGGTCGTATGCTCATGTTTCTTGTGATGACGGTTTGGATGTGGCTTTGGCGTGTGGTGGTGCGGCTTCGGAGTGTCCTTAGTCTCCTTGGTGTCCTTGGCGTCCTCCATAACCTCCTCGGGGTCAGCGATGAAGTGGGGCCGCTTGATCATCAAGTGCCGCTTTATTTCCTAGAAAGAGTACCACGATGTTAACTGAGCGAGATTAAATAGCTGTCGCGAAGACTCACTCTCAGAGTTTCCAGCTGCATCCTCATCTCCCTTATCTGCTGCTCGATCTCCCGCCTGGAGATACGCCATTCGTTCGGATCCTGATAGACAGTCTCGGAACAGTTTACTCCCCCTTGGGGAAGGACCGAACATTTCGGTGGCAGTGACTTCCTTGTTTCCGAGTGACGAGCTTGCGTTGCCTAAGTGAGCAGTGTCGTTTAGTTAATCCAATTAGTAAATAGTAAATAATAATTTAGTAAATCTAGTTGATACATTTATCCATAAGAATACCTTCAAGTCATCCAGTTCTTCTTCTATGCTCTCCATGATCTTGGTAACGTGTTCCACGGTATCCTTCTTAGCCACGCTCCTCCGTATCCTCCTGTGCCTCCTAACAACGTCCTCAATGTTCATCCGACCCTTCACCACCTTGTCCAAGCTGGGATCAAAGTCATCCATGGAGTAGTCCACCAGGTTATCGAATTCAAGCTTCTCATCGGTGAACGAGCGATTATCAAACCTACTCCTGAAGATACGTCTGTCCATTAAACACCGTTAGCGTGCTTATCAAGGTATCAGCAGTTTTTTTAATGATCCATACCCAGCGAGGAAGCTCGCGTATTCACTTCTCACGTGTCTGGCTAGCTGGTTCAGCTCGGCCAAGAACTCCTCGTCATCTTCTTCGTCTATGGCGCGACGGTCCCGTTCACCGTCATTATAGTTATCCTCATCCTGGCTCGTATCTCGATGAACATCTTTGCTAGCTTCGTCCGACACGTCTCGCTTGCCTAGAAAAATCGTGAACAACCGTGATGCATTACGAATTTCTTTATTTTTAGGAACCTGCAGTAGCGACCACAGAATTATTATATTGAAAACGTAATGTGTAAATATGTAGACTGTTTGTTTGCAATTTTAGGAGTCAACTGGAGGTGTCGTCTACACGTCGATGTTCCCCCTCAAAGGGTTAAAACAATTTAGCCACAACATTCGCTGCCCAAATGTTCAGGAAACTATTCTTTCATTGGCCTTTATTGTGATTCCGTTAGGCAAGATCGTTGATTAAACATTTTTAGTACCTCGTCTGGCGAAGTACCTGGCCACATCGGCGTAGTTGCCCGTTATCCTATCCCTGCTAACACTGTATCGATGCCCATCGTAATCGTTCGACTCCAATCTGGTGTAAACCACGCCATTTGGCGTGAAGCAGGCGCATTTCTTCGAAATCCGTGGCGGAGGGGCTGCATATTTGCATTTGTGTCTTCTCCATCGGTGACCATCCCTTTCGCAACGCCATTTTTGTCCCATCACACAGTTCGCCTGAGCTTCGGGTCTTGAACACTCCATCGCGAGTCGTTCGTGCTTTGTCGAATAACTCGAATGCACTGGGTGTACTCTGTTGTCCAGATGAGGATCCGCGCCTGAAAGAATCGTATTTATTAAAATTTTTAATTATAAATTTGTTGAACAATTTCTCATGGACTCATCTTTACAATCTTAATAATCGTAAATTAAAAATATTAGAACCCGTCATTTTCATGGAAGAGTTCGCTAGAGTTCGCGCAAAGATTGTTAATGTTTTGGCATAGAGTGGGATTTGTCTCCACTTCCTGGTTTTACAGAGCAATTCCGGCGAGCAGACTCCGTAATCTCGGGAATCTATGCGAAAGAATTAAATCCGTTTACACCTGGACTTACAGGGAGTATGTTAGGTGCGATCTCGGAACGACATGGTTTATGGCGGCAGTTCGGCGCTGGATTACGAGGACGAAAGTGATGGCACGGTTTTATGAAGGGAACACGGGCCAATAAAACGGGATTAGAGCTGATCGTTGCGTAAATCCTGGCCAAGAGCTGGGTCGGTGATTTATGTTCGAAATGGAACCCGGACGCGGTCTCCTTTCCATCATGATAATCCGTACGAATAAGATTTCAGTTAACCGCGACTATTACTCTCGAATCATAAAGACCGCGGGTCTTCTACTTGGCACAATATTATAACGTTTATCAAAGTTAATCTTCCGTCGAGCGCAAAACGAGACTCGTTCGAACGAACCGTCTATCAAGCGTCTAATTAAACTTTCGTATCCTCCGATCATCAATTTCCTGATACGAAAACAATGTTCGATCAAAGTCCAGAGATTTTCCATCCGCCCCCGCGGTTTTCAATTTGTCAAAAGCGCCGCAACGCGGCTAAACCAGTTAAGATCCACTTAATCCCATCGACAGCTTCGCAAATCCGCGCTTAACGTAATTTATTCATTGTGGATCATGGCGTGAGATTACGTGTCTCGAAGAGTAGATCGGGTTTATTGCCGCGGAAAGGTCAACGCGACATCGGCGTCGAGCGCAACAGGAGTGAAGACAAGGTCTTCGATATCTAATAGAGAAATAACGTTACTTGAATCATCGATGATGGAGTCCTCGAAGTCCTCGTCCTCGGAGATGTCCTGGTCGCTGCCAGTGTCATTCTCCAGAAACCGGTGTTCGGGTTCATGCTCTGCTTCCAGATCAGCTGCGGCCTCCTCTTCCTCTTCCGGATTCGCGCTCGCGGTCGAATTCGCGTGCTGTTTCGCGAGGGTGGCGTTCATCTTCCTGGCCTCTCTGGCTTTCGCCTCGGCGATCGATTCCGGTGTCTCCCGGCGTCCCGACGACTCGATCAGGAACGTGTCCGGCCATTTGAATTTCGATCTTCGGCCGTGTTTACTGGAACCGAACAACAAGCTCGTCTGTTCCCGTTCCACCGTCGCCGTGTTCGATCGTTCTGCGGATTTTTCACCGGCCAGCGGTTTTTGTCGCCGCCACCGGCGAATTGGCAATGTATACTCACTTCTGGAAAAGTTTCTTGAAAGAACGACCGTCCATCTGCGGCGGCGTCTCGACGCCGGCTATGTCCAGGAACGTCGGCGCCAGGTCGATGTTCAAAACTATGTCGTCTACGCTGCAACGTCATATAGATGCTTTATCGTAATCCAATATTGGAGGCTCTTGCTCCCTCAACCCCCACGGGGTAAATACCGAACGGCCATCGCACGAGCATATTCGACCCGCGAGTGTCCTGGCATTTTCAACCCCCCTCGATCACCACCTACTTTTTCTCGGCCCCCCGGAACTTTAATATATATCCCGCGACTCATGGTGCCGCAATATGGTGCATCGTTTACTTGCTCGTCCGAAAACTCCTGCTTTATTTATTCGTTCTTATGAAAGTCTGCGCGTGGCGCAGTGGACAGTACAATTCCATCCGTTCTTACTTAGGGCGCCGTTGCAGAAGTTCCCGGTTAAAACAAGGCTTGTTGAGGTCACCAAAGATGGTATACATCCTTCGTTTTATCATTTCGCAATACAATTTTGTGGTAACAAGACTGAAAATGTTTATAGATTGGATAGCACCAAAAAATCTGAGGTTGGACAAAATGGTGCCAATGGATCATTATCAAAAAGCTGCAACTTTGCTGTCCACTGCGGCAAAGAAATCGATGAGAGAAAATCGAGCAAACGAGTTTCGCCCCGCTGTCAAAAGTAACGGGGACTCATAAAAATACGAACGACACGGGGTCCTCCGTTTTCCCGGTGAAAACGCGTGGTCGTTTGTTAAATCGGCCGGTCCCGGTCTGTGCGGCCGCGGGCAGGAGCACGGTGCGCGTTGGTTGCACACGGAAGTTGCCTTGTGCGTCATTAATCTAACAGCGATGTTTATAACAGACGTAGCTGGTTGTGCTTCAATTTATACGCGAGTGGTCGCCGGTTCACGTTCACACGGTAGTTTGGCAAACGCGAGGAGGTCTGGGATGGGCCGTCTCGGTTTACCAGCTGGTTTTTCGTCGCGCCGGTTGCGAGCGCGTGTTGCGACGGATATAATTTATCGGTTCCCGAGGCTCCTCGTGGCATCCCGCGGAACCGTAATTCCAGGAGACGGCCAGACAACGGCCACTTACCCGCGAGTGCTCTATTTATTGCCGTGGAACGGGGTAGAGAGGAACGTTGTTCGATGCAGCTCGATATCGTCGCGGTATTTCAATGGAACGATCGCCGGGGCTCATCGTCGAAAATTATCGCCGCTCGTGACTCGTCCCTTTCCCGGAGGAATTTACGGGACGTCTGGTAGTTCGCGGGAGCGGGCGCGCCCGCGTAGCCGCGTAGCCCGCAATTAGGTGTGCAACAATGTTGACGAGAGGCTCGTCAGACAGAGGGGAAGCAGCGATTGGATTGCTCCTATGAAACGAAAGCGCCTGGGGAACCCGCGAGGGGGAAATCCGCGAAATCTGGACGCTTAACGTCACGATGAATCCTCGCCGGGTTCGCGATGAATCAATTTGCCTGAGTCGTTTGCTACCGGAGACCCGTTCCATTCAACCGTGTACGCGATTCGTCCACCGTCACGCCTCTCCTCTCTCGCGACCGTTTATTTGCCCCGGCCGCGGTTCCCTCGCTGGCGGATTAACGAGCCGTTCCACGATCACGACATCCTACGCGGAATGAAAGTAATAATAAACCTTGCTTACATGGTGCCGGGCTCGATACCAGGTCCCCTGATCAGAAACGGAACTCTGACGTCGAACTCGAACGGGAAGCTCTTCCCTTTGATTAATCCGAACTGGCCTAAATGGTAGCCGTGGTCCGACGTGTAGATGATATACGTGTTGTCTAGCTCGCCCAGGTCTTCCAGTTCTTGGTAGATCTGTTTAGAGGAGGATTCCGGTGAGACATCAAAATAAATTGCCATTTCAGCGAAACGACGTTTAGTCACTAGGCTGACCGGCCCGTGGCAGATGCATCGATTAAACTCCCCGTCTATTCTCCCCCACTCCGAAAGAGAAACGTTGTTGCCGATCTCATGAATCACGTACCCGGTCCACAGCGTTGTCCACGCTCTGCAGCGTCTGCAACCTCTTGGTCATCAGTAGGTCCGTGAACTGTTTGTGGATCGGCTGCATCTTCTGCGTGACTTGCAGGATCCATTGTTTATCCGGGTTCGGGGCGTAATCGTAGGCGGGCGTGCTGGAACAAAGAATTTCAGCGCATGTCAGTAGGCTTCCGTGCACGGTGGACCATTCAGAGAATACCCTGGACAACAAAAATTGTTATAGCGATGTCCTCTGCAAGGGGCTAATTGAATAATAACACGTTTCTCAATCAATCGATCATCTTGTACTTTTCAGACGTTATTTGATATTATTCTTTTAAGGAACCGTCAGGGTATCGACGTCGACTTGTCATCGAGTTTCCATCCGGTTGCTAATTGCGACCCGTACTCCCCAGCGTCGAAGAATCTCTATTAGCCGATTATGTCCCCGCGTGGCTCGAGTAACTAGGATTTAGGTGTGCTCTCGCGCGACACGATCCGGCTAGGCAAAATTGAATTAATCTCGAGTATCTAGCGAGAACGCGAGAGTTCGATGCAATGAGAAGGTGAAACGCGTTGGACCCTCGAGACATCGTGGGTCTCCCCTTCTCGTCCCTCACGGCCCCCGTCCTCTTTCAGCCTAGCTCTCCACCAATTACGCGAGACACGAAATTATGGGTAATTGGCCCTTCACCTTCCTCCACGTCCTTCAGGAACGCTCGCCTCGAACGTGGAGGATCTTTGTCTTATTGGCGAACCTTCGTACGGGATGCAGAAACAGGTTTACTGGGCCCCGGACGCTCAGAATTTCATAGAGTACCGACCGGTCACCGGCTGGAAAACTCGAGTCGTCCACTTTGCGTCGAGACCCCGGGCAGTGTCGCCAGATCAGGGGAATTGACTCGAATTGAGGGGAATACAGTTATCCTCTCTCTCTGCCAGTATCGGATTAGTCACGTGATGTAGAAGAGTAGAGTGGGAGACAAGTTTTAATGTGGCGACTCTAACTCCGGGGAATTGATTGAAAGAAATTCGTCGAACGAAATTGAGACGTCTACATGAAGGTCTCGCTCTGATCACACAGACAATGTTTTTATCGTCACCAAGTTTCGTCGACAATGTCAACATTCCCATCGGCTGGTCTACTGGATACAATGAAAATACTGTCGACGAAATTTGGTGTCGATGGAAACATTGGCGGCGATCTCGAGGTGACGACAAGTAGATACTGTCACCGAAATTCGGTGAAATGTTTGTGTACGAAATGATCGTCGGCGAAGTCAGGGTAACCCGGAGGGGCGATCGTGAATCCGCGAATAAAGTAATCATTTATCACTGCTCGTCAAACTCCGGCCGCAAGTTTATGAAGATTTCACGGTACGAAATTGGTACTACCAACTCTCCCAGTGGTGATTTATGGTTTCAATTCGTAGTGGCTCGATCGTTAAAAGTTTAATCCCTGTGTGTAATAGCTTTCGCGAATAGGGGCACCGATAATTCCTGTGTATAGCAATTTAAGGTTCACATTGGTGACTAACGAAGCAGGAAAGGTCGTACTGAGATGATTCAGCTTGGTTACGAGCATATTACTATGATGTTACTATGAGTGCAGGTAATGATTCAGCCGAACTGCAAATACCTACTCATCCAACAATCCATTTACCTTTGTAAGAAGGTTAAGGGTGACTGTTAACTCGGCTGAAACGAGTTGACGGAAGAGTACGGTCGCAAGACGCCGTGGCGAGCGAGGCGAGGGGTGCGAAACACAGTCCGCGTTAATTTCGCCGGATAGCCTTTTTTTCGTTTGCTGACGGTCGTAAAGCAGCTCGTTCCTTTATGCAAATTTAAAATAAAGCGCGCAATCTGACGGTGGTGGCCCCCGAACGAAGAATACTCCTCCACACCGCCACCGCGCCGACGTATTTCGTCTGGACTCCGTAATTGCGGCCTATTCTGCGTACACCGGCTCGCCATGGCCACTTAGCTTTCCCGCGAGACACTCCACGATTATATTTTGCGCCCAGACGGTCTCTCTTTCTCTCCCGCCCCCCCCTCCTCTCTCTCACTTGCACCCCAATTGTATCGAGCTCGTTTGTCTCCGCGCGCGCATCCCTCGAAAGTACGCTCATTCGGCAGCTGTCTCTTGGAACAGCCGCGGATTTAATCGACCGCTTAAGATTAATCGAGCGAGCCTTAATTAAGGAATCGGGGGATAAACTGCCTTCAATCTGCCGCCTCACCTGCGAACCTGCTGATGTAACAATCGTGGAATTAAGATGTACGCTCTGCCCACCGGGAGCCTATCCTCTCTTACTCTTTTACAAGCCACGCTACTGTTTCACATTTCATCAATAGTAAGTGTATATTCCCCATTTCCAACAAAAAATCATATTCTTAAAAATGGCCACTTCAATATTCGATCCAAAGAAACATCAAATCGGAGAACGATGCTCATCGCCCGTCAATTTCCCATTAACCGAAAGCTATTACAAAAGAGCATTCACTCTGACCCCCGGAAAACACTTCGCAAATCCCCTGGGAGCTGATTCCCAACGATCGAGGCCCAGAGTGCGTTCCCTTATCCACCAGATTTTATCTTACATCCTCCGCTAGATGGATGTTTCCCGGCTCTCAGATAAACGAAATTCGCGAAGGACGCTCGACGCAGACGGATGCACGGTCTGAGAATATCGAGTGCAGGGGGTAATCGATATTTGAGGGAGCCCGAGTGGCTGTCAAGCGTCGCCGAGTATCGCGAATATCTACAAAAGAGGCCATGTAAAACGAGGAAAAATAAGTTCTCCATGGTAGTAGCCTGCGCCGACGTGCTTTCCAGCTTCTGTACCTTTTTGCAGGGTCGAAGAGGTCGCAGGAAGAAGCGGCCACCGCGTGCACGATCTCAAAGGATCGATTGTTCTTGGTCTCCGGCGAATCCATCAAATCGCACGAATGATTCGAGCGTCCGGGAACTGGAACTACGATCGACATATTTCACGTTCGATAATTAACAATCTCCGGTTCGATTGCTATCCGTCTCCGTCGCGTCGGTTCGGATGGACTGTTTTCTCTTTTGACGGGAACCTCGACGCAACTTTTCTCCGGTTGTCCATAACTTCGATCGGACAGACCAGCCTCGCGTTTCTGTCGTCCGGCGTTTGCCTCGTTAATCAATTTCGCCGTTGCCGGCCGTTATCGCGCGTGATCTGCGCGAATCTAACGCGGTAGAAGTCGGCTCTGATGCATGAGCAACGCGCGCGAGATCAATCAGCGTCGCGCTGTTTTCGAGCCGGAAAACCGCGCGGCGAATCCGATCGCAGCTAAATTTCTTTCCTCTCCCTCCCCCAGGAGCGGAGGGGCAAAGATCACCGGCGGTCCCCGGCGTAATTGCCGCATAAATTCCGATTATCTGATCGCGGGGAGCAGGGGGCAGCAATATTAACGGGCTCTCTCTGCTCGGAATGAAAACAAGGCCCGCGGCCGAGTGAACGCCCAGCGCCGAGTGTGTAGCGCCGAGCATTTAACGCCGAGTTTTGACAGTGAACTCAATGTTGTTGCCTTTGGATTAGTCACGATGAGAGGGCCTGTCAAAATATAAAGCTCGTTGATCGCGGGTAATGGCATCGGGTCCTCCCGCTCTTTCCGACTGCGCATTACGCGGGGACAATCCGCGCACGGTCATTAACGCGACCAGATTTCCGAGGAGATTGACCGGGCTCATCGGCGAACGACCACCAGTTGATTCGATGACGAAACTGCGTCTCCGCGGTCTCTTCAAATCCTCGGATCGAAAACGATTGAGGGCCTCCCTGGGACAATAAAGTGGACCGCGGCTTCGAGCTGCAGGCTTCAAAGCTGATTGACTTTGAAAGAAACGGCAGATCTTCTGCTTCGGGAAGACTCGGGGATTTGTGGGACTTCCTCTCTCTCTCTTTAAGATTGTCCTTCTTAAATTAAAAACGATGAAAGTTTATTCTAAAAATTTTTAATATTTCGAAAATTTAGAAGATACAGGTAAGGTCTTTAACTTGTGCGCGTGATTTCAATACATTGATCACTGTATATTGAAATCCCTGACAACACTATTTTTGATATCTCTTTCGCCATTATAAGCGTTTTCTAATGCAAATGTGGCAGGTCATGGCCGAAGACAAGATGCTTCACCGCTACCGAAAGAGGTCGTAATTCAAAAACATTGAGACACAAGGCAACATTATAACCGCGGAAATGTGTGTCGCATATAAACCGATGGCTCCTCTTCTGCATTAGCAAGCTAGCTCGTTAACATTTTAATATCCGCGCTCCGCCTATCAGAATTAATTGGATACGATAGAAAGTTCCACAAGGAGATTTCTCATTAGATGACAGATGCCTCCTCCCGTCTCTCCGATTCCTCTTGACTCGTTGGAATAGTAAATCGCGTTTCACGATCGCGGAGAAAAACTAGCGGCTGGTTCTCGGTTTCAATTGGACGATCGATATACCGGTGTCCCGTTGTCGCGTCGAGCTTATCAGATGTTGCACAAAACAGATAAGGATCCGGTGTCGTCGCCTGTGGAACGGAATTGCAGGGAAACGAGCCGGAAAAATCGCGCTCGGTGACACATTGATCGTCCCGCAGAAATTACGCGAGTATCGGTTTGCACGATTGAGCGCGATCGTGTCGAACGGCTCGTCCAATCGAACGTTATTGAATCGCGATTATTGGGCCGGTTAATTCACGGGCGAGAGACCGGCTATTATACACGCCTCTGCCGCGTGTAAATTAAATTAAATTAAATTAAAAATCAGAGAAGAGAGAGGCCGGATCGAAAAAGTCGAAAAGAAGTAGAATTTATTAATGGAGAGAAACGGTCTGGCGACGCGGCCTCCGGCGAAAAATAAAGAACCCCGATCAGGAAATTACCCGGCAGTCGTAAAGCTGATTTCGAGCCGGTGTCGTTTTAATCCCATCGCGGTAGCGCGAAAATATTAATTCGAAACCCGGTCAAACGGCAGCTTAAGGGCATGCCGCGTGTTCCCTTCTGCCCCCCCCCCCTCATTCGGTAAAAGCGTCGTGAAAGCACGTAATTGTGCGTGCCGCGTGGCGCGCATTAATTTCTCTCGATTAGCTTTTGACGCGGCGCGGCGCAATGCACGAGCCCCGAATCGAAAAAATCCTGATTATGGAATTAAACGGCGACAAGCACCCGCCGTACGTACCCCCGCAAGTCCGTTAACCACCGTTGCATTATGGATCGCGTGTAATTGGAATTCATCGCGTCACGTCGATACTCGGTTCCGGCCGTAAACACGCCGGCCGGTCCATCCGAAAGAAAATTCCATTTTCCTGAATCGCAATGCTCGCGGAACCTTCACGGAGTAATCGATTTTACTAATTCGTAAAAGTAACAGGGCTGCGTTTAAATCGTTTCCACAACAGTGATGTCTCTAGTTTCAGGAATCGTGAAACAGAAAACATGCGAGTTCCGATTCGAGTGTCAATTTTGCCTCTCCCGGATCCGCGAAACTGTCAGCGCGTTGTTCGAACAATCGGTTCACTATTCCCGCGTTCTAAGGCGGGACGGCAGCATCGAGCGTTCTCTTTCGTTTTCACGAAGCGATGATGAACGGCGTCGGGCATTCTACGGGCCGCGGAGTATCGGCGATTCTGGCCCAGTTTCACGGAGAATCCGGTAACGAATGGCTCCCGCGAAGAGAACTCCGTTCGTTTTGCCGGGAAGGGGAGATACGCGAGTAAAACGTCGGCTATGTCGCGTTGGTACGGTAACGACCTACATAAAGGAGACGAAGTGGCGGCGCGGCGCAGGGGAGGAAGACCTAGAGCCGAGAACGATGCTTTACGAGCTGGTGTTTTCTTCGTCCGGATAATAGCATCATCGGGGGATCAAATCCTTATAAAATTCTGCGATAGAAAGTGAAGAAGAAAGGAAGCTGAAAGTCGCATTAGAAAAAAGGAATCCTCTGAAAGAGAATGGCACTTACACACCGTTTGGCGATCGGACTTTCTATTGAGCGGATCCCGAGATGCTCTCCTTATCGTGGAAACGGCGTCTAACAAAAATACGGGCCAACAATGAGGCAATGTGTAGTCCCCGAGGTGTACAAAAGATCCCTCGCGAAAATGTCACGCGTTTCTCTGCTCGTCGTCTGATTCGTAGTCGCCAGGTACTCGCGTCCAGCTAGAGGAGAGAACGCAAGACAGGAGGGAACACGGAGAACACGGCTCTCTCGGTGTGTACACGTGTACGTGCTCTCCTCTGTGTGTTTTTTTCTTCTGTCGTGGAAGAGAGACAGGTGAACATAATACCTGCATCACGGCCGGTACAATGACGGGCGTTGGCTGTGTCCAGAGGGGCGAGACCGAGGCTACAGAGAGGGGTGCACGCGTTTTTAGTGCTTTTCATCGCTCGCTAGCTCGCTCGCGCACTGCGCCTCGTCTAGAGCACTCCATCACGCGACAATGACACACCGTCGCTGCAGTTATCTATCCGGTTGTCTAGTCTAGAGTGCGCTCCTCTCTGCCTCTCTTTCATTCTCTCGGCAAGCCTCGCACTTTCCCTCTCGCGACCCCAACGCCAACACGCCCCTCGAACCCGTCCACGAAACAAAACGGCCATTCGCGGATTTCGAGACTCGAGACACGACTCTCGGCGACCTTCTCCGGGTCGCGACGAGCCTCTCGACCCTCGAGAATCAAGCATTGTCGTCCGCAGAACCGCGCCGGACGTCGGACGACCGGCACGCGTTTGCTCGTTCCGAGAAACCAGCCTTATTGTCAGGAAGCGCGCGTATAGTACCGTTGCCCGTACGACATTCTGAATGGAAATGAAACGCGGGGTCGCCTAGTCTAGAAATGTACGCGTGCAGAACACCATTTCCGACACCTCTCGCCGCGAAACGCGGCTTTCAAGCGAGGTACCATCCTTGAAAACGCTGGCGATGATAAATAATCTTTGAAAGACTTCAAAGAAATGGTTAACGTGTTTGCTGCTACATAATCCGTATGTATGTGGGTCACGATGATTTTATACGGGGAAGCACTGCGAATATTTTTAGCGGGGCAGCTATTTTAAAGCTAGCAGACGACAGCATGTCCTTCCTGAAGAACGAGTGCTTCTTTTTATAAATTTATGATTCGGTGTTCTGACGCAGAATATGACAATGATGCACTGTTTAAGGTGACTACAGAGCTGGAGAAGTTCTTGTGCGCTAGTAATGTTTCAACACCTGCGTTAGTATTACTGATTGTATACATTACTTTAAAAATATACAACATTTGCAGAAAAGAAGAAATTGATTCGAGATATGACTGACCAAAGGAAGCAAATTAATCGAAAGAATTAAAAGCATCGAAGACACCGATTTGCGACCTGCATTCACGTCCCAAGAGATCGAGTGCATCCCAGCATGTGCGAGGCCGCTTTACATTCAGACAGCCATGTCTCGAAGGCTTTGATAAATTTAATTCACCGTCCGCAGACACTCGAAATGCCTCGAGGCGACAGCTGAATGGTACAGAAATGACTACAGTGGCTCTGTCTGTCTGTTTACTATTTCTTTGGAGAGCCATTGACATTTCACTTGTCCTCGGGTCCCCCATTCACAATGTCGATACTAATAAGAAGCATCACGGACGGACCCTAAAATATTTCATTTGCTTGCCTCGTTTCGCGAGCACACCGTGTGCTCGACTGAAAGGGCTATCGTTATAACGGCGGATCTTTAGAAAGGCAGCCTGATGATACGGTTCCAGCAGCGCAAGAAGGTAAATTGCGACTAACGCGAGTCGGTGAAAAGCTCGTTTAAAGAGGGGCGCGGTACGTGTGTAAATAATAATGCAGCCAGTTGCCTGCAATCGCGGAGCTCGAGACCCATTTCGCGAGAAGGAAAGGACTTGCAGACGGAGGAGTAGCGTCTGGCGTGGGCACCGTGCACGGATTACCCTATGGGGCACTGGATCCGTGTAAAGAGCGCCCAGGCCACGCCTATTCGGACACTTTAAACTATAGTTTCACGATCTTTCTTCGGTTATTAGGTTGTCCGATTCATAACGTTAATTTTAAACAGACATAACCTTTCTCTAAAGAAAACTTGTTGATTAAAGTAACCTCTTTACAGAGGGGGCACGACGAATGAATGGAAACCTCGAATAAGGTACTATTATATTATAATGAGCTACTATTATCTTGATATTGAAGAGTTAAAAATGTAAATGTAGGTATTAAAAATTTAAATCGTCAAAAAGATACACGACTCATGGATTGATCTAATAGAAGAAAAATGTCTACGTTGAGATCAATGCATCATGTCCAAGTGAAAATGGTTTTCTGGGATTCCAAACTGGGATTGCAGTGTCAAAGGGTCGATCGGGACTAGCAATGTCTGCCGGTCGAGACAAGAAGGGCATGATTAACGGCAAACAGATCTCCGATCTTCGGCTAACGAGTTGACCCAGATCCGACTTGTCTCGGCTCGGCAAGGTACGGCAGTCGAAGGACTGGCCGGTAACGAAGGCAAACACAATGACAAAGTTTCTGGTACTTACTGGTGAGTGGTGACGTTGAAGAAGAGATGGGAGAACTGGGGTGCGGAGTCCTCCGGTCCGTGCGGCGCCGGGAAACTCGCGACGAGCATCAGCGGCTTCCGGGCGAAATTGTGTTTGCTCTGTCTGAGAAAAGCCACGCTGTCGTTCGCTATCAGGTCCGGATAATAGTCCTTGCTGTACTCGAAGCCGTGCTTTATCTTCTTCCCGTTCATGTTCACGCTGTAGTTGTAGTACCGTGAATTCATTATGAGGCCGCCCCACTCCCGCCATCCCGGTGGTATGTACAGGCCGTTGTACTTGTTCAGATACTTGCCGAAGTACCCTGAAACGTGTGTTTGCGATAACGTTGGATTCGATTCCGCGGGAAGTGAGAGACGAATCGCTACGGCGAATCGACTTTCCCGTGCGTTACCGCGGTCGACATGCTCTCTGTGCTCTCTTTCTCTCTCCTTCTGTCTTTAATCTGTACGCGAAAGCGCGATCAAAAGACAGCTGTTCCTCGCGTAAGTTAATGTAATTGTTGTGCAACGTTTTAAAATTGACATCATCTGTGAGTGACTTCTGCTTTAAATTATACTGTCAAACTAAACAGTTTCTGTCTCGATGGTTGTACCTTTGCATCCCTACCACTATGTAGGAGTGGTCCTACATAAGTCCTACATAGGTCCTACATAGGTCCTTCGTATTCCCACCCCACGACTAGTCAGTGGTTGTAACTCTACTGCTTCTCGAAAGAAATCAATTATAATCATCCAAGGTTGTATTTTTTCCACAAAATTAAATTTTTACAGACAATATATGCAAAGGAGCAAGCATATTTTTTAAATTTTGTTGCATGGCTGTAGTTTGTTATCGAGGGGCCAAATCACCGGCATGCAACAAACCGCACGTGAATACAGTGAAGTTTATTTCGCCGACAGATTTTTCGCGGATTTTGTCAAAAATCTCGAATCAATGTTCGCTATCGGATGAATAATGACCGCAAGGCGTGGCCGGTTCCCTAAGCCCCGGCTTGACGAAAAAAAGACAGCTCTATCCCGGACTATCGCAATAATAATTAATGTGCTACGGACACGCTCGGTTCGTCGCAGGAACTGACTCATGTAACAGATCGATTACCGCCGCTGACGGTATACTTTTATTTCGCGCGGCTCGGCCCCGGGTTGCTCGATCACCCAGACAGATAATCCATATGGATGTTAACCAGCAGAATTATCATCGAACATTCAATTATCGAATTAAACGTAACCTTCCATTATCGTTTCTCGCGAGTTCATTTTCCGGGATTCGAAAAAATTACGAAATGACTGATTGGGTAGCACGGAGCAGAGATTCGTTGAAAGTTATGCGAATATATTGTACCCGATGGTTACAGGTTGTTAGTCAATCAAACCAGCATTCCTATACTCTGTTATCTTCTCGTTTGTTCATAGTATCTTCGTTTCTCGGTCGAGCGCGATTGGTCGAACAGATTATTTGTAAAAAAATCTTGAACTATGTTCTTTCCTAGTCTATTTATTATGAAGTTCTGATATGACATTTTCAGAACGTACAATTGTGTTGAATTTCTGTCTTTACCTCATTATTATTATAATACTCAGTTTATGAATCATAATCCCTTTGATATATATCATTAAGCTGAGGGTTTTAGTCGCACGTTTTTCAGTTATTAAAATTAGTACGAATAAAAATTTCGTTCCTTAAAGTTAATGTTATAATTTCACAGTCTATTTATGTATTATATTATTCCTGAAGGACCGAATTACTTCCCTTTTACGCTTGAAAAATTACGTTCGGTTTCCGGCGTTTGCTAGTGGCATTCGAGGGTTAATGACAATCGATCGACGAGGGAGGAGGAGGTAGTATCGGCGAGGATAAATAATGAAACTATGCGAGATGCGAAGGGAACAATAAGGTAATGAAATTTGCACGTTCCCAGCTCCTCAATCTTCCCTGGAAAAGCCAAGAGGAGGAACGGCCAAGGAACCGCGGCTTTTCTTTCTAGAGGGTCTCGATAAATCAAAAGGCAATCCCATTTTCCGCCGGCTACCCCGGCCGGTATAAACGCGCGTCGGTAAAGGTTCATCTTGCCGGACATTGAATTATTCATACGGACAAAATCAAATAATTAATTCAGAAGTACGACCGACGTCCCTTTCGCCGTCCCTGCGGCGTTTACATATCTGTACCGGTAGCCGCGGTAGGGCTCGCTATCGAGCCTATACCACGGGCTTATTTATAACAGCGGCGCGGGCCCGACTCGGGCCCAGTCTGGCCCGGTCTGTGTTGGGGCGAGTCTGGTCCAGAGCGGGCTGGGACAACTTTTTGCCGGGTCGGAGACCACCGAGCCGGACCAATCGCATTACTCTCGTTTTGCGTTAACCGATGACATCTCAATAAAGGGCCGCCTTGTCCGCTAAATATAAAGAACAGTAAATCTTCCTGGAACCGGGGCCAGGATGGTTCCAGCGAAAATTCCGGCGAGGCGATCTTGCTCGCGGGCTTGCGATCCAGATTCCTCGAGGTCCGGATGAAAATTACTTTCCTTTGAAATCTCCTCCGCTACCGGAGAGCAGGGCCAAGCGAAAAAGTTTCTGTGTTTATTGAATTTCGAAAGCAGAAACTCCGACGTTCAATCAGGATCGCTCGCGTGGGCCGATCCTCTCGCTGTCAGGAACGAAATCGCTCGCGACGGAACGGTCGATCTGGTTTTTTCTTGGACACGAGCTGCCGGCGCGCACCGGCCCACGAAGAAAAAACGAGTCGCGGATTAATTAGCGAGGTCGTTTAAAGTTTCCTCGATCGGCCCGGCCAGATACTGTCCGGCCAGTTTTTGAAAGCGGGACACGTTTCTCACGGAACAGGTTTAAAGGATCACGGCTGATCCGCTCCGGGGAATTTGCATAAACGACCATTGCCGGGGCTCGGTGGCCGGCCGCTTCCACGATTGCGCTTTAATTGTCGATAATTCGGGCTTATTGAGTGGCGTGCCGTGAATACGTTAGCCGGCGAATATTACGACGTACAGAGTTATCGGTTAATCAAACTAATCGTTTCGGAACAGCCCGTGCCGGGGCGTGACTTATGCAAAGTTGCTTTTGAGAATAATTATCGGCTTGTAACCCGTTCCTCCAGCTCCACGGGAAACACGCTGCACTGTGTATTTACACGTGTTGGATCTTTGCTCCGAAGAGCTGTAACGTATCCTCCGCAGCGTCGTGTTCTCATCCGAATTCTTAACGCAATCGCAAAATACTAGCATGTCGACAGCTAACGAGAACGAAGACGGAATAGCTTCTTCTGTTCTTGAAGATCTCGCTATCTCTTGAGTTGCGTGACGATAAGAGTCTTCATATTACTTGTCATGGCGTGAGATTGATAACTTTTCCATTTCTGACCAGGAAATGAAGAAAGTTCACATCGCACAGTCTCTACTGTTGTATCTTCCGGGGGTAAGCCGAGTTTTCTTTAATAATAACCACAAAATGGCTGGAATTTGATCTCATTCCACTCTCCATCCACTTTCGAGGAATGTTGATAACTTTCCTAATAGTCGATTAAACGTGAGAAAAGGGATTTGTGGAGGCTGCGGATCTTCCGAAGCAATTTCTCCGAAAGTGTCTCGTGTCGTGTTGGTCCTTGCATAATCCTCCGGGTTTCCGGATAAAGATTTCTATCTTCCGAGGAGACCGTGTTTATATAACGAAGCATTTCGTGTGCATTACCCCGTATACCGATTTCCGCGGTTCTGTCAGCGAGTTGGTCGCGTGTTTCCCCGGGGTCGTTGCTACGGCCGCTTCAAGTGCGCTTTACATGGCGCTGACTTAGCGCCAGCCTAAAAATACCTGGATGCACTAGCCCAGCCGTAAATATCAATTAGATTGTTATCGCGAACCGCGGTGCATGCGAAGAACGCGAGGCCCTATGCATGTGTTGCACGGTGTGCTCCAATAACGATTGGGGAGGCCTGGTAACGAGTCTAATTGCCGCCGCGTCATTCCAGTTAATCATCGTCGCCGCGTGTTTCGCCTGGACAGCCTCGCCTCCAAGAAAGAAAGAAAAAACGTTATCGGAAACTGAACGCTAGATCTCCGCTCAGATGTTTCCTGGTCCCGGTCAAAGACTCTGCGGTAGCCAATCGACTTCGATCACCCTTCTTCAGGATTCTAGACATTTTCTAACCAACCTTCTCCACTTTACTGGAGAAGCAAAGGGGACAACCCTTGCACCCTTCATCATCATTTGTTAGTTTTCATTACTACTTTCGATTCCAAGTTGTGCAGGGTACTAATTAGTTCGTAGGGATTGCATTGGCTCCTGAAGGTATTCTGCAGCTATTGGAGCTGGACCCATTAGCTTCCAAGACTTCATTTAAGTTCTCATTTTCCAGCAGCTAATTTAAACCGCATTCATATTAGGTCTAATGAAGCGGTTCGTGTTCCTTGGACGAGTGAGCTGGAAAATGTTGCTAGAGAACCGGACAAGTGAGAATTTTAATGGTCCTAATGAACCTGGACGTGGCTACCTACACGAAGTTCCGACTTAATATCCTCCATTTAAAACTATGTCCATATTTGTTACCGCGCGTCGTTCTGGTACCATAAAATATTACCTGAACAATAACAAATCTACTGATTACATGGTTCCACGAATGCTGGTTACTGCATTTGAAATTTAATTTACCTGCTGGAAATTGCAGGTAAATTAAATTAAATTACAAATGGATTCGGAACCGAACCTCGTTACGCGGTATCGGCGTAAATCGGCTCGTATCGAGGCGGGCCCGAAGCGAACACTTTCAAGAATTAGTGTAGAGACTCGCGTCTATATATCCGGACATTACCGTACATCACGGTGGTTATCCGTCGTTCCTCTCCAAGAATGAATGCGCATCAGAGGAACAGGCTTTCGGAAGTCGTCTCCGATTCCGCGGCGGTTTGTCCGCCTCGATGCATCCCTTTGCGCTTTTTCGATCGATGCAGCGCGCACTATGTATATCCCGCTGCATCGATCGCCGCCGCTCCAACCGCCCTGTGGTCGACGACCATTCGTTTTGTTTGTTCGGACTGAAGCACGGCCCCGCGACTGGCGCCAGGATATCACGGCTCCTCGGTCGTCCTTTTGTCCCGCTTTTGTCAGACAGACCGACCGACCGAGCGTCTTCCAGCGGCTTTTTATGGTTCTGGCCATGCCGTCGTCGAGTCCCGAACATGCTTCTGCAGTTTCGCTTGCGCCCAGGCTGATTTTTCCGCGCCGCCGACCGCGACACCGCTTTCCACGCGCTGGCGAAGCAACAGGTAACACACCGTCACATCGGCCGTGTGCGATTACCCGCACCCCCTTTCCCGCTCCTACCCGTTCGAGGATCACGAAACAATTGACTATCTTGGACCGAGTGCTTCTGCTCCCTCTCTCTCTCTCTGATCCTTTGTCAGCTTGCAGTACGTGGTCCGATAGAGAAATGAGAAAGAGCTTTGTTTCGTTCTGTACTTATTCAGCATTTCACATTTTAACTTCTTTATTCTAATTCATTTCAATATATGTATTCATTTTCATACATTTATTAAAAGACTTATCATCTCGAACGCTCGAACGACTCTTCCAGCACGAATTGATTTATTCGATTTAACATCCGGGCGCAGTTCCGATCAACTATCCCCGCAACATGGAAACGATCTTCAGCCTCCGATGTAGAACATCAACTCGGGGACCGTGGCGCAAAGCGTATCGGAGCGCATCGAAATTAGCGACGCCGCGAAAATTAGCATATCAACGCGAGTGCGCGTGTATTTGGAACATCGCGATGCGCCAAAGCGGGTAATACGGAATCCCGATTATTTCGGCCGGTGGTTTCGTGCGCAGGGTGTATTAACCCCCTTTTCGCATGCGGAGTCGGGCTCTCTCTCTCTCTTTCTGTATATATGTGTCCCGTTTTCTGCGATCGCGGGACGGTGGCGGCGGCGGCGGCTGCCGGAGGATTTAAGGGTGGATCGCATGTCGGCTTGCAGCCGCGGTCTTAACGAGCCGTTTAACGATCACCGCGTGCCGTCGCTGCTCCAGGGGAAAAAACAGCTCGTATAACAAATAGGGGATTTTATGTTCGCCGCGAATCACTGGTTATTACGCGAAAAGTTCGTGATCGCGAGTGGCTCGAGATCGAGGAAAAGTACTCACGAAGGGCCCGGGGTCGGCGAGGATGATGGCCACACGCGAGCCGACGGTTGCACGAAAAATAGGTAGCCCGGGCATAGACAATGAGCACCGAGTGCCCTGGAAGTGCTCTGATTGCCCCTGGGAGCGACATATTGATGCAAATGATGGTGGGAACCATTAATTCCCAGTTTTACAACTTAGATTGCGGTAAAAGCTTTCCCGCTCCCGTTTTGTGGAGAACACTGGGTGGGGCTTCGTTGCTCCCGGTTTTTAAGAAGCCAGAGCAGTGTCCCAATCTCTCTTAATGTCTTAGTGCCCTTTGATGTTAGAGAAAGATATAGAAGAACCTATCCAGTTCTGGCTCTTTTTGTGAAGAATCCTAAGCGGACGTGGCTTCGCTTCTCCCAAGTTTAACGTGGCCAGGACAGTGCTACGCCTAGTACTCTGCCCATGTTCGAACGAACTAGTTACAACCTATGATTTCATAACAAACAAAGCTTTAAAACAGGCACAAGCATAAATTGCTCTGCGGAGCACTGTCCCGACTCCGGTATAATCGGGAGCAACAAAACCACGCCCACTCACCGCACTCTACACAGAGATAATAGGCCCTCTGTTCACCAGTAGCAACATCGAGATTTTCATTGATGTCCTTTGATAAACGTCTCTGACGCCCCTGTCTCAAAGCATTGCCCTCGGGAGCAATCCAGACTACTTCACGGGGCAAAAAGTACCAGTTGCTCCGTTCAAGACATTTCCACCAGATTGCTCTTCGATTCCTGTCGGTACTCAAGATACGCGATCGCTCGAAAGAGCGCGCAGCCAGGTAATTACGTCGGACGTTCGCGGAGGATTTTCTTTGTTCTTCGTTTTGATCGGAGCGAGAGCGAGCGTGCGATTACGTCGTCGTTATGGCACGATTATTTTTCCCGTCGCCTATTATATTCAATCAGCGCGACGCTCTACCGGGCATTAATCATAGGAGTCGTTCTTTGACAAATTTCATGGTACCGGCTGGTCGTCTCGCGCCGATCCCGTCATTATGCAGTTATCACGATTATGCAGATAATAGGTCTCGATTTGTCTTATTAGCGGTGCGAGTGAGCGAGAGATCTTTGCCTCGTCGGTTTCCGGCGCCTCGTTGATCTCTCGATTGTCTGCGTTTTTTACCGAGTGTCCACGCTCGTCCGCCAATCCTCGGTGTCTTATATCGTACCGCGAGTGTCAACGCGCGGAAACCTGAACCGAGCCACAATACGAGAGATACATTTGCAATGAATCGAGACGATCTATCGATGGGAGGAGCTATAATCCGCAGCTGCACCTGCGACAAGCAGATGGCCGATTATCTGTCCGCGACACCCACGCGAGACGCGCAAAGCTCTTTGACATTTCTTGGAATCCGAGAGTAGGTGCTTCGGAGCATACACTTTGCACGTGTCCCGTTCCTCGTGTAATCCCCCGGCAGATTTTCACGTAGGTGGCGCGGAATGGCCCTCCGGTTCGATGGGATACTGGCTACGAAATAGGAGAAACCGGAAAGACTCGACTGTCTGAACGGGAATCAATTTTACGAGGCGAAAGAGGCTTTCTATTAATCGAATGACCAGGATCGTTGCGTCGGGCTCTACCGTACACTTTGCTTTGTTTTTATCAACTGTAACAATCACTACAGGCAATTTTTATTTAGCATAAAAATCCACTGTCTACTTATTGATTACGATCTCCTATGTATGAAAGTGGTGTAGCCAGTCTGCGGTATCGCCGTAAATTCGAAGTAGCGTAGAGAACGAGATTGTCAGGTCCTGAAGGCTGCGGGAGATGGGGCAGCTGAAGGTGTCGCTCGTTTTCATCGAATCGCGAGTACGTCGCGGGCCTTTTGACGACGACGCCGTAGAGGGTCGCCGAGCGCGCCCCGATGAATGCACCGATCTGCAGCGCTGCACCTGCACCGTGGGGGCCCTTTTGTAAGTGGCGTGTGTGCGACCCTCGTGTATCTTGCGGGGCGAACGTGTGGGTGCCCTACGTTAGCCCGGCTCGTCTTCGACCTCCTCTCCTCGTCCTCCCCTCGTTTGCAGCCGTGATCTACTCTCTCTCTTCTCTCTCTCTCTCTCTCTCTCTCTCTCTCTCTCTCTCTCTCTCTCTTTCTACTCTCCTCTCGTGTCCCACGAGCACTCGAAAAACTGGCGGCGCGTCCTCTCGAGAGCCGCAACAACCAGGAACAATGCTCTTCCACGGGTCTGCGCTGCGGCGCGATTTAAATTTAGATAATCTCATCTGCACAAACCCTCGCGCTACCTGCACGCTGCGTGCACATAGCACACGCCGATGCGTGGAACAGAAAGGCGCACCCCTGTCTGAGCGAGCCTCTCGTGTGAAAATTTCGGCTCGCGGTATCAAGATGCAATGTGCAGCAGACTCGATGCTTTCTGATGCACCCGGGAGAAGTTTGGCGGTGACATCTTTTGTATCTGGTGGCAGAGGGTGCCTGAACACACCTCGTTCTGAGGCGCCTTGTTCAGACTCGTTTCGAATGTGTAGTGCGATTTCTATTTTGACCATTTTGATCGATTTTTAGAGTTTGTTAAGCAGCCTAATTGATTGATAAGTAGAAATGAGTAGGTGTAATCAAAAACATTAGAAACATCAAAAGTCAGTTATCAAAAGTGCGAGTAGATCGAAGCTCGAATGTCTACTTCGGATCCACGGGGCAACTTCCAACATCAGAGAACTGTACCACAAAGAGCCAACTTAGCCAGGAGGACCACAGACTCGATCCAGCTTAAAAAGATCAAAGAAGAAACGGCGAAGGGTCTTTCGGATTATTAGAAGGAGCTTATCTGCATCAGATGGGCAGTCTGTTACATCCGAATTTTGGATTACACAGTCAGCTTACATCCTCTATCTCTTCATATTCAGCCGGACCGGCCGGCGCACCCACCTCGGTTGCATCACATGTTCATGTAGATGCGATCCAATGGATCCTGCGAGATACGCGAGAGCATGCAGTCCGCCCGGAGTAGAGTAACGACTACGTCAGCGATGGACGGGCCGCGGTGCAACAACAGGAACCTGGTCATCCTGATAACGGCTGTAGACGGAGAGAGAAAGAGAGAGAGAGAGAGAGGAGAGAGGCTGGTCCAGGATCCTGGCGGACTTTCGTGCGATCCGGCCGCATCTCCGCTTGTATCTGTGTTCCGATCCCCACTCTATGTTGCATCGTGCGATCGCGTCCATGCAACATAACTTGAATAGCGCGAGATATCGTCTCCGTGGCTCTTTGCTCTGAGATACTGATGGAATCCCATGCTATCCCGGCTCCGTTTCGACGCGGATCGGCATACCGGCCGATATTGGAGCTCGAAATTGCGCGTATCGGGATCCGGCAACAATTCGAGTAGATTCCTCGATCTCTTCGAAGTCTCGAATAGCAGTCTCGTTCCCGTTCGCGAGAATAAGTCGAGACGTTGCACCGGACAAAGAGAAAACGGACGCACGCAGATTTATAGAAATATTCGAGCAAGGAGCGCGGACCCGCGCGAAGCTCGCGAAGCCCGCGAATTACGAGACAGCGTCCCGAGGAACGCGGCTCGAACAACGCGATGTATCGTTTACTAGGATCTCCTCGAGTCATCGCTAGGCCCTCCATCCGCGATTCATGGAATACCTGTCCGATCGCCATATACGACATCCCGGAACCGTGCGAACTTACAAGCGTATAAGGAGATTTGTTTTATTACCAAGTCGGCTCGGACGTGTCGGCGTGGAGGTTACCGGCGCGCGGCACGAGCACGTCGATGCGAAAATACGGCCGCGAACAATCGGACGTGCTGCCGGCGCGTAAATTCCGCTCGAATGTAGCTGAATTTCCTCCCGTTGCGATTAGAATCCAAGGAAGAGATTCCGAACCCTTGACAGTGGGGAATTTCCTGAGAGAGCGCTCTTCCAAGTAGAAATCGCGAATAAGGAATTGGCGTTCTATATGTGTATCAAAGATCAGTTTCGTAAAACTCCAGAAAGGCTGGGTAAATAAAAGAAAAATTCGGGCTTAAAAATCTTCCGCAATTCCAAATCCAAACAGTTACATTCCTAAGCGATAAAAACATATGCGTCTCTATTAATCTAATAGAGACTACAATCAAATCGAGATTAAGCCTATCAGTGCTCTAAATCATGCCTATTCATTGGCATTCGATTATCATTCAAGGTATCAATTGGTAAAATATAGATGTGGAACTAGAGATTTACGATTGCGAACAATCCGAACTTCGGAAGATAATTCTTCACCTCAGATTTACTCCCGGGAACTTCGGAAGCAGTATTGTAGCTCAGAAATTTAGGATGTTCGACCCCTACTACCAGCGAGACCCGCGAAATTAGGGTAGCTGATTAAAGCTTGCTCCCCTTTGAACTTTTCTCTTCGCCTAAAGAACGTGGCTCGGATAGGCTACTTTGCGGAACACTTACCAGCGGACTTATCTCCAAATTATGCTTGAAATTTCGCTGGTGTTACCTCCACGAGTCCATTACGGGAGAAATTACGGGGCCATTCTTTCCATGCATACATTTAATGCGCGATTTAATAACCGATCTGGCTGGTGCGGGCGATGGGAAACTGATTTTTCAAAGATAATGATTCTCATTAATAATTCCAGAGCGGAAATTCACTCGTTCTTTCGTTTGGTTTTAGCTGGAAGTTTATTCTAGCAGCTGACAAGAGTCTGCAATACGCCACAAGAGTTTGCAATAAATATGCTTTCGACTTTTTAAATCTCTCGTTCCTCGACACCTGAGCAGATATGATCGAGGCCAGTTAACACGGCGTTTGCACCGAATTCGCCGGCTTATCTGCGACGCGAGAAACAACAACATCTCTCAGAAAGATCGAGTGTCCTTCCGATGAATAGAGTATCGGCGCTCTATCGGCTTTCTCCAAATTTTTCTAGACCGCCGAAAAACTGCTTGTTGTCCTTACGTAAAGACAGTGTCGAGCCGCTATCGACGACAAGCTATCGTCTCGGAAAAGGCCAGGGTGTATACCCGGTGCAACAGGATCTTGTAAATTAGAGCCGCCACGGCCACGTATCTCAGCCGGGGCCCCGCATAGATCCCTGCGCGCGAGAGCTATCTCTCAGCTACGAAGATTATTCGTGAAAGCGGCTCCCGATGGAACCGGCCCCCGTGCATTCGAATTCTCTGCGCAACATCGTCGTCGATCACCTGGCGAGGGGAGCGCCATAAGAAAAGAGATCACGACCGGGCGGAGGAACGCGAGCGGCGACAAAAATCTTCTCACGATCGTGACAGTTCGACCCTTCGACGGCCAGAGACCGGAGACAGGCTCCTGTTGGGCGAGAGAGCCCTTCGAGGCCCTCGCATTCCCTTTAACCACGACACGGGGCCGCGTCCTCTCCTTGTCCGTACGTGTCTCTCCCCGTTGTCCGCATGTCTACACCAGCTTCTCTACGTATGACCATATTCGACGAGAGCCAGGACGTTGCTCCCTGAAAGCGGTAGGCTTCCCAACCTTTCAGGGGGCTGACTCGTACGAACCGTCGAAAAGGAACGAATTTTTGGGAATTTATTCCAACCAATGGGTCGAACCATTTTTATGAATAGATTCAGGGAATGGGAGTCGAATACAACAATGTTCGCAGCACAGAGTTCAAATTTGGAGAATGACGTTCGGATTTGAAGAATATCATTGAAGAGAACAATGTTTAGATTTCAGAAATAACATTCAGTTTTGAAGAATAACGCAACGTTCAGGTTTGTAAGACAGCGTTCAACAGGATTGGCGGCTTTGCAGAAGTTTTACGACCGGCCGACAAGATGTCGCGGCTCCGCAAGTAAAATAACACACTGTACGTTCGATTCTGCCAGTGAAGCAAAGTAGATGGCCAATTATCACGATGTTTCGCACCGTCGCGTCGGCCTTCGCGTCTTTGATCTTCGCGTCCCAGTTGCAAGGACACGTTCGACGAGTATCAGTCAAGGCTGCAAAAAGCGATCCCTCTGAACGCGTCGCTAAAAAGAGCGATAATCAATCAATTTGATTCCTCCTCTAGCGAAACGAGCTCGAATTACTGTCTGGGTTCGGAAATTAGTATGTTTGACCTGCGGTAAAACTTTCGTTCCAGCTTGAACGTTTTAAACAAGCGAAAAGAAAATGTTAAATTTCGAGCAGGTAAATATTCTAGAAAAATGATCGTTTTAATATCGGATATAGGCGGATTTGAACTAATATTGAGTACGATAATATTGTGACAAACGTCAACATATACCATACGAATAAAAAGATGAACGAAATTGAAATGTCCAATTTGCCGACTAATTCACATGTATGTAATGACAGCAGGTCAAAGGTGTTGAGAGAGCGTGTTATCCCGATGACGAAGCGTCGTGGCGAGGATTCGCCAGCCGTCGATTCGCGGAGGATCGGTTCGCGAACAATTCTGCGGGTCGGGCCGGGCGCGGGCGGGCGCAGAGAAAGAGAACTGGTTTCGTTATCGTCGTCTGTTGTACACCGAGTGTCCCTGACCAGAATACCGGGGCTGGCAGGCCGGGCGACAAATTTTCTTCGCTATCTTCGTAAGAGGATCTTGTCACGCGCGCATACGTTAGGCCCTGGCCTCACCTTTAAGCCGCGCTCGAGACCCCACGCCTTACGAAGACGGGCGTGAAACTAGACCTGAATTTGCCGATGCTAATTAGGTCCGAGAAACTAGTCAGCCGAGTGATCGGCGAGCGTTGCACTCGCCGGAGGGTGCACGCGTGAATCTTGCTAGCCGATATGAAACGGGGATACGAAACGTGCGCGACTCCGAGCCCGGATCGTTCTCGATCAAAATGCATGCCATCGCTTCCTCGAGATGGTACCATTTTTTTTTTTGCACGGAAGGCTCGCAGAAGTATGAATTTCCCTTTGGAATAGAATTAACGTGACTGAAACGCTCATAATGAAGATGGAGATGGATACAAATAATGGAGAGTTATGAATTAGTAAAAGAAAATTGTTGGGATCTTCCTCTAGCCACTTTCTGTATTCTTCATGTTAGCATTTTGATGTGAAACTTGCGTGACAGCAGCTCCAAGACACGTCTGTATCCTTTTACACCAATCATGACGAAGATAAAGGTGAACATAAACGACGAGTACATATATCATTCTCGGTTTACAAGTTGATTGAAGTAAATTAGAATGCCCTAGTTGTAAGAATCTAGAAATAGCTAGGGTTATTATTGTATCTGTCTCTTATGATTTTGACTCTTAGAAATATGAAGGACATGTTTCATTCAGCATCCTTTTATTTCTGTATCTACGTGGACCTCTGCAACAAAAGCGCATGCGACAAGATAATAGACCCTCACGTTATTCTATTATTTAATTCACAAAAATGTTCTGTTTTAATTAAGCGAGTTCCACGGTAGAATTAATGTTCCCAACGCAGGGTTAACGACATGTATGAATGTTTGGAATGTGTACGCGTTTGTAAGATGTCTTTTGAAGAAATATTTTGCGAAACCCACGCGGCCACCCCGGCGATCGACGATCGATACCCGCGTCTTTATTAAAGCCGTTTCTCTCCCTGTCCCTCTATGTGTTCGATGCATAATGCAGCGACAGGAAGTAAACGCAAGACGTAGCCAAGGCAACGGTATTGCCTCGATTGTTCGACTGTCCTTTCGCGTTTTTCTTGTCGAGAGAAACGGCACCTCTCCGCTCCATGCAGAAAGGTTTCATAACGATTTTTACTATCGAAACAATGAACACGGTGTGTTGGGTGATTTGTATAATACGATCGATACAATTGTCTTGGAGCCTTGATTGTAGGGTATATGCTAGATATCGTGGTTTCTTGGTACTGAATCGTTCCGAAGGTAGGGGTTGACGAACTGGGGGCCCGCGAGCCCCACGTTGTTCCCCCTTCTTTCCTAGCCTGCTGGGACTTGGACAATGTCCTGTCGCATACATCTGTCTTCGTAATAGATCTATAGTCCTTTATGTCAATTGTCAGTTGACGTGTCTGCCGCATAACTTGTACATCATACTACCCACAGAGACTGTAGTGATGAAATTATTAGAGCCACTTGCATAGGTGGATGACTTCGTATTATAACAACGAAATATTTTAAATAACAGTCAATACCAATCTATCCTGAATTCTTACTAGATTTTTACAACGTGCACAACTCTAATGAGTTGATCACCTATTATATTCGCGAATTTGGGACATCGAAAGTGAAGCGATTATAATAAGAGGACCATGGATTTCTTGATAAAGATTGAGCAGGTGATTCGTCGACCTTGGAGAAAGGGTTTCGACAACGTCTTTAGGCAAACGTTCGCTTTACGACGCCCTTCGCGGGCCGCAGGGTATAATGATAAGGCCACACACGCGTCGAGAGCCGCGCCAGGTATAGAACAGATTCATAAGGGGATAACAAAAGGATCCGTGGCCGTCGATGGCTGGAAGTGTTGAAAGCGAGAACGGGTAGGTAAAACATTCGGTAGCGTGGCTGACACCGGTCTCCGGGACCTGTTAACTGAAAATGCCAACAACGAGACGAGTCGCACGACGAAAACGCGCAGCGTATTTCCAGCTGCATCGGCAGTGTCAAGGACCTCGCGACAGGAATACTTGTCAAGTTTCTCATGGCATTAGTTGATCAAAAAATATGCTTTTGATACTAATGATCCATCATTCACAAATTGCGTCTACAGATTTAAATTCGAAATTACTTTTAGTTTGGATTAAATGAAAAACTATGTTTTCGAAGTAGTAGGATTTAGACTACAGTCTAGTCACGAGACTATTTTCTATTTGGAATGGCAATGGCTGTATGTTTGCATCGGATCGAGGGTCCGACATGAAAAACAGCTTTCCCGTATCGATCGATCGCGGAGCGTCCCGACGGAGATATCTTAATAGAATATCTGGATCGATGTTAATGGATCTCGCGGGACCGAAAGTCCGCGGTGATCGACATCCCGCGGATCCATCTACTTTCGCCGGGGCAGATATCTTCCTATGTAAATCGAACCCGGTTCTGTTATACTTATTAACTCCGTGGCTCCGCTCGTGGCATCTCGATCTCCGCTTCTCGGAAAAGTATCACGCGACCCGACGTGTGCTCCGGCCCGATTCCCGGCTGGCGTGCAACCAAACAGTTCCGAGCGAGAGAGCTGGAAAAATCTACGAATCGCGTAAGTATAGGCTCTAGTCGGTTTCTTTAAAACGGTCCGGTCAGTCGTCATGAGAACTGCACGATATCCTCGGAGAACACGTCAGCCTCCACTTTTTCCTGTTTCCTGAGGCCAATGCTTCGTTCTCACCCCTCGACGGATTTATTTACGTTCAAACCGTGCATTCTTCACCAGTTATTTACTTTAGAGGGCCGGATTGACCACTATTTTTTATTATTTTCGTAAAGGTAAGTCCAGTTTTCAAGGAAAAATTCTGGTCCTCTAAAGATTAAATTATTTTTATTTAAAGCAACTGGAGTAACGTGTATACTGCAAGATACGAACGGTTACCATTAAGATGCTTTTGTGTTGGGAAATGGGTTTCAATGCAACTGAAACACTGGAGAATTCAGTTTAAAATATGCTTTATTTAACGGTGCGGAAGGACGACTTAACAGTTCGGCTGGCGGACTCGAAGTGAAGAAAAGAATGTAGCAGGAGTGATAGAGAAAATCAGTCGCCCACCTGAAAAAGGAAAAGCTCAAGGCTGCATCGTTTATTGCCCTGGCCCTTGGGTACGACAAATACCAGGCCTATGGGTCCGATGACATCTGGTCTGTTATTCTACGTTAGAGAAACTGCAGTGTTTCTCATGGACAACGAAATTCATTTTTGGTCGTTGGCAGTTGCATTATTATTGCTAATAATTCAACATTTTGTAATCGACTCTTACGGGACGAGGAGAACACGTCGGATAATACACGGTTCGCGGGATGTAGAATATTTCTGGCGAGTTTAGAGCGGCGATTAAAAACGTTGCCCACCCTCGTGTATCTCGCAGGTTATATGCACAGCCATTCGGTCGGTTTATTAACACTTTCAGATAGAGACCGGACACTCTGGCGTTCGTCGTGCGACTCGATATCGTTCGAGCACGCAGGGGCGGATACAGCCCTTATCCTAGGGCTATTCTCCACTGTACAATTTACGCGGCTTCTCGCATAGCTCCGCTTAAAACCTAATTTACCGATATCAGATTTTCGCACGGTCGTGACGGTCGGGTAGCATGCGCAGGAAATGCCTACGCGAGAAATCGTGCGAGAAATACGGGCTTTCTCGTCCCTTCCGGTGGGCAGATATCGTCTCGGGATTGCCCATTGTGAGCCCCAAGATACGAGGGCTACTTTTTCTCGAAGAAAATTAACAGGAAGACGAGTTGGCGCGCTTCCCTCGGAATCGGACTCCTAATTATTTTAAATGAAGTGCTGCACGGAGATCCTCTTAACCGCAATAGCAGTTTCGAAATCTGTAATTTTCTACCAAGATGTAATGTTGTGTTAATCGAATTAGGTTGTTTTTCCTATAAACTGTTACGTAGAGTACACCAGTGATAATGCAATGTTATTATTTATGTAATTATGATCTGTGATCAACCATTGATATTTTGTAAAGGAGAAAACGCTTTGAACGAAAACACTTTCGAATGTGAAAAATCATTCTGTCACCTATACATGGATGAATCAAAGCTGGATTGGTCAATGTACGAAAATTTTTAAAAAATTGATGAAGGTGAAAGAGCAATTTGTAGAGATTAGTTCCAGGCTATGAATACATATTGAAGCCAGTACGACAACAGTCGAACATTACAAGCGAAGTTTCATCTAAACCGGAGAGGGACAGCGCTTCTCGGAACAACAATAGAAGGGACTATCATTTGATGACAGAGCCCTCGATTCAGCTGTCTGCTCTCGAAGCGTCCATCTCCAAAGTCTCGACAGGCGGCGCGGCGGGCTCTATTAGATCGGTCTACCTGTTCCGAGTCCTCGACGCGCCTCATAATTGTACCGCGCCGCTGCACCGGCGATGCAACTTGATGAGAGCCGGGCAACTGGCAAACAATGCGAGCAAGAATCGAGCATCGGATTCAATCGAGATCGGCCCGCGATTCATCTGATCCGCCGACGTTTCCTGAATTATTATTCCCCGATGATCGATCGGCGTTCCCCGCCTCTAAACGCGGGAGAAACGCGTCACGACCGCTTTTTGGCCACTCGGAAGAAGGCTTCTCCGGTTCTACGAACGGAGATTCGCAAGCAAGATCCACCGGATAGCCGTGACGGAGAGCCAACAATTGCGAGCAGAGACTCGTTCGAACCACAGCAACTCGGCGAGATCGAACCCCGAGGATTCCACCGGAGAATCCATTCCCATATTCGTTGCGGCCGGGATTCGAGTGTCTCGGCTGGCACGTAATTACCGGCCGTGGAACGAGAATCACGGCACCATGGCACGAAGATAAAATGTGGCCCAGCCAGGTAGCCGCCGTGTTTTCGAAACGACACGCTCCGAGATTTTATAATTGTCCTGGGCCTGTCTCGTAAGCGGTTGCGTCCCGATCGTTTTCGCGCGATTGTCCGACACGACTGGAACGTAATCGGCTGGCTGCCACGGGGCATGGACCAGCTAATGGTCTCTGATATTCTTTCTGGACGAACTGAATCAAATACTTCTGACACAACAAGATTCAACCCTTAACTGTATGATTTATTCACGGTTACGGCGATCGCGACTACTTTGACATACACAAATTCTTCTAATATCTTTATAAGTTTTATTTGATCAACCGATTGTTCTGATAAATGTATAAAATCCACTATCTGATGATGAGCAATGTCTCATGACCTAATATTTCGAAGATTCAGTATTTTCTCCTTTCTCCACTGCTCCCTAGCGTCTCAAAGTCTCGCGAGTCGCGTGATGGATTAAACGCTCTAATCACTCAATCCCTGTCGCCATTTACCATAATCATCGTCTCGCCCCATCGAAAAATCGCGCTCCGCTTCGAATCGGTCGTTTCCACGGTAATTGCTTATGCAACGAGGATTTATCGTGTCGAACGTACTTGACTCCAATTACTCGCGGCGAGTCCACTGCGCTCGCCGAGAAATAAATAGAAACCTCGGCTCAATTGAAGGTGGCCAGATGCTCTTTCTCTTTCTGTCGTGTTGCTATGGTATCGCGCGGTGTCAGAGGTCAGCGAGGCGAGCTCTCGCAGTGGCGTACCCACGTCGGAGAACCGTGGGCTCTCCTCCCGTCCTCTCCTTTAGACAAATGGCAAATTCCTCTCGGACCGCGGGATCATTAAGTTGCAATGAGCGAGACCGCTAACGAAGAACCCGGCGCAATAAATAATCCCGGGGAATCTCGACGAGGGCCGGACGGTGCTCCGTCGACAACTAGAAATTGTCTAAATTATCAGCTCGTACCGATACTTGGCGATCGTGTTGCAACTCTACGGAGCGAAGAAATTGTACACACAGAATTCATCAGTTATGACTAGGAGCCACAGATCGAGTAACGCAAAAATTGTGGTTCGTTCTCGAGAAAAATGGAGCTCCTTAAAGGGGACAGAGAAAGAGAGTCACAGCGATCGAGAAAGGTGAAAGGGGATCGGTACTCACCGGTACGGTATCCAGCGTTGCTTAGGTAAGTGGCGAACGAGTGCGGCTCGTAATCTCGTTGCCACTGGGGGCTGCTGCAATTGTCGTTGTTGGTGAAGACCTCGTGATTGTGAACATAACGGCCGGTCAGCAAGGAGCTCCTGCTCGGACAACACATGGGAGTGGTCACGTATGCGTGTCTCAGCTCGGCTCCCTCGTCCCTTATTCGCCGGAGGGTCCGCGGCATGAAGTTCAGCGAACCTGAGGGATCGGACCAACCGCAACAGACGATCAAAAGGTTCGTTCGGCGGATCTACCGGGCAGCGAGCAGCCGAAAACAGCTCGGATCGGATTCGGAGATAGATATAGTCGGGGAAGAAAGAAAGAAAGAGAAAGAAAGGAGTCCGGCGCGGCGGCTGGAGATTACTTCTTCGAAGAAAGGGGGGCAAGCCCCATCCCCGAACTTCGTTTATCGCGGAATTGAATTTTCCCTTTTTACTTTTTGCTCGCTTTCTCACTGCCTCTAATCTTTCTTCGGGAACGACTAGCCGGATGCAGCGGCTCAAGAAAGAAGGGGATGAAGGAATAGAGATACAATACTGCACGGTTAAATTTACATCGATTCGGGAGCAGGACATCTTTCTTTCAAGAACTATAATTATAATGCCCATCGTTATGCAAAAATTTCAGTAGCGCATTCGAAAGCAAAGAGCTTGAATTATGTAAACCGTTTAACTGTACCGACCTAGTTCGACGTCCTGATCGTCCGTCAATATCAGCACGATGTTCGGCTTCCTCTCCCTCGGTTGCTGGTACGGCAGGTAAGGCGAACTCGACTGCGAGTTGTAATTGTTGTTGTTGTTATTGTTGTTCCCGTTGAAATTTTTATGGAGGGAACCACGACGTTGTTGACCGCCCCCGAACGTGTCCTCAGCAGGGGTGCCCGCGTCCGTACGCCTGGCGCTGACGCCCAACAATACCACCGCCAAAAATTGCAGTAACTTCCTCATGGTGGATGCTGGTGGCTCGTCGTCGGTTGCAGGCTCGTCCTCTCAATCGAGTGTCATATCATGGCTGCTGCTGTAACAACCGAGGCGTGCCGGACGCGTTAACGAACGTTTGCTACTGACGTTCATCCCGACGAGATCTCGATAAGTCCTTCCCTCCGTAACGGAGCGTAATCTTTCGCGGATCCGATCGCGAAATTGACGACCGAGTCGATAAAATCGCCTATTGCAGAGACAGCCTGTCTTTAACGGCTGTCAGCCCCCCGTCTCGCTTTTTTCTTACTAACCCCGCAATTTGAGAGCCCCGTCGCCGAGGGTGACCATAGTGAAAGTTTCGTTTGGTGAGGGACCGATTGCATTTTCATTTAGAAGTGTTACCGATCAGACTGCTATTTGCCATTGATGTGTTAACCTCTTGAACTATAATATCAAGTCAGATTCGTGATGCTTTGAACAGAATCTACTATGTACGTAATTAATTTCCTTTGAACCAAAATAAAATTCGATTTGGTTACGGAGGAGGTACTTTGGAGGCCGCAATTTCACGGTGCAATTTCCTGCGACTCCGCTGCATGCAAATTTGTCGCCATCGGAGACCGTGTTCGTTTCAGGTTAATAAAACCGTAGAAACCGGCGATATTATCTCTGAATAAAGGTGCGCATCGGGATTTCGCAGGAGACAGAGCGAGTCTCGCGCGCGAGGTTGCAGGACGTGGTCGCCCGCCACACAGGACGCTCGCATGATCGCGGCGCGGCAGGATCGCCGAAGGGTGAAATTCTTGCGGCGACCGAAACGGATTGGCTAACAGCTTAATGGGCCTCGCAACCGGACAGGATACGCGACCGCTAATTATTGCCGATAACTCGGTAAAACCGTGAGTCTCGAACGCGACGCGCTTGTACCGTGCGAAACAATTAACCGTGTGGGGAACGCGATCTCGATTCCATCGGGGAGCGTAACTCTCTTGCGCGAATACCTCCGGTGTGCCTTGTGCAGGACGTGATCCTCGTAACAAAATAGTCTGTGGCGAGCGTGGTCGTGCCTCGGAGAAAGATGAAAGACGTAAAAAAAAATCCAGACAGGCTGCCTCTCTCGACCAGCGCGCAGCTATGATCAGACGGCCGAGGTTTTATGGCGGATACCCGTCGCATTCCTCTCGGCGGACATCTCGCGGACGATCGAGAGCCTCGTAAATAGTCGTTAGCACCTGTATTATCCGCGGCCCGATGAATAGCATATAGTCCTCGCTTAAATCAAACACTGCCCCTCGCGACTCTCCTCCTTGTCACTCTTTTTCTCTCTCTTTCTCGCAGCCGCGCCGTCGTGTTTTTTCGTACACGCTAATACGCTCGCTTTATACGAACTATGGTGGTCGTAAAGACGATTAAGATTGTGCCCGCTGCCAGCATATTTTATAAATTCATAGACCATGTGGGACGCTAGCGGTCGTGCGTGATCAATTCCATCGAACGTTTACTTTTCTGGTTTTTGCCAGCGGTATGTTATAGTTGCGGGAAACCTTGTCCGACAAGTCTGGAATTTATCTTCCCCGATGGAAGAAGACAATTTGTAATTGACCATTTCTTATTGCCAGGTAGTTGGTTTGTCGGAGGTAGTATTGAATGTTTTATGGAGGATTGAAATGATAGGGGTAAAATTATGGTGGTAAACGCTGCGGGCAGGATGATTTTATCTCGTCGAATGGCTATGTAGAAATACTCGTTCAAGGATTGAATGGACATCTGCCTTGATCTCGTTTAACTCTTAATTCATACATTACATTGCTTTGCATTACCTACCGCTGGTTGTTTAATAGTCTGTGATTCGCTGATCGTCATTCCTTAATAAATTCTTTTATGGTTATATCAAGTACTAACTTTCTAATTCTGTTCATTCTGCTTCTTTGTAAGATGGAATATCTTTAATGCTGAGTAAATCGATTCAATTATGTCCGTAATTTTTGAAAGTTTTTCTATGATACTAAATAAATTTCCTTCGTATTTCTACTGTTTTAAATTTCTCGAACACGTTCTTGTCATAAATGTATGAAATTCGCTGTCTAGTAACAACGTTACCCACATGTGGCATAATTATGCAGTGCTAATAGACTTCCGGCAGGTGAAGCGTTAAAAACTGTACTTTGAGAAAAATAGTACGAGACGACTCGCGCGGTGGAATCAACTTTGCGAGCAGAATTCGCAGCGGAATATCGGCGAGAGGGATTACAAGATCGCCCGGAAAGCAAGCACGAAGGCACAAAGGGGCGTCGTCTCGTGGCAGGAAGCGTAGCATACACGGCAAAGCAAATTTCTGATGCGGTTCGAACGTTTCCCACGGTGGAACCGTCAAGGAGCGACTTTTTCGCGTTATTCGCGACGCGATCCTTTCCTCAGCCGACCCATTTCGCAGGAAACACGGGCTTTTATTAAATTTCTCGGGACGTGCCGTTCTGTTTTCGCTGTTTCGACGACGCGCCGCGAATAGAGAACGATCGGTTCCTGTTCTCGTCGACGCCGGCGTGTTTTCGACGTCGCTTTTCCCCATTTTTGCCGAGAGAACAACACACGTTTCTCCCCTATTCGAATGCCGGTCTCCGTGCTCGCTCGCGATCGAGTCGGTTTTGCACGGCGTGTTTCGATCGGACACGCCTTAAATACGATCCGGCTCCAGTCATAAGTTCAGCCGAGCCGTCGTGTACACGGGAATCCACCTTCATAAAGTTCGCGCCGAGTATAGGTTCACGCGCGCGTAGATCGGCGAAAGTGAGATTTCATCGGCGAGTTTGCCACCTGGCGAACGAGAGCTTCACCTGTCTGAACGAGAACGATAACGAGACGGTATAGGGGGGATGATCGTGCCATGGAACCACGTCTATTCCCATCGGACACAAACTTCCTGGGTTTCACTCGCAAAACTTTCGAATGGACACTTCGGGTCTCTCGGGCCCGCAATGGGAATCCGAGGAAAAATCCTTGGAGATCGGTTCGCTCGACTGACGGAGACTTTAAACAAATCAGTCGTTTGAGAATTTAAATCGAGATGTAAAAAGGATGTTAAATGCATTTATGGCTTGTTCAAATCTAGGAAAATGCATAGTGTAAGGCGATTTTACCATAAATCATAAATACATGATAACCGGCTATTTTTTGTATAACATTGCGTCGGACCGTAAGAAAAGCGAATTACAATTCCAGCAAGAAACCCGCACCGTTAGAACGCGGATTTGACGCGTTTCCAGCTCAAGGACACAGCTTTAATAAACCATTAGATAAAAAGTCGACGCGGTTTCGCTTCCATCCGGAGCGTAGCAGAGCCGGCGCAGTGCGGCAACGCGAACAAGTTTCTATTTGATCCCCGATCAGATACAAGCCGGGTATCGCCGGAACAAATTCTTCGTAGCCCGCGTACAAGGTCTGACACGGTCGGAGGAGCGTCAGGATTATGGATCGCTAATTAGCGACGCCTATTCGCGGCGTAGCCGGGTCCGAGTCGGCCCGGAATCGTGTTCAGAGGCGGCTGAAAAGATGTCAGGAAGTGATGTCACGGTCGATGTGGCCGCTCGATCTGGTGGCTCCGGAGGCCGCATTAATTACCGCTAATTGATAATCACCTCGTCGTCTCCCGACGGAGAGCAAGTAGGCAAATAAGAGAGGCCAGAAGAGGAAGAAGGCTTGTGAAGAGGAGCTTACGACGAAACAATGTGGCGGCCGGTGGGTCCCTCGCGCGACCCGCCGAAAGGATTCCCGTGCGATCGTTGCGCAATTTATCACCTGGTAATTGGCCGCGCGATTAATTCGGGGGCCGGAGTAGCTCGGGGAACCCCCCTCGAACAGCGTGGAAAATAAAGAGCGGTGCCGGTAATTAGATTTTGACAGAGGAGCAGCGGGTTCTCTCGCCGATTCCTCACCCCGAATCTTCCGGGATCCTCTTCGGCCGCGCCGATTTGTTCCGGGCTGCCGGAAACTGTCTCGAGCAGAACGTTCCACGAATATACCTTTGATTAAAGGCGCCTCGGCGAGGTCTCTTTCCAAGAGCCATTTCTTCATTTCAAGGATGTTATGGAAGCTGACAGGGGGGCTGGGCAGTACCGCGTTCGAAGAATAAATGAATCCTAGATCGCGGGAGTCAATCTTCATTCGGGGCATGAGCATCCAGGAACGTATCTCGCAACGTCTCGCGGGGGGGCATTGAACCGGGACGGTCGCCTCTCTCAACCATCGAACCCGACGCCGGCTAAGAATAGTAAAACAATAATCCGACGGTCGGTTTCGCAACCACAGGAATTGAGTAACAAGTCTCGGGTCGCCGTGATTCGAAGCCATTGTGCCCGCGAGAAGCAACTGTACAGGAAGCGAAGTTGCCCGGCCGAGAAGCCGGCTAGCCTTCGTTTCCTCTGTTCTCCTTCACCTGGGAACTACCGTGATAACGATCAGTCATCAATTAGCACTCGATCTCGTTAGCCGGCGCCGCCTAATCCAGACCAAACGGAGACGCAAACATAGTTAACTACCGCGAATGGATGCGCGGAGGCATCGATCGACCAGGAACACGATTTTGCAGCTTTTTTCTCTTTGGTTTGTTTTCCTGGGTAATTACAAACTAATTTATATTTGTGTCATCAAAATATGTGCTGTAATTACGCAGCGAGTAATTATTGAACGTCTTAGACACTTTTGTGTACTGACGTAATGTTTAATCACGCAACAGTAGGAAGCGAATGCTGTATTTTAATTTCTACCATCTCATGGCTCATCTAGCTAAATCCAGACAAAACCTTGACGTCTGAAGGCCACACAGAGATCAAAATACCGTACACCACCTGTTCTCCCAGTGCGAATAAAAATCGAGCCGTTACGGAGACGATGAGAGTGTGATGTAAGGGAGAAGAGATCACCGAAGACTGAGAGTGAGTGACGTAGAGAGGTCTCAGCAGGTGAAGAAGCGGCGAGGACAATTCCACGAGCATTAAGCGGGCAAAACGCTATCCGAGCGGCGTGGGTGGCACAGCCGAGCTATCGACAACAGATGCACGCTATATACGGGCCGGAGTAGGTCGCAGGTAAAACGGATGTTACGTATTCGTGGCTCGCGTGTAAACCTGCGATGCGATACGCTCACCTGGCCCGCGAGTGTAGGTCGATCCTCTGTAGGTCGGGCCTCCAAGTGAATATTCATCCGAGGCGTTTCGTCTATTCGCACGTGGGAAGCGCCGCGAAATTTACGAGCGGCTAAACGATCCTGCCGTTCGTCACGATAACCATCGATCATACGATACTCCGCTGGAAATCGAGAATCTACAGGGAATTCGGGAACGCGATTTAAATTGCAATTTATCTCTTCTCTCGATGATTTCAATTATTTGAAAACAACATGACTCTATCCTTATATTCTTCTGATGCACTTACTGTGTTTCATCTACTTATTGTTATCTGAAACACATATTATCCCCATTTAATAAATTATTTCCAGGTTGCCAAAGGTCTCTCGACTCGTTCCACCGCAAGAAATTGATCCATGCTGCATTTCTTAGCCGTATGCATTACCAGACCCCATCAGGACCAGCCAGCTCGGCAAAAAGCTACTCTTCGTTCTCCATTTTTGTTACAGAGAGAAGTCACGGATGCAAATGATTTCGAATGGTAGAGCAGGCCAGCAGGCGCTCGGTGCGTTTTTACGTTCGGGTGATATGAATTAGGCGGTTTTTTCTCCCGCAAAATACGAGCGCATCCCCGAGGTGCTTGCCTCGAATGGGACCACGAGAGCTGGCAGAGTTACAGTTGCCATTGTTGCCCTCCCAGCGAGCGAGCGAATGAGCGAGCGAATGAGCGAGTTCGTCGAAGAACCGAAATGGCACTTGGATATGATTTACCGTAACGTTACCGTTCCTATTTCAGCATCGGCCATGATGAATATTAGGTGGCCCATTTTACGACTGCGTTCCGCTCGCAGATGCGCGTCGTTTTGTCGAAGTGTCGTCGACGTGTAACGAGGTTAAGTGTGGATCAATGGACCACCAATGATCTATCGACCCATGATTCTTCGCGTTTACGACTCGGACTGAGCTCGCGGAACTCCGAGATCTCTGTACCACCGGCATTGTTCGACTCGAACACTCGGTTCCTATAGAAACCTTTGTTGCTGCTTTCTCTGATTGAACATAAAGTTCGCCTCGCAGACAAGCCCTCTAATTCCAAGTCGACAACCAGGCATGGAAAGCCTTGATTCTTTTGAATCGACATAAACATCGCCCAAGACACTCGCCGAGAAAAAATTCTGACAGTCGACGCTTTTAACTTGTCATGATGCCGCATTAAACAGACATTAGAACCCAAGTGGGCGGCGCTATCGCGTACTCCGCGGGCTTTGCTCGACCTTCCTCCGTCCGAAATTGCTTCATTGATCTCTCTATCGGATCGAGAGGAAGCTGGGTCCACAGGTGGGCGTGCTGCGCTTCATTGAACCCAGGAAACGCTCATTAAAAGAACCTACTCCGCAGAGAAAGTGACTTTTATATTTCCAAAGAGGACAGGCGTTGAGCTTTCTATTGACTTTGATTGCAGCAACCACTTCGACGAATGAATTTGTGTAATAATATCTCGCGAGAACGTCTAGACACGATCCTCCTGATCTGGTCCACGTGCTGGCACTAGTGTTAATATCGTGCGAATGTGATTTAACAATGCCGGAAGTAATTCACTATGAGGATGCGAAAGTTTGCTCGACTTTCCTGCCTGCGCAACATCATTGATTTCTCCATTATCTCCATAATCTATACTCACAAGTAAGCTTACAACACTCCATTAAAGTGATAAAACCCTTATTTAACATAGACAAAATCTGCAGAGAAAGTGACCAATCCTTTCTCTTTATACAAAGAGGACATCGTTTGCCGATCTTTCTATGCACTGTTCCTGTTACAAGCACACGAACAAATCAATTTAGAAATGATCTTCTCGTTCCACTCCACGCGGTGGTCCTTAATGGCATACGAAAGTCGATTGAATAAGGAAAATCGCGGAAAAGAATATTGATTTCGAAACACCGAGGAGAATCCACCATGAAGAGAGTGCAATCAGGGAACGGCACGCGGAAAAGTCACGATTTAACACCTTCGACTATAACCGGCCAGATAAAAAGCACCGTGGCGAATCGGTTTCCGCGTCGGGGATCCCCGTCCGCGTGTTATTACGATTCCCCGCTGTTATAACCGTGTCCGAGGCACGAGGTGTTCCCGCCGCGTTTCAGGATCCCAATCGACAGGCTAATGATAGGCTGGGAGAAACCGTCGGAGCTCGTAACGCCGAGTCGCGGATTAGACCATCTGCGGTTTGCAATTGGCCGCGGCTCGTCGAGCAAATAACAAGTCGGTGAATGGTCGCGATTATCGCGCGTGTAGACAGTCTTCTTGCGATCGTACTTCAGCGCCCTTTCAACGAGACGGGTTCCACTCGGTTCACTTTGCTTTTGATGTGCGATGCGTCTGTTTGTCAATCTTCGCCTGCCGACAGTATCAATTTGAGTCTAGACATTTTTATTTTACATTTAATATCATTCATATGATAATGATAATGATATCAAAATATCATTATATTATTGGGAATTTTCTCTATTTTCTATTGACTCATACATCGTATTGATTTACATCATGCTATTTGTGATTTCCAACAATAATTTGTAAATTCAATTATTTGTCCTTGCAGTGCATTGATTTGTAAATTTAACTTCTTGTATTCTCTTTACTATTATTATCGTATTCACTTTTTTTTTATAGAAGGTGTACATGTGCTTGTCTCTATATTACAGTATATAGATGTTATAGAAAAGAATTGGCAAATTGAACTTTTAACATTCTGTCAGTCTGACATCGTTGGACAAATTAATTTAGTAGAACGAGGGTCTGACGAGAATTAAAATGGTAACGTCGGAGGGTAGCAGTGATTGTCATCGCTACGAGGAAGAGGTATCAGTACCCTGAATACAGATGACATGTATTAAGGTCAAGGTGAAAGGACTTCTGCATCTGTTGAGAGTGCGATTCGCATGACTGGCATGTCTAAGAGCAATAGTCCAAGGTTGTATCGCATCTTATGAGGATAAAATTGGATCGTTTAAAATCGATGGGTTCAATTATCCGAGAATTATCGAACGTTAATCCGACTAAAGCGAATAAGAATTTATTTTTATACTAGGATTAAATATGTTTCAAGTGTCTCATAAATGGTTGAATAGCTAAATTAAGCAATACATAAAGATACCTAAGACCTAAAAGATTTCGTTTAGCTAATATGACCAATAGTTAGGCATCGATGAGCCCGACAAGAAGTCTGCATCTCACTGTCCTCTAAGTACAACACAATTAAGCATATTCCAATCGAACGACGACCTATTATCCTAGGCTCCTATGCTCTACTTGCGGACCCAGCTCAAGAAGCCAGGGTTCCGAGCAAGCGACCAAGAGGCATGCTGGCGAATTGAACAGAACAGACGGGCAGTGTTCAGAGGAATTACCGTCCCCGGTGTTCCACGAGAGCTGGAAAGCACGGAAGCTCGGTAAACTCCCGGCCAGTTAGTCCCGGGGCTGATTTAATCGCGACAGACGTAAAGACCCGGAACAAGTCGGAACGCGCTCGCCAGAAGGGAGAGGAGCCAGCGCTAAATCCTGATCGGCCGTTTCGTGTACAAGCACAACAGAACTGGGACCCCTGACGTCACACTTCCTGGAGCAGAACAGTAGGAGAACGAGCCCCGTGAACTGAATTCAGCGCAATCAGATAATGCACTCGCACACGTGCGAACGCGCCGCGTTTCGACTCGGAACGCATGCAACGGGAGCAACCACGTCCGTCGACCGGGTTGCATCTGTTCGTATCTATTCGCATTCCACCCAGCACGAAGCGCACACGCTCGTTACAAACGCGACAATGGGTCTTGCGAAGTCACACCGATCGCAGAATCGGAAATTGCCTCGCAGCTGTTCCGACGACCGTTAACGGTTCGCTCCTACGGCGGGAATAGATCATTGATTTTTCAACGCTGATATAGCCGGCGAAAAGAGGGCTCTTTGCACTTTGGTCGAAGCTGTGATTGCATCGGACGGCAAGCTCTGAGACCACTTTGCGAAATCTCGAGACCGTCCCCTGGGATTATTGCGGGGCTGTTTCAACTCTCGATTGTTCAGTTCAAGTTTTAGAAATTTTGCTACTTCGTGGAGTAGATAGTGCCAAACAGAAATTAAATAGAAGTGTACTGTCCCTCTTAATAATTTTAATAAACCGAGAATAGTGTAATATTGATATTAAATTATTCTGATGTCTTCTCGGTTTTCTAATTTATCGATTCAATTTTGTCATGGAAGCATAAAATCCGCAGTCCATTTATTACAAATATGATAAATCGATATTGGTAAGAAAGTTATACAGCACGCAGGTGAAAAATAGTAGTTAAATATAAATCTAAAATCATCAACATAAAATTCAATATTGAACACATTCTACAGATCCTCAAAAAGATTTCTGAAAATAAGCATGACGCTCTGAAAGCATAGTTAGGACTTTCTAATACCAGTAACGCTTCCGAAGCACAGGTCATAAACCGTTTACACGTTCGCTCGAAGATCTGGTCGCCACATGTGCACCGGTATTCGACAGAAGGGAAATTTCCTGTCCCAGATCGTGCACCTATGAGCTCGCCAGAGATCTCGTGATAGCCGTTTCCTGCATCCGCCTGGATCGCGCGGATTCATTCGCTAATTAGTTAAACTGGCCGAACGAAGTCACTGGATTGAGCCCTGGCACGCGTGTTCGACACGAACACCGATTCGCTCATGACACTGTAGTTCGTTCGCGGTGATTCAACGCGGAGGATGTTAAAACAATTAATGTGATCGAGACGCTTGTTCGTTCCGAAAACGAAAAGAAAACGATAGTTAGCGCGACGCATTTAGACGGTGCTCGTTTCGCTGCCCTTTCGCTTCGTTCTGATTGCTGGATGGCTCTGGTCCAGCGAGTTAGTTTGTTGTTTCTGTTCTGATCTTGTGGGACATGAAAGCGGAACGCTCTTTTTGATATCGTCCCCTATTTTCTGCTGAATTTATTAACGTGATGCAGGCACGCTTGAGCCAGAGAAGCTGAACCAGATTCTGGCGCCAATCTCATGGTTAAGTAATGCCATCCATAATTAAATAAACTTTTTACATTTATTTTTCCTATTTTTCCATTATCAACTTTTAAATTGTACCATCAAGAGAGAATATTCTTTTCTGCAAATGAATCGTTTGAAATAAATATAAGATTATGGGGATTTCTTTCTCTTCGAATGATCAACACCAAAGTGGTTCAGGAAGCACGTCCGCTAAGAGATCGAGGGAAAGGGTGAAGCTTGGGCGCCCTAACGAAACATTTCAATTATAGCGAGCGGGAGGGTTCCGAGACTGAAAGTAAGCGTGGGCGAGGAACAATAAGAAAACAATCTTGGAGTACTTTCTCCGCGGAAGGTAAACGAGCCTGTCCCTCCGGGATAGTCCTCTTGATTCAAATCCTCGATCCGGAATCTCGAGGGACATCAAGTGTGCGACACCCCCGCCGAAAAAAGAAACTGAATAAACGAAGAAGGGAGCTTCGGGGAGAGCGGAGTACTCTCGCGAAAACTGGTGGCTTCGTGAGAGAGAGAGAGAGAGAGAGAGAGAGAGAGAGAGAGAGAGAAATTTCGGGGAGCGCGAAAATGAGAAACGGCGGGTGCGCCTCGACGCGACGCCACCTCGCACGGCCAGTTATTGTTCTGGGACGAGAGGGCAGAGATTTCGATGGAAAGATTTCCGAGGGGGCAACTTCTCGAGCTGCGAGACGAGATCGAGATCGTATCGCAACATATTCCACGGAAGCTCGAAGACTCGCCGTATGAATGAGAGCTGTACACCGAGACCAGAGGGGCGAGATAAAAACGAGGCGTCTCTCCGGGGTAAACGTCGTGGCGAGATAAATCAGAAACTTTTCAGGGGAATCTCTCGCGCCGAAGGAAATCGTCAACTTTATTGCCAACCGTAATTTCGGGAAGTGGACGCCGTGAAAAATCTTCTACGCGCACACTCCCTGCGAAACTGCTGGATTTTCGACCACTTTCGACGTGGTTTCTCCGCGATCTCCGCGCAACTCACACATTGAAAAAGTTTCACACTTTCAAACATTATGACGAGACTGCGGATCTTTATGCGAAATAAAAATGTTCCTCGTCAATTGCAAGTCACCGAAGCCAAATACCAATCTATGCTTTTCCTTGCAAATTTTATAAAGCAGAGAATAATATATCGACATCCTTAAATTCGTTTATTCTTTCTAATCATGATTTTTACAAATTATGAGATAATCGCTGGTGGATAATATGTTTAGCGACAATTTTGATTCGAATCCAAACAGTCTCGAATTAATTCGCACACCCAATATATCTTTTCTCCTTCCTTTTTTTCTTGTCTCTTTCACCGCGCGTTCACCGCTCGAGCGAAAGTTACGCTCGCGATCGCAATCGAGCAACGGCGGGCCCGGGGTTGGCAAGAAGTGAAAAGGTCGCGGTTCGATGTAGTGGATAACGGACAATTAGCGACACGTAATTAACGAGGGAGGGCAGGCGTAGAGAAAGAAGGGCGGCAGTCGGAGCGAGGCAGAGCGAGGAGAGTGTTTACTCGCGTGCGTGCACGCCGCGATGCAAAAGGGGGAAAAGAGTGAAAGACAAAGTTGACAGACGGCCGCGCGAAGGCAGACGAGCTAAAGGGTGAAAGGAAAGAACGATGCTGGCAAGACGAGGACCGAGAGACAGCCGGGGAGGAACGCTAGACAGCTTGGCGGCTGCTTTATCAGCCTACGCACGTTCGAGTTCCCGCGATTCAGCTTCTAACGCGCGAATATCGCGGACGTTCGCTTCGTTCGAATGCCTCCGAGCGAGTTTTCACCCGTGCAAACTGCCTCTTTCATAGTCGTAAGAACCGCTGTTGGAAAAACTCCGGTGGGCAGTATCTTGTTTGACGATAAATATAAATGAAATTGCGAAAATGGCTACTTTACATACGGTCCGTATTTTATGCGCTGACGCCGACCGTAAAACGCAGTCATAATATTATTTATCCCCTTGCGGCTCGCTCGGACACGTATTGTGGCAATCACGTTAAAAAGTTACTTTATGCGCACTAATAATAATACAATTATACAATATCGAACTGTGTTACTTCCTCTACCTCCGACTACATCGAGTGGTCAATTAGTCGTTCTCGAGGATAAGCAAATTTTATTCGTGTTTTATAGATTACACTCCATAGAAAGGATTCGATAGAAAATTCATTGACGCAGTAACGATCCAATAAAATATTTTATAGTAAGATAAAAGAACAAGGAAGTTCGTGCCATTACGCAATGGATGCGATTCTCCATCCGCGAGAAATAACAGACACAAATGAGGCAAGATGAGCATCGTCGAAGAGAACTCAAATGTTGTTATTTCCTCTATTTTCAGTGGAATCAAGCGGTCAATTAGTTTGCTTCCAGGAAAAACAATTTTTATTTCTGTTTTACAGATGACCTCACTGGAAGGATTTAATAGAAAATCCATCAACGGAATAACGATCCAATAAAAAATTGTATTGTAAAGTACAATGCGAAGAAGTTTGTCTGCAGGGTTCCGCGGAAAATAACGAACGCAAATGAAACAGGATGAGCATCGTCGAACAGAAGTCAGATTTTCTGATAACAATGGTACCGGCGCCAATTGCGACTGTTCCTTGAATTCTCGCTTGAGAGAAAACTGCAAAGGAAACTTTGTCTTGGAACGAAGGAAAACATGAAGTGGAGGTTCCAAGTTGCAGAAGTGCCGTGAATTTTGTTGCGAGGTCGGTAGCCCAATTAGCCGAACAGGTACGGGACAGACGCGCGGCGAGTTTCTGCGGACTTCTTAACGAGAATTTGTTTGGTTTAATACGGCAAACAGGCGGCCGAACCGGCTCCGTTTGTCGCGAAAAAGCCGCGGAATTACGTGCGACGTTTAAGAGCTTTAATCCGAAGTACGTAAATTGGTTTCTCCCGGCAGGGCAGTGCATCTCTTGGTAAATACCTGAAATATTTATCGCCGTCGTTTTCATAGCCGGCCGATTAATACTCGCGGCGGATTGGCGCGATAACGCGCGGAGCACGTGGCCCCTTTCTCGCTGTATAATATTTCACGCGCCGCTATACACTCAGACTCGCAATTGATGGCACACACTTTAAATCAGAATAACGCTTTTATAAATGCACCAAACAACTTTTACTGTCAAGCTAGATGGATTAGTTTCCTAGACGATATGTAATGAAAATTTTGGAAATATTCCGGTACTTAAAAAGATAGTAAATGTTACTTTTCATAACTCTTTTATTTCGGATTGTAACGAGATTTAAAAAATGCAATAATTTTGTCCACCTGTAAAAAAATGATATACATATACAAAAGTTGCGCCGTATGGAGGGGAAAAGATTATGAAATGGAAAGACCTATTTTCTGTATCATGTATCAATGTATGCATCTCAATCGATAGAGTATCAAATACCCATGCTGCATGCGTGCTGAAAATTTTGAAAAACTGAAATCGTTTATAAAGGTAGTTATTCTGATTTAATGCGCGTACCATCAATTATGAGACTGACTGTATGCCGTCTCCGATTCGTTCCGGCAATTAACACGCCGTTTTTATTAACATTTCTCAGCAGCAGTTGATCTGCCGTTTAATTGCTACACCTGTATCGAGGACCGGTCGTCTTTCTCGTTCGCCGGCCCGTGTCGCTTCAACCGGCGCGGCGACGAAACCGTTCTACGAAAGGGGTTACACCCTCGGCGAAATGCTCCTCTCGAGGATACGCCTCCCCCGCCGAAGCGGCGCGGAATAATTTAATAATTCGATCGTTAATTGGAAATCGGTCGCGTCGTGAACAATGCTGCCTTTGCTGGTCGACCGGCGACGCGCGCCGCGCCACCCCGAGGAGTGAAACATGTTTCTCGATTTAATTAGGCGACCGCCTGCTGCTCGAAATTGTTGAAAGTCGTGGGAAATGCTGGCACAATCCAGAAACGTTTATATTTGATTGCATTTGGTTTGGTAGTATACTTTGAAATGGTAAGAACCACCCCTGGTCCAATGGCGGAATGAAAGCTGATTGCTATTCTATATCTTAAATTTATAGTTTCAATATTCAAGATATACATTAAAAGGAATCAATAACATTCCTCGATCAGCTCACACTAAAATAACCCACTAACATTTAATACGGATCACTGGATTATCAAATTGAGAGTATTCAATGTAAAATCGTTAATCTATGCGTACATGTATTAATATAGTTATTGAGTGCCATATTAATACTAAATCTACAGCGCACTAAAATTGATTGCTGCAAGTAGTCTGATAAGGATCAGAAGATTGAGTGTATCATTTTTATTATAATAATTACTATGTACAATTATAATGCTTGAATAGTGAAAGAACCGGTCACTTGACCGTGGTAGGTTCAGTGTTAAAAACCTGTTAGAGGTATGTACATACACTCAACCTTCTCAGTTTATAAAAGAAAGCATAGAACAGATACAAATTCCTGATGCTTCTCGTCAAAGTGTTCACGGCGAATCAGTTTCCGCAAGCAATTTTGCCATTAACCGAGGTCGCACGATCGGAGAGATTCAATATTGTAGAACAAGAGGCAGACGACCGTGACACCGACGAGACACCTGAAAAGGGTCCGACGTTTATTCTCGTCCCAAAAGCGAAAGAAATCGCCCTGCCAAACGCTTGTTTCGCAACGGGCCTGGTTGCCGAAGAAAAGCGCGTGTGCACCAAACGGATGCAATCGCGTTGCACAATCTCCGTGCGGCTGCCGTGCACCCGAGAGCCGTGAAGTTGCGTGCTGCGGCCTGTTGCAACCGCCTCATCCTTGAACGAAGCCACAAGGTGGATTAATAGCTCGATCGTATTCCCTTGGACGCCAGCCGATCACGACGACGTCGAACCGATATCCGAGAGTGAGAGAAAGAGAGAGATAGAGACAATGACAAAAAAGCAGGAGACGTTTTTCGAGCAGGGAAACGGCCTGCAAGGTGGTTGCAATATCGGCGCGCATCGCCGACGTCTTCGAACGCTGCACTTTAGTTAATGCAACGGCGGTCTGCGGTCGCAATTTCTCACGGCGAGTACGGAGACACGTAGCACCTAGAATGGGTTGCCATCTGCTCGAATGACGATGTTTAGCGATCGTGTTCGTGACATGGCAGAGAAATCGGTAGGGAGCTTCGAGACTCCTGCGGCCGATGCGTTCAACTTTTCTGCAAAAATTTGTATGCAGCTTTTCCTCTTCCCCTTTTGATCAAATTAAAAAATTTTACTTGGGTTACTGTTACTTGAATCTTGCTCATCTGGCTCTTCTCTTTATAGCATCTTCTTGGATCTCGTTTGTGTAATTTGTTTCCGTCTTTTTTGGGCTGTGTTACTCACAATCGAATACTTGCTCGCTTATTCCGGGACAAGTAATTCATTTATTCTGTTGCTTGTGTTTTATTAAATCACACAAGCCACGGATGCATACAGATCCGCAGTGCAATAACGGAGATTGAGGACAAGTTCTCTACCAATTGCTGCAATGTGTTTTTCGTTTTCGCGATCGCAAGATTCCCCGAATCCTTTAAAAATCGCTTCATGTCGATATCGAATGGCCGCAGTAATCCGAATTATATAAAGCTAAAAAACAGGTCCAAAGGGAATGCAGCGCGCAGAAGAGCAGGAAAGTTGGCGTGCGCGAGGAATGCGGTTATTGGGCTCACGTGTCCCGGTTATTGACAGAGGAGATAATATCGATGGATTGGATCGTATCGGACCTGTGCCTCTTTTGCTCCTATGTTCCCACAAGGCTGCTTTCCAACTCGGGCTTCTCTTCTCCAAGAAAACGAAACCGCGCCGCCGGTGTCCTCGGCGGAAAATGAGAGTTCGTTGCTCGGGCAAGCGTAAAATTGCTACTTCCATCAATCGTGGAAAATTAATTATCGTAACAGAAACTGGAGTCGTGTTACGCGGCACTCGAAATGTTATCGACGTCTCGTTTGACTCCGCGAGTCCGCGGGTTCCGCGGAACGATGTGGCCCCTTGCCGATAATTCACGTCGAAATTTGCGAAATTGATTAGCGTAGAGCTACGTTTTCACTGTATAACATACTATACAAACCGAGTGATTTACACGCGGATCGACGGGGGGTCGGTTGGAGAACGCGCTCGCGAGAATTTCTTTCGGAAATAACTAATAACAGGTTGCGCGGCCGATCATAATACTTAGCTGGTTTCCAGCTATCCGTCAGACCAATTAAATTCATTAGTCTGAAATTACGGGCTCGGTGGACGGCCGCGGAAAGTCGTTTTGCATCGGCCACGGTATCAGTCTCTCCTGACAGCCGATTTTTCCAACGAATGTGTTGACTAATTGCGATCGGCACGGCGCGGCGCGGCGCTCCCGACAACTCGATCGTAGCGGAACAGGTTCTCTCGTGTAGAACTTCCTCTTCGCAATTTCCGTGAACCGAGGGAATCGTCAAAGGATGAAAAAGATCCCGGGATTCCTCCCTCTGACGACTCAATCGATCGGCAAGATTGCGAGAAGAGGCGCTCCGAAATCTATTACGCAAACCTCTAAAAATACTTCGTGCATAATCGAGGATCTGTTTGATCGTAGGCCTCGTCCAACCGTGTTTCGGCCGGCCGATTAACGCACGCCGTTCCGAATGAATAATTGGCCGCTTTAATAAAGCCAAAACTCATCAATATTAATGGGCCAACCCGGTGTGTGTCTTTTCTCTCTTTTGGCCGAGTCCGATGCCCGGATCTGCTCGAGTCTCGATGGCCGTCGAGGAGCACTCCGCTCGCTCGTCCAAGCGGGATCGTCTTCGAGTCCCGGCTAATTCATTTTTAATTTCCGTCGGTGTCCGTGACGGCTGCCTCGGCTACCTAGAGGTTCGCGCAGAAATACCCGGAAACGAACGATCAAAGAGGACGGCGAGAATCTTTAGACTTTCGATCGGATTATCGAAAAGTTGTTAAATCCTCGACTCCACTGCTCCGAGCTCTTCCTGGCCTCGAGGACTTCGAGTAGACGGGAATCGCGAGTGCTCTTTGCTCTTGGATTGGCTCCTAGAGGGAATGCCTTGAGGCAGATGGCTCTTCAAAAGAGGTGAAAGAACGGCAATAGAAATGATCTCTCACTTTGCCAAAAATCACAACAGCCTCACGAAAAATTCTACCCTGGTATCAACCAAATGAAAAGAAATTGATAAGCTTGAAAGCTGAACAGCTCGATCAGAAACTCAACAGTTAAAGTGTTATTAGCCGATCTGGCAACATCGTGTTTCCCGAAGAAGCTGAGCAGAGGAGGCGTCGTCGTCGTTTGAAAGAAAAGCTTCGCCGTTGAAGGAAAGTGTTTCTCGAGCAGATGTTGAGGTTCTCAGGCGATTTGACTCCGAGTCGACAGGCTCAGATGTCGGAAACGATGGTACACGAACAAGTAGCCGAGGAAATGTGTTGAATTTTCAATACTGTACAGCAATGCGACGTCGCTCGATCCGAGACCGACGAGAATTGGATGTCGAACACGCCCCTTCGAACACGGAGAAACCAACATCGCGATCGGGGATGATTTAAACTTCGCTGCTCCGTTGTTCCCCGAGGTGGAGAAGGATGGACAGAGCTTCGATCGTTTCGCGAAGGCACGGTGGCCCCGCGAGATCGGACCTATTATTTCGCGCGTATCGTCTCGCGATATCGCGTTACCGGGGCCCCGGTTAATGCGCGCCTCTAAATCTCTCTGCCGTGAAATTACTTTGCGGTGGCTCGTCATTATCCCTTCAGGACCGCTCGCGCGATTGCACACGCTGAAACTGCTCGAGCGAGGAGCATCTCTCTCTCTCTCTCTCTCTCTTTCTCTCTCTCTCTCTCTCTCTCTCGTGCTCCCCTCCTCTTTCTCCCGCGTACCATTAGCCGGTGTTCGTAATTGTTAAATGGCAATAACGGACGGTCGACACCCCACGGAAAATTGAACGGTGATGCCCCGAACAACTGTTTAATGGATCGTAATTATTCGTCGCGTCTTGAGATCGTCCTGTCTGCTGCCGTAGACTATACGCAGTCTCGCTTCAACCATCTCCGAATTTCTCTCTTGTTCCTAACTGTCCTTGTCTCGCTGAATTCCAAGAAACTTCGGTTTTGATACCCGGACATGTTTATCTCCATTACTTGGGCGCGCTGTCTTGTTCTAAGCTGGTTCTTCGAAAGGAGATCAATTGAGATACCTATTAGTTTCTATGTTATCCTATCTTAGAATAGGTTCTGCAGCAGTTATGGCTGAAGTAGGTCTGGGTTAGGCTCTGGGTTCTGATAGTCGAATATTTTTCTGGTCACGAGTTAGCTACTCTGTATTGTTCTAATCTAGGTTCTCGGAAAGAGCCGCAGAGATTCAATTTAGTTGCACTATCTTGAGCTGGGTTCTACGGCACTCACGCCTGGATTCGAAGGAACTTCTGTGCTGATACCTAAACGTGTTCTGTATCTCTTCTTCACCGAAAAGCGTCATCAGGAAGTACTGCACGATGTCGGGCCGCGAATCCCTTAACGTTCTGATGAGACATGTTTATTTTCTCAACAGGGCTCTCTATCGTCATGCTTTAATCCTGGCTCTGTGGTTCTTGGAACAGAGATCAATTTAGCTGCCGTATCACAGCCTAAGTTCTATGGCATTTGTAACAGGATTCCAAAGAACTTCCGCATGAATACCCAAACATGTTTATTTGTACAACTTGGCCACTCTATCTTGGCTTAATCTAGCTCCTGTAATTCTTGGACCACAAATCAGTCTAGCAACCTCATCCCAGTCTACATTCCACGTCTCTTAAAGTTGTGCGCTAAGAAATCCGAGTTCTGATGCTGAGCCCCTAGCTACCCTAGTTTAGTTCCCAGCCGCACCGTCTCATTCCCATCAATTGACAACGATGTTATGGGCCACTGTGCAGGAGAAGCATGATGCTTCGACGCGGGGGACCGTGGTAAAGGTGTCGTTAACGAGTCCACTCGATCGGATCGTCGTTCGCCGTCACCGAGCGGCCGTGTCACGGTCGTTCCCGGCATGGTGTCGCGGATACTTGGCCAGCGGATTCTTAAGATCCATTCATCCTGGGCCTCGGGTATGTTCACAGTGAATACCATTAAGTTGCGCATTCATCGTGATTCCCCGTCTCCCTCCGGCTCTCGTTCCTTTCTCCGATCGCGCGGTAGGTGAGACCGTCGACTGGCATACATCTTCATAGACCGGTCCACGATGTTTGCTCCTAGGCGATCGGGCCGTGCGCGCGTCCGGCTTCCGCGCTTCGAAATAAACGTCCTCAGAGATAAGGGACAAGCACGCGGAATGCAGGCCCCGCTGAACTCGTATATGCACGACGTTCTATCTTCATGGCTGACCGGTTCGCCGTAAGTAGCTTATTCCGGCTGTTTAAGAGACCGGAGCCGGCCCGTTCCGCGTGTCCGCCGATCGCACACCCCGTGCTTACGCGAGAAACACACGGACACCGTCGCCAACGAACGTGACAGAAATAACGACGAACCACCGAGACGCTCGATCCTCGATCCTATACCTTCTCCACAGCCGTGATCCAGTGTTGGAGCAATTAAACCCTCGACGAGAGAAGCGAACACTTGTTTGCACGCGACGAAATCGTTTGGAAAATTCTGCCATCAGATTAACGACTGCTTAAGCAAACTCGGATTTTTATAGCAAAAGTGATTTAAGCTGCTCGTGATGTGACTTTGAGTCTTTAACACTTGCTCTAGCAATGACCGGTATGTACTGCTTTGTAAAAATTCAAGATCGCATCTATTCGCGTTTTGATTTATTCACATTTGTCAAATGAGATTACATCTTCCGCATTTGCGTGCGCAGTATTTTCCTTGAGACTGCTTTGTAACTTCATTAATTGTGGAAAGAAAAACCTGGAATCTTATGCAGAGATATAAATAGTTGACGTAGTCTTGGATGTGAGAAGCTCGGGGACAGTGGAAGCTATCCTATCTCCGCCCTGATTGGCTGAGAACTTTTTTTTTGAAAAAATTTTGATTTGCTTGATATTTACATTATTTACAGTAGGCGCAAATAAAAATACTAAAAACTACCTTAAGATATCGAACTTATATGAAGTAGAAACATATTTTGGTACATCGCTTCATGACTATATTAATAAAGATAACACAGTAGGGATTGAATCGACGTTTATACATAAATCAGTCTTGTCGCTCGCTAATTTTATTACAGGTAAAAAAGAATTTAAAAACCCGGTATAGTATCTAAGGTTGGCTGAGAACTCGATCCAGTCATGTGACACGCGACTGACGTCAAATAGGAACAAAATCGCGCCGCTGCGGAACGAAGTCTAGAAATGCTTCCACTACGAAAGTTCTGTTTCCCTTCCTTCGTAGGCTATTCCAGGGCGTAGTTTTCTAAATCCTATCGCAATAAACGTTTTCCTTTTCTTATTCGGGTTGATGGAAATCTCGCATTGACCGACGAAAACGAGTTCAAGCGCACATAACGGCGATAATCCGGGTCACGGTTACAGTCTCTCGCGTAATTCGTCGGAGACAAAGTCTCGGAACAAAGGGCGAGGGAACGTTTGAAGTTTGCAGGCAGTTGTGTTTATTCCGGACGAACCGCCTCCGGTGATCTCTCTCCTCCGTTAAGGAAACAAAATTGGGGGTGGGTTTGCTGCTTCGTGGACCTTCGGGCTCGCATAAGACTCGTTTCAATCCGGAATCCTAAAACTTGCGGAACAGTGGAATGCAATAGCTGGGCGCTTGGCGAACTTTTTGCTGCATCCATCGGGTTTGTGGATTTGCAGAAAGTAACTGCAGTTCGCGTTATTTGGATAGCTTCTTAAGGATTCAAATATGTTCTTCGAGTACCCTCCAGTATTAAACACAATATGATCCATTGCAGGTTTGGTGTTGTTACTGTTTTGTTAAACCGTTTGTTAGACCAAGAAAACTACCTCCTAAATTTATGTTAAATTTTTTAAAGTTCTCATTTGTCCCTCTTTTCCTCAACTTGATTCGACCCTTGACGAAAAATTGATAGAATGAATGGATGATGGAAGGATTCAGACGAGTGTAAGTGGCAACGGAGCTAATAGCTGCTGATTATCAGGTCAACGACTTGATACAGGCAAAGTGTTAAATTTGGCGCGGAATACGACCTCTGACTGGTCGGTAATCCCAGTAACGAGTCGCAGCAGGTCTCCCCATCGAACCAGAGATCTAGACCAGAGCGATAAACTATCGAGCGCAGGCCGGGATCATCAATCATCCGGGTTGACGGGATCCGCAGCCGCGGGTCCAGCGTGCGTGCAGCCGGAAGACACCTAACCGTGTCCGCGGCTCTTTATCATTCGCCAGGGGAACGAATCGATAACAGGTCCGTGCCGTTCGAACAACAATATCGACATTACCATTTTCAATTAGCCCCGTCGGAAGCGGCGTGTCAATTAAGACCGGTTCCAGGAGCCCCGGTAGCAGCAACGGTGCGGCGCGGCGCGTCGGATACGGCAGCGTTGCGAGACCACGGCAACACGTGAAATTGGACGCGTCGGAATCAATTACGCGAAATAATTCAGTAGCTCGCGGTTTATTATACGCGGTGACCCGGCCGCGCGAGGATTCATTTGTCTCGCGGCGCGGTCAGCCAGTCGGAAATCCGTCGCCGAGTGCCCGCGTCGCGTTGATGACGGCCGTCGATCATCCTCGAGGAGATAAACTCCGCTGATGGATTCGGAACGCTGGCAAAAACCGGGCCGGCATAATTCGCGAAACTTCGGACAATAGCGATTGACGGACACTCGTCCCGTTTCATACATCATATCGATCTTGAACCACACTCTTCGACAAGAAAATTTTTACCTGGCCATTCTGCTTCTTGACGCACAGTCGTAGAAATGTCGTTCTCATTAGACATTGAATATAAGATATGCTACAAGTGCTTATTAGGAAAATTACATTCTAGAACTACGTTCGTTAAACTCGATGCAAATTGTATTAAGAAATAATTCGGTGTGACAAGAATTGTGATGTAAGCACATTCTTGGGAAATTACATGATGCGGGTACAGTCAGAGAAAATAGGCCGAGTTGCGTGCTTCCTTTCCGGCTCAACTCTGTGTAAGAAGATTCGTAATTTATAAGCTTACAAGACTGATTACAGCCTACGAATGGATAAAAGATCACAGTCTACTAATGCCACAAGATCCAGTGGAACTTAGCAATTCAATCTACTGTGAATTGTCGCGAAATAGCACGATGAATGTATAATCTCTGATTAAAAGAAAACCTGCTAAACCACGTGTTTTCTTTAGAATTGAACTGTTTTTAATAACCAAACAGTGATACACTGAATAAAATCATACCGCATCACGCTTGATTAAACTTCGTATTTCATGAATTCTGTATCAGCACAGTCTACTAGCGATACAACTAGGGACAGATATGAACAATTCAGCTTTCCGCGAAAACGAGAGTGTCAACCAGAACTTTCGTAATTACCGGGTCCCGGTTGCCCGGTTTCTAAAAACCGATTTACCGGAATACAGCCCGAGAAGTCCGCGATTCGAAGAATTGAACCGACCAGGAAGATAATTTTGGTTTCATAATCGGGAAAGAGCTAGCGTGCAAGAGAAACGACGAGCATCTAAGCTGCATGTTGCGAAAGGGGCACACGTTGCATCCGATCTCGTTAGGTGACTCGAAAATGAACGAAGAGCAGACCGCGAGTAGTCGCGGGATTCCAGATTCCATAGCCGTCACGATACCAATGTTATCTAGATGTAAATGCGAGTTATAAGCGGGTTTCTCTTGCATGCGGCCTTTCAGAGTGTTCCGCGAGTCCCGCGCGAATCGTTTACGTTTTACCTGGATCGTTTATGGTCGCCAATTCCGGTACTATCTTTAAAGAACGGCTAATCGGGGGTACTTATGACGAACACATTAATTACATTCATAAGGTTTCTTGGATTCCTCGGGACCTACGTGAATGAAACTGAAACGACCAAAAAGCAATTCGCTGCGATAAGTGTATTTGCTTAACGAAGAAAATTACCGAACAACAAGACCGATAAATTATTTAACGAGGCACCGAACCTGCACGCGAAACTCATTTTTCAACGCGGCTGGTCGGTCGCCGCGGCTAGAGCCTCTTTTTACGTTGTAATCGATACTTGGCTGGACGCGCGTCCCAACACTCGATCCGGTCTTATTACTCGTTCTTCCGTTGCGGGCCTGTGCGATTAATATTCTATGATCGACCGATCGCGGCCCATCCACTTCGGGACGCCCGGTAATTCATTTCAGTCCGATCAGGTGAACAACTTTTCTGCCCGCGAGGAGGAACGGGGTTCTCTCTTTCTCTGCACGACGAGACGCCTACGGGGCCCCATGAGAGAGACATAAATGTCGGGATTGCCCGGATGGATCGTGGGAAAACCGTGGAACGTCCTCGACGAGACGGTCCTCGACTGCCACCGCGGAATGCAACCGGGTTCCTCGCGTTTGCCGCGACTTCTTGCTCGCGCAAAGAACTTCGTTTCGTGACACAGTGGATTCCACGGGTCGGCAAGAGACCTCTTCTGAACACACCCGTCCCGTCGTGGGAACGTATCCCCGTCGACGGACACGAATCGGAAATAGAATTAGCCAAGGGAAACCCACCGAGATCCAGAACAGCTTTCCTCCGAACTTTTTTCATTCCTTTCGTCGTCGTCGTCGCGGTGCCCCGTTCTCGCTCGACCAGCTCCGATGGAACTCGGTTATACCAGTCGACCCGATATGAGAGACCTAACTCGCAACACGGAATTCTGATGAAGCCACCAGCTGGCAGAACGTCAAAACACTACTCAACCAACACGGCTTGCTCCCGGAAGCCCGGAACAGTATTAACTGCAGTTTCCAGGTATTATAGGCTACCAGGAAGACCGCTAAATGGCGGAAAATAACCGGCCGACCGTTTCTACACGGCGACTTGGGATTTACTGGGTTAAAGGGTCTGTCGGGCTGTGTTTCTTTCGATGGAACTCGTATCGGTGCCAATTTGTGGGCTTTCTGCTGGCGGAGTTGATGAGAATGTTGCCGCAACGAGGATTAAGTCATACGCTTCCAATATTTATGTACAGGATGATTTGTAATAAACGGGACTCTTTTATAAGGTTCATTTTACAGATCAAGTTCATGAAGATGTTACTGCAATGAGAGTTCATTCTTTTGCTACACATTTTTATATACAAGAAATTTGGATATGATGTGGTACCAATTTTTAGAAAGACATTCAGAGACGGCAAAAAGTTGCTCGACGTTGTTTTCGTGTAGATGCAGCTTAACAGCTCACCTACTGTTCATCTAATGCATAATTTGCCAAGTATCTTCGCTAATGAACCGTCCATCAGACCTAATATAAATCGTTCCACGACTCTCACTTGCGACTTTCACATCTTGTACGCACAATCTTCAACCAAGTGGGCGTGAAAAGAAACGAAGCAAAAGCTCGTTACAGACGTCCAAAAAGAAGCTGAGACAACGTCGAGAGCGCGATTTGCATCCGGCGGATGTGTTTACGTTAAAAAGGAAGGGATTAAAGCGCGGTCCGATGGCCGGGAGCTATCGATACCGCGTGAAAACGCGTCGCAGGATCAACGGTTGATCGATCCGCGTCCGTAAAAAGCCTGTGAAATGTGGAAATCCAATTAAGATTCCATGGCGCCACCCAGCGCGACTCGGCCGGCGGTGCATTAATCAGGGAAACGCGTCGTGTATCGTTGCAGACGTTCGCCTGTATAATAACAGCCCGGCCGCCGGTTCGCAACTTATAACGCATAAATAAGCTTTCGCAGCGTTTACGACATCGTGCACGTTTCCCTTCGCGACCATCCGTGGAGAATCGAACGACTTCGCGCAGAACGTGTAGTACGTGTTCCTTGGCCGTCGACGACGACGACGATGATGACGGTGTGTTTCTGTTCTCCGGTCTCCCACGCATCGCCATGTGCACACCGACAAAAATCTCCGCTCTCTCTCTCCTTCGTTTCTGGTCTCGCGATCGACCCGAGCCGATCCCAGAACCATCCATTAGGCGGCCGTTCATCGCGATAACGACCAGTCAGCCAGAAGAGTTCATCCCAATTAGAGCAAGTTCGCTTATTAGTCGGGACGACGTCGCGACGCCGACCACGGGGGATAATCCCCCCTTCATCTGCATGTTTCTTCCCCGTGCGATCGTTCTGGTGTCCATAGGATCTATGGTCCCCCATTCGTAAATCATAGTTCCGTGTCGATCGTAGCAGAGCCGATAAGATTGTTAGCTGGGAAGCCCTCGGACCAGCTGCGCTTAGAGGAGAGCTGAGAGACTCTGCTGTGAACCGGCACAATTTATTACGAAGGAGTGTCCCTTGATCACTGGGCATGTGTGTGCTGATGTCTGCTAATGGTTGGGCTGGTAAACTTTGTTCATAAAGTGTCGAGAATGCAACTATTTTCAGCTAGCGCTGCGCAAGCTCATTTTTACTGAAAGAGTTTCCTAGGAATCGGCAGAATTTATAATGAGGATGTATGTATGTCTACAAGTATGGGTTAGTTATAAAACTGATCATTTGAACAGTAGCGGTACATGTAAAATTGAAATAGTTTCTCCGTTTCAACGAGTGTCCGACTATAAGTATCACTGCAGCTTCCTCGAGCGTCTGTTGGTCCGCCGATACCGGGATGATGATTCTCGCTGTTCGTTTCCTGCTCGTACGGGAGCGGAATAAGCCAATTAGAATTATCGCCGCGGGACAATAAAACGCGCGCTCGCGAGAGCTCCGGACCGAAAGAGTAATAACGGCCCGATAACCGGGCAAAGAAAGCTAAGTGCGATTTAATGTACTTCGCACGGGCAGAGACAGCGGACAAGTTGCTACCGCGCTCGCCTGCCATTGTTCCCATGCGCGGATTTGCCTTACGCGGATTATCGTCCCCTTTATCTCGCACCCACGTCCTTTTTCCCCCGTCGCGCTGTCGGCCAACCCCCTTTCTCGCCCCGCGACTAATTGCCGGAATGATTTCTCGCGCGTGTTTCTCTGCCGCGGAAGCGCACCGCGCAACGCAAACACCGTCGCTCTCGAACGATGGAAACACGGTCGCGCACCGGCCGACATAAATCAAATCGAGGCTTTTATGGATCGTAACGAAAGCCGGGTACGCCGCCACGCCAAAGGGCAAACGCTGGAAAAGTGTATTTATGGCGGGGCCTCGCGATCGGTATGCTTATATCGCCGCGGTTCTTTGCACGCTTCAGCCGAATGCACGCTGATAAATTGCTATCGCGCGTGTTGTGGAATGCGCGTTAATTCGTAATGAGTTGAAAGAAACAACATACTCGGATCGACACGAGAGATATTAAAATAAGGCTTGGCTCGGGTAGATCGATTTTCAAACATGCAACACAACACAGTGGCTAGTGATTAGCTGCCGTCTAATCAATATTTTATGATTAGGCTGTTTTTAAAAATGTGGTAGAACCCGAATCGCTCTCTCGATCAGTATCGCCAGATTAATAGTTGTCTCCCACTCTAGCTTTCTCTTCTAGGACGCTATTCCCCCACGCTTCTCTCTCTCGTGCTTGTCGTGCTTGTGCCACAATGTCTGAGGTGACTAATCCGCTAATGAGGGAGAGGGGGTAACTGTGTTCCCATTAATTTGAACAGATTCAAAATACATATAATATTACGAGCTAATTTAAGATATTCAACCCCCGAAATCACTTTCGAACCAGCTATTTAAAGTGCAAGACATTTACGGTTCGAAGCAAGTCCTGCTACTAGGCGTACTTGTTACAAGCAACAAGAACGACAAGTGTTGGTACGTGTACCACAATTAGCCAGCTACAATTGCTCGTTCTTTTCCGTCATTGTATTTAAATGGGCGATCGATGTGACGCACAATGTACATAAATACCGTGTAACCTTTCCAAACAATGGCGCGACGAACCGGAACACGCGCACTGTTATTACATATCATCGACTATATTAAGCAATTCTGAGAAGGACATTTCTCCGAGGCTCGATTCAGTAGTGTGATTCGTGTCGATACCGACCAACTACTACGACAAGCTACTGTTAACAGAACCTTGAAGAAACCTCAGACTGCCCTAAAGTATGCAGCAGACAAGGATTTCTTTCTTTCGAGAATGAGACCGTAAAAAGTATTATCTGAGAGCTCGGAACCGAATCAATTTATTCGAATCAACCTGTGTGTTATCTGTTAATAAATGTATCCTTTCAAAGCTTTCTTTCAGAAATTTACACTGATCGTTCTGAGCCCTTCATTTACCTTAACCAGTCTGAAAATTATTAATTGCCTTTATAATTAATAGCCGGTAGGCTATTATTAATTTCTGCAAGATGTTATTCCTTGAAGAAAAGTAATAAACAACTAGTTATCTATGCAGACACATCGCTCAGACACAAGGCTCAGTTTTTCTAATCCCGGTCGCCCTCGATTAATTTTTTCTCACGCGACGATTGTCGGAATTACACGATGACCATGCAAAATGCTCGGCAGCGACGACGTGTATCGAGCGAGCACGCAGCGACAGAACTCCGATTAAACGAGACGAATAAATCGTGAGATCGGTCGTGTGGGTGGCGGCATCAGCTGATGAGCCATTAAGAAACAGGACGGCGCGTGGAATCCAACGTGAAATTACAACCAATGAAACGACTAGCAATTAGTCGCGTACATTATGCGAGGTCCCAGCGGGGTGCGCCGTGGCTGCTGGGTTCCAGGAATGATCGATCGGCCAGGTGAAAACGATTTTGTCGCTCTTCGCCGAGGCTCCCACCCCCGGGTTTCTTGCTGGCTCGCGGTGCGACGAGATTAACTGGTTCTCCGGTAATTATTTTTTTGCCTCGCCGCCGCAGAATAAAGCCACCGGATTTTTATCAGACGTATACCCAAGGCTGTCTCGAGGGAGACAGTCTATGCAAGTATATATCCGCAATGAATTTATTTAATCTCGTCGATGCGTGCTCCATGGATTAACACAGTTATCCGCACCGGTTGACTGGCTTCCCTAATTCCCCAACTAGCAAACAGAGTTCCTCCCGTGATCGACTGGCTGCAAGTTTTCGTGAAACCTGTCTGCCTCGAACGGGCAACGTTCACGGAGAAACCATAAATCCATCCCCGGCCCGATGAACTCGCGTGATCGAGCACGGCCAGCTGTTGCTGAACAGTATTCCGAAGAATCGAACACACCGAAAATAGCGCGATACGTGCAGCGCAATAACTCATCGGCAGACTATTTAGACTCTCTTCCCTTTAATTAGGTGTTGATATACGTCGCTGAGCGAGTGATTTATAAACTCGCCGCACCAATTTAGATTCGTATCTCTCGGAATAAGTGCATCCTCGCCCTGCGAGCGCGTGAGCGAGCGGCCCTGACGTGCCTCGGAGAGCCGATTAACAGTTTTTCGTTGCATGGACGCAGGCAATAAACTATCGGGCAGAATGCTCCGGTATTTCCGTTTATGCTGGTTCAATGCATCTCTTTAGCGGGACGCTATTAACAAAATGACATTCCCCGGCAGACCAGTCCGACAACAATTCCATCAACCAACGTCTCCCCCTGTCATAAAACAAGTCGTCCATACTGTATCGTAGCATCCCTATCCACAAAGAAACAAGCTCGGACATAAAATCAAAGATAGCAAATCAACGTCTGTCCACTAGCAAACGAAACCGCTCAATCCAGCTGTGACAGAGGAGTCGATATTACCCGACAGCCGTGACCACTTGTTTGCCTATGACAATTTACTGTCCGACGGAGTCTTCCTCCATCGATTTGTCTACCCTTGTTCACAGCGATTCCCGACCACTGGCTGTATCTAGTTTTTACGATCTCTCGGTCGAGCCTGAAGTGACTCATAGACAAGGTCCCTACCTAACCCCATTGTTAGTGGTTTTCCCTGTTATGGCCGGAACGAAGTCAATTGACCGTGCGAGACTACTGTACCCGACGTTTAACCATTCGCGAGTCAGTGTTAACAAACTTTATGGGTTCTGGTGGTAGGCTTGATCCTTGTGGGTTCTTCAGGGTGAAGAAGCACCAATTGCTAACTGATTTAAAATGACAGTGTTTAATACTGAAATACTGTACCTAGAAGGAGCCCCACCCAGCTATCCGCCCAAAACAATCAGAAGAATGCTATACACCATGAAACCTTGGGTAACTCAGATCTAGGAAGAATAAAGCGAAAAGGGACAAAGCTAGCCTTATCTTAGTCTATCTTTCATTCCATTATTCCTGAAGAACCTATTACAGTTAAAACAAGAAAATAATGAAGCTGCAGTCAGAAACAGAGCTCCGAGATGCTGTAGCTCCTGTTAACAGCGTTGCAAGTGAGGCCAATTGCGCCTCGATTCGTCCGGCAATTTTGCACCTTAAAAAGAAGCGAATGTTGCAGACGCTGTTGCAAAAGGTTGCTATTACGGCGCCGTTGCTCGCCGGATAAATTATTCGCTCGCGGAGAAAGAAAAAAACTTGTGCAGAGACCTGCTGAATCACGTCGCGTCGCCCGGCGAAACGACAGGAGAAAAAAGCCGGTTGATCGACGCTCGCAAGCTCTCGGAACACCACGTGAGTCATGTAAACTGATGTGGACTGATGCAAACTGGTGTAGGGTCAGCCGGGGTCACGCAACGTCTTCAAACGTCCAAGTAGCCGGGCCACGGCTGACGTGAGAATGGCGTGTAATTTTCAAATGAGCCATTGAAAATACATCTAACCGCTCGGCGCCGTGAAAGCAGCGCCGTTTCCGACGCGATCCTTGCACTCTGTCCATTTTTCTCCTCGTCACACGACATGATTGATTTCCACCGACGGGAAGAAGCTCCTCTCTCTCCCTCTTTGCCTCTATCAATGGTTTTCAAGGACTTAACCTGCACGCACCATCCTTTTCTTGCTATTCAGCAGCCTGTTACGGCGTTTTTCAACGTTCCATCTACCTGGCAGGTCAATGAGAACGATCTGGGACTTTCTATTTTATTATTGCGCACCTCAAGCGACGCTTTTGTGGAAAATTGTTGGTTGAAGTCATCTATTCGCGCGCGTTGTAAATTGATCGACACCCGGTCTGCTTAATAGAGTCAAACTGAATGATTTGATATATTTTAATCACAATGCAACTAGTAAACTAAAAATCATGCATCTATGTATCGGAGTATCTTCGTATTTCTATACACTACAGATGCAACCACAATAAAATATTTTTCAATAATAGATACAGGGTGGGATACATAAAAGAGGTTGTCTAAACCGTCTCTCATCAATGACCGTTTCAGAACGGTAAGCACAATCACAAAAAGCAAAACGTTCGTTATTCGAATGAATTAACTGCAACAATACATAATCATTTTACGCACGCAAAAATCAAGCCCGCAGCACAGCGACACAAACCCTCGGTTCCCGGGAAGAAGTTCACCCCCGAATCCGTCCGGTTCGATCTTGATTGCGGACAGATTGTCAGTCTGGTCGACAAACGGTCTCCGCAAAGCCTCAAATTTTCTATGAATGCGTGGAAAGCAGGGGCGGGGTTGTTGGTCCGATTGAAACGAATCGGATAGAGAGGAAACGGTTCGCGGGGCTCGGTTTATCGTCCGCAATCGCGACAGATATTGTCCCCCAAGAGGAGGCCGGATTAGTCCCCCTTTCACGATGCTCGAAAAGTCGTTTCATTTCCCTTCCCCGATCCAGCCGGCGCGCCGTGCGGCTGTATCGTCCGACTGGATCGAGAGCCGATACCCGACGATTGATAAATGGACAATCGATGCACCCCCACCCCCTGGATCAGCCGGGGGATACTACGGTCGTAGAGCGTCATAAACAGCTGACCACGTTTCGGTAACATATGGTCCTACAATATTCCCGACCAGGCGCGGTGTGCTTACCGAGGAGACACCGGACATTGCCTCTTTGCTGCGATTTTCCCCCAACGAAAACCACGCCGACCTGTTCCTCGTCGGCAATCATGCGCTGGGAGAGGGAGAGGGAAAGAAAATGGCGATATAGGAAAAAGGAGACTAAGGAAGAGAGAGAAATTTAAATCCAGAATAAATAGAGGCAAAGGAAAGTAGGGAGAAAGGGAGAGAGAAAAATAGAGAAATGAAGGAGAGAAAAATTTAAATCGAGAGAAAATGGTGGTATGGAAAAGTAGAGATGGAGGGAGAGAGGGAAAGAAAGAAATGGAGTAAAAAATTGAGGTGAAAAAAATAAAGACAGGGAGAAAGAGAGAAAAATTAAAATAAATAGAGAAGTAGAAATATAAAAATGTATAGAGAGAACGAGAGAAATATGAGGAAAGGAAGATGGAAATAAAGGAAAAAATGGAGTGACAGAAAAACGAGGACAGAGGGCGGAACAAAGGGGGAAGCAGAGGGAGAGAAAAGGTACGAAGAGAGAGAGAGAGAAGTAGAAAGAGAGAGAAGCAGGGAGGTTGAAGGGGAAAATTGGCTGGACCTTGGCCGAAAGAAAACAGGGATGAGGGTCTGGGTTAGGTCCACCGAGGAGAGGCGCGCTTAAACCCGGTCCCCAGACCTACCTTTGTTGCCTGTAATTATGTTAATTCCCGGCAAACGGATCTCGCGCTCGCCCGATGTTTATCAAATACGGTTTAAATATTCTACGGCCGGTACGAGCTGTTTGCGGGAACAAAACGACCGGTTTTAGAATATAATGGCTCCTCCCCGAGCGCCGAAAAAATTCCATACAATTGCACACACCGCTTCTTTTGCGGACCACGGAACCTGTGTACAAGAACATGCACTAGGGATCGCCTGCGATTTCTGCGCGTGATTGAACCTTGTCTAACCCTCGAGAGATTGACCCTTTGGGATGGTATACTTTAACGTTTCTAAATCGTTTGGTGAATAAATCTTTTGGTGAATGCGGTTGCTTAATATTTATAGCAGCTCTAAAAATATGAGGGATGATATATAATTTCTTTCTTAATGCTCTGGACTGGAGATATAATAATATACCGAGCTCCCTGGTTAGACAGTTTACTATCCAGACGTTCTGTTATGCAAACAGAGTGGTTCCCAACAACAGATGGTTCGACTAAACACAGACTGATCATAACAAGTAGGAAATTCTGTACAGTAATTGACGTATGAATCAAAATATGGATCTATAGTTGTGGTAGACGATGACGTATTCGACAGAGGAAGGCCCCTTTTCTCATGAACAATAATAAATATGAATTGTGTAAACTGCAGTACGTTCCTAAAAGTTCATATTTTTGAACGTCTGAAGGTCTGTGTACCTTGAAACAAACAGTGGGAAGCACAGCAGGGTTAAACAAACTACCAGTCTGTAGTACAGACTATATACAGTGTTTATCTAACTTTTGATCAATACGGGATGCACCCTGCATTTTTAATATTTCTCAAAGGTTCGACAATCGCAAAGAAGAGTAACCAACGTTTCGGCAGGCAGGAGGCCGCGGTATTTCAGAAGAAAGCCACCCCGAAGCGAGAAGTAGGCGGAGTCCTCCAGAGCGCAATAAGCGATAACTCTCGGCGGGACATAATTTCCAGAAGGTGGGTCGTCGCTCGGGCGTTATGCAAATCGAACGGCGATGACTTCGCGAGCCTCGACCGTGGTGTTTTCATCGTGCCGTGAATAGACTGATGCTTTAATAAATAGGAACCGGCCACGCTATGAATCGCGCATTTATACAGCCGCGGGAGGAGCCCAACACGTTTATGGAGCCGGTGCCGCTTTTCACGGCGCACCGCCGCTTTCACCGCGATGCAATCAAAATTTCCCATTACGGATACGACGTTGATGTCCGGCTGTCCTGGTGCCGACGCTCCCTCGAAAACAGAAACACTTTGCTCGCCTCGCACAGGGGTACCACCGAAATATTCAACGGAGGCGGCCGCGCGTTTTTCTAAAGCGAAAAACGATACCCCTTTGCGACAGCTCGAGCTGGTCAGGCTTAGACATATCGCGTTTCGATGTAAAATTATACTGGCCGTATAGTTTCCCATTACATGTTTCCGTAGTTTCGGCGACCACGGGCCCGGACGGGCTCGGGCTTCGAGCTTTCACGCCTTTTTTAATAATTCCGTTCCCTTTCGTTCATTTGTTCTACTGGATACAGTGATTATGACCGTTGTAATTGAACACAAAGTGGTCATCAGCTAGTTTAATCCACCCTCTCCTTGTAATACTTCCGATCCATTATATAATAACATAATAAACAATATATAATAATAGGAACTCTTAGAACGACTTACTTCTAACTCCTCCACTAACTTTTTCTCATCAATTCACTTGACAACTCATTTCGCCAATTTCAACTAAATCGAAATCTTGCTTTGCCAAAGCGTCAGTAATTTCAGGAATGAATTCAGTGGTTTAGTACGTGATTAGCAACGACGTTTAGGGCTGGTATCTTCTTCGACATTACCCATTCATCATCGTTGAACCACGACCCGCACAATCGAAAGCGGACAGCATCCCGTGCGCCGCCACGCAGCGACACGGTCAATTTCACCCTCGACAATGGATCTTAATTGCAGATCCGTTCGTTTAGCAAGCCGATCAACCGACGAGCAATCAACCGGTGCTGCTCGAGTTATCGTAACCTCCTTATCGTTCGGTGTTTATTTATCGTATCGTCGCTGATACCCGGCCACGGACTCCGGCTTAATCTGGAGCGGCACACGTCGCAGAACCCGATAGACTCGCGTAAAATTAGCTTATCGCCGGTTCGGCTCCACCGTTTCCACGGTGTGTTTGTGACTGAAACGCCGACGCTTCCGTCGTGCCAGAAATAAGCTTTGCAACCAGGCCTGGATGTCCCGATAATTGCCGGGGGCTCGCGAGAATTGCTTTCACATCGCTATTATTAATTGCTCGGCATTGTTGCTGTCTTCGGCTACCTCCACCAGCTGTTTTCTCTCCTCCCCTTGTGTGCAGCGTATTTCACATATTTTCTATGCTCGAGCACCTAATTCCTCTTGAACACTAATCCATTAGACTCGCGAGCTAAAGCGCGGATTACAATGTAGCTTGGAATTTACTTAAGGTAACTCAAACAGTGGTATACTTAGAGGTAAGCTCTGTCGAGCATAAGATGTTGCACCCGGTTTCACTTTCAAACGGCGTCGCGTCGTCCCCGGTGTTCGCTTCATCAATCTTCAAACTTCAAAGTTGTCCAAACATTTTGCCATTCCATTATGCGAGTCTAACGCACCGAAGAGGCCAAAAATTTGTCCTCCCGCCCCAGGAGAACGCCCCGGCAAACATTTGCTCAGGGCCTGGTCATTGTGGACTCAGGCGACCGGTTGTTGAACGTGGCGTTTCAAAGCGAACATTTTTTTGGATATCTCGAACTTGATAAGAAGACCTTCAAAAGCGCCCCGTCGTATCGTAGGTCGTTGAACCGGCTCCGAGGAGCACCGAGGAGAACGGGGAACCTCTACACCGCTAGAAGAGGTAGAGGAGCACACCGTCGTTATCGTGACATTAGCAGGCTTATCAGCTTTATCGTGTCGATCGACGGGCCGTGAACGGGACACCCCGTACATCGAACGTCGTCACGGCGAGATCGAAATGCCACCGGGCTCGTTAACGACAGAGGATCGCCGCATGCTTCGATGGATTTCCAGCCGGCTCGATGAAGTCGTCGCCGATGTGGGTCAGTCTCATTTACGGGATCAATCTTATCGCGATAGTTGCGCGGCCGAGCGGATAAATAACAAATCCGCGAGATTTGATCGCGATAAGCTAACCGGGAAACTAACGAGCGATTAAGGAAAGTCTCGATCAGACAGGCAGCTTAGAAGGAGATTGGATCACTATACATTGATTTAAGAAATGGTAACATCAGTAAACCAAATCGTAGATTCGCTGTGTTGCGGGTTCTATGAGTAGGTATGGCTTCCTTGCTCTCGATATCATGGGAGAGCTCCATGGGGCAATTTGTACACCAGAACCTTCGCTATCGACTACAATGATCAAATCGAGGGACAGGGGGGCCCGCGGACCCATGACGGCGAGTAGCATCGAATATCGGTGAAATCCGGGCCTCGAGGGGAATGTTAATGACCTAACCTAGACGCGCAGTCCTCTATAGCTTGGCGAGCATTAGCCTTAACACTTTCAAGCATCACGGTCGCCGTCGCCGGTGCATGGCACGAGAATTGGACGATTGCCCAGCGACAGTGTTCCCCCCTGGTGCCGCGGTATTAACATTCAACGCGGCGTAAATGAGTTGGGCGTATATATTTATCTTCGGTTGGTGTATTTCCGCGAAAAACCTCCGGCCGGAGGTGGCCATTAGTCGGGATCGATTGTAAAACTCTTTACATCCAGCGCATACCTCAGCGCTTTCTTCCCCGAGCGCTTCTTCGGTCTACGACGGGGAGACGCCGTTGATCCCCGGCACCGCTTTGCTCCAGAACAAGATACCGTTCACCTCTCTACGGTCACGCGAGAGCAGAAAAATCCCTTTTGCATAATCGCATCCTCGGTTACCAGGAGTGGTTGCGCAATCGAGCCGCCAGTTTTGAGGCTTTGGTGGACAACTCGTCGTGGACAACTCCACGGTGTCTAGTTATCACTACTAAGACTTTAGAGTATGGCGGTATTCGCCAATTGTGTAACCTATCACAAAATCTTAATTCTATAAAGATCTATTATATTAAAAATACTTGGTCAAATTAGAGGTGCGGATCAAGAATGGCGAAAGAATTGAAATAGGACTAGCCAATATCAAACTTAGATACTAGACTAATTCCCACGGGAACTTAAGTCGCATTAAATGTCAAAAGTGCATGACTCAAGAATATTTCCTCAGTACGCCAGATGTATCCATTATTTTATTCACACCCTCCACATCGTTTGTAACAACTTCGTAGACGCGGATAATAGATGAGACCCTAGAAAGACGGAAGAGTAAAAAAGAAGAGAACCATTTCTATTTACGATCTCCCCGGAGCCCCATCAATGAAGCAACTTATCAGACCCTGGACATATCTCCGCAAATCGATTAAAGAAGCTATCTGCATTAAACAGAGAAGCACCTGCTGAAAGGACATCAGCTTGAAACTTTCACCGCTATAAGCACAGCAAACTCCGCAAGGATTCACTCCTAAAAAGTGACATTAGACTTGAGACATTAGACCCCGGATGAAGCTATGATCGTCGGACAGCGGCTCTTTACGCGAATACACGTTTTTACACGGTGGAAATCAGGAATTGGATAGACTATAGCCGGCTGGATGAAGTTCTTGCCGCATAAACAAGAGCATTAAATTCGCGTTCGGCTTTTTGCGGTATCGACATTAGCAAAACGACAATTTTTCCTCGCCGCGCGGCCAGAAGGCCTGGGAAACGGTGAAAAAGAAATAGAAAACAGCAGGGCTATCTCGGGATCGATGGTCACGCGGATGCGGAAACGCGCGGATGAAGCGGATGAAGCAAAAAGGATCCATTTGCGGCCGGGAGAATCGACTTCGATCCTCGCGTGCCGCACGTTTCACGGCCACGAAGCGAACGCGACACACCTGGCCGATACGCTGCACGCAATTACCGCTTGAATTATGCGATTCTCACCGGGTAACCTTTTTTAGTCGCGGCGAATACCAATCAGCCGGCGACGCACAATTAAAACGCCGGATTTTTCGAACGACCGCGAACCATCGGGAGATAAGCGCCGAGAGCCTCGTCAGCAATTGCTTGCCTCGAGACTGGATACTTTGATAATGTTGCAGGGATATTAATTACTGTGATAATGCGCAATGAAGCTCGAGGTCGGCTGAATCTGTCGTCTTCGAGAAAATAACGATAATCGAAACTCCAGCCAATTGCATTCAATGGGAGTCTGTAGTGTGATCTTGTTTTTTTTTTAAATAAATAAACACAATCTCATCTCATCAAAATAAGTAACAAATAAATAATAAAATTTGACAGGCATTCATTGCTTGAATGCGCCAGCTAAACTGACCTGGCTGCCTTTCCCTGAAAAGGGTTATAAAGCGCAGCCCTCCGAAGACAAATTATATCGCCTCGGCAGCGGCCACATCAGTTAAGGGTTGAACGGTGAGGCTTCAGAAGGCGAAGGTACAGATAGGTTTCTGTTAAACACGCGAGCAAACGAGAGGCTTATTTTTTATTCGCTATCATCCCTGTCTGCGGCGTGCATCGGTCGATTATCGCCAGACACACGAGGGCGTTTTCCTCTTCGATACTTCTTTATCTGGTTTCCTGAATGGGCGTATTAGGGGACGATTACCTTGCCGGAGGAGACGTCGGGCAAAAGGAGATATCATTAAAGATATTATCGCGACACGGCCCGTAAAGCAATCTCGATCTCTCGGCTGAAGAGGGGGTGGGCTGCACAAAAGCCTTAGTGAGTCACACACGTTTGTATATCTAATGCATCTGTATCTAGCCTTCCGTGGCCCCGGCTCGACGAAGAAATATGCGACCGAAAGCAGATGCACTCTCTCGGTGCGACCGGGGTTCCCGTTGAAGCGCCATTACGCTCGATTAACTTATAAATCTGGCCGGGAGTGAGCATTTGCCCCCGCCCACGCGCGACACCATATATCTGAATACGCTTCGGTCTTTCTAATCGTGTCCGCGTAAAAGCCAAGACAACCCCGCCACAATTTGTCTTCGCGTTCAAAAGGTCGAGAAAAAGGGCCTGGGGCGTCCTCCTCCGTCCAAGCGTCGTAAATCAGTCGACGCCGAGAGGAAGTGAAAGTTTCGTTAAAACTTGCTTTATTACCATAATATATCTGGATGCCTGGAACACGACGACCCAGCCCCGTCCGTCTCATTCGAGGATGGCCACGTTTTAGTGGCATCGTTTCCGTGACGATCACAGCTGCCACTCGGCCAAACTTTCGTTCACCGAGACAATAAAGTGCCACGGTAACTACGGCCCGGTGGATTCTGATGCCAGTCCACTCAGACGGCTAAATCTTGCACGAAGAGGAGCATGAGGATAGAGAATATCGAATGCAAATAGATTCCGGATAATCGCGAAACCGGGACGCTATCATCTAGAGTCTCGTTATTGTTGAACTTCCTTCGTGTAGGATAACGATATTTTTTAAACTTTTATCTGAAGATAAGGTACCGGGTTCAACGTACACTCTGTGACTCGTGCGTTTGTTCACGGATATCGCTAAAAAATATTTTATCGGTCACGATCGCTGTTTGGAGAATATTGGAGGGATGGGCGTTTCTCTTGAATTGTATGCAATAGGTCCGAGAATGCGAGAGACTGGTTTTGCTGTCTAGAATTGGGATTCATCGAATTAATTAACACTTGATTTTGGAAGGGAAAGACCTTGAAAATCATCATTTACCATGTTATTATTTTCTATGTCCGAAATCCAGCACCTGATGTTACGTTGCACTTTAAAGGTCGCCCACTTAACAAGACCGGACCGAACGACACCAAACAACGTCACCGTGTTTACATTACACACAGCACACAGTATCGACACCCCGGTATTTACCTCCTTTTGATAGGAATGAATACATGAATTGTTCACGTTCTGAGCCTTTAATGTACTTTTTCGACTTGTACACTCTTTTGCTCACCCACTGAAGAAATATTGGATGAAACATCCATTCATGTTTTATTACTAAGTAAGCATCGTACGACTGTTTGATAATGTTTATTGTGTGTACTTCCACCGCTGCTCTATACCACGTCAGCGTTAGCTGCCCGAACCTTGACCGCGTAAAGTCGGAGCGAATAAATGTCTCGGAAAAAGGGAGCCCGTTTTTACGGGAGAAAGTTGACAAGTAATGAATCATGTGGAATTTTCGGATAATAGATCCATTGTGATGCTAGGTCTGGGTTAGGCTGACTGGTTCGTTGAACAGAGTTTCTGGAGCTTGAACAGAGGCCGCGTGAGATGGCGACAAGGCTCGTTGTAACACGCTCGGTCTGAGAAAAATGAATTACAAGGACAGTTACGAATTAGTCACGCGTGCGGAAGGCGCGTTGAATCGTTGCCGGTTCCTATTATTATTCCGCGTTGAACGGTCACCGTTACCGCTCCGCGTATCCATTACTGTCCGGCTTGTAATACGCGTGACAAATAAACAAGTGTCAACACGGCGAAGCCAGATCTGTGAAAGGGGAACGGTATTAAGCGAACAGGAGAAGAAAAGGTAACGCGAGGAGAGAACGACTTATTGCCGTCAGCGGACCGGAGACAATGGACCATAATTCACGGGCAGTGTCGCGAAAACGTGTGAAACCACGTGGACGATGCCCTGGGTGTACGGTTCTGCATTGTTGTAGCTGAACCCGCTCGAGCGTCAAACAATCCTGAACGACGACGACCTAATCACGGGAAAACTATGGGTATAGCCGCGCCAGTCGATCGAGAGCGGATTCGTTTCGAGGAATCGCGTGGTCTTATGCCTTCGATCTTTCGGGTGTCGGCATGCGATTAGGTATGCTACCTGGACGAGGGTGGTTACGCCAGTTGGCGGGTAGTCACGACATTTGACGTCCCTCGAAGAAAACACGATCCCGAGGCTTTTGTCCGAGCGCAGGACCTTTGAATACCTCGATGAAAATTCCACGCCGGGAACTATTCTGACTACCTGGCAAGATCGCCGTCGGGGACCCGAATAACTTAGGCAAATACTCATAATGGGGGCCCCGCAATGGAAGGGTGGCGACCAGTTCGCAAACCGTGCTCTACCTCTGACTTCTTGGTACGGTGGAACCTCGTTTATATATTTATATATTAATATTTAATAATATTTAAACAAACGACAACAAAATTTAAACCAACGGAGACCGAAAAATATTTCAAGTATCTTGAAAGCTGCTCTTCCGCAAGAGGTTAAAAGTACATAATTGGTGCGGCCACCTGCGAACCAATCCAACGCCACCAGGTTTGGAAAGAGCCTTCTCCGTCAACGCGAGGCCGAAAAAGTCGATAAGGTGACCGTTTTCCCGGAGGGAAACGAAGCAGATGCGCGACAGATTTTTGAGGAGAGCGAGTCGCAGAGCGTTCCCGGACGAAAAGTGCGGCCATCCCCCCGGTTCGGCTCGTGAAAGCCATTTGGGCGAGATGTTCGCGGTGGCACTCGAGGACCTCGGGTTCCGGTGGCGGGCACAAAAAGTGGCGGGGGTGCGGTCTCTTGGTGGTTCTGGTGCCAAAATGAGTGCGATGTCGAGTGGCCCGGGCCCCGAGACTCCAGGTACTTAAGATTCTTCCGTCCGAAATGGCTGCGCGACGACGACTACGAGGCGCGAGACCGAACAGACTAACGACCCGCCTCAATTTGCGGGGAATTTTTCGGGTGAAAAACCGGCGACCCGTCGAGACCACGGCCGTCGACGTCGCGGCGAGAGCAGACGCGGCGTCGGGTCAACGATCGAGAATTACTTGAAATTACGAGCGCGATTATATCAGGGTCGCAAGAAAAGAATCGTTTCCTCGAAGCTCGCGAAGAGAGCGGGAGAAGAACGCTACGCGAGAGAACTCGCCAAGATGAATCGCGGGCTGCCTGTCTGAGCAAATTCGCTGGATAGCAGCCTCTGATTAATTGTCATAGCGACGCGTTTCTAGCGATGTGATAAACGTGAATTATCGCGGTCACCGCGGTGATCGATGTCGCTTCCTGGCGACCGATGCAGGCTTTCCGCGTGTCGAGGTGAGACCACTCTTGCTACTGAGAGCCAGGGGATGGTTCTTCACCTCTGTAGCGTCGCGATTCTTTTTACTAGTGGGAGGATTTAATTTGATGCTACCTCAAAAATATACCGAGTCTACTTTTATTAGCTTGTGATGCGACCAACTGGAGATGAGATCTTGCTACAAGAAGGTCACAGATGGCGCATTACCTCCATAGTATCGCGGTTCTAGCTCCACTAGCTCGCGACATGACTAAATGCAAAGTTATAGCGAGTAGTTGGCTAATGAGGGCGAAGATGATATATGTACATATGTAGTTTCTACTGTTTCTGGAGGTCTCATTCTGTCCCTCGAGTTGTATGACATTATGAAGGGTACGTGCTCTTAAAATCCTCCCTCCACTTACAGATCCTAAAATCGGAGAAAACATGCAGACTGGCGCCACTGATACAACTCTACAGCAAAGTACTAAGAACGAAACGCTCTTTTTACAGATATCCTCCGCATCTCTCATTTACAGCAATCTAACACAGACATCCACCGCGTCTTCACAGAAACGTCTCGGCCATCCACTCGAGACAAGAGACTTCAACGGCAACACAAGATAAGCCGAAGATCAGTTGCAAGACCCTCTTCGACGGCGACCGCGTTCGTGGGGATTAACGATCGTGAAATAAACCTGTCAAAATCGAGAAGCAGCCACCGCTGGCCCCTTCCTGCCGCGACGTTCGGGGAACAAAACGGCCCGTAAGAACAACGCTATTAAAAACCCATTAAACGTTTGACTTTGGTTAAACGACCGTTCAACTGTCTCGTTACGCGTGTTTTTCTGTTGAGGAACGGGGCGCGGCTTCCTCCTCTCGCGTTCGACCGGTTCGCGCGATCGTTCGTCGCGATTTCTATGCATCGGCGATTTATCGCGCCGCCTAATCATGTCGCGTTTCGTCTGTCGCGCGACACGCGAACCATGATCGATGTTTCTGCCCGCTCGAACGTCGACATATCTCTTGTATATCGGCGGGGAGAGAGGGAGAGAATTATCGTTTTAAAATATCCCAGGCTTCGCGGAACGGAAAACGCTAATCCAGGTCAGCTACGATTCCGCTTCCGGGATCGAGACGAGCCGATCTATATGGGCACGGCGTGTGCCTAACTGGCCGAAAAGCTGATAACACGAGGGAATTGCTATAGCGACGACGACGAGCGGAAAGAATCGCGGGCAACGACCAGCTTCGACGGATATTCGGCCGACGCTCGAGCCACAATGGGTCACCATAGGCAGTCCGAGCCTAAGTTACGAGCATGGGAACCATGAAATGGAATCTAACACCTATCAGGCGCCATAATACGGTTTTAACCCACCACCGTCGCGCCGCAAATCTGCATAAAATATCGAATTTCGAATCGAATCCGCCCGGCCGGATTAGGGGTGCCCTGTGGAAAGGCGTGGTGATGCTCGAGCTTCTAATCTTTAATTCGCTAGCGGGAGAAACTTTCGTTGGCAATAGAAAATAGATTATACCACATATACGACCACTATTCATTTGAATAAAATTTAGTGTATCAATGTTACTGGATTATAGTCTTACGTGGCCAGTCAAGTCTGGTGTGAATACGTTGAAGCAAGGTAACACCACCACTAGACAACGAACCCTCGTACAAGATAAAAAGGCTTTGCAACAAATGCACAAAACAGGAACGAAGTATTTTACATTCTCTGATGGACCTCACAAGCTGCAAATAATATATCGACGCTCTTAAATTCTTCCAAACCCTCCACTCCTTCAAATCCTATCCACTCGTTCTCGTCAGGAGTGCATAAAATCCGCAGTCTAGTTATCGCGGCTGCTATCATTTCTAAATTGAATTTACGCGAAATTTCGTACTAAACGACCCGGCAGCTCGAATTAAACGTCCGAACCCGACACTAAGAGCGTTCATCGGATGTCGCGACGCGATAGAACGCCGTTCCATTCGGTGAACGATTGCGAACGATTGGCGTCGCGTAACCCAAAAGATTCCCGGCTCGCCGTTTATCGGCGCATAACTTCCTCGAGTACGTTAACGACACAGACGGCTAACTTTATACCCTCGTTTCAGATAGAACGATCCGGTGCTCCTGCGACAAGACGCGGCGGAAAGACTATTGCTGGCTGCCGCCCGCCCTGGTGCTGAATATAACAAGCGTCAATGTTAATGGCCTGTGTGTAAGCCGTGCGTGGTCGATCGCCGATGAGTTTATAGGGTTTTTATGTCACCGGGCCGCGGAAACCGGCAGAAGCGATTCCGTGTCACTCGACGTGGCCGTTCGACGGTTGTTCAATTATTCGCGAGCCTTTCCACGGCTCAGGTGTTCACAGTGTTACATGCATGAGCGAATGAGTTATAGACGTGTACACGATTTTGTTTCGAGCGAACTGGATTTTCTGGCGTTTCAGGTTACTCGTTGTTTCAATCCCTCGGTCACTGGGAGCTCCATATTGTAAATATTTTCTACGTTGAATGCGAGACTAGCAAAATTTGGATTCGCTTCTGGTTTAAACTATTTGGGAAAGAAAAATGTGGCATGAAAGAAAAGTATTGTATTAACGCTTGACTGCACTAATGTACTTCCATCCGTAAAATTGTTTCGAATGAAACTAACCCGAAATTCGTTTAGAAAGTTTCACACTGCGCCAGAGACCCATCTCACCAATTGAGGGCTAACAACCCTGGTCGGGCTTACCCTTAAAATCCGATTATTCTGACATGTTCTTGTTTGTAATCCGTTATATATTAATTTAGGAGAACTTGAGTGAAAATCCAATAATTTGCATAGCAGGGTTAAGCAGCAGATGCTAGATTCAGTTTGGAACAAAGTGTACCGGTGGCTTAGCCTGCCGTAGCCGAAGGATTAAATAACCTTGGTCCTAGATTAGGAACGTTCTTCGAATCCCGACTTTGGAAACAACCTATAGCTCGTGATGAAAAAATCTACAGTAAGGTACGTCCTTAGTACAACATTACACTTATACTAACATATTACACACAATTACTTGGGTGATCACGTAATTGATTAAAGAGCTCCTTTTTCCAGAATCGAATAGCGGCGCAAAAGTTCGCACCGAAATGAAAACGCAGAGGTGCCGGAACAGAGTTCAGGGAAAAAGGAAGCGACGATTCGATCCAAGATTAGCGCGCGGCTGATCGAGGCCCATGTCATCATCGTAATCGGTCGATTAGCCGGCGCATCGACAGCGATTTCGCGGCCGATCGCGGCCGGCCACGAATCGATTCTATTACACGGCCAAGATATTCCGAGTGCCCGGCGCGATATTGCGCGATCAATAATGATAAACGCGCCGCGCGACCGTGCCGGTCATTATTGAAACCGGATCTATTTATAGCCCCGGCTAGGTATCTTGATCTTTGGCCAAGTCGCCGGGGCGAAACCGATCGTAAGACTTGTGTTTGCTCATCTCCTTCGGGCCGGCACGCTTCGGCGGAGGGTCCATCGGGCTGATTGCATCGTATCGCCCCGGGATCGTTACATTGTCGTAACGAACCTCGGGACGAGTGGACGTCTTTATCATCTTCAACCGATTGAAAAGCAGGATTCGAGCCACTTCTGCCTTCCCCGAGCGGGCTTCTCCTCTTCCTCCCCCGGAGATTATGCTACTGCTTCTTTTCCCCATTCCTTAATCTCCTGCATCGCTGCTCGACCCGCCGCCACCTTGGAATTTTCCGAATAGAGCTCGACGAAACGCCTTCCCCCGTCGAAGTACGCGAACACTTAACTACAGATTGGTACGGCTAACAGCGAACGGAAATATTATATATACTTTTATATCGGCGGATCAAGTTTTTAAGGCATCTCGTAAAAGTATCGCAGATACGGAAAAGATATTTACATGGGAATTTAATAAAACGACTTGCACATTATATCCCACTGATATCGTGTAACACAAAATTCTTTATTCCCTATAAAACCGTGCACGACAGAAAAAGACACGAATTCCACCGGCTAGAATGGCAACGTTAATTAACACACGCTTGGAAGAGCGTCAGCAATTTCTCGAAACAATGGCGTGTCGAGTTTTAAAAGCACGATAGCACGCGCAATTAAAATAGCCTCGAGTCTAGCGGATGTTTTGTTTGAAGGTTGATTAGAGCCTTCCAAAATGTTTACTATACCTCGAGGTTCGTCTCGTCGAAACAAAAACGCGCGTGGGCGACTGTCATTTCTCGGCGCAATCGCTTTTATCGCATCCGCGTGTTGTCGCGGCAAAAACTCTAGCGCCTCGCGACTTCGAAACGAGAAAAAAAGCAGTGTCGATTAATAAATATCGCCGGATCAGCTACGCGTATCGACGGAAGGACTGTCACGTTGGAAGGAACGAGCGGACACTTCGCGCGACTCGTTATTTACACCTTCGCTCGCTTACGTAACCTTGTTGCTGATCAGAAGAATGTTCCGATGCCAAACAACAACTATATGCGTGTAACATTGTGGTTACGATGGATGCATTTGCTTACGAATGTGTCAAAACAATCAAATAAATTAATTCCCACGCGAATAGATACATACAATCTTTCTCAAAATGAATGAAAATTCTTTAGATTGTTTAAGAGATATAATCTTTCATCTTGTTTAATTGTATGGTCAAATGTTTGGATTGACATTCTAAAATACATATTCACAGAATCCATCCAACTTAATTATTCAATATTTGAGACACGATAGACTGTAGACAATTCTCTGAATTTTGTTCTTGAGCAAATATATCATTTCCTCATCAGAGACGGAGATCATCAATATTATCTTTCTTGAATGTTATAAATAGCCTGCTGATTTTATGCATTTATGACAGAAACTAGTATAATGATTAAAAGAGTTAAAAGGAATCGGTATACAGACAGCTCGCTAATAGCATGATTAAATGGCTTCATTAAAGAACGAAAGGAATTCCTAAATGATTCTCGGTTCTCGCAACAGATGCAGAAAATTCTCATTTTGCGCGGACATCTGCAGTCCAGGTCTGACAGACGAACGGTCTGTCAAACGTTTACAGCTCTTTTAGATGCACGTTCTATTTTACGCGTACATTCTATAACCATCACTCGTTACGTTTGTCCAATCAGCAGACCGAACCCATTCGTTAGTCCGTCAGAAAACGCACATAACAGCAGCCTAAACGAGCTGGCATAGCCGAGCAGGGCCGAAGGATCCGATCCAAATGCAAAAATGGCACGCCACGAAGTTAAACGGAACCGTATTTAAGAGGTTCCCGGTCGCCAAAGTCGAGTATACTCTCCGCGAAAATCTTGAGGCCGTGTTCTCCATGGAACGCCGTTGCCAAACGGAAGTTGATACCGGCCAAGAGTTATCGGATGCCGAAAAAGTTATCGTCGGATTCCGTGGAGACGTGGTTGAGCTCTCTCCTCGGCTTCGGTAATATCGATCTCGTCTGGCTGGCGATAAAAGTTTCGCGATTTCGTCCATGCGACTCCGATGTCCGAAATAACGGACTATTTACTTAAACTCGCGTTCCAAATCTTCTGCCACAACCGTTCTCGTCCTCTATTTTCTTGTCGACACAAATTGCGGACAGAGTGGGATAGACAATTGGGGAACGACACTTTGACCCTCATATTCTTCCTGGAGCTGTTTGAACCGAAATGGAGTTCCTGATCGGTCAATAGGTTGTTCGGTAAAGAAACGCCACCATTTTATGTGTGGCAATCTTTACGGCGAGAAGCCTATTAAAGCGAGGAACACGGTTTTGCTTTTGAGTGTTCCATATTAATAATTCTCGATGAAACATCATGTAATAACTTCTCTCTCGATTGTAATGAAATTAAACGAATTTTCCACAATCTTTATGATAAACTATGTTTTATTCAGTGTTGCATTTGAAAAAAATATATTTCACAACGCAAACAGTGAATCTTCACTGTGAGAAACGTACGAGAGTTAAGTAAATATGAAGTTGATTCTTGTCGAGGAAACGTTTCCTTGCATTTTGAGTAGAAGCACCTCATCATCAAAATAGTAGGCACGACACCAAGTACGAACCACTTTTTGTAGTATTATACGAACAAAATCTAATTTGGCGAGAAGAGTGGAGCAAAGTATTCGTAAGCTGGCTGGAGGAACGGTGCTTGTTGTTCTCCTGCTGCGAGTGTCTCTGAAAAAGCAATGATCCCGAGGAGGAAGTTTCCCGCCAACCTAATAAAACGTCAGATGTAAATCAATCGACGCCGGCGCGGTGGTGGGTTCGATTTGGCAGGGAACGTTAATCTTCGTGGACGGCGCGATGGCCCCATTTCGCGGGTTCGTTTCTGTTCGTGTTCGCGCGAATCGAACCGGCTGGATATGTGCCGGGGCAGCAGCTCGATTCGTTCCAAACAGCGACGGAGAACTTATGGGAGGAGACGAGAGAGCTTTTGGCCGGCTCGCTAGAAAATGGATTCGAAATTTACTGCCGCTTCGCGCGATGAAACTTTATTATTCGTTTAACGCCGCGCGCCGGCGAGCCAGCGTCCCGGTCGTTTCGCCTTCAATCAGCGGATCTTTAATTTGACGGCGTTCACGGCTCTCGTGGCCGGAAACCGGCGATCGTAAATCGATCTGGCCATGCGAACTCGGCTACGCGCACCGCTTTACAACTCATAACGCGCTATTAATTAATTCTGCGCTGCGGCTGGACAGTTTTTGCGCGTAAAAATCGCTGCATTGTAATTAAACGTGCATGCGCCCTATTGCGACTAGGACCGATGCGCTCCGACAGAGCTAGGAACGGCCCATTTAAATTTTAATTTCTTCAGAGCCAATTTAACTTGTAATGTCGAGTCAGCGGAGAAGATGCTGAATGAAATATATTTAAGTCACTAAGTTCTTTTAACCTGGAATAAAATATTATTTTTCTGTCATATAATTTCTCTCAAATAGGATCTTGCTTCCAATTACGAGCTAACAACAGAGATTGAAACACATCTGTGAATTACAGAACGAAGTAGAGTGTAGCATTTGATGATCAAATAAAAGAACCAGCAATCGAGTTAAGACAAAACCCGACCGTTCCGACTCCCCGACAGTAAACAACGTCCCCCCGGTTCCTGAATCGATCCCGCGAGCAGAGGAGAGTCTTCCGGAGATTCTAAAACGGAAGAACTCGAGGACGGTCCACTGGATGGGTCTATTCGATGACCGAACGAATCTAAGGAGCTCCGGAAAGGGAGTTGAATTTTTAATAGAAACTCTGGCCGCGCGAGTCGCGTCATTGAATTCGTTCAATGGTGATAATTACATAAAAATTCGATAATTGTCGGCGCGAAAAGGCCTCGGCAGCAACCCTGGCGCAATCGTCATTCCACTCGGAGGAGCATTTAGGCGCGTCTGGTGGAGCGGGGCGAGGAGCATTTTGCCAAAGAAACAGCGCGGAACAGAATTTATTTCCGCTTTTGATCCACGCCGTTCTTTCAAAGTAGTCTCTATTTTAAGCCGGTCCGAGTCAAGAGCGAGGAAATAAACATTCCCCGATAGGAGGCCGTGCACCATTAGAGTCTAGACAGTCCGCAAGAGTTTTCGTTAGCGCTACGACAAACGTTTTCGAATCACGACGAGAATAATTCCGCGCCATGAGTACGATTAATTTATCAGTAGACACGTGTCACCGGTGAAATAATTACACCGGCGCATATCTCCGGTTACTGCAACGTCTGCAAACAGTCCAGAGAAACGGAGGAGAAAACGATCGTCGAGCTCACCGCGAAACCAGGCACAATGAGCGCGTTGCTCATAGGATCGAGCCCCGGGGATCGATACGCAGGTGTCTGGATCCAGCCTGGATACCACCGCCGCACGAATTCCTCCGCGATCGACCTTTCGGCTTTATTGCCGATCTCGCAATACAAGATACCTGCATGTAATCGTTCGCCGGATCGTCTGGTGGGGGCAGCAACGGGAAATTCTTGGTTAATGTAAACACGAGGCAATGGTGCTAATGCGTTATGAATGATCGGCCACGGAAAATTTGCTGTTCGCGATTACCAGACCGTGAAACATTTTACTATTCCAGTTTTTAAGAACTGAGCCACGGATCGGTTAGAATCTTTCAATGAATATCTAAATAATGTAGCCTGGCTTTCTATCTGAGGAAGAATGCTTTGCAAGAACTGCGCTTGCTCTTAACTAAATTGTTGTACCCATAATGCCATGAATAATCTTTATAAATAAAATGCCGAATGAAAAACCAATCACAGCATCAAATCGAGCTAAAAAATTCACACACAGTGTCGATACAGTTTCCAATATCCAACAGTTGAATACCATAAAGCGATTTTCGTGACTAGTACAAAATACTGAATAGGAGACCGGCAACGGGGAAAATCGAGTCAAAAATTCGCCCGCTTGGTAACGCAATTTTTCATATTTGCAAACCATCGATTCGGTCCCGCAAAAGTAGTAAATACTGCAATCTACTGAAAGCTGATTAAAAAGTCAGCGTGATGCGCGCTCGCGAATCATTTCGGCGAACCGCTCGGCAGAGGATAAAATCGCGAAAAATCGATCGGGTCTATTTTTAATCGTTTAATCGCCCGACATTTTTCACAAATGGATCGTTCGACGTTTCGACGTGTTCGGCGATGTTGACTTGAGACAAGATTTCTATGGAACAATGCCGCGGAGCTGTGCGAACGTCTAGTCAGTTGTTGAGAGGCACCGTGAGCCGGGGAACGCTTTTATTGTACCGCAGGACTATTTTGAATGCACGGAAGCTAAGCTTCTTTAGAATCCAGTTGGAGGATCGTAAAGCTGGAGGCAAGCCTTCCTGCTGTGGCGCATGAAGTGGCTGCATCGGCTGCTAAAATAGTTCGAGGCAATTTCATCGATGGTAGTGGAAATCCGTTTACTGGGGTGCATCCGCGGAGATCACTCAAGTGACAGTGGTTTATGCTTGGCAGTAACCCTGGTAGAAGATGGCCGATGCAGGAGGACATATTGGAGCGTCTTAAAGCTAAATTAAAATGTTTGTGGAGAGATATCTGCATCGTAAGGAGGAGCAATAAGTTTCCATTTTGATTGGGTGATTGCACTACAAAATCGACGACTCCAAATTCATTTGACGTTTCTTTGAATCTCTATGATTTATAAAAGGTTTGTGCAATTTTTTAGTTCTTGGTTGTCGTCGAGTCATTGAAAAATAATCGTAGATAACCCGCCGCAAAAATATTCCGAAATTCCCATGCGTGGCCCTCGACGACTCGTCGCGTCGGCGCGAAATAAAACGCATGCCCTGCAAAATATTCGAAAGTCGGTCGTCTCGGGCGGGCCGAATCGGTCCCGAGAGGCCGACTTGCATATATCCAGAGTGACACATGCATTTACCGTTTTTTTGCGATTCTCCGAGGTGACCGGCCGATCCTCAGGACCCGAGCGCCCACACGCAGGGAAGGGTCCGCTCCGTTTCCGGCGCGGAATCGCGGATCGAAATGTCCGACATTCGCGAAGCCGTGCGTGTAGCACTACGGGGAACTACCCGTGGTTTACGTAACGCTAAATACGCCGACGAGAAACAGACGGGCCGATGACAGCGAGATCGTGCAAACACTGACCTGGTCGATATCGCAAGAATGCTTCTGTTTGGAGCGCGAGGAGTTAAATCGTGACACCCGATATCCCTGTTTCGCTGAGATCATCTATTAACCGAACTAGAACTTGAGAACATCCCTAACACATCTGTTAATTAAAAATGCTATTCTAAAGGTGTGACTGTTCAGATTAATACGATCGACAGAGAAATTATAAATGTGACTAGAATGAAACTGCAAAGCACATTTTAATTATTCCGTCCCGTAAACGAGTACAAGAACACTTGTTAGAGACCATGCATTTTCACCAGATTTGAAATTATCGACGTCCCTAACAGTCTGGTTATGAAACTATTGAAACAGTTTGCCGATCGGTGATTTCATGTCAAGACCAGCCCGCGTTTGAATGTAAATGGGAGTCCCATATTTTACAATCTCTGTGAAAATGAAGATAACTGGGAACTGTCTTAAAAAGGCCTGCATCACTTGGAGACTCGGGTCACAGCGTTTCAGTTTCAGGTGCGTCCGATCACGAAAACCGAAGTTCACCGGTAACCGAACCGCGAAGCGCAAAATTGCGATAAACCGCGGTGGTCCGCGTCGAACAAAGATGTTTGGTACTCACAGTGGCGTCTGTAGGATACTGAAACCGCGGGTCGTTTCTTCCGGAAGAGGAGCACTCCCCTCGCCGCCCACGAAAACCGGGAGAACACCGGAGCCGCGGGTTCCTCCGCGGATGGAAGCGTAGCCGGGAGCCGGTTCCGAGACGTGGTCCACGAATGGAGAGAAAAAGAACGAAAGAAAGGAAGAGAGAGTGAGAGAGAGGAAAGGAGCAGAGAAGTGCACGTGGCGGGAAGGTTCTGAGCGCGGCCGCAAAAACGGCTGGCTACGACACGACCTCGCCGACGGTCGCAACGAGACTGAACTTCCAGTCCGCGCTACTCCAACTCCAGCCTGGAAACAGCTGCTCTCGCCTGCCAGCGCCAGAAAACTACGTCGCCTGGCTCTGCCTGGCTGTGGGGCCGGCCGGCCGTAGCTGCACGCCGCGCCAAGTGCATCTTTTCTGCGTCCCGATCGCACCGTGGTAGGGGCACCCCGCAGAAAAATCACGTTTCACCTTATTGGGACCGGTGGCCGGGCTATTTGCTGCACAAGCTCCTCTGCCGCCTCTCGGGAAACCGCTTTTACGTACGATCAAAGCTAATTACGAGTTTGCATGATCTTGCCCGGGGAGCTTCTTCTTCGTTTTTGATCGGTCGCACATCAGAACGCGGCCGCCCCCTGTGATCAAGGACACGAGTTTGGTAGATCAAGAAAAGTTGAAATGGAAACTTGATAGTTGCAATGGCACCGGGTGATGACCGTTAGATAATGGTCTACAGCTGCGTCTTTATTAATTCTTAATTTTTTGCAGTCCACTGGCGCCGCTGATAATCGGCTAATCGGCTTATGAAACGGAAATCAAAGTGTTTCATACAACAGGCTTATAAGTTACACTGTAACAATATCTAGTTAAAAATTATTTACTAATCATTATCTGAGTGCCGCTTATCAATATCCATATTCCGCTGAGTGATAATACTCGTATCGTGCATTCTATACATAGAAACCGTAGCACAATAAATCCTTCTATTTCTCAGTAAAGTAATATTATTTATACTTTTTGCACTTGTACTTTGCCCGTACTTCGTATGTAGTTCTTACCACGAATCCAGAAATCGTATCGAAGAGCTGCCCGCAGTTGAACTGCTCGCAGAATAGAATTTTATGTCCAATTTCAAAGCATCAAAATGGAGGCAAGCGCCATAGACTTCGAAATTCCTGAAAGCGGTAGACACGGTGCTTTCGCAGGAAAGCGTTCTGTGGCTGTCAGTGCGAAGAGGCTCCGAACCATCGGGGATCCATTACCTGAAAAAGGTGAATACTCCCCTTCGCTGACAGCTGCGCTCGCGTGTAAATATTTACATTTCGCGTGAGCCCTCGGGGTCGTTCACACGCGGCCGGAAACCGGCAGTCTGCGAGGACGGCGATGCATTCTTCTCCGCGAATTTAGGAACAAGCTGTCTATTATTAAACGAGCTCCCGCGATAGGTTCGCGAAATAATAGCGATCGTCGGCGTGGAAAGAAATCCATGAACAAGCATCGACGTCGGAACCCTATCGTCACCGTCGACGTCTCTCCTACTAGCTTAGGGTCGTAAAGCTCTCCTCGCGGATGAAAAACGCGGTGCCGACCGGTCGCAGACGACAGACTCGGTAAATTTCACGCGAGTGTGCGTGCGTGATGTGTGCGTACAGGTCCGAGGGGCCGGCGCGTAACAGTACCGGTCTTTTATTGGCCGAGTGCTAATGCTCCTTTACTACGTTCACCCCGTCATTTACTTACCGCACCGTGTTGTAAACCGGCACCTGTGCCAGAACGTGTTGGCCGCGGCTGGGGACCTAGGGGCTTATTACCGAACGTATCATTTTGTGACCCGCGGCGATGCGTCCCTAGCCCTGCTGAATTCCAGGGGAATGTCCGAACCGGCTTTCACAAGGGTAGTTTAAACTCAGCAATCCGCCGATAAGGCAAGTTCGGGGGCGAGCGGTCCGAGTATCCGTCCAACCTTATCGCCTTTTACCTCCGCGTTTTAGATCAGCCATCTGTCTGGTAGACCGTGGCAAACTAACTCCGCTTGTATCGAGCCCATCGGAACCTGGCGAACGTCCTTCATCGAGTCCCTTAGTGCTCTTTTTTGTAAAGAAGATAAGGATGCTCGAGCGTCTGGATCTTCTTATCGTTTGGAGTCTTTATAATGTCTACTGGCAATTAAACGGGCAAAAAAGGGTAAAATATTCTTCTCGTTCGATAGAGTCAAGTGTCCCAGGAGTGTCGGCCAAGATCAAAATCCTAAAATCCAAATCAGCCAGCAATCATTATCGCTTAAACCCTTTCATCGAGTTGACTCTACGCTTCACGGAGCGACCCTCTTGAAGTCCTCGTCGGCCCTTCAATCCTATTCGCAGGAGCCAGCCAGCTTTTTCTCGCGCGTCCCAGCCTCTTCGATCAACAGTCCCTCGCGTTCATTCGCGAGAAACAAATCGCAGCTCTCTTGAAAAGAGCCAGAAGCCACTTGTTTTGGTGCGGACTCGCATGAGCAGAGTGTGTTCCCTTTGCCTCGACGAAGGCGACGTTTGCTCCTATGCTCTCCTCTTGGCTCGGCAGACGCGCATGCATAAGTAAATGCTCGTCGAACGCGATCGGCTATTTATTTAGACACCGGGGCTCGGAGTCGATGGCGCCAGAATATTTGCGATATTACGGAGACCGCTTCGAGTGGGCGGGAACGGCTCAGGTGAAATGTTTACGAGCTTCGTAGAACCTGCCCGGCAGGCTCTCCTCTTCCAGCCGGAGCGAGGAAAGTCCGCGAACCGTGCTGCAACGCGTGAAATATGCTTCTTGTGTTGTTTAATGTCCTCGACTGCACTTCCTGCCTAGAATTTTGGTTTGGAAGCCCGCCGAGAAAAGCCAACTCCGGTCCTAATGTTGTACTCTTAATTGCTGTTTAAGGGGACAACTCTGCAACATCGTGAAAAGCAAGAGTATCTTCCGGAATTATTTTCGGACAAGCGTTGCGAGCAAATTAATTTGTAATAGATAGTACACAGTTTGTAATAGATACGCATTAACCGTAACGAACAATAAATTGGTTTACTTGCACTCCGCGCCAAAAAGAATTCTCGAAAGTTCTGCTGAATAAGATTTTCGCAGAGGACGCAATTGCGTGCATAATTGCGTGTTACCTGGCGGAAACCCGGCGACCGACGTTCAACATTCTAATTTAATAACGTTTATGACCGTGCTCGAGCCAAGTAAAGACGGTGTGGCAGGGAAATAAGAAGTTAGGGGGGCTGTAATGGGTTACGGGGTGCGGGCACGCGATTTGCATGCTAATCCCGCGACTACGTTCGCTGACGAGCAAAAATGTTTCTGCTTGCTTCACGATTATTACGTTCTGGTTAAACCAGCGAGCTGTCAGCCGGACACGCTCGCGCGAATGCTTTCGTCCATCTTGCGTCCGCGTGTATTCCGCCGACATCCCCCGTGGGCATAATTAGGGACTCGTAGATCATGCGTAAATGCACCCCGACGGCGTGTAACGACGATGCATGGGCGCGCACTGTTCTATCAACGTTCTACGCGTTTCCTTTGAGAAAATCAATTTCAACCCCTTCGCGCGCAATTCTTTCAAACTGCGTCCCCGAACTTCAATTTTCAGACTTGCTCGCAATTGATGTATATAGTGGCCGAACCTAGGTGCTGACCCAAACTATACTTCTCTCCTTTAAGTACACAAGGCTCAACATAAAAATGTTCCACCTCAATTGCAACACGCAGGAATGAAATACTTTATATAGTACCTCATTAACCATATTTATAGATTGAAAATGACACGACAGTAGAAACTGCCGCAGTCTTATCATCTCAGTGTGGCATTAAAGAATGAAGGTACCACTTAGGGTAAATCTGCGACAATAAAACGAAGATTTTAAACCAGCGTATATGAGAGAAGGTAATGTGCTCCAAGGTAAAAGCTGTCTTCGCAAGTGGGCACGGCCTCGTCTGCGAAATTATACCAGTCCACGTGGCCGACGCGACGGGCCCCCTGCCCCCATAAATATATTCTTTTCTCATTTAAAGAGCGCGCGATGTGGACGCGAGATACCCTCGGTTGCGACGAGAGGCTAAATTCTTTGTGGAAAAGAAAAATTCAGAGGCCGGTACAACCGATCGGGCGTTTCTGCGCGAAATTTGCATCGCGGGTTCAGCATCTCCGTTACCTGCACCCGTTCATCTCTACTTTGTGCCTGCATAATGCATGAGCCAGCGAGCTTCTTGGCTGCAGTGTGTTACGGTTTCGAGAGGGGTCGCAGACTGCTCGACACACATTCGCCTATCTGACATTCTCAAACGTTATCTTGCGTGCCACCTTTTAGCAAGCAGCATTCTTGCGTCTTTACGGGCAATGATAAAAGCAGGAGCATGGATCTCGTGGGAACGTGGTCCGGTGTCGCCATCATTGCGCCCTGGAGGCATTCAGTTCTCCAGCAAATCCTCTCGAGCAATGCAAAGGGTACACGGGGCTCATTTTCCTCTTCGATTAACATTTCGGAGCTGTCAGCGAGTGGAGGCACGCTTCGGGCCAGGGAAACCAACACCATCGCGTATCATCGCATAAACTTTAATCGATCGCGTCCTCCTCGATTAAGCACCCCTTTTCCCATGGTGGTCACAGGTAAGAAAGTGGCTCGTTGCCCACGCTATACCCATGTTAGACGAGCAATCCCCGTCTCGTTTACCAATAGATAGATCGGATTACTGGTGGACCACCGGCGGACACAGCAAAGCTAGTTACTTCTTCACGGTGAATTGGGTCACCTGTTCCTCCACCGGAGAGTCTCTCTCTGCAGACAGGAAGTCGTTCAAGTTCCTCGATTACAGCCCGGTGTACTCCGGCGGCGTGCATCTTTAACGAGTTCTCTCCAGCCGGGTCGGACAAAACGCTCGCGCCCCTAACCGCTCTACCGACCAACCTTCGTCCGGCTATTTACATCTGCGTGAAATTAAAGCGTGGCTCGATTAAAACCGACCGCAACTGATCGTTATGCGAAATCATAACGGCGGAGAAGCTTATTTCCTTCGGTTGCCGGACCAACGATTAGATCATCTTCACCCTGGCGGCCACGACAAAAGCCGCAGCATATCCCGGATGCGATGATTATGGTTAAGAATCCGAGCGGGTCTTACTGTCCCCTTACTCCCGCCAATCTGCCTGGTTTTCTCTTTCTCTCCATCCTCTTTACCGGTGGCCACGATGATTCGTTCTCTTTCTGCGGAGACAGGACGACCACGTGCGCCCTGTCAGGGCCCACGCGACACCCATTTAGACCAATCGGCCCTTCAAATACGCTTTAAACGGCCCCGGCCGATTCTTCAATCTCGCCGTGGAATGCGTCTTCAGCAAGTGGTCACGCTTGCCGGAATTATAATATTATCTAGTTGGATTGCAACCGGACAAGAAGAATCACCAGCTCGTTATGCAACAATGTGCGCCCTTATGACTCGCCGGTGACTCGTCGTCGTTAGCACAACGGTCCATTTGTTGCTGGTAATTGCTCCCATTCCTTCTTAGGCAACCGCGCCGCTTAGAAAAATTCCTATGCAGGATGTTTCTTGAAATACAAAGACTCTTTGCCGAGGTTCTTATCCCTCTGTTGTACTGAATTATTTCTTTTTTTGCCAATTTTGTCTTTAATTTACCAATGATCGGAAGCTTGTTCAAATTACGCTGTTAAAGACACTGGAGTTGCATAAAATTTTATTTCCTTTGCGAAACATTCCAACAAATTATAAATTAAACAAAACTATGTCAACCCTCAAGTGGACTATCGAGGCAGCTATGGCTCTATAATAACTATTCAAGCTCTATTGATGTAATTATTCGATGATTTAAATAATCTTTTAATGTCTCACTAAATTTACAATGCTGAAAATTAAAATTGATTTTTACAAAAATGGATGTACCGAGTTGCTCACTTAAGGGTTGAATTTGATTCAAATGCAGTTTTCGATTTCAGTACAAGGAAGTGGGAACGTGGTTTGTAGTGTAAACATTCATTTTGTATTGTATATCTGCTTAGGGGATGCAAGCCGCACCCTCACTGGATTATTCGTATATAAATTAAATCCGATAGAACTGCCTACAAACGACGAGAATACGTCTTCACAAAGCTCACTCTGTTACCCGCGTACAGTTATTCATAAAATATAAAATTACTTTCCTGTTTACACGCTCTCGAATATTACAGTGCGGCACACGTGTACCGCGTATACACATACACATATACATATCACACAACACGAGTACCATTATAATACAAACGTTCGAGGTTCCCCGTTTCGTAGAACGGCAACACCGAGTACGCCACTGTTTCTATGTTTCTAAAAAATTCGGTGACGAAAAACATTCTATAAAAATTGACTAATCGCATTGGTGCACATTGATTACGTATCTACGATACAGGAATTCGTTAAAAGAAATTCGATAGAACACGATGAGGACAAGTCCGAGGAGGATCGGTTTGCATAGAAACATTTAAGTAAAAATAGCACGATATATCGAATGTTCGTAATAGTTTTATCCTAGTTACTCGCGAAAAGTCGAAAGGATAAAGAATAACTTCCACCAGCACCGGCGAGCGATCATACGAGGCTTTTTTCTCTCATCTATAACGAAGTATGTATTGCGAGTGTGTTACGCGATCTAGACATTTCTACGGAAAAGATACACGATATCGGAAACACGATTATTATTCTCCATTTCGTCGCGAAATAAGTAGCGATTCGTGGCCATTCAAGACAAATATCAGTATGCGACAATTAACGAAAACCGTATATGCACGAACACAACTTGATGAACACAGTTTTAACGAGGCTGAAATAAAATTAAGAAACGCAAGTATGAGAGACACGAACGTCCCCGACGAAAATTCGTTATTCGTTAAAAAATGAGAATCATGTACCCGTCGATGTAAAAAATTATACGGAATTCAATTTGGACGGGGAATATTTTGGCACATAGTGGTCCATAGCTTAATGGCACTTTCAAGCCACTCTTAGAAGTGGATCAATTAATCGTGTTAACTTTCTATTCTCTCTACAGTTGTTCTACTATGTCATGATCGTTTTTGTACGAAGTTTGCATGAAACTAGGCCTCTGCGAGTGTTTCGTTCTCTGCAGCTCTTTAGCGAAGTACATGATCGTTTTCTTAAGTCCTTCGGCTAAAGGAACCTTCGGCTCCCAGTTCAGATATTTCTTGGCTCTCGTTATGTCCGGCCTTCTTCTTTGAGGATCGTCCTCGACTGCGGCAAGCTCGACTACTTTACTATTTGTACCGACCAAATCTTTAATTATAAGTGCAAATTCTGAAACATCCGAATGAAATGATTAGTGTGACATTCTATTTCAGAATTAATTTTGCAGTACAATGTTTATTCACCTTCTATCGTATGCTCTACTGGATTTCCAATATTCACAGGCTGGCTGTAGTTAGAAGCCATCAAGGCTACTAGTCCATCGACTAGATCAGATACGTACTGGAAAGACCGTGTTTGTCTTCCGCTACCGTATATCGTGATCGAATCATTCTGCAATGCTTGTAATATGAAGTTGGAAACCACACGACCGTCGTTCATGTGCATCCTAGGCCCGAATGTGTTGAAGATTCGTGCAACGCGCACTGAAACACCTTCCTGTCTCATGTAAGCATAGCTTAGTGTCTCTGCTACGCGTTTACCTTCGTCGTAGCAAGCTCTGGGCCCTGAAACAGTCGCGTTAGATTTTTTGTTTTATAGAAATAAACTTTAGTATAACTTTTATATATACCTATAGGATTGACATGGCCCCAGTAGGTTTCCGACTGAGGGTGTTCATTAGGATCTCCATATACTTCAGATGTACTAGCTATTAAAACTCTTGCTCCTACTCGCTTGGCAAGACCTGAGTCAAAAGTTAGAATTGTGATCTATGCATGTTTCAATAGGCTATACCTATTGAAAGGGTATTACACACCTAAAATATTTATTGTGCCTAAAGTATTGGTTTTAATCGTCTTTACTGGATTAAGCATATAGTGTGGAGGACTAGCTGGGCTGGCAAGATGATATATTTCATCTACTTCTAGATAGAGAGGTCTAACAATGTCATGGTGAACTAGCTCAAAGTTCTCATGACCAACCCAATGTTCCACATTGCGTTTTCTCCCAGTGAAAAAGTTATCTACAACTATTACTTCATGGCCAGCTAACATTAAACGGTCAACCAGGTGTGAGCCAACAAAACCGGCTCCGCCAGTGACCAAAATTCTTTTTCGGTTTTTATAATTGAGGAACTTGACTGTTGGAAAATCCTTCGACACACTGTTCTCAATTTTAGTCTCCAGATGCTGCAGTTTACCCTCCAAATCTCTAATCCTTATCTTTGCTTCTTCGATATCTTTGATGTCGACAAAAGGTGCATCTTCCTCGATGTCTTGCACCTTTTGATTCTCAGGTTCAATATCATTTACATCTCCTATATGAGATTTATGCTCTCTTGGGTGTACTCTATGAAAAGATTGTTCTTCTTGTGGATTCACTACTGTCTTGTAGAATCCTAATACTGAAATGTTTACACAATATAGCATTTAGAAAGTATAGGAAACACTGACAATACTGTTCAAAATTTTTTTATCACGCATAGCTGATCAATGACAGAAGCAAGAAATAATATCGTTCTAATTCTAATGTCATAACACTTACTTATTATTATACAAATCACGGAAAAGGCAACCTGTTTCATCTTTCGTGGAGTGACAACCATGCTTTAACGTTGCACATGTCTTGGGTAAAGCAACTCGTGTAATACCTCCTCTTTATACACCGCAGATTGTCAACATAACATCGTACGGTGAAAGCGGTATCCAACTGTTGACCGTATCAAGTGTGTCATTTTTTGGAACGTACAATTAAAAAACATAACCTATTACATTGCGACTCTTGACACGATACCACAGACGAGGTATAGGAGTAGATGAGTAGACCAATCATCATATGGGGTTTCGTGTCTCGCGATCTGAGATACCGACATCGATTTCTTACGCTCTCTACGTTGACGAACATAAATGTTGGAACTAGATCCACGAGAACCGTGATTGGTCAACTCCTGTATCTCGTCTGTGACGATCATCGCGTTTCCTATATAGGCTCCCTTTCGTTTATTGGCATGAGCCGGTGCTGCTATCTGAGCAGCTCAACGTGAAACATCCTGCAGATTTTGTTCCTTGAATTATACAGTATGCTAGAGGGGAAAATTGTATCAAATCTTCGCTATTTGTATTTTCATATTGGATGAAAAACATGCATGAGAAATAGCAAGCATATACGTGTAAAAAACTCTGTTTCATTTTAGTATTCAAATTATATTTGCATGTATTATTTGAATACGGCGCTTTAAGTTTATATTCATGATGAATCTACTTACGGGCTGGACACTGATTTTCGAAAAACAGCGAGGTTTCGCCTCTAGTGTAGTCAGCGCCAGTGACAGCTTGCTCTAACCTATCGTGAGCTGATAACATAACCTCAAAATTTGAAGTGTACACACTCACGCAGGCGCAGATCCTGTTTTTTGATTGATATATAAGGCTGTGGCAGTACAAAGGAAACATCTCAAATAGTTTTTCTGGAGTCACGGTGGCAGTGGCATTTGAAACATGGCCGACGTCATTGATTGTAATTTTCCTGTTTGGGGGCTTCTGCCTAAAAAAGAAACGGGTGTCACTCAATTTCTTACCAAATACCCCGAATATGACGGACGAGGAGTCATCATCGCAATTTTCGATTCAGGAGTTGATCCTGGGGCGCCTGGTATGCAGGTACGTTAGCTTTTACCAGACACGCCTCACGACTGTTCAAATCATTGGTTTTTTCCTTTTCAAATTTGAAAAAAATTTCACCATTTTCTCGGACATAACAGGACTCCGAAAAAATCCGTTCAATACTTATAATCGTTTTACCGTCAATATTCCGTTTATTTTTCCCCGTGCATAAAATACAAAACTTTGTATAATTCTAATGACAATTCAAAAATATCTGTTCTATGAATTATTTTTCTTTTTTATTTTTTCTTTAATTCAATTTCTCCAGGCAGCTTCTCTGTATTACAACTGATTGATTGAGCCTTTGCTACAAATTGGTGCATTCGTTAAACACTAAATTGAAATGCATTACTCATTTGATTCTTTCATCTAAGTATCTGGAAATTAGTATTTGTCATTATAACATTCAGAACTTGACATTGCTGTTTTTCTTTGCTTATTAAAAAAATATATATAACAACATTAATATAATAATATGATGTAGTAAATGACAAATCTATTTTGTATAGATAACTACAGATGGAAAACCAAAAATTATTGAAAGGTATGACTGCAGTGGAGCTGGAGATGTAGACACCAGAAAAGTTGTACAAGCACCCGGTGGATACATAATTGGCATAACTGGTCGTAAATTAAAGGTATATTTGAATCAGTAATAACAATTAAATTAAATGATCTATATTAAATTAACAATGACCAGTGGACATTTAAATAATATATATTCTGATTGTTTAAGAAATATTATTCTTTTTCAGATTCCATCTAATTGGAGAAATCCTAGTGGAGAATATCACATTGGTGTAAAGAATTTGTATTCTTTATATCCAGGGAAATTAAAAGAAAGAGTCTTATTAGAACGAAAAAAACGACTGTGGGATAGTTCTCAAAAGACTGCACTTGCAGATGCATCTAGAGAATTACAAGTATATAATTGCATTAATTTTGTTGCTATAATATTCATTTTTCATATAAAGTACTTTGCCACACATACAAGTCAATATTGAATTTAATCATATTAATTCAATTTAATAATACATCAAATTTGATGTATTATTTTTAATTATTTTCTTGAAATTTATAATTCAATGCACAGTTTATAATGATCCATTCAAATTGTACACTTGGGAGAGACATTGTATGTAATTAGGATTGTAGACCATGTGATCCAAAGATAGGGTTGTTGTGGGTACGTTAAACCATTCAATCAAATGAGGCCAGTTTCACAATGTGTCACAGTGATCTCTATCTAATGCTATATTTATATTTGGCAGTTTGATCTACTGTAAAGCCATTGATTCATTACATAATAGCTCTTCTATAAAACATCTTAACTTATAATATTTTTTAATATTTTACAATCCGATTTATACGAAATGTTAGAGCAATGAAATTTCTTGCACATTGGAATATTTCCAGAAACAATCAAGTTTATTTATAAAATAAATTAAACTTCTATGAATATGTAATTTTTAATCAAGCCGAAACTAATATGATTTTTTGTTCTATAATTATATTTAGGAATTCGAAGCAAAGAATCCACAAATAACGACTTTAGAAGAAAGACTAAAGAAAGAAGAACTTGAGGCAAGAGTTGAAGTTCTAAATAACATTGAAAAAAAATATTCTGATGCAGGACCTACATATGACTGTGTTCTTTTCCATGATGGTGAGGTCTGGAGGTAAGGATACATGGAGGCTCTACTTTCAAGTTTGCATGGATGTTTACAAAAATTCAACAAACGTTAATCACTATACAATCCTTTTAATTATCTATTGTAGGGCGTGTATTGATACTTCTGAGGAAGGTAATCTAGAAGCTGGTGTGTGTCTGGGAGAGTATACTTTGACTAGGGAATTTGCACCACTTATACCGGAAGATCAGTTAAATATTAGTATTAATGTTCACGATGATGGGAACACGTTAGAGATTGTTAGTTTATGCTGTAAGTTGCAATAGCATGAAACTGTTTCTTTCTGATCGCGTAAAACCGACGTTGAGATAACAGAAAGCTTCAATTTATTTCTATATGTTGCAGCAAGCCATGGTACGCATGTAGCATCAATTGCGGCAGCGTATTTCCCAGATAATCCAGATTTGAATGGTGTTGCACCGGGTGCGCAGATTATTTCACTGACTGTCGGAGATGGCCGCATTGGCACAATGGAAACAGGGACTGCCGTGGTACGAGCAATGATACACGTGATGAAACATAAAGAGAAAATAAATATCATTAACATGAGTTACGGAGAACACGTGCACTGGTCAAACACAGGGAGAATAGGAGAATTAATGAACGAAGTGATCGATAAATACGGAGTTACGTGGGTGGCATCCGCTGGAAATCTCGGACCAGCTTTATGTACCGTTGGAACACCTCCGGACATTAGTTCTAACAGCATAATCAGTGTAGGAGCTTATGTCTCGCCTGACATGATGGTGGCTGAATATTCTTTAAGGGAAAAATTGCCAGGTATGCCATTCACATGGTCATCCCGTGGTCCAATGATTGACGGAGGAGCTGGTGTAACTGTTTGTGCTCCGGGAGGAGCTATAACCAGTGTTCCTAATTTTACATTAAGAAAAAGTCAGCTCATGAATGGAACAAGTATGGCTAGCCCGCATGTAACCGGAGCAATTGGTATGTGTAGTCAAGATTAGTGAAGTTTAGAATTGCCATATGAGAATAAAAATGCCTAATCAAAAGTTTAATCATATTACAGCTGTACTTATATCGGGTTTGATTTCTAAAAACTTCCCCTACTCTCCATACAATATAAAAAGGGCTCTCGAAAATACAGCTCTCTATGTACCAAACTTGGATCCTTTTGCACAAGGTTCAGGATTGCTACAAGTTGAGCGTGCATTTGAAAGTCTTATTACTTATAGCAACGTTCCTGAAAGGGACATAAGATTTTCTATTAGCTGCGGAGGATACAACACCAAAGGAATTCACATGAGGACTGGGATCATTGACCGACCAAAAGAGTACACTGTCAACGTTGAACCTATATTCCTGAATACCGAAAGTACAGGTACTGATTTACGTATCTGTTACTGCAGTGTCGTATGTTTCGATTAAGTTTAATTTATTGTCACGTTTACTTGTATAGATCCAGCACTGAAAATTGCTTTCAATTTGAAATTGACTTTGGTGTGTGATGCATCTTGGGTGCAACAACCGGCACATCTTGATTTAATGCACATGTCTCGCTCGTTTATCGTCAGAATCGATGGTTCAAATTTACCGGAAGGTGTTCATACAACTAGGTATATGTGTTAATAATCAAGAAAATTAATCGACCGTGTTTAAGATACACATTGTATTGATACCAATCGTGCTTTACAGTATCAGGGCATATGACGTAACAGACATTGCAAAAGGACCAGTGTTCCAAATACCAATTACCGTAGTGCAACCACAATCACTGCCAAGATCTGCTATTCTTCCAGACTTGACGTTTTCAAATATACTATTCAAACCTAACACAATTCGAAGACATTTCATTCTAGTTCCGGAAGACGCGACATGGGCAGGTAAATTTCTCTCGCAATATATTTTTACGTTATATTAAGAGTATAGTATCAACGATTTCATTCAATTCGATCCAGTTGTTAAATTGAAGAGCACGGAGAAGGATAAAACTGGACGAGTCGTAGTTCAGACTGTTCAGTTAAAGCCCCGTTTGTCTTGCAAGACTCTGGAATTTAATAAAATGATTAACATAACTTCTCAGTCTGAGACTGTTCAACCGTTTGCTGTTCAGGTAATGCCCGCTTCGATAATAATATAATTTAACAAATGCATATATAGTGACATTAAATTGAACTTGTAAATATCCGTGTAGGGAGGATTGATCCTAGAAGTGGTTATTGCAAAATATTGGGCAAACTTGGGTGACATGTTAGTCGATTATTCTATAGAATTTCATGGTATTCATATGATAAATGGAAATCTTACAATGCAATCCGGGGATGGAATAAACCGTCTAGAATTACGAAGTTCGCTTAGGAACGAAGAAGTGGTTCCTAGTGTCTGTCTCAAGTCGTCCGTGCAAATCTTGAAGTATATACCTCTAAAATTGGATGCATGCTTCCTATGTGTTCAACTATAAACTTATTATTTTCTTCAATGTTATAGACCTACTGACGTAAAGATCGTTCCATTGCGAGAACGGGACATTATTCCACCATCACGACAAATTTACGAATTGCAATTAACATACACGTTCCACTCTGCAAAAGCAACAGAGGTAACACCGAACGCAGCATTGCTCAGCGATTTGCTGTATGAAAGCGAATACGAGAGCCAAATGTGGACTATTTACGATAGCAACAAACAGCTAATATCTTGCGGCGATGCTTATCCATCGAAGGTAAATTCATTTTGTGAATTAAATTCGTTGAATGGAGTTGTAACTTTATATGTTTTCGCAGTACATTATACAAAAGTTAGAAAAGGGCGATTACACTTTAAAAATGCACGTGAGGCACGAAAAGAAAGAGTTACTAGACAAATTAGTAGATATGCCGCTACTTTTAAGTCACAAATTAAGCAATCCAATTACATTGGATGTCTATGCAAATCAGTCACAAGCGATCATTGGTGGAAAAAAAATGGTATCAGGTTCGATTCCATCTGGTCATATTCTTCCTGTGTACATTGCCCCTATGACGAATGAAAACAAGTAAGTATTTCACTTAACAAAACTTCTGGTTTACTTTCTATTACTTTCTTATTTATTGAATTAAGTTGATCTATTACACTTGTAAGGTTACGTTAAATATTTTTTGTACATGTAGCATTTTCTTCTCCTATAAGTAAACAACTGCATGAGTAACTTTACAATTATAATTTTGAAACTAAGTGTAATTATCCAAAAGTTGATTACATTCTGTAAGTTATACTATTACTATCATTTGAAGAATCTTAGCTCCTTTTCAACTCGTCGTATACAGCCTATTTTTCTTAGTATTTTATTTAAACAATTCTAAATGATACGCTTTTAAAGTTGCTACTAAGATAACGTTCTTTTTTTTATCCCGCATTGCAGCACTGAAAACAAGTGAGTCTATAGTATTATTTTTATAAACATTTTTGCACATTTACATGCTTTGTAGTTGTGAAAAAACAATAATAATTTGTCGAAGTAGCTGATGCTTTCAAATACTAATCTACAATTATATAAAGTGAGTTTCGAATTGTCCAGCTGCAAATAAAAAACAATTTCTACCTTCAAATCATTCTATATCAAGTTTTAGTAAGCACAAGTCATTGCATGATAAGTAGTTTATGTAATGAAGTGTCTTCCTACAGCTATTTACAAATCAAGCTTTTAATAACATAACATAAACATGACAGCAACATGATAGAAAAAAAGAATCACCTGTAAATGTTCAAATATAGAAGTGCTAATGTATCTTCTATATGTAATAACTATAATACTTGGCTTACAACATTTAGTACACATCTGTTCATTTTTCCACTTAGTAGAGGCTTCGTTTTGTCACTTTTGTTTTCTTATCTTTGGCTTCTTTTTATAACGCATCATAGTAGTGAAAATACTTAATACAACGTCTGAGAACAACTAATTCAAGACTAATTGATTTTCATCTGTTCACTTCCTTTTAAAGAATTTCTAAGGGTGCTACCTTGGGTAGTTACCTGCAGGGTACATTGACATTCTGTAAGGACGATACTGTAAAGAAAGTGGACTGTCACACGTTCAAATACATTTTATCCGAGCCAGGCAAGAAGAGCAGCAATGCCACAAATAAGACGGACAAGGAGAGGACCACCAAATGGGATGAATATAATGAAGCACTCAGAGACTTAAAATGCAATTGGCTTGGAAAGCTGGGTAATCAAATTTCCACTGAATTTCATATGATTTACATACGATCGTATTTCATACAGAAGTATTTTACATTATCAATTTCATTATCAATTTCATTATTATGTTCATATAAACTTTTTGCTTCTCTTTCCGGTTTCAATTCTACAAATAGCGCCATCCACGAGTAAGTTACAGTTTGAAGGAAAACCATTCCACGGTTTATGTTTTAGACCCCTATAGAATTCAATAATTAGACGACTATATCTATATTTTCAGCCATTTTATTCCATCGCATGTACATACTGACATTTCTTCTTTGTGATTTATATTCAATATTTATTACAGCACTCTGTGATACTGAAAGGATTTTTTCCTATGTCCCAATTTTATAAATGACTCTTTATCGAATGGTGTACATGTTTTGTGATCTTTTAAGTGCATTTTTGTCAATCCTTTGCAACATGAATGTACGTATTTGTTTTCGGTTCGATCAACATGACTAATCCATGTTTTTAAATATAGAACCTGGGGAATACGCGAATTTGCTGTACGGAGAACTGAAGACTCTATTTTCGGATCATTTACCCGTTCACATTGCCATGTTAACTTCATTGGATTCCCCGGAGGCTCGTCGTCATGTGCCACACGATGATCTTCCAGAAAGCAGTGTTTCTCTCGCGAATCAAATAATAACCGTCGCTGACTCCGTGATCACCAACATAGATCAGGATAAACTGTTAGCATACTACGGCCTGAAGAACGACCAGCGTGCCGATGCAGCGAAAATCAAAGCGACCATGGAGAAACAGAAGAACAGCTTGATAGAAGCGTTAGTGAAGAAAGGATGTGCACTGGCACGATTATACGTGCACAACATGAAGAAAGGAGAGGGAGACCGTCAATCGTTCGAACATTTATTAGAGAGCGTTACAAATCATTGGCAAGAAGTGCAAAAGTTCGCTGAACCAACCGATAGCAAGGTAAAAGAAAAGGATACATATTGTTCCTTCTCGATGATTATCTAAAAGGACCCGAGTGAAAATGAGTTATTTCTTACAGGTCATTATGCTTTCACTGTGGCATGCCCACGTCAACAACCAATACGGCCGCTATTTGAAGTTACTGATGCGTTATTACGAAGAGAAACCACTAAAAGAAATCGACGAGAAATGCATAGAAATCGCGAGGAACCTGGGATGGGAACATTTGTCGAATCATATTACCTCAAGTATACCGTCACGTTATCCGACTTCGTACAGATCATTTTGATCACTGGTAAGCATATCGTGCTTTATTCTCAATAGTCGTGTAACTATATAATAACATATTTCAGATACGATAAGAAGAGATGAAAAAGAATATGACGTCCTGATGAGAGGAGACTAATTATGTAAAACAGTTTCCAGTGCAGCTCTACGTTGGCAGGAGGCATTTCTGTCAAGTCAATCGGATGTATTATACATTTAGAAAAATGCAAGTTTACTGATACTTAACAAAAAAAATGAAGGAAAAGTGACTTCAGACAAATTTTGAACTTAAACAACAAACACAAATAAATCATATTCGTACTTGCAATATCATTTGACTTATGAAAACCATAAAAGACCGAAACAAACTCTTAGGAGCAATCACATGAAATAATTAGCATTCGCCAGTAAAACGTATGACGGCACATGTACATAGATTTCCAAAAAGAAAAAAGTTAATCGTTTCGACAATAGTTTAATTGTTTTGAAACTGCATTTTTACAACGACTATCGCGCGGAAGGAGGACATGTCAGAATATCACGGAAACTGTTATCTCAATTTAGAAACTGAATTTTTTAAATAGCAATATGTTATTTGAAAGCATTCGTCTCAACTAACATGATAAATATCATCCAAACTCATCTAGGTTTTTCCATTTTTACAATATATTAAATGTAAATATATATATATATATATATATATATACACATATATGTATTTTCTTTACACCCGCAGAATATATTTTATTTTATTAGATTCAGTTGTTTACAACTGTACACGCGATTTAAATCAATGCAAAATTTATGTAAAATGTATTTTCGATTTATGTCGTTGCAAAAACAGTACATACGGCGCATGTTTTACGTTATGTGCAGTCGCACTGAATGCGCTTATGTATACGATAGAATGATTGGATGGAGCACACATCTAAATTTTTTTTAATGAAATAGCAGTTTTTATTTTCCACAGCAAATCACGTAAACAACAAAATATGGATCACTACTACGTGCACTACATGTAGTTCAGTTGCAACATTACAACTGAAAAGTAATTGTAAGAAGTACATTTAGTTGAACTACATTTTATTATAGATCTTCTATTAGGAAATAAAACTTGAGTTATTTCTTGACATTAAATTGTACTGTTTTTATGAAATGACTGATTATATGAATAATAAATATACTAATAGAAGCTTCTCTCAATCTAATTTCATTTAACTGTTAGACATTTAATTGTTTGTTGTTGAAAAGTGTTTACACATTTTTTTCTTCTGCTATTTAATTCTGAATCACGTCACGGGGTGGCGTTGCAAAAAAATTCAAAATTTTTTGGGAGCAACCTAATCATGGCTCATCCAGTTCAATAAAAAATGTTTTCGAACACAAAATTTATAAATACCATAATACATTCTTATTAAAACGTTGCACAAGGAGTTATGTCCTTGTCATCATCATCATCTGACCAGAACTGCCCTTCGTTTATAAAAGAATATGTTGATAATGTTACAATATATTGGTACAATGAAGGCTTTGCACAAAGCCGATATCCCCCAGGACAAAGAAGTAACAAAGAATTGATATATCCTCCCTTTTAATTTTATTTCTGTTCGTTAATATATTCTATTGTTGAACTTTATAGTCAGTAAAGCATGTACTCTGATTTGTCTTCTCGTTGCACAACGAATATCCGAGACAGGACTGTCGATATATGATATAGAATCAACTCCTGAAATAACTAATTACATAGCAGAGGCTATGGTAGAAGGTAATGCCACTCATGCATGGATCGTTAAAAATGGATTAGTTTCTCATCCATATCTCAGTACAGAAGAAGCATTAAGACATGGTGGTGACAGATTAAGTATATTGGAAGAATGGGTATACATTTCATGATAAAAAATTATTAAAAATCCAACATTTCATTTTACAAGACCTTACAATTCTCTATATGCATTGCAGACCTTTCAAGTGTTTCATGATAAAATCGAAAGAAGTTTATATCAAAACATAAATAACTTTTTACACAAATGGTATGCCTCCTCAAAATCCAATAACTTGTTCATGCTTCTAATTACTTGTGGTCGCACAGTCTTATTCGTGTTTCAAGAAAATACTAATACAGTAACATTTTTTGACTCTCACAATCATCAAATGAATTCAAGATCAAACAGAGGATTAGTTCTTGCACAGGTACATTTTCACGTGCAGGGTGAACGGAAATCGTAGTATAGTCAGAATGAGGGTGGTTTTATGCACAAAAATATGTAAAAAAGATTTGGTATCTTTTCACATAAAATCGTCCCTATTCTAGGTATACTGCGATGTTCGTCCCATTCTGTAAAGAAATAAATTTTTAATACCGAAATATTTCGCAAACTAATAATAAAAAATTATGCAGACAGCTACAGAAAAATTGCAATATTTATGCAAGTGGTACATCGAGGATATATTAAATCAATGTTACAACATAAAATCAGAACAGTACGAGTTAGCTTTTTTATATCCTAAAGACGATATTAAATGCTGTGGATGTAATTTTCCTTGCTCCTGTACTAGTTTTTGCAACAGTGATATCCAATGAGATGATTTGATTTCTTTTGCATACATATGTAATTTAACAAAAAGAATGTATAGACTAAAATAAAAAAATGGTAAAATTTAAACACGCTTCAAGTAGTTCATTTTGTTGAGATGGCCAGAGAAGTTTTGCTTAAGAGTTATTGCTATGGTGTGATAATTATGGAGTGTATCTTTCAATGAAACAGCTTTTTGTAGATTAAGACTGATAAATTTATTTACATTATGTACAATGTGTTTCTAAAACTATTACAATTCTTTGTTTACGCAATGCTAACACAATAGAAAGCTGTAGCTTAAAACTTCAAAACGTATACTGTATACCATTAGAGTATTATTTAAATGAAGTATAAGTTCTGTGATTATGGATTATTTTGTTGCATTGCATAAACGTACTTCTGACATTATATTGAACTTGTTTTATAATGAATAGATTAGTCAGAATCTTTTTCACTTTATCTATTACAATTCTTTATAAAATATAATCCGAAATTTATGGACGACGCATCTTTGTGTTGCTAATTTTCTACTGTACACAGAGGTATGTCAGTATACCTAAGTGCGCATAATTATTTTTGATTTCTTAAACATTTTCAAGAAAGTTCAGATATATATATATATGTATATACATATATCTTTTTTATCTTTACATTATATTTCTTCAATCTCTTTGTATCATATATAAATTAAAACGATTAGTAGCTTCGAAAATTCACTGTGTATTTGACTAAAACTACACAAGCATTGATCACACGTTGTACTTTGTCAAATAAACAACAACAAGAAAATGAAATCGATTCGTTATGAGATTTGTTGTCGAAATCACAAGCTTAAAATATCGTAACTTCTTTTCAACTTATTAAAAACAGACATGTTTCATTTGCAACAATCATAAATGAAACTCATAATTTAAACTTGTAAAAAAATTCTTAATTTATTTTTCCTAACATCTATAGTATCTCAGAATGACAATATAAATATTTCTCTGTAGCGGTAAAACAGAAACAAATCTTTCTCCTTGAAAGGATAAGTATAGCGGTGCCAAAGTTTTGTTACGTTTAAAATACAGATTTGTTTTCTCTTCGTGTTTTTTTGTATTTATGTTACAAGTGTTATGTATGTTGTAAAATTTATTTAATAACAATTTTCAATAACGCAATTTCTAGAAATTACTATCTACAAAAAGGTAGAAACGAATCTTTCTCAGAATTTTTCCTTTCAAAACTAGATCCTTAAGAAGGAACACAATGAGTTATTTCTCCTAATGCTTGCAAATACCGTTGGTAATTGAGCAACGTTTTCAACTGTTACTACGTTTTTCCTTGTTCTTCTTTTCTTTTGGAGAATAAACTGATTATACATCATATTACTTTGTACAGATGAATGTATAATATTGTAGATTTAAACTTACAATAGCACTAGTGAAGTTTTAAAGTTCACATAATTTGGATTTACAACGATTTAATTAGCTTTAACTTTTATATGTAAGAAAGTAATATTCTTTTCATTCTAAGCAAAATTTTTTTACATTACAAGATTATTATACAATATGATTGCATAATACAATATGATCTGTACACAAAGTAAAATGATGATGCTTTATAAAAAAAATATGTTCAAGTATCACATAATTATACAATTTTATAATTGAATAAGTAAAGCTTTTTTCTGATGAACTCGCGGTTGTGCCCACTCTACAAAATCATCTATCAACACAGGCCAAGCTCCCTCTTCATCATAATTACTCATATCAGGATTGATCATAAGCGCAAAATCTAATAACAAATTCCATGTATCTTTTGGAATTGATCTCTTATGGTGTTCCTAGAAAACAGTATGAAATATATGTAAATATTTCTGTTTGTAACTGTGATATTTTAGTGATTGATTGTCAATAATTCTTTTGAAATCTCTACCTGTAGAAATTGACACCATAACGGCAGGAACTTGAATTTATCATCTAATACAATATTCCAATAAGCAATTGCCATATCGAGGTCTAAGCCCTTCTGCCCTGGATTTTTTGCATAATTGAATGTAAAGTGATAAAAATCCTTAAATTTGTGAGGATCTCTTAATTCATTTTCTAAACTACTTAAACGAGCTTTTAATTTATCTATACTGTCCACACTGAAACAATAATTTTTGATTATTTTTTCTTAGATTATATGCAACATTAACTCCAATGTACTGTACAAAAGAAGAAAATAAGGACTTTTTTCAAATTACCCTAAATCCATCATGCCATTCATAAATTCGTCTTTAGTAAATTCACATTGAGTTTCTGCCCTGAATTTCCATGCAATGATTAAGACTAATTTGCTCTCAGGACTCAAACCCAAATCGTCTAAAAATTTCATTATTCCGTCTGCTGTGATCTTGTCTGGTTCATTTGGATCTAGATTGATCACCGGATCACAATCAGATGTAAAGTTTGAAGACATTAGAGAAACATCACAACGATACCAACTTACTCCCTAGTAATTAGAAATGTTCAATGCTTACCTTGGTACCGACTGAACAATATTTCTAATTTCTTTTTGTCCACAGAAATTCTTGGCTCTTTATAGTAAGCCTCAGGATTCTGAAAATAGTTATCACTTGCCAGGTCTAGCTTCCAATCATTCTGCGCCAAACAGTATATTGCTGTTTGTTCTCCGGTTTGTGTACAAGTAATAAATTTCTTAACTTTGTCCCTTTGTGAGACCTTCAACTTATTCTGCAACGAGAACGAAACACCAGATTTAAGTACAACAAAATCTTGACACAAATATGACATGGTCAGAGAAACAAAAAAAAATTATAGTTCATTTTTCGTTTGCACACCATCTTGGACAGAACCTCTCGACGCAAACCTATTTATACGTAATCTCAGGGCTTTCGTTATACTGACGTAGACCTCGAGGAAGATATACAAACAAACAATACTTTGTTACGTGAACAACAGTTACGATACTTTGCGTACGATTCCATCGATGGAATATTTCCAAGTTCAAGGATTTTCGTGTGTCACTGGCGCGTTTTATAGACATTCGAGAATATAAACAAGCATTATCCTCGAATTCTCTCTGAGCGAGATGTATAGCGACAGACCGATATTTGTATTTTGTGCGAAAAGAACGTTAAAATCCGATAGGTTATTCGAACGTTTTCGTTAGGTTTTCGTTAACGCGCGTCGTAGAGCAGCGATATCCGTTTAGAAGATTAATCCGCGAAGATGGTTGCACAATTACGACACAGAAATTCGTGAAACACTCACCATTTTAGCTAATTTTAGGCCCCCGAAAGCCAAAATATTATTTCCTTTGCACTGCACTTGACATGAACATGCGCACGTTCTGCGAAGGCTCCGAGAAATGCAAATAGACACCAGCGGAGCTAGAAGCAATGCCACCAGACGTTGTCAATGGAAAACTATTTCGAGGACAATGTCGCGGGTTTTTTGAAACGGCACACGTTTAATTTCTCGGGCCGCGCGTTTGACCGCGGGGGGCTGTCTAAAAGAAGAAATAATCGTCGAGAGCATCGCGTAATCACGCGTAATTCAGCTCAGCGTTCGGTGGCATCGATGCAGTGTTCTTTTTTTATGTGTTGTTCGACTGACAATGAATCGTGTCGTGATATCCGAACTGTACCGAAACAACAACAACAGAGTGTTGTCGTAAACGCTAGACACTGCTAGACCATCGCGTGTAAATACTCGTACCGTAAACTTGCAAGATTGTGGTACGCTGCCAGTCGAACGGGATAAACATTAATATGTAACAGCAGTGATGCTGACCGATGTTGTTTCTGAATTGTTAACCTAAATGTTGTCTGCGAAATGGATGCGATGTTTCCGCGACTCTGACAATTATCGTTGTGTATTTCGATCGACCCGGATCTTGTTGGGCGTGTGTATACAAAATAAAATGAATTCGTGAAACATTTTTCAATAATGATGCACCTGTGATGAACGCGGATTATGGTTGCCAGGAAAATGAGCGGAGAGTGATTCTCTTGTGAGGTTACTGATCGGCGATGCCAGTCGAAATTCTCCGGTTATTCTATTATCGGTGAGAGATACTTTATTGTTCTTCTACTTTCTACATTGTTTAAGAATCGAATAATCTTTCGTATATGTTACAATTATTTTAGGATAAAAGTGGATCTACATTTTAATTGATTTTTTTCTTACGCTTGCAGAAATCCACCAAGTGACTATGAGTTGTCTCCGCAGACTTGAGATTTAAGTAATCATGAATAGCAGTCTATAACAGTTGCAATGGGGGGAAGCATGTTCGAATTCATTCCATTGTACCATCAAAATGGAAGCGGAAGAGAATTCCGGCATTGGATAACACATATAAAGTTGTCCAGGATCATTTTGCTAACTTCTGCAGTTTTGTTTATTGTACCGCTATTTACTCATTATTACTTGTCGAAGGTAATGGTCATTCTTAAATATTCAGAAATATCTAATGAAAGTCGCTAAAATATGTTCTGTACTACAGGTAGAGTCTGATTCACCGGACAGAGACATTTATCGTACATTTTCCACATTGGAGGCTTTCGAAGATTTCACTTCTATGAAAGCTTCTCAATTGAAAATGCGAATCGAAGAGTTGCTGCGTATTAAAGTTTCTGTAAATAACGAGCTTAGGGACTTGAGTGCAAAGAGACAAAGGCTCCAGGTGGAAATCAATAGTTTAACCCAAAAGATAGATGAATTGAAGCAAGAGCTGCTCCATCAACAAACAGATCTTGATCGATTGAAGATCAGTGTTGAACAGGCGCAAGTGGCTCAGAGGGAAGCAGTGGAAAGGAACACGCCGGAATTGGCACCTCCCAAACGTATACTAATGGATTCTGTTCCTGCTGTATTACCTAGTCCTACATCGCATTCCTGCAGAATGTACAATTGTTTTGATCATAGCCGTTGTGCACTAACAAGTGGATTTCCAGTTTATTTATATGATCCAGATCAATACTCGGTAATAAATCCAGGCTGGGATGTTGATGGATTTTTAAAGACTACCATAAAGCAAACATTAGGTATGCAGTCATATGATCATTAATATTTCTGTACATTACGAGTTGAGACATATGTTTCTGTTCGATAGGATACAATCCACATCTTACTGCAAACGCAGCTGAAGCTTGTATATACATACTACTCATAGGAGAAGCTCACTCTACCCAACAAAAGGTTGACAAGAAACACAGAAATCTCGTGGACGTAAACAAATTGCACGCACTTCCTTATTGGGGTGGGGATGGCAGAAATCACATTTTATTAAACCTCGCACGTAGGGATCTATCCGTGGAATCCGGGAATATTTTTAGTGGTGTGGCCACCGGCAGAGCTATAATAGTGCAATCAACGTTTTATAGAAATCAATTTAACGAAGGTTTCGATCTAGTTGTTCCACCCATTTTGGGACCTCCAGGTGGCGATATTTGGCAAGAATGCGCTCAAATGTTACCAGCTAGGAGAAAATATCTGTTGTCTTTTCAAGGAGAAATGAGACCTCTGAGAGCAACCACTATGACGAATCAAATAGATGACGCCGACGTGGATCTGGAGAGATTATCCGTTGACGAGAATAATCTTGATTCTTTCATTATCCAGCATCTCAAGGAGATGAGTACAGGAATGACCTTGGACAAATTTTTCATTCAGTTTGAGTGCATACCGGCTTCGGAGGAGAAAAATGTCGAAATTCTTGATTGGTCTCTCTGTGGAACTGATTCGTCGAGGAAAGCTATTTTAAGGGAGTCCACGTTTGCCTTAATTCTAGCTCCTAGCAACGCTTCGTTTGTAACTACGTCCTATATGCAAGCTAGACTATATGAAGCTTTGCGGTCCGGGTCTATTCCAGTTTTCTTAGGCGGCGATCAAATCGTATTGAGTTACAGCGAAGTAATCAGTTGGCGCAGAGCTGCAATATTTTTGCCCAAGGCTAGAGTAACGGAAATGCACTTCCTGCTGCGCGCTGTGCCCGACACTGATCTTTTGAGTATGCGTAGACAAGGCAGGCTGATATGGGAACGCTATCTAAGCACAGCACAAGGTGCAGTAGATACTATTGTTGCCGTTATCAGGGATCGACTTGGTATACCTCCGTTGCCAGCACCACAAACTGCCAGTCCAAGTGTCTTCAACGAAAGCTTTGTGGTAAGCATTACAGTTGCAGCGTCTACTCTGCTATTGTCTATGAATGCTATATATTTTTTCAGCCTTTAAAGTCTGATGCCATTATTGCCGAGCCGGAAGCAGAAGAAAGTTTGGGTCCTTTGGAGCCACCTTATCCATCTCCTGCTTTTAAGAGAAACTATACCACAATACTACTTCAAGGCCATGAGATCTGGAACGATTGGGTGGACCCATTTTATTTGTATCCACAGCTGCCTTTCGACACTGTTCTTCCCAGTGATGCTAAATTTCTTGGTAAATAGTAGAAGCATGTGAGAATCTGAGAATGTCGGGTACTTGATTGTCGGGATGGGTTGGGAAGACATCCTCGGGAAAATCCGTCATCTTGAATAAAATTTTAGGATCTGAAGTGGGATTCAGACCAATTGGCAAAGGTGCAGGCGGTGCAGGCAAAGAATTCAGCGAAGCTTTGGGTGGGAACTATCCAAGAGAACAGTTTACAATCGTGATGTTGAGTTACGAACGAGAACAGGTCCTGATTAACTCCTTGGCGCGGCTTTACGGATTGCCGTATTTAAATAAAGTTCTCGTGGTATGGAACAGTCCAAAACCACCAATGGAAGACTTAAAATGGCCAGATATTGGAGTTCCAATTCATGTAAGACTTAATATTCTACAAAAAAGATTCTGTCGATTTTCATGAGTGAAAATTTCTTTACATAGGTCATAAAGGCTTCGAGGAATAGTTTAAACAATAGGTTTCTGCCATTCGATGCCATCGAAACGGAAGCCGTTCTTTCAGTCGATGATGATGCTCATTTGAGGCACGATGAGATTATGTTTGGATTCAGGTAATTTATTTCGATGTGGTTATTAGAATATAAGAATGATGATTTTGGTATCTGCAGAGTATGGAGAGAACATCGGGATCGCGTAGTCGGATTCCCCGGCCGCTTTCACGCATGGGACCAGAATTACCATAATGCTTGGAACTATAATTCGAATTACTCATGCGAGTTGTCAATGGTTTTAACAGGAGCCGCGTTCATTCATAAACATTACACATATCTGTACACTCATTGGCTACCGCAAGCCATACGAGATAAGGTTGACGAATACATGAATTGCGAGGATATTGCCATGAATTTCCTCATATCTCACATCACAAGGAAACCACCCGTCAAGGTTAGTGAAATACTATCACACAATACGCTCTACATTTAGTATTGCCATCGATAAATAATATTCTGCTTTTCTATATTTTCAGGTTACATCACGTTGGACTTTCAGATGCCCTGGCTGTCCAGTTTCTCTATCAGAGGATGATACCCATTTCCAGGAGAGGCACAAGTGCATTAATTTCTTCTCTCAGGCAAGTATCTTTTATTAGTATCGATGATTGAATTCTTTGGAAATTTTTTAAGTGTATATTTTAATTCATAATTTCTGCGTATCTGTACGTGGTACTGCATGTGTTTTAGAAATGTAGGAATATTCATTTCTCTTATTTCAGGTATTTGGATATATGCCTCTCTTAAATACTCAGTATCGAGCTGACTCGATATTGTTCAAAACGAGAATACCACACGATAAACAGAAATGTTTTAAATTTATATAGAGAACTAATTTTTACATAGATAAATACCTAGTGAATGGTCACTTGATAGAATTTACATGTTTTTGATAAAATGTTGACTGAATTGATACATTGTTTCCTACGGGGTATGCCAACACGTAGAGTAAATGTTGTAGACTTTCTTTTTTAATGCCCTCCCTTTTTAAATTATATTTTATACTGTTATATTAATGAATTTCTCAAATTGCACATTTTAATGGAAAATTCTACACAAATTTACATGTCATAAGAAACATAGAGAACAAATGCAATGGACCTTTTTACGTCGTTATACACTTAAGTTATACTACATCAATTTTCAGAGTTTATGGTGAACTACGATACATTTGTTTATATGAAAATAACCCAGTGAAGATCAAACTCCAGCACGTATACGATATATGTATAATCCATATTACATACACATTGATGTATGTAATATGAGGATCTCGACAAGAGTGAGTTGAATCGCATTTCTATTTATTTGAAATAGGACCAATACGATTAAAAAGTAACAATGGTTACAGTTATGTAACAGAAGCATAATCACTACAATTGTAAATAATAATATCTTATGTAAATACAATATCACGAATTCTGAAACACGACCAAGATAGTGTTAATGAACGAGTAATGGAGTCACACCTTAAATGAAATATCAGAAAAATTGTACTTGTGCTGAAAAACTCATAACGATTTATAGCACTGTGTAGATAATTTCATTCTAAAGTCTTATTTATAGAAGTTTGCCAGCGAAGTTTGTCACGCCATTGTATCGTGCCAAAATTCTATTAATTACAATCCTTGTTTTAAGTTACCATAATATTCGGTGATACCGCAAGCATTAATATTTAATTGCCTAATACTCTTAAAGACTAATTGTACATATACGTATCGATTTAACACGTCTACTCTAACGTTATTAATATAATAAAACGTAATCGTGCGGGTGGATGCACCTCGATACAATTGCTGCGTGTAAAATGACACTACTTCGTAAAATTGATTTTATACTAAGAAGCTGTGCAACCGATTGTATATGGAGTTGGAATCAAAGTCAGGTTCACGTTCAAGGAGACAAATATATGTTTTTTGTGATTTCACAGCGGAATGTACTTGTCACGCTGAACAAATAATTAATTGGTGTTAATGCCAACTCTCTTAACATTAATTTAAATGCGATACCAAGCGTTCGTAAAACCGACCACCGTGCATCTCTGGCGTCGCTCCAGGTATCATTAATCATGCGTGCCCGTACGTTGTGTATCATAAAAACGGATACATGAAACAGGTTGGCAGAATCTACTGGCGGCAGTGGTTGGCAGGATTATTTTAATATTATTGCAGTTGATCGATCGACGTTTAATGCGCGAGTAGCCGGCAAAATTAAAATATACGCGAACCATTTTCTGAAACAAAAAATTCTCATGACGAAGCAAGAATTGGATAACATTTTTAATTTCGCAATTTTCATTCTACTATAAAAATTCTATTTATATCAGTAGAATATAAACACTAAAATGAGATCAAGATTTAACATCGATCGAGGCAGTTGAATATGAACCTTGGCGTCTGATCAGAGCGGGCATATAGCACTTTCAGCAGCAGCGAGTAAATTCGGGTCGTCTGACCCAGAGCAGACTGATTCTACTGATCCGTCGTGCCGATATCGTTCCTTTGTTACTTCGAGTGAATAAATTGAACATAATTTTTTGTGGAACTGAAATGCTGAGGTATCGTAAAAAGTACCGATCGAGTTGTTTTTATTTTTCCACAAAGCCAGACACACGCCGCGATGCAGACTATCGCGATTAATCCAAACGGCCAACTCCTTGTCCCTGACTTTTCATTCAAACTTTCCGTATCTCGCGCGAGGTTTGTTTCTAATTTGGAGTCGGAGGGCACGGTCGGGGCGTCGTGCTAAATTTAAATTGCGGCCAGGAACTAGGTAGTCTGGAAGTTTTTACGTGCGCCGGTTAAACTCCGGATCCTGGGGAACATGGTCCAAAGCTCGCCGGGATATGCGGGGGTGCGGAATTTTCGGGCAGCGTACCAACTCGGCGAAACTTCGTCAATGTCATCGACTGTAACGGTTAACGTCCCGGAACCGTGTAACGAAACGTCCGGGGATCCCTGGTGGTTTTACCAATAAACTAAATACCGTCGGGTGCCATCAAAAGACGATACGATTTGTCCTGGAATCAACCGGAGGGAGGCTGGGGGGTGGCCGTTCCTGTTCACAGAACAACGGTACAACGACCGGGGATAGTTCATAGTTTCCCGGGTTCAGCGGACAGGAGCGGTCGCTCGATAGCGTTCGAATTCGCCGCCAGAACGAGGCAAGTGGCACCGTTGCGGCGGTGAACCCCATTGGCCTATAGCTCGATCAATACGGGGTTTTCCATGACGTAAGTACGGCTTGTGCTCCTTATTGGTTCGGACGTACGCCGCATCCCATTATTTATTAAGACCGCATGAATGGGCGCTTCTCGACGCATCTGGACGCTGAAATCGGCCTGGTTCTCAGCACGCCGCGCTTCTCGGGCTCGCCTAAGCTAGCTTAGCCTCTACCCTAAATGGGGAATGGTTCGCCGTGTGTCTCGTGGAAAAATCCACGGGACTGCGCGGCGACCGAACAGCATTCTCTCGGACGTCTATCTCCCCTACCTTGGGTCCCGGTACGTCCACGAGAAACCAGAATTCGTGCAGGTAGGGTGGTGGTCCGTAATGGACAAACAGGGATGGTGGGAGGGTTAGCGGTTCGCGCAACTGCGGTCGTGGACTAAAGCGAGGGAGAGAGACAGAGGGGAAGGCAGGAAAGAGGAGAGGGTGTCTTCCGCACGTCGAAAGGCTCGGACTAGATTCTTTCGGACCTTCTCGGTTAGATTATTTTCTTTTCTTCATGCTCGTCGATAGCCGGGCCACACGATAGCCAGGGCACACGGTGCTCGCCTCGGGCCAGGGCTCCGGGATCCATCGCGCGGTGGATTCGAACAGGAAGTCGATTCGCGGCCGGAAATTAGCCCCCTTCGCGGACCGGGTTGTCTCGTTTCAGCCCGTGTTGCGAGCAGTGGAGAGGAGAGGAGAGAAGGAGAGGAGGAGAAGAGGAGGAGGAGAGGGTCGTGGCGCAGAGAGAGCCGTGGTGTGCGAGCCAGGCGTGGAGAAAGAGAAAGAGAGAGGGGAGGTAGACGTCGGCCGAGGGAAGGGCGAGGTAGATAGGACCAGATATAGAAGCCGGGGTAGAGGGAGAAAGATGTAGGCGAACGGTGGCGGGTTGCGACGAGTGGAGGAGCGAAGGGTGTCGGATACGAGGTGGCGAGAGAAGGAGAGAGAGACCGAAGGGAACGGGAGAGTGACGGAGAGGTTGAACCGTCAGTGAGAGTAGTACCAATCGCGGAGCGTTGACGGACATAAGCGCGCTAGGGGTGTGGAATAAGCTCATTCGTGTGTTGTTCTTGCGTCGAGCGTACAGAAGGGAAACGCTGGAAACACGGAAGTGAGGAGTATCGTTCGTTTGGCCATAGTCGACGACTCGGCCCCCGTTGTTCTGGTGCACGCGTGTGTAATCAGTGCGAGAGGGATATCGGGCAGCCGCCGCAAAGAAAGACAGACAGACAGATAGAGTGAGAGGGAGCGAGAGGCAGAGCAAAAGAGAACGAGAGATCGAGAGAAAGAGAAAGGGACAGAAAGATAGAACGAGAGACAAAGAGAAAGAGAGGGTTAGAGAATCGCTCGTGATAACAGAGTAACTGGCTGTTTGTTAACTTGACGAAAACCGCGAGGATCCATATTTCTCGGGTGCTAGGATCGCCCGAGAGATCGAAGGACGAGGCGAGCAGCTGACACGGGCTCCGCGTTTGACGGCGGTGTTCGTACGCCTCGGAGAACCTCGAGGACAGCCGGTCAGCTGGGAAAACGGCTCTCGTGGGTGTGGAACGATCCGATCTAGGGCGATTGATTGTGTGGGTGTCGCGGTCGCTGCAGAGACGTCGAAAAGCGCCATCGTTGTGTCGGCCGCCACGTGAATCGCGGCCAGTAACGAGTACTTGTGGCGTTAAATATCGTCCGGGGCCGAGGTCCGCATACGTGGCGGGTGATCCGCGCGAGTACACGGGTTCCCGGCAGTCGAATGACTCCGTACGGTAGCTAGCGAACGCCTAGAAGCATCATCGCCACGAGCCATGGTCGTGGACGACAACTGTTGACGAGCTGGACTCCTCGTCAAGCAACTCTAATCGATCCGATCTCCCTCGAAGACGCGTTCGATCGTCCGCGTCGATCCCACCAGGAAGAGCGAGAGGAAGAGAGAGAGAGAGAGAGAGAGAGAGAGAGAGAGAGAGAGAGAGGGCGAGAG